>CADEHL010000037.1:272500-872500 GCA_902827135.1 Harpagifer antarcticus
TCGCCGACAACTGCGCCGAGCACTTGACTTTATGCAGGAAGCCAGACAGTGGGACATTGTACGAGAAGTCAGCACACTCAGCACGGATAGTGCGCAACATGATTGCAGCGTCCAGGCAGCTCCCGTTCGAGCATATGCCTTGAGTTGCACATAGCTCCAATGCGCACACACACACACACACACACACACACGCACACACACACACACACAACACACACACGCACACACTATTAGTATTGTATTATTGAATGAGAGAGGTTCCAGGTTGAATTGAGGCGAATATTTGTAATGTTCAGAGGTTGTTGTTTAATATTCATGAGAATATTTGTCATTGTTCAAATGATAATAAACATTTGCATAACGCATATTTGTCCACTCGTATGTTGATAAGAGTATTAAAAACTTGAAAAATATCCCTCTAAGGTACATTTAGAACAGATCAAAAATGTGCGATTCATTTGCGATTAATCGCGATTAACTATGGACAATCATGCGATGAAAGAGCTACATCACGTGCAGGAGGAGATACAAGAGCTACATCACGTGCACTAACATGTGCTACCAACATTGGACAGTTGGTCAAATGTATACAAACATGATGTGAAGTATAGTCAGTTTTAACTTGGCCCCTGATGAGCATCACCTGGAGAAATGACATGTTCTCAGCTCTAAACGGTGAGCATATACTATAGCATGAACAGCTGGTGACTTGCAAAGAGTTAGAAAACAAAAATCTAAATCTTAATACTTTTTAAAATGATTTTTTATTACCAATGGTACCACAGGATCCATTATTCATAACTTATTCCATAAGTGTAACTTCCCACTTGTTCATGGTTTTTATTTATTCATTTATGTTTGCAACTTTTAACTTATAAAGAATCTAAAAACGTTAATGTTTCAACTCAAGCGGCTTCTTCTGTCACAATGATGTGCATCCTGTGAAGGTCGTGGGCTTTTTGAAAAAGTTGTTTTTCATTAAGGTGTTTATTTGAGTTGCAACCTTATGATAAACGGTTGAGTATTTCCAAAGCTATATTCAGTAATAGATTATAATGTCTGTGGCACTTTGTGAAACCCTGATTTGACTTTGCTCACTTTTGCTTACAGACTGAATATAGGATGAAAAGACGTGATGTCCCATTACAATTGGGTTTTTGGAATAGAAGGTTACTTTAAAGACAAAACTAACCAATTATTATTTGAATGAGAAATAGTCTTCAAAGTGCAGCCATCATTCGTAAAATCAGTCATCAAGAAAAACTGAGCAAATGTGACATATCTGTATCCCTGTCTTGATCAGAGCCGTAACCATGTGTCTGAGGGACGCGCTGTCTCTGAGGGACGCGCTGTCTCTGAGGGACGCGCAGCCTCTGAGTGAACGTTAGGCTCCGGGGAGACTGAGACCACCGCTGCAGTTTGTTTCACATCGTGTGTGTGTGTGTGTGTGTATCTGTGTGTGTGTGTGTGTGTGTATCTGTGTGTGTGTGTGTGTGTGTGTGTATTCATTATGTTGTATTTATTTGGAACATCCATATCTGCGTTAAAGCTGCACATTTTCAAGCAAAGCAAATTTGCAAATATGTGTGAATGAAAATGAGTTTGGAGGCTCCTCAGTTTGGAGGCTCCTCAGTTTGGAGGCAGACGGTTCATGTTGCTATGAGTCACAGCAGACACAGGGATCACTCACACTAACTACAACTGTCTTTTTCCAACTCTCTCCAACCAGAATATTCTACAGGAATTAAATCAAAACTTCTAAAATATTGACATATAAATATATGTTTTAGTTCTTTCTATATCTCTGAAAATTGCAACATAAGTCAACATAAAGTATATGAATGTTTTTTTTTTTTAAAGTATTGAATTTAATAAATGAAAGAAGAAATTGGTGATGAGCAAGAGGCAGAATATAATGTCCGATGAAGCATTTAAAGGGCTGCAGTGTTCCAAAGAAAGACATGCCACTGGCTGTGTCTAGCTCCATGCTGAGTACAGCAGGACCATGAAGTCCCCTGGCCTGCGATTGGCTAAACTGATCATCGCCAACTCTCTAGCAGCTCTTTGGTCTTCTCTTGCCTGAAATCTGGCAGGGGTTTCTGTGGCCCCCCGCTTCGTCCCAGCGATGGCGCTGTGTTTTGTCCTGTCTCCTCCTGCCGAGCAGTCGGCTCTTTCTCACGTCTTTGAGGATCTGAATATGCAGCCGCTGTGTCGTCTATCAATCTCACACTCTCACTACATCTCTGCATTCAAGTCATGATTCTGTTATTTCGGAGATGGCAGAAAGAGCAAGTTGATGCTTCAGAACCTTTTTGGACAAAACAGACTGAGACATTGCTCTTGACTAAAAATATCCTGACACTATTGTGGCTGCACAATAGCAGCAGCTCCAGCCGTGCCGCCACGCTGGGATTAGCTCATGTTTGCTGCGTTGGTGGGACTCATTACTGCCCCTCTCCTCTACAATGGGCTGTTGGCGTTTAGCACCGGCCAAATCACCACTTAACAAAAGCTAATTTCTCACTTGGTTAAACTGGGAAGGATTAGGGGCCCTGTGACAGCGCAATCCATGTTTGGTGAGGAGTGAGGGATGGAGGGATGTTAGGAAAGGATTTAAACCTCAATTACAAGGGACTGAGGGCTTTTGTGTGTCCGTGGCGAAGGTGGGACACTGAGGTTTAGTGACTTCACTGCCTTGCAGTGCATGTGTGTGTGTGTGTGTTGTGTGTGTGTGTGTGTGTGTGTGTGTGGGTGTGTGTCTGTGTGTGTGTGTGTGTGTGTGTGTGTGTGTGTGTGTGGGGGGGTGTGTGTGTGTGTGTGTGTGTGTGTGTGTGTGTGTGTGTGCATTCAGCCAAGGGTGCCACAGCCTGACAAATACATGTTGATCCCCTTGTTTAGGAGGGTTAAGTCTCCTAGTTTCACATGCTAACACCACTACACACAAGGAGGGCCAACTCACAATCTCAGCCTGTGACACAACAGCAATTGAAACCTTCCTGTTGGTGTCATGTCGTGTAAATAGCAGAGAGTTTAGTATAACATTGTCTGGCCAGTGGCCACTGTAGAACCCATAGAGGAAAAGCCTTAACAATCCTATAAAGACCCGTCATTTAGCTTCAAAGCAAATAAGACCAGTACCACCCGATACCCAAATGCTATAAATGTAGTGATGTTGTATCGTCATGCGTCTCCAACACCTTTAGAGGTATTGCAATTACAGGTTTTTTTTAAACCTTTCGTTACAAGTACTCATTTAAATCTTTACAATTCTTTTGTATGTGGAACTTTGAACGATAATGTTTGTTTTGTTATTCCGGGAAAGCTATAAAATATGTTGCCTCTGATGTGTAATGTAGGCACTGGTACACACTGGTCTCTTAGCATCTCTTCCGCCTCCTTAAGCTGCTTTAAAAAGGATCGTAGCACAGAGTGGTAGCCCGTCACTGTCCATTCATATTCTGTTGCATCCCATGGTACGTTTTCAAAACCATTACGACCTCTTTAAAGCATGTTGCACCCCCCTTACTGCGGCCTGACCAACGTTACTGCTTTTTCCCTGCACCCAATATTTAGCAGATGTTGCTGTCTTCAGCTCGTATTCATGTCTTTATTTGGTGTGAGGGACACTCTTCGTGGCGGTGCAGTAAGACACGTCTCTCTCCATCTTTCCTCAGAACCAGATTTTTAGCTGCTTTCAGCATCGCTCATATCCTCAAGACTTGTGGGAAGAGTAGAAGGATAAGAAGGGCGTTAGATTTCCCCCCGAACACCAAACCCTTTCGTTTGTATCAAAGCTTTGCCTCGGCCCTGCTGACATCCGTGAATTATTCACTTAAGAGGAAAAGATAAACAAAGCTTGCTAGCTGCAGTTGTTCTATTGATTTGTCTGGGCAACATCACAGATAACGAAAAGAGGGCCGGTGGAGAGGAGCTGGGCTGCTGCCATCTCTCTTTTTCATCAGTAAATAAATCAATAACATGCACACTTTTTCTCCTGAGAAAGAAACCTGTGTCCTGTTTCCAAGGAAAGCAAATCATCCTTTCAAAGGATGTGTACTTGTGTAATGTAGGTAGTTAGAGCATGTGTCTGTAGATGGGGGCCTTGCCATGTGGGAACAGTCAGTTCTACCTGTTGATTAGGCTGCTATTGGCTGGGGTCATTTGCCATTCAGAGTGAGGGTGGGGGCGAACCAAGCTGGCCTAGGACCAAGCGCTGACAGTATAAACCTTCTGATTAGAAACAGGCACATCTTCACTCTCCTGTAATGCACTGGGGAAGAAGGAGTGGGAGCAAAAAGCTCCTCACGGCCTGTTCACTTCCTGTTTACCATTTCTGATGCTAACACAGATTTTTTTGTTCCAGAAACATCTTCACTTGCTCTCATATAGGTACGCGCTACGTACATTTGATCACACACATCTTTGCTTTTGAAGGACACACAGCTAAATGTTTCATCATTAAGAGACACTCGCCAGCCACAGACCCCTAACTGCTCCTCTGGCACCACTTGAAGGCTGCTAGATAAAGAGCATACCTGGGGGAGACTGCAGGTTGGCGGGTGCAGTGTTTTGTCTGTCCCTGTCCAGGGCCGCTTAATCACCGGAGGCTTGCTCCATTGTCTGCTCCCCCTGCCCCACAGCACATTATGTCATCATGATGCTGAGGTACACTGCAACACTACGCTGCCACCCATCAAGGAATTCACAACAATACGGGATCTGAGATGTTTTCCTCTGCCCAGCTGTGATTGGTCAGTGGATAAAGAGTGAGCAGACCCTGCCCCTTCGGGGGCTTCCCTTCATGGCTGCCAGCTCTGCACCGCCATCTGCCTGCTGTGTGAGGAGGCTCGCTGGCCAGGGAAATCAGATCAGTACATCCAGGGGGGCTCGATGTGAGCCTGAGTGCAACAGCTAGACAAAGCACACATACTCAGACACACACACATTCAGACACACACAGGCACACACAGGCACACACACACACACACACACACACACACACACACACACACACACACACACACACACACACATTCAGACACACACAGGCACACTCAGAAACACACACACACACACACACACACATTCAGACACACACAGGCACACTCAGAAACACACACACACACACACACACACACATTCAGACACACACAGGCACACTCAGAAACACACATACACACACACACACACACACACACACACACACATTCAGACACACACAGACACACTCAGAGAGCAGCAGTGGAGCCTTGACCTGAATGAGCCGTGATAGCTATACTACTGTGTGTGTGTGTGTGTGTGTGTGTGTGTGTGTGTGTGTGTGTGTGTGTGTGTGTGTGTGTGTGTGTGTGTGGGTGGGGGGGGTGGGGGGTTTAAAAGGCTCCCATTATCTTTTATTTTCTCTTAGCCACACACAAATACACACACCTCCTTCAGATGTCGATAAGCTCCACGGCACTGAGGACGGAGCCTCACATATGAAACTCAGGAGCTCAAAGTCCTTCAGTTACAGTTTGTATTCCTAAGGAACCACAACTTTTACGCGATCAGACAGAAATGAGATTCAAATTTTGGTACACAACAAATGAACTAAGTGGGGGGAGACGAGTGCAGTCTGACTCTCTCCTCCGCTCACAATCATGACAAAGAGCTTTCCCACTTTTTCTACGTCTCTATCCAACATGTTTCCATCTCCCTCATTACGCCACTTCACTTGTCACACTTGCAGAGAACATGTCCTGCACGGGCTCAACATGTTGTAGAATGATGCAGCATGCTGGCATTTACTTTGGCATGTGATGCAGCCTGGGCTCACATGGCTTCTTGCTGCAGCTGTCAGAAGTGTCACAAGTTGTAGCTGCATGTCGCAGGAAGTGGCTGCATGTCGCAGGAAGTGGCTGCATGTCACCACGTTGTGTAGCTGCAGGATGTTGCGTGTGTTACAGTGTGCACATTTATATTGACTTTCATATTTCATCCAGCATTTATCTTCCACCGATCAAGCCAGACAATTCACAGTTGGAAAAGGAAAATAGAATATACACAAATTCGTATAAATGCATATCCATGTAACAATATCAAAATAAGGAGTTGTTTTGGTCCTGGTTATTGTGACGCTATGCATCCTGGTGAGATTGTCCTCTTAACTAAAAACAGTTCTAAAAGTTATTATTGAATTCGAAAGCATATTTAAATTAATCAACAACATTATAAGATTACTAAATATGAATTACTGATATCTGGGAAGTCGACAATATTACAAAAAAGTCAGACAGGGCCAAAGAACTGCGAGAATGAGAAACATCCAGGAGCAACACCCCCCCCCCCCCCCACACGAAGTGAGTGTTACCTGTGTTTAGGGTGCACTTTGTTTGTACAAGTACATTTACTGAAGGACCTTACTTAAGTACTATTTAGGGTACTTGAGTTTTTCCATTTTATGCTACTATGTACTTTTACTCCACTACAGATCAGAGGTAAATGGTGTACTTTTGCTCCACTACATGTATTTATACCTTTAGTTACTTCTCAGATGTGGATGAATGATGTGAAATATAATAAAGTGTTAAATCAGACTTTAATCAAATCAAATCAAATCAAGTTTTATTTATATAGCACATTTAAAAGCGATTTTTGGTCGAGCCAAAGTGCTGTACATGCAATAAAAACACTTATAATCACAATAAAAGACAATAATTTACAACTTTAGTTCCACCTGGAGTAAATCCACAAGCTACCCTGCAGTCTACAAAGTCCTTCAGACTAGCTGCACCTTCACCAGCTTTGAGAACACTTTCATAATCAATCATTATAAAACATATCAGATATATTATTCTGAAATGGACCAACCTGCACAACGACTACTTTTACTGTCTTTCACTATATTTTGATGAGAATACTTTCCTACTTTCACTTGAGGAACATTTTGAATGCAGGACTTTTACTGTGACAGAGTATTCCTACACTCTGGTACTTCTACTTTTACTCAAGTACAAGATCTGAGTACTTCTACTTTTACTACAAGATCTGAGTACTTCTACTTTTACTCAAGTACAAGATCTGAGTACTTCTACTTTTACTCAAGAACAAGATCCGAGTACTTCTACTTTTACTCAAGAACAAGATCTGAGTACTTCTACTTTTACTCAAGAACAAGATCCGAGTACTTCTACTTTTACTCAAGAACAAGATCTGAGTACTTCTACTTTTACTCAAGAACAAGATCCGAGTACTTCTACTTTTACTCAAGAACAAGATCTGAGTACTTCTACTTTTACTCAAGAACAAGATCCGAGTACTTCTACTTTTACTCAAGAACAAGATCTGAGTACTTCTACTTTTACTCAAGAACAAGATCCGAGTACTTCTACTTTTACTCAAGAACAAGATCTGAGTACTTCTACTTTTACTCAAGAACAAGATCCGAGTACTTCTACTTTTACTCAAGAACAAGATCTGAGTACTTCTACTTTTACTCAAGAACAAGATCTAAGTACTTCTACTTTTACTCAAGAACAAGATCTAAGTACTTCTCCACCTCTGCAGACTACACTTCCTCTATTATCTTACTGTGACTTCATATCTTTACTTTCCTGGCCACAATGTTACCATAGCTGGAAATAAATAAGACCCAACTTGTAATACATTAGAATGTCCCTCTTCCATTAGTACCCATGTCGTGTGTGTTATCTAAGGGTAGCTGGATGTGGTATCAGATGTGACTCTGATTCATAGAAAGATGGTAAACATTATATATATATATATAGTAGATATTTATGTGGCTCTGCTGCCTCCAGAGCCCTGCATTAGTCCAGACCATATAAGGACCTCCAGCAAAGACCTGTCCCCTCATCCCTCCCTCCCTCCCTCCCTCCCTCCCTCCATCCATCCGTCCCTCCATCCATGCCCTGCTCTAACCTCCATCTGGTCTGGATCTGCTCTTGTCCTCCACCTGCCCCCCCTCCAGCCCCTTCTCCCTCCTATTTCTTGCTGCCATTTCTGTGTAAACAAGCTGAGTCTGACCATAACACTCAGACCCCGGCTACACTCCTTCCCTTTCTCTCGCCTCCCTTCCTCATCTCTTTTTCCACCTCAGCAAGCCGTTTTTCACTACTGTCTCTGAAGTTAGCCAACCCACGCATGTCCTCTTTTATTCTGTCGTTCTATGGGGAGGAATAGATTTAAATAAAAGGTTACATTTACAGGAAAGGACCTGTGATTTGCTCTGAACGTTAGAAAGGTGAGGCTGATCAGAGGGCATAATGTTCAATTCATAAACCTGAGATCACACTCGACTGCTGGAGCGAGAGAGCAGGGGGAGCAGTGAGAGAAGAGAGAGAGAGACGTCTTGTCTTTTGTACCCTGGCAGCACTGGGATATGTCTTATTCAGAAAGGGGGGGCACTCTTACATGACTGTCTGGAGGGGCTGTGGCTCTGTGTGTGTGTGTGTGTGTGTGTGTGTGTGTGTGTGTGTGTGTGTGTGTGTGTGTGTGTGTGTGTGGTGAGTTCCAGGAGATCCTGGGTAGTTTGGACGAGCTGTATGTACTGTAAGTGGGGGGGGAGAGGGCTTGAATAGGATAGGCAACAGTGGGGGGGGGGGGGTCAGACCAGGCTCATGGCAGAGTTTATCTCTTGTGACAGCACAGAGCAACTCTTCGTGTGACAGCATGTCTATGACTGAACCTGCAGCAGAGACACCATCACGTTCTGCTTCCTGATGAATCACATCAGATGGTGTTCTGTGATACCTTTATCAACACTGTGTCTTTAAATAAGTCATCCCACTTCCCAATAAAACGTTGACTTACATCAACAGAAAAGTATTATTATAATGTTCAAGGAACAGGAACAAAGGAACTCTCTTCCTTCAACTATCATATTCACTGTATGTAGCATAGGAGTGTGTGTGTGTGTGTGTGTGTGTGTGTGTGCGTGTGTGTGCGGGTGTGTGGACCATTCCCCATCTCGGGACAATGTAGACATGCCCAGTGACAAGTACCAGGCGCATCCTGCATGTGTGTGTGTGTGTGTGTGTGTGTGTGTGTGTGTGTGTGTGTGTGTGTGTGTGTGTGTGTGTGTGTGTGTGTCCAGGATTAGTGGAGCCACTGGCCCCAGAGGGGGTGTGTTTGGGGGACGATGCCCCTATAGAGCCCTTTCTTTTTGGCTTTGTCTTTGTTTTTGTTTTGTTTGTCTACCCTCCCTCCCAAATGTAAAGCGTCTTTGAGTTCAAGAAAAGCGCTATAGAAATAAAATATATTATTATTATTATCCCTCACATTCACACAATCAAGTACACACACAGATCCACACACACTCCCAGGTGCAGCGGTGCGGGCCAGTGTGTGGGATTAGCCCGTACGCTCTGGCACTCTCTTCAGGTAATCCCTCTCATTTGTGAACAGGGCACACACACACACACACACACACACACACACACACACACACACACACACACACACACACACACACACACACACACACACACACACACACACACACACACACACACACACACACACTGCAGCAGTTTGTTTGGAATCGCATCTCAACTCCTGATTGTGACTACAACACTCAGACTTCTTTTTTCTTGGCATGTTGTGTGAGACAGTCCCCCCCCCTCCCCCCCTCCCCCCCTCCCCCCTCCCCTCGTCGCTGCCCCTCTCCCTGACGAGCTAAATGCATTTGAACATGGTTATGATTAGCTAAGCCTTCCTTAAGATTCATAACACAACAATGCTAAAAGCCCCATCCCTCTCTTTCTTGCCTTGCCTTGTCTGCCAGGGCTTGCCACACACACACACACACACACACACACACACACACACACACACACACACACACACACACACACACACACACACACACACACACACACACACACACACACACACACACACACACACAGGTTAAGCAGGTGTCCATCAGCTGAAATAAAGACACACAGCAGGGACTGCTTTGAGTCTTTCACACATTGTTGTTATTATTATTATTTATGAATAACTTTTAACAGAAGACTTCAAATTGTTTTTATATGTAGTGTGTTATCTGAGATGTGTACATGGGACATTTTTATACATCAGCTCTTGTTTTCAAGAAGCACACTCTTTTCCTTCTTCCAGATTCCTTATTAAAGCTTCACATTTTCAAAAGCTAATATTCATTTTGTCCATGCAGCTCTTAGTTTGGAAATATCACAATTCACAAAAATGTAAGTACCTTTGGATGGAACCCCAGCTGATGATCGACTCAGGACCTTTTAGTCTGGCCGAGCAGAGCTCAAGGAGCTGCTCGGTGTGACTCAGTGACTTTATGATAAAGCATAAACTGGAATGAACATGTGAGATTCTCATTTCCGTACAGTGAGGGCCATTTCATTAAAGATGCTGCTGCTGCTGCTGCTGCTGCTGCTGCTAGCTGCTGCTGCCGCTGCCGCTGCCGCTGCTAGCTGCTGCTGCTGCTGCTAGCTGCTGCTGCCGCTGCCGCTGCCGCTGCTAGCTGCTGCTGCTGCTGCTAGCTGCTGCTGCCGCTGCCGCTGCTAGCTGCTGCTGCTGCTGCTAGCTGCTAGCTGCTGCTGCCGCTGCCGCCGCCGCTGCTAGCTGCTGCTGCCGCTGCCGCCGCCGCTGCCGCCGCCGCCGCCGCCGCTGCTGCTGCTGCTGCTGCTGCTGCTGCTGCTGCTGCTGCTGCTGTGTGGTCCTGTAGGGATTTTAGTTGCGAGCTATTATAGCCAATTAAAAATGCCTGTTGGAAGACTCTCAAACCACTTCACTCAGAACTAACAGACTTCTTGGGGACCGGACGTCTGCTTTTTGAAATGATCTCAATAGGAGGAAACACATGCACACTCTTTAACTTCCCACAAGCAAACCTATAAACCAACATGTGTATGTATCGTGTTTGAGCTGTTGCACAGAGCCATGTGTTTACACCTGTAAGAGTGTGTAGCGTGTTTACAGAGATGATAACACACACACAGCTCATTAGCATGTCATTGTAGCTGTGCTTTGCTGATAAACAAGACATTAGCCATGCAAGGTGAGGATTTGTTTTGTGTATCGGGGGGGGGGGGGGGGTCACCTCCTGATCACAAACATTTTAATGACACTTCAGAATTAATAATGCAAAAAAAATAACTAAGTGACAAGAAACAAACGTTTTACATATGCGACAAAAGGCCAAGAGGGGAACAACACACACACACACACACACACACACACACACACACACACACACACACACACACACACACACACACACACACACACACACACACACACACACACACACACAGCTTGTACCCTTGGCTCATGTCAGCGTTGTTCTGTATGTAAATGCCTCACCCTGACATTGCTCTGCTGCACATCCTGTATGCTAACCAGCTCAGGTTTCTGATCCACTTTTGATTGGATGGGGGAGCGGGGGCTACTGTACAGCACGAGGGTCGTAAGCCTCCTTGATTGAGAGCTCAGGGTGAAGGAGAGAGGACTGTACTACACTAACCAGAGGGATGAATGAGAGTAGAGGATCAGAACTCATTGTGTTTGAACACTGAGGAAACATCAAGAGTCAAGGTTACCGCAGCAGCTGTGTGTGAATGTCTCAATGCTGACCTGATGTTAATCATCCAATGTTATCATTGATTGGCCTCCAGCTAAATCATATTATCCTGATATAAGCTTCATATGATATAATAATACACTATATGCTTTATTGTTGTATACAGTTCTGCAGTCTCAATTGACAATATTAAGCCAGTTTTAATACAAAAACACTAAAGTCATTATTTTACTCATGAAGAGGTTATGGTTTCCGGTCAAACCTGCTGTGGGACCCCGGGGCCTCCATTAACTCTCACTTCCTCTCCACGTTGTGCATTGTGTGCAGTTTTGCTCAAATAAAAATGCTTCACACTTTGCCTCAAACCCCTGGACACATCGTTAGTAATGGCTTCAACTATATCACCATCTGATTGACCAAATTAAGATAAAGTAAAATATTTAGTGAGAGCACATGGTCTGGCTTTGATTGAGTTTCTAGAAAAAAATCTATAAATAAGAGATTGTTTAATTGAATCGGCAATATTTCGAAATTGTCAGCTCAGTCTGTTAACAGTTCTCATTTCTTCGATTGCACACACTTGAACTATTTCCTTGTGATAAAACCACATTACACTTTGGCCTGCAAACAATAGAGTTTAGAATAACTGTTGCCAGAACAGCACCAATTAATAAAGGCTCAATCTGAGTTGAGTGAATGGGGAGAAGAAAAGAAGAGTGAAAGTGTAAATGGAATGATTGAATAAAAAGTATCCGTAGAGGAGGTGAGACACAGAGCTCTCCTCTGTGTCCTCCCTCTGGCCACCGGCCACTGAGAAACATGATGTAGAATAACCATTTGACACTCGCTACACTAATCGCACACTCCGCGCTGATCTGCACTTCCTCCTAATTGCACAGATTTGAATCCCTCTCTAATCCCCCCCGCCACCCTCATCTGTAATAGCTGTGATTTAATTGAGCTATTTAACCCGTAATTCAAGCAATATTTATTGAGTGGAGCGGGGGGGTGAATTGGGCCATTAGCTGCCCCAGATGAATACACTGAGATGAGAATGAACGCCGCTAACTGCCAGTTGACCTTCGCACCGATGGCTCGCCGCTCTCTCTCTCTTGTACGCCTCAGCGCAGCAATTATGGCAAATTCAATCATAGTGAAAACTGGAATCAGTCAGTAATGAGAGTTTTATATTGTGTGACTGAAGCAGGAAGGAGAGGATAGAGAACGTGGAAGTGCTGCTGAAGGCTCTCCTCCTACACATTACACACACTGATACATGATCAATCGTTTTTCTAAAAGAGTCTGAGCAGTCATCTCATTAAGATGAATAGGCAATTTTCACCCATTTTGAAACGTAATGTTGTATTTCCAGTATTAACGAGATGCTCCCAAAGATTTAGCATATGTGTAGTAAAAGGAAACAAATAACGAATTATGCATAAATTAGCAAAGAGGGTTATTTAACCCATCATATAGAAAATAATGATGGCAGCTGTTTGCCGAGGCTTCAGTAGCTTCCATTTGTGCAGCCACAGGCGAACCTCAGGACTGGTGGTGCATCGGGACCCCTCTACTGGAGGCAGACAGTACGATACACTTTCACTGCACTGCTGGGAAACATTCTGTTTATACCAACTATGTTTCAACAATGTTTTAAGGCTAAACTATGCAGAAGGGTTTAAATCTATTTATGTTCTGATTCCAAAAATCTGATGTTTATAATCCCTTTTTTCTTAATTGTACTTAAGTTTCAACTGAGATGATTTCACATCAACTTCACAATCTACAATTTGCTAAACACTTTTAAATTGTCTTTGAGTTTTTTTTAGTCTTGTCTTATTTTCTCAACAATATAACATGCTGATAAAGTCACAGCAAGTGTTTAACAATGCTGAGAAACACCTTTATAATTATACATTTAAAATGTGTGTCTGATTGCTTGAGTGTGTCTTCTCCTGTCTGTGTTCAGAAACACAGACAGGAGAAGACACACAGACAGGAGAAGACACACAGACAGGAGAAGACACACAGACAGCAGAAGACACACAGACAGGAGAAGACACACAGACAGTGTTCAGAGACACACAGACAGGAGAAGACACACAGACAGTGTTCAGAGACACACAGACAGGAGAAGACACACAGACAGTGTTCAGAGACACACAGACAGGAGAAGACACACAGACAGCAGAAGACACACAGACAGGAGAGAAACCAAGAGAGTATGCTGATGAGGAGGGAGGAGTGTATTTTCGTATTCACACACGCACACGCACACACACAGCACTCCATAAAACATGGGTTTCTTCATTCTTCCAAATCAAGTGATGAGCAGCTCCCTCTCTCTCTGGTGTTTCATATGGAAATAGGAAATAATGGGGTGATTAAATAGAGTCGTATATTAAAGTACAGCTGACATTAGAATTAGCATAATGTGCTCTCGCCTCGGGCTGCATACTTTATTTGCCATCTGCGTTGGACTCCCTTCCCCCGGGAGGGCGCAAGCACACGCACGCGCACACACACACACACACACACACACACACACACACACACACACACAAACTTTCCCCAAAGAAAATACAAGATCTGCTCCTTTACTGCAGCCGAAGAGAAATGGCTCTTCGGTGCAGAAACACACACTGTGTCGCTGTTTCCTTAACACACTATAACACACACTGTGTCACTGTTTCCTTAACACACTATAACACACACTGTGTCGCTGTTTCCTTAACACACTATAACACACACTGTGTCGCTGTTTCCTTAACACACTATAACACACACTGTGTCGCTGTTTCCTTAACACACTATAACACACACTGTGTCGCTGTTTCCTTAACACACTATAACACACACCATTTGCTCTAAGTGTTGGGCAGAGAAGAACAGGTTCTCAAGTCCTTTCAAATCAAATACTGTGTATGTCCATTTAGATTTGAAATCAATACATCTGTTTTGCCAATAAGGAGATACAACAGACAAACAAAAAACAAGAGGACAGAAAAATGATACATACAGCTGTAAGTCCTCTCTCTCTCCAGTATTAATCATCGCTCAATTGGTCGAGCGAACAGAGGGAGAGAGGGGCAGTGTTTCTGTTTGTAGTGTACAAGGTCTTAAGATCGAGCAGTGAAACGGCTGTGTGTGTGTGTGTGTGTGTGTGTGTGTGTGTGTGTGTGTGTGTGTGTGTGTGTGTGTGTGTGTGTGTGTGCTGTCCACTATAATTAAGTCAATAGACTCAAAAGAACTGTGGAGATGAACAGCTGTTCTGCATTTTGACTTTCCTCCTTAACAAACGCACACACACACACACACCCATACACACACACACACACACACACACACACACACACACACACACACACACACACACACACACACACACACACACACACACACACACATTCTCAGAGATGATGTAATATTTTAATTACTAATTGTTTATTCTTTAATGGTATTAAAAATGTATGAAACATTACTGACCCGTTATCATTTTATTACACACATTGTTTTTTATTATAATTGATTTTTTTCTAATCTAAGACTCCACTTAGTTGTGTGTATGAACAAAATCAAATATAATGTGCACAGAATGATAGTAGCTCACCATTTAGGGCCACTCCCATACCCCCGCCGCCGCAGCCGCCGCAGCAGCCGCAGCCCTGGAGTCACATTCAAAGCAGGGGCCCGCATGTCATCCCCTATTTTCCCCCCTTTCCTAATCTTTAGACCATATCAGTAAAGGCAAAAAGCAAAGAACCCGACTAAATAATTGTATGTTGGCTGAAAACTAATTTGCCATCCTCAACCCTTCAGAAGTGGGTGCTTGTAACTGTAGCGATATTCACAGTGGCGAGCGGTGACTTTTATACCTAGGCCCTGACAGCTCGCCACTGGATACTAGGACGAAGTACCTTTGGGCCAATCCACTGTGAGAAGGCACGTGTGATCAGTACGTAGCGTTCATGTGACAACATGATGAGCCAATGCATTACTAGGACCATACACACTTATTTCACTGCTTTTCAGCCAATTAAGTTCAATCACTGCAATGTTGTTGTAAATTCCAAAAACGGTAATGACATATTGATTCATGAATAAGGTAGATTTGACCTTTACCCAATCATTTGTTTCATTTTTCACTCTTCATATCAGATATGCTTCTTTCTGCCTGAAGTTGTGAGAGTGCAGAATACGTGATGGTGCAGAATACGTGATGGTGCAGTATACGTGATGGTGTTGTCAGCTGCAGTATTTGATGTGTTTCTTTCTCTTCATGTTGCAGGTGGCAGGGATGAGCCTTCCAGCTATATATGTACCACATGTAAGCAGCCCTTCCCCAGCGCCTGGTTCCTGCTGCAGCATGCCCAGAATAGCCACGGCATTCGGATATACCTGGAGTCCAACCCCTCAAACACTGCCCTCACCCCGCGCCTCGCTATGCCTCCACCCATGTGCAACGACTCCATCCCGCAGTCCCCCCTCACCAACTTTCTCGGGGACAACAACCCGTTTCACCTATTGAGGATGGCGGGACCCCTGCTCCGGGAGCCTCCCCCAGGCTTTATGGAGAACCGACTTCCCAACACGCCTCCATTCATCAGCCCGCCTCCCCGCCACCACCTGGACCCCCATCGACTGGAACGCCTTAGCGCAGAGGAAATGGGCCTCATATCACAGCACCCCAGTGCCTTTGAGAGGGTGATGCGGCTAACACCCATGGCCATGGAGTCCCAGTCCATGGACTTCTCCAGGCGGTTACGTGAGTTGGCAGGGAACAACAACAACACCACTCCACCTTTGTCCCCCAGCAGGTCCAACCCTATGCACCGACTGCTAAACCCCAATCCCTTCCAGCCTGGGCCAAAATCACCTTTTCTGAGCACCCCTCCCTTACCGCCGATGCCCCTAAACAGCACCACCCCTCCCCAGACACAGAACAAAGTCAAGTCCTGTGAGTTCTGCGGTAAGACCTTCAAGTTCCAGAGCAACTTGGTGGTGCATCGGCGCAGCCATACTGGAGAAAAACCATACAAGTGCCAGTTGTGTGACCACGCTTGCTCTCAGGCAAGCAAGCTGAAGCGCCACATGAAGACCCACATGCACAAGGCTGGATCTCTGACAGGGCGCTCAGATGATGGACTGTCCACCACAAGCTCCCCAGAGCCCGGCACCAGTGATGTCACAGGTGAAGGCATAAAGAATCGTGATGGGGACTTCCAGGGGGAAGGCAATGAGGAGGAAGAAGAGGAGGAAGAAGAAGAGGAACTTGAGAATGAGAGTCGACCAGAGTCCAACTTCAGCATGGAGTGTGAGTTCTTCAGGAACAGGGAGAACGGCTCTAAACTGCCCTCAGAGGACAAGCCATCACTCGCCCTTGAGAAAATGGTGGAAGGTGGGAGTCTAAACTCTATTCAGCAGTACAATAATTTAATAGTTGACAATCGAAAAAGGATGCCCTTCACCAAGAGGGGTTCCGATGGCCTGAGGGACACAGGGGATGAGGACTCAGTGGCTGGGGAGATCAACCACCACCACCAGCAGGAAGAGAGGACCACTATTAATGGCCGGAACTGTGGCTCCGTTGACTCTTTCTCAGGCCTGTTTCCACGTAAACCCACCCCTATCACCAGCCCCAGCCTGTCCATCTCCTCAAATAAGAGGATCAAGATTGAGAAGGACTTGGACATTCCCCCAGCACCCCATATTCCCTCCGAGAACGTGTACTCCCAGTGGTTGGTGGGCTATGCTGCCTCACGTCACTTCATCAAAGACCCTTTCCTCGGCTTCACTGACTCCAGACAATCGCCCTTCGCCACCTCCTCTGAGCACTCGTCCGAGAATGGCAGCTTGCGGTTTTCAACGCCTCCGGGTGACCTGCTGGATGGAGGTCTTTCAGGACGCAGCGGCACTGCCAGTGGAGGCAGCACGCCTCACCTGGGTGGAGGTCCAGGCAGGCCTGGCTCCAAGGATAGCAGGAGGTGCGACACCTGCGAATACTGCGGCAAGGTGTTCAAGAACTGTAGCAACCTGACGGTGCACCGGCGCAGCCACACAGGTGAGAGGCCCTACAAGTGTGACCTGTGCAACTATGCCTGTGCCCAGAGCTCCAAGCTCACACGCCACATGAAGACACACGGCCAGCATGGGAAGGATGTCTACCGCTGTGACATTTGCCAAATGCCCTTCAGCGTGTACAGCACCTTAGAAAAACATATGAAAAAGTGGCATGGTGAACATTTGATGACAAATGAAGTCAAAATTGAAGAAGCCGAAAGAACATAAATTGGGGTCTCTCTTTCCAGACTTTGCGTCACACTTTGACTAAAAAAAAACGAACAAAATGGGGTAGCTGGATACTCTTTTTCTGAAATGTTCATTTTGGGTAAATGTTGTGTTTTTAAGAAACTGCCAAATGAGAAAACAGAGATCTTAACACCACTTAAGGCTGTCTAAACTGCCTCATTTGGGGTTCCTTTTTAAACAATCAGTCAGTTGAGTTATAATATATGTGGAGCCTTTAACTGTGCAATAATTTCTGTATTTATTCAATTTTGTATTTTGGCATGTGCAGGTACATTATTATTTAGGCTTTTTTTTTGTATATTTGTTTTACTTGATTTAGCATTTCTCTGTTTTTTGAACCCCCATGTTATCCTGAGAGTTCTTTCAGAAGACAAAGGTCAATTTTGTTTTTTTTGGCCGCTGCTTGTAGTAAATTGTATATTAAGCTAAACGTGTGATTTCTTGAAGAGAGGCTGAATTCAATCTTCAATTTGAAAGTGGCGTTAACTGAGAATGCTAGAATTAGTCTATTTTGTGTGATGATGATACGCGGACAACAATCCTTGTAGCATGAACTGAGTCTAAAACATGTCAATATAATTGGATATGTAGCACTGAGCGTCATATTTGACAGTAAATCTAAAATCAAAGAGGATCCCAAGGTTCCTGCTGAGAACAGAACTACCAGAGGAAACACATCTGGATAAGGCAGCTGCTGACTGGTACGTGGTCCCAAGCCCCGACAACGCTACGACAACCATCTTCTGCTTTCCAGCCTCTCCATCTTACTTACATTCAAACATCCATTCATTATACTTTGCATCAAGCCATATGATCTAGGCCATTATTGATATGGACTAAACTGAGCATGAAGCCTCAGACAACAGCACAGGGACATCTCAGGGTGAGCTTTACTACTTTTGTGATTCTGCATTTCCATTTCATCATATGTTGGAATTAGCGACAGTACAACACCCCCCCCCCCCCCCCCCCCCCCCCCCAGGCTAATGCCCAGGCTTTGTCCTCAATTTAAAGTGGTTAGACTCATTTATATTTGAAGTCACAGCTTGTAAATATAACATGAATGAGTTTAGAGAGAGATACATGTGTGTGAATACATGGCAGACTACTCTTAGTTTCCTGCAGAACATTTCATTTGATTGATTTTATTGTTAAGATGTATACAAATTAACAACCCTATGCATTTTGTGCTCAAATGTCTCATGACATTTTTTGGAAAAGTGGTAGAGTAAATGTTAACTTGTATCTTCATAGTGATCTATAAATGTATAATTTGATCACTGAAGTCACCATGTGGTTAAGGAATCCACTAAGAATAGGAATCCTCAAAGGTTTCACCATTAGTTGTAGGACAGTTTTGTGTAAAAGAGGAAATGATATGTCAATGTGAGCGGAAGTAGTAAGACATGAGTTCGCTCCATGCCCCTTTGTTTTTTAAACATCATAACCCTATCCACCTTCATAGCTGCTGTCACTTCATACATCTAGAGTTCTTAGATCCGCACTTTATCATTTCCCCGTCCGACACAGAGAGAGCTGGACAGAAAGGTGCTGAAGGGTGGAGCTTTGGGGTCTGCTGATACTGAAGTGCCCAGGGTTGTTAGGCGAGGCTTTTCCAATGCTGGCACTATAAAAAAAAAAGGAAATATAATTTATTTGGGACAGTTTTTGTACTGCCATTCAATTTGACATGAGTGTGCCTTGAATAATGATCTTCCTATCTATTGTCTCAGACAAATGCAACACTTTTTATGAAGCATCAAATTGAACAACAAAAAATGTGAACTTTAACTTGTAGTTTGACATTTCCACGGAAATATAAATTAAATAATGCTGAGTTCAGGCTAGGAGTACCCAGCACGATATCAGTGTGTCTGTGTGTGTGTATATATGTATGCATATGTACATATAAAGGCACAAACCTATATATAGATATATATCAAATTCCTCAATAGTCGGTCCAACAACAAAAAGCCACACAAAAGGTCACGGAAGAGACTCAACGGAAATCAGGAAATGCAGAAACTAAAAAAAACGAATTTAGTGCACTCTGTCTTAAAATAAGTTTACAGTATTAAAACAAGTACAAGGGTAAAATAATATTTGTGTGTATGTGTGTTTAGAACAAACAAGTATTTCTTTTCTTCAGTTTTGCTTATGAAGTTTCTCTGAATGCCGTAGTGGCGATGTGTATATTGTTTTATATTTTTTCCGGGTTTTTTTTGGTGACGGGGTTTTAGTATATATATATATATATATATATAAAAACATATGAATATATATTACATTTTTCTTGTTTACTGTAAAAGTATACCAGTATTTGTAATATTGGAGAATGCCTGGGCATTTTACAAAAATAGAAAAAAGGTTGTTTTTCTTTTTTTTGCAGTCCAATTGAAACTGTGGGTCTCTTAAACTGTTTTTGTCACTGTAATTGTAAAAGTCTTAAGTTTTAGTAACTTTTATTCTGCCTTGGGTGTAATGAAATAAAAATAAACAGATTTAAAAATGACTTGGATTTGGTGGTGGGATGGCTGTTGGGGTTTGGTGGGTGGACGGGTTTTCTACCTTAGAGCTTCAGAACATTTGTTCTGCTTTCCAGAAGAAACACACTGAGAATACTGACTTGTATCAGTAGTATCAGTTGTATCTAGTTATCTTCTTCTTGAATGGAGTATTCTTCATGGATGGTTTGAAATACAATTGTAGGCACTTGCTGTCTTTCCGAAGGAGCTTCTTTTTTTGAACTTGAAGGCTATGTGCATCCTGTTGTGAACACAGTACCTTGTCATGTCTGCTCTTATATCTGGTGCAGGGGAGCGTGACTTCCTGCCAATGAAAAGATACAACTCACAGGCTGCCACCAGCTGTCTCTCTCTTTGGCAGTACAAGTATCTGATGAATTTGTACTTGTAATGAATGGTACTGAATCACATTGTACAGTAAGCGAGACAGCCTTAAAGTAACACGAACGTTCACTTTACCGCTCCATTATTTGTACATAGTTTTCTATGACGCTGTTTTACTTTTTATTTGTTTGTGATCTTTAACTGGCACTGGCGGTGACTTCCTGTTTCTGAAGGGGGGGTGGCGGGGTGTTATTCTGTTTGAACTTTGTGACCTTCATGTGTGTTTTCCGGCACATTGATATTCCTCGCATTGAGAACAGAGCACAAATACAAGCTGTTACAATTATTCATCCTCTCATTGTTGTCTCCTTTTCTTTGAGCGGGTCCGAGCCGGACCATGGAAACATCGACAGACATGCACCTGAAATATTACTCACAAACTCTTCTGCTCCGGCATCTGATGGAGTCCCTGCAAAACATGTACTGCTTCTCACACATAATCATATGAACACATTCAAATCCAACAAAGGCCAAGATATTAAAGAGGAAAACAGGCTGACAGTACATTACTTGAATGTATTTGTTTGAACCAATAGAGAATGGTCATGCTTTGATAAACCCCTGAATGCTACTGGATCAGCGCCTCTTCAAATCAGAGTCAGCATCGCTTTTATTACGTAGGTATTTGCTGTTTATATGTGGTGCATACAAAGACACAGAAAGAAGAATACATAGAAGTAATGGGGTTTTTTTGGACGGAAACTATCATTTACATTGTTTTACTATGTTCAATCTTAATTTAATTTAAAATAAATACATCTATATTGATTCTGACTTTTCTACATCCAACTCACAGGTTGCTTTGAGAAAAAAGATGATTAATGTACCCCTTTTTGAAGTGAAGATATAGTCATTTGTTCTTGGCATGTCATTTGACCTGAACAACCGGCTCGGGGCTTAACAGAATACACTCGGCCTAATATTTGTTGGCCACTAAAACCTAACCCAACATTTAAACATGCAAAAAGAGTTGTCTCTATCTTTTTCAAAACCAGCAAAAGCACAAGTCTTATATTTACTTTTAAAACTTACTTTTTTATGATTTCTTACCATTGTTTATCACTACACTTTAGGGTTTTTATTTTGTTATACTATCTAAAGGATTCACGAGTCATCTTAACCTTACATAATGGAAACATGCTTAGTGTTGCAGCCTTAGAACACACTCTATTAGCAACATGAAACACTAGCAGGGTCTTCAGCTCAACACGTGGAAAAGAAAAACACACATCCAGCTAAAGAGGCGATGACGTGGAATAACAGTACAATGCTCAGTACTCCTGTAACTTTTACGCTTCGGAGCATTTGGCCTCATTACTCATTAAGATAAATCAGCTGTTTCTAAATGTTTAAATGATTGGTTTATTCAAAACTATCTATCAATTCTTTATTTAGTTTTTTGAGCTGCTGTAGATGCAGAAATATATACTATCCTAAGGTATTTAATATGTTTAACATCAGTACCTGTTTCAATAAACATATACAGCGTAGCAGCTATTGGCCACTTTCAAACTAGTAAAACATATTTTTAAAAACCTTGTTACTATTTTCTGTCTGTGTTTTTATGTGCTCTTCACGGTAATACGTAATGTGTGCATTGAGTTCAATAGGCTAGGCTTTATTGCTGAAATGAAGCTGCCTGACCTTCCTTATAGACTGGCTACAGGTCTTAATGGTTTCAGAGATATTACTTCAAGGATCACTATCATAGCCACATCTTCACACGAGTCGGAAACCTCTGGCTTTCTCTCAATGTCATTTCTTTAGACAAATCAAAATGTTATTGTACAAATTTACAATCATTTTGTGTTATATATTATGAAAGCATGAAAACGAGCACATATGCACATTTAAGGGTTGATTTTTAGGGAGAAAGGAGTTCATGAATGCTTTTTGTGTCTGTATGCATTTCTTGTGACATGAAAGATTTAGAAATAGAAATCAGCTCCCTAAAATAAAGACAGTTACTTTGTCATCATTTAACCTGTTCAACCCGGAGGCCCCCGCCCGCGTCTGTGTCTCAGGGCTTCTTAACATTTAAAAACCTATTAATGTGTCATACCCGATTAACGGGAAGAAACTCAGCTAACTGACGATATGAACCATTTTTACCGAAACAAAACACAAGTCTCAAAAGAAGCGTCTAAATCGATTAGCAAGCTGAGATTCCACAGATTCTAGGGGTATCATCACTGAGCGATCAGAACTAGCGACAGGGGAAGCACACACAGACATCACAACACGGAGCAAACACGGGACATTGTCTGACCTATGCTGTTGTTCTGATCAAAAGTTGTGTTCAATGGCATTAAAACGATAAAAACGCTGCTGAAGGTTAATCCACAGGTTAATCCAATGTGTCTGTGTCACTTTGAAATGATTACTGATAATCCATCGTCATATTTATGGCAAAAGCTTTTAGTCTACTATCCCATCATTCAAGGGTGGTTTTCACTATAAGTAATGTTTTTTTTTCGACGGACACAATCATTTACATTTTTTTACTATGTTCAATCTGAATTTACTTTAAAATAAAAACATCTATATTGATTCTGACTTTTCTACATCCAACTCACAGGTGTAACCTTGCTTTGAGAACGGGGGGCGACAGAAATAGAGCCAAGTAATGAGACCCAACAGAAATTGGAAAAGCATTGAGTGAAGCATCAGAAACAAATATTTAGAAATCACTAGTCATTTTTCAATAATCGCTAAAATAGGAAAATATTTGTGTTGCAATTCTCAGAGTGTTTACATTTATAATGAAGCAGTGATGATGGATTATTGATAAACTGAAAAAGAAACCACAAAAAGACTTAACTGAACTTTTGTCATTCAGAGAGCGTGGGCAGAAACAGCCTCAGAAAGTCATTTTATTTACCAAAAACAGCTGGATATGGATTTATTCTGGTTCAAAATGCAAATTTGTTCCGTATTTATCTTCTACAATAATCAAATAAACAAAACAATTGAGTTGCAGACTGTTGGTGGGGCAAAACAAGACATTTGAAAACATCCACTTGTTTAATACATCCTTGATTGATTTGGTCATAGGTCATGAACACAACCTGTATCTAGTGTATGTCCGTTTGGATCTGCTGACACTGACTGTTTTGCAATAATGTTTTAGTTGTAATTAACAATGTCATTAGATTCATGCACCCACAGGAAGCCCCCCCACCACTTCCTCCTTATAGAGTGGCGAAGTCACGCCCATCTACTTCCGGTCCATGGGACCTCCATCCATCCATCTTCTCCCGCTTATCCGTGGTCGGATCGCGGGGTAGCAGTTCCAGCAGAGAGCTCGAAACGTTCCTTTCCCTGGCCACATCAACCAGCTCTGACTGGGGGATCCCAAGGCGCTCCCAGGCCAGCGAAGAGATATAATCCCTCCGCCTGGTCCTAGGTCTACCCCTTGGTCTCTTCCCAGCTGGACGTGCCTGGAACACCTCCCTAGGGAGGCGCCCAGGTGGCATCCTAACTAGGTGCCCGAACCACCTCAACTGGCTCCTTTCGACGCGAAGGAGGAGCGGCTCAACTCCGAGCGGCTCAACTCCGAGCGGCTCATCTCCGAGTCCCTCCCGGATGACCGAACTTCTCACCTTATCCCTAAGGGAGACACCAGCCACCCTGCGGAGAAAACCCATCTCGGCCGCTTGTATCCGCGATCTCGTTCTTTCGGTCATGACCCATCCTTCATGACCATAGGTGAGGGTAGGAACGAAAATGGCCCGGTAGACAGAGAGCTTTGCCTTCTGGCTCAGCTCCCTTTTCGTCACAACGGTGCGGTAAACCGACTGCAGTACCACTCCCGCTGCTCCGATTCTCCGGCCCATCTCACGCTCCATTGTTCCCTCACTCGAGAACAAGACCCCGAGATACTTGAACTCCTTCACTTGGGGTAAGGACTCATTCCCTACTTGGAGTGGACAGTCTATCGGTTTCCTGCTGAGAACCATGGCCTCAGATTTGGAGGTGCTGATCCTCATCCCAGCCGCTTCACACTCGGTTGCGAACCGATCCAGTGAGTGCTGAAGGTCGCAGACCGATGAAGCCATTAGAACCACATCATTTGCAAAAAGCAGTGGTACAATCCTTATTCCACCGAACTGCAGACCCCCTCCCCCATGACTACGCCTCGAAATCCGATCCATGTATATTACAAACAGGATTGGTGAAAAAGCGCAGCCCTGGTGGAGGCCAACCCTCACCAGAAATGGGTCCGACTTACTGCCGAGGACCCGGACACAGTTCTCGCTTTGGGAGTACAGAGATTGGATGGCCCTGAGTAGAGACCCCCTCACCCTATACTCCCGCAGCACCTCCCACAGTAACTCCCTGGGAACCCGGTCATACGCCTTCTCCAAGTCTACAAAACACACGAGAGTAAAAAGCTGATCCGTCGTTCCACGACCAGGACGGAATCCGCATTGTTCCTCCTCAATCTGAGGTTCGACAATGGGCCTGACCCTCCTTTCGAGTAGTGTGATGCCTCTGTAATTGACACACACCCTCTGATTCCCCCTCTGATCTCATCCACTCCCGGGGCTTTGCCACTGTGGAGTTGTTGTCCATGGGACCTTATTTCAGAAAAATTATGTATTGAAGTCAATGGAGAGAGAAAACGTATCTTTCGATCCCGTTTGAATTGTGCCATGAATTACACATATGATGTTTGTCAATCTTAAAAAATAATTTCCATGTCAAAAAAGTCACAGTTTGTCGTAAAACTGTTGAAATATAAGACTATGAAAAATAGACAACTAGAAAGACTACACATCCCTCCCCCACCCACACACACACACACACACACAACACACACACACACACACACACACACACACACACACACACACACAACACACACACACACACCACACACACACACACACACACACACACACACACACACACACACACACACACACACACACACACACACACACACACACACACACACACACACACACACACAATCTATCTATATGGCGCTGGCTAAGATAAGATAACTTTAACAAGATGCCTGTGTGCTTAGTATTAGTGTCACGGTTGAGTGAAGGAAGCAGGACCCAAATGCAGATAACTCTGATAAACCTTTATTTCAAGGATAATGAGACTAATACAGACAAAACAGAACACTCACCGGGGAACTCAGTCACCAACAAAAGAAGCACCAACACTGAACACAGGACGAGACAAGACTAAATACAGGGAGGGATAATTACAAGACGAGAAACAGCCGGGCAGGGGAGGAGAAACACAAGGGCCACAGGTGAACACAATCAGCTAACGAGACACACCAGGGAAACTAACGACAGGAGGAAAACATGACATAGAGAACAGCGGAAACACCCAAACCTAGACATAGAACTGTGACATGACATGATAACCGTGACAACTAGGTTGTTATCATACCATACTTGCTCGTTCTTTCGCTTCCCGTCTGATGAAAGGACCAGGAGTGGCTGGATCAAGTTAGCTACATAGCTAGTCGCTAGCACGTTAGTTAGCATTACAGCATTGTCCTTTTTATTAGCCTTAATATGAAGTTACATTAAGTAACCCAAAATGTTAAACAGTAAGTGACACGAGGGACTCACAAGAACTCAGATGCACGATTCCGTTGACTTCAAAAAGTATCTTTTATTAATAAAAGACTAGTCAAAAACAATGATCGCTAGGTTCTACTAGTTTTGCTGAACAGTTTACAAGGCTTACAGACATGGCTCGACGTGGAGACAAGACGAACCGACAAAGGACAACAGGGGGACTGGGCTACTTATACACAACACTTAATGGGGCACAGGTGAAAACAATCAAGAGCAGGTGATCCCAATCAAGCTGGCAGGTGACCACATCAACAGTAAGTGATAACACCTGAAACGAGAGGACAGATTAAACATCAACATAACATGCAAGGCCACCAGAATAAACACAAAAACAATAAGCTCACAGACTCTAACGTTGAAACCTTACAGTACCCCCCCTCTTACGGACGGCTCCAGACGTCCCTGGAAGCTGAGACCGACCTCTATCGAAGTCTGATATAAGGGTCTTGTCTACAATAAAGCTGCCTGGGATCCAACACCTCTCCTCTAATCCATACCCTACCCAGTCGACCAGGAACTGTCTACCTCTGCCCCTCTTCCTTTCCGACAGTATTTTGTCCACCGTGTACACTTGACCCCCGTCGACAACCCGGGGAGGTGGAGGGGACGTGGAGGCGGGGACCAGTCTGCTCTCTTTGGCTGGTTTTAACTTGCTGACATGGAACGTGGGGTGGACCTTGATGGATTTCGGAAGACATAACCCGACAGCAACAGGGTTAATCACTTTGGCTATGGGAAAGGGACCAACGAACCGGGGAGCCAGCTTCCTGGAGGCGACATGGAGAGGAAGATCCTTGGTGGATAGCCACACTCGTTGTCCGGCCTGGTACTTGGGGGCTGGACGTCGTTTCCGGTCGGCCAACGCCTTCATGCGAACGGCACTCCTCTGCAACATATGGCGAACTCCCGCCCAGACCCGACGGCAGCGTCGAACCAGAGCATGGGCTGATGGTACCGTGACCTCCTTCTCGAGCTCCGGAAACAAAGGAGGTTGGTACCCATGGACACATTGAAACGTGGAGATACCAGTGGCTGATGTGGGTAAGGTGTTGTGTGCATACTCCACCCAAATCAGACTCTTACTCCAGGTGGTGGGTTTCTCGGACGCTAGGCATCTCAAACAGGTCTCCAAATCCTGATTCATCCTCTCCGCTTGTCCATTTGACTGTGGGTGGTATCCGGAGGTCAGACTAACAGTGGCTTGGATTAGGCGACAAAACTCCTTCCAAAAGCGTGACACGAACTGTGGACCTCGGTCTGAAACGACATCACTAGGAAAACCATGGATCCTGAACACATGGGACAACATGGCCTCTGCTGTTTCCTTGGCGTTAGGTAACTTGGGCATGGCGACAAAGTGTGCCATTTTAGAAAAGCGATCAACCACAGTGAGTATGGTGGTATTACCTGCCGATGTTGGTAATCCTGTCACGAAATCCAACGCAATGTGAGACCATGGTCTGTTGGGAATGGGCAGAGGTTGGAGAAGACCTGCCGCAGCTTGCCGAGAAGTTTTGTTCCTGGCGCACACAGGACACGCTGCTACATATTCTGCAACATCCTTCCACATCCCCGGCCACCAGAATCTGTGTCTCACCATGAAAAGGGTCCTTTTGTTTCCAGGATGACAGGTAAGTACCGACGTATGGGCCCAATGAACAACTTGCCCTCGAAGTTGCTCTGGCACAAACAAGCGATTCTTAGGACACCCTCTAGGGACAGGATTCCCAACGTTAGCCTGTTTGACCTTGGCTTCAATGGGCCAGGTCACACTCCCTATCACTCGGTCTGGCCGCAGAATGGGATCAGGACTCTTGGGGACTGGCTCAGGATCATACATTCTGGAGAGTGCATCAGGCTTTCCATTCTGTGAACCAGGTCGATATGACAGAGTGAACCTAAATCGGTTGAAGAACAATGACCATCTGGCCTGCCTAGAGTTCAGACGTTTAACCTTCCTGATGTATTGCAGGTTTTTATGATCCGTCCAGACCAGGAAATCCTGCTCCGCTCCCTCCAGCCAGTGCCGCCACTCCTCCAAAGCAATCTTCACAGCCAACAGTTCCCGATTTCCCACGTCGTAATTCCTCTCAGCAGACGATAGCTTACGGGAGAGGTAGGCACACGGATGAAGCTTGTTGTCCCCTGCTGACCTCTGGGACAGTATAGCTCCAACGCCGTCGTTGGAGGCATCCACTTCCACCACAAACTGTCGGTGGCGATCAGGTACAGTCAGGATGGGAGCTGTGGTGAACCTCCTCTTCAGTTCCAGGAAAGATTTCTCTGCCTGTGGATTCCACACAAACTGAACATGGGGAGAGGTAAGGGCATGGAGAGGAGAGGCAATAGCACTGAAATTGCGTATGAACCGTCTGTAAAAGTTAGCAAACCCCAAGAATTGCTGAACTTTCTTTCTCGAGTCTGGCGTGGGCCAGTTCTCCACGTCACTGACCTTAGCTGGGTCCATTTCCACCTTGTTAGGGGAAATCACAAAGCCCAAAAATGCCACAGAGTTCACATGAAACTCGCATTTTTCGGCTTTCACAAACAAATGGTTAGCCAGGAGTCTCTGAAGAACAAGGTGAACATGGTTAACATGAGTATTCTCATCTGGAGAAAAGATGAGAATATCATCGAGATACACAAAACAGAAAACATTCAGGAAATCTCTTAACACATCATTAATGAGGGCTTGGAAAACAGCAGGTGCATTACAAAGTCCAAAAGGCATCACCAAATATTCATAATGTCCCGTAGGTGTATTGAAACCTGTTTTCCACTCATCCCCCTCCCGGATGCGCACAAGGTGATATGCATTCCTTAGGTCAAGCTTGGTAAATATCTTGGCTCCCTGTAACAGTTCGAATGCCGTAGAGATGAGTGGAAGGGGATATCTGTTCTTAACTGTGATCTGATTAAGTGGACTGTAATCAATACAGGGCCTTAATGAACCGTCCTTTTTCCCTACAAAAAAGAAACCTGCTGCTGCTGGGGATGATGATGGCCGAATCAAGCCAGCTTTGAGTGAAGATCCGATATACTCTTCCATGGCCTTCCTTTCCGGACCAGAAAGAGAATACAACCGTCCTTTGGGGATAGTAGAGCCCGAGAGAAGGTCTATAGGGCAATCATACGGTCTATGGGGAGGCAAGGAAGTAGCTCGTGTCTTGTTAAACACCTCCTTAATGTCAAGGTAACACTCTGGCACTTTGGATAAGTCAGGAAAGTCAGATGGTTTAGCAGACGTGACACTGTCCCTATCTGACGCCTGTTTAAAGCTCCCAGATTTGTGTGGTCTACTCGAACCTGTATGAGAGGCTAAACAAGAACGAGAGCACTCACTCCCCCACCCCTTAACCTTTCCTGTAAACCAGTCCATGTGAGGGTTATGTTTAACAAGCCAAGGGTAACCCAAAATGAGAGGCTGTTGAGCTGAGTTAAATACATGAAAGCTAATATGCTCACGGTGCTCCTGGTCTATGACAATTTCTATGGGTTCCGTGCGATGAGTAACTGTACATAAAAGGCGGCCATCCAACGCACTAGCTTCTAATGGCTGATCTAAGAGGACAATGTTTAAGTTCAACTCTTTAGCCAGCTCCCAGTCCAACAAGCTCTCATCAGCCCCAGAGTCGATTAATGCATCCTGAGTTACAGTTTTATCCTTCAGTTTTATTTGTACCTGAGTCAGTCTTCTCGAGGAAGGGTCGAAAGAAGTCATTCGGCTCACCAGCGTCCCCCTTCCCACTGATGAGCCTGATCCTTTAGCTGGACAGGCTGCCAGAACATGACCCTGCTGGCCGCAGTAGAAACACCGCCGCTCCCGTAGGCGGCGCTGTCGCTCCTCCGGGGTGAGTTTGGCTCTTCCGAGCTGCATCGGTTCCTCCGCGGCGCTAGGGGACGATGGTCGCTCTGGAGACGAAGTCCGGGTATTCCTCCGCCAACCGTAGTGCTCCTTCTGTAATCCCCGTCCGAAGAGTGTAGTGGAAGCTGCTTCCTCCCCCCTCTCCCGACGTCTCTCAGCTAGACGTTGGTCCACCCGGATAGCCATGGCGATGAGTGAGTCCAACTCTACAGGCAACTCTAACGGAGCTAACTGATCCTTTATGGGATCCGCTAATCCATGCAGAAACGCATCAAAAAGAGCCGCGGAGTTCCATCCGCTCTCCGCTGCCAGGGTCCGGAATTCGATCGCGTAATCCGCCACTCTCCTCTGCCGTTGTCTGATGTTTACCAGGGCTCTCGCTGACTCTCTCCCAGGTGCTGTCTGGTCAAAAATGTTCTTCATTGAGTCCATGAAAAACTTTAACGACTGGCAAACAGGCGAGTCTCGGGCCCATTCTGCTGTTGCCCAGGCTCCTGCTCTTCCCGTCAAGTGAGATATTATGAAAGCTACCTTAGCTTGATCGGTGGGAAATGCTGCGGGCTGATGTTTGAAGTGGAGATCGCACTGTATCAGGAATGGACGACAGTTTCCCGAATCCCCGGAGAACTTCTCCGGTGAAGCGAGGCGGAGTGAAGACGATGGCATGGATACTTGCACGGGGATCAACGGAGGGGCAAACCCGGCCTCTGCGGGACCGGAAAACTCTGCCGCAGGAATAGCAGGACGTCCCTCGAGGTGCGTAAGTATGTCCCGCATTTTCTCTGCCAGGTGATTTACTTCTGTTGTCACTGTTACCTGGAAGTTGTGCTGACGGGCATTTACGTCTTGAACCCCCTGTATCATTGTTGTCAGCTGCTCCTCCTGCTGACGCAAGCGTGTTCCTTGCACTTGCAAAGCCGTCTTGAACACGGTGGAATCGGCTGAGTCCATCTTGTTAGGTCGGTTCGTTCTGACACGAGGGACTCACAAGAACTCAGATGCACGATTCCGTTGACTTCAAAAAGTATCTTTTATTAATAAAAGACTAGTCAAAAACAATGATCGCTAGGTTCTACTAGTTTTGCTGAACAGTTTACAAGGCTTACAGACATGGCTCGACGTGGAGACAAGACGAACCGACAAAGGACAACAGGGGGACTGGGCTACTTATACACAACACTTAATGGGGCACAGGTGAAAACAATCAAGAGCAGGTGATCCCAATCAAGCTGGCAGGTGACCACATCAACAGTAAGTGATAACACCTGAAACGAGAGGACAGATTAAACATCAACATAACATGCAAGGCCACCAGAATAAACACAAAAACAATAAGCTCACAGACTCTAACGTTGAAACCTTACAGTAAGAGTAGTAGTCATATTTCGTGAACCCTTTGAAGAGTACTGTCACCGGTGTGATCATTCTATAATACACAATTTAAGCCCGGGGGAGAAATGCTAACGCTAACATCGGCAATCGCCGATCTTTTCTACTTCATGCTATCTGCACAAATGGTTGACATTAAACATTAAAAAGACCAGGCAGTTCAGAGAGAATCAAAGGAAGGCAGGCAGGCAGCTTTGCATGACATTCTTCTGGACGTGTTTCATTGTGGTGATAGTGAGCGTAGTCAATCATTTTGTTGACAAGACAGTAGTGACGGCCATCTTGGTGACGTGTGTTGTTCTGCGAGACCAGAGATGTAGTTCATTGAGCGTTTCACACAAACACATTTTTTTGACTTACAAAATTATCTTTTAAATTGATAAACATCATATGTGTAATTCGTGGCACAATTCAAACGGTATCGAAAGATAATCTTTCTCTCTCCATTGACTTCAATACATAATTTTTCCGAAATAAGGTCCCATGGAGGTCCACCGGAAAGGGAGGAACTTCGTCACTCTATTAGCCCGGCAACCTGCTTTTATTTCCACTACCTTGAAGGTTTGTGTGTGTGTGTGTGTGTGTGTGTGTGTGTGTGTGTGTGTGTGTGTGTGTGTGTGTGTGTGTGTGTGTGTGTGTGGGTGTGTGTGTGTATGTGTGTGTGTGTGTTGGGGGGGATTAAGTCAGACAGACACCTCTGGTTATTCAGAGGTATGGAATTATTTCAAGACCCTGACTGGCTGTCAGCCTCGCTGCGCCTCCTCCCCTCCTCATTAAAAAAAGGAGCAACTTCAAATGACTTAAGCCGCTGGTCGTCAGCACCAAAGCCACACTGTTGACAGGTACAGTAGGTCTTAAGCCTTCAAGATCAACGCTGCTATTCTGCCTGACAAAATCCCCCTGCAGGGATCCTCCCCGACTGGATTGCAGAGGAATGAAGGAGGGAGGGTTTGGAGGAGAAAGAGAGATGGGGTCAGATGAGGAGGTGTCACAATGTCAGGAAGAGCAGCTTGTAGAAAGGTTATTGCGTTTCATTAATGCAGAGGTTTCACGGCCAATCAGGAGAGTCCCTGCGTGGCTGGTAATTATTACCATTATCATTCAACAGCCCTGTCCCTGTCCAATTGATTGACAAGCCTGTTTCACGGCTCTTCCCAAAAAAGCCAATATCAAGCTTTCGGTCTCACTGTCAATTTCCACCAGTAAATGAATCCTCATCAGACTCTTACTCTGCTCGATTTGATCCCAGAATGCAGCGCTGCACATACAATCATACATGAGAGGTAGGACCGGCACTGCCTCCTCTTGAGAACCTAAATAATGGAGTACAATCGTCAGTTAAATCCTCCATACATACAGTGACTTGACTAAACCCTTTGTTTCCCTTTGAATCTGCATATTGTTCCACCAGAAAGCCTCATATTGCTGTTTCTGAAATAAATACTTCTCGGAGACAAAGCAGAAGCCATCGATTTAGTTCCTCTCAGAATCACTGCCACTTAGACAATAACACATGTAGTGCGTTATTATCTGAGTGAATCAAAGCCTTTATATGTAGGAGAAAACAAGCGATACAATAATGGGAAAGTTGAATGCAACAGTGAATTGTGCTCTGCCACAAACTTAAGAGCAACTTGTGTTTCATCCCCTTCTTTTTAATGTGACAAGCAGGGTGAGTCCTTTAAAAGAGACGGGAAAGAAAGAGGGAGATAGAGGAAGTGGTGCCTTAGCGCTGGAACTACTGAAAGTGGCGTATAAGAGGTGCGTGGTGTCTTTTTGATATTCAGATTCCCCTGCCTACACACTGCATTATGACACATTTGGATGATCGCATTGTAGGATTAACGGGCCTGCCTTGTCATTTCCAACAACAATGCCAAGATTTAGGGATGCTATTTCTCACACGGCGCTCCGCATTAACGCCCGGCCCAAAGATTTACATAAATCTTTGTCTTAAGATGAAAGCAGAGTGGAGCTTGAGACAATGAAGTTAAGCTTTGGAAATAAGAGAGAAGAGAGGAAGGAGAGCCGTCAGCAGCGGAGGGATGAAGGGAAGGAGGCAGAGGGAGAAAAGTTATGGGATAAATCAACCAGTAGAGGGGCTGATTTGAAGAAACGCCGCGCCCCTTCCTCTCCCTGCTGCTGTCCTTATGCCAGACATCATTTGAAAAAGACGTGAAGAGGGAGGGTGGGACATTTGCATTTTCATATCTAAGAGCAGTTGTGGATGTGGGGGTTGGGGGGGGGTCAAATTGAGGTGAAGGTGATGAATGCATGTGCGATTTAGTGTTGCACCGCTGAATGAAAGACTTCGTCTTCATGGCAGAAATTCTGGCTCTCTAAATCCCCCCTCTACCTCTCTGTCTCCCCCCCCCCCCTTCTGTCCTCTAATCTCCTGGCCTGCAGCAGTCATTGGGAGAGCGCCCTGGATCGTTGCGCCTCCCTTTTGATTGGATTCATCTCGGCTGATCGGGAACCTGCTTACATTAAAGACAGCGAGAAAAACAAAAGATTGTATCAGAGAGATCTGACCACTGAAGGCATTTTGTTTTGCTTTGAAATAGATAGGAGGTTACAGAGGAACAACAGGAATGATAGAGAGACGGAGAGGGGGGGTGAAGCAGGAGTGACACCATCACCTGCTCCAGCTCACATGTCTCTGAAGTGTTTTGCTCAAAATACCAAACAGATCACCCATTGTAGCATGCCTCATACGCCTCTATTTCAGCCCTGTTACTAAAGTGCTGATTCTGGGTCTGGCCCTTTAAATGTAACCGAGCTGCTGCTGGCCACGCCCCTTTAGAGCTGCTGGCCACGCCCCTTTGGAGCGTCCATATGCAAGCAGTGAGCTCTGTGAAGAGAAGGCTGTCTACCAGCAGAAAGTCAGCTAAACGCTGCCGTGATTAAACGCCATATTATGTTCCAAGCCACATCAAGGATTATTTCTGAAACAGTATGGAGCTCAAACGCTTTCTCTCTTGGGGGTTTACCACAAGGACAGTACCTTTTATATCCTGCTTCTTTACACATACTCTCTCCAGTACAGTGTGTAATAGTAGGAACTATTGTTTGAGAGCGGAATATAACATGGTGGCAGCGGTAGTGAACTTCGCCTGTGTTTAGAGCAACGGACGACAGATTTTGCTGGACTGATTCCGCCGGAGGGAAGCTAGTTTGACACGCGAAATGGACGGACTAAAACCACCCCAAACTTTGTGCCTAGACTCTACTAATCTTTCAAGGACATGGAAGACCTAGAGGGACGAGTTTGTTCTGTATGTTGATTTAACCATGGCGTCCGACTCTGAGGATGAAAGCAAAAAAGTGAAACTTTTCAGCTATATGGTCGGCAAGAGTGGCAGGGAGCAACTGGACACACTGATGGGTGATACGCCTCGTTATGAATGGCAGGTAGACAACGTTATTGAAAAGTATGATCGTCATTGCAACCCCAGTGTTAACGAGACTGTGGAGCGCTATCGTTTCTTCACAAAGAACAAAGGCTCCGGTGAGACTATTGACAGTTATGTGACAGAGCTGAAATTGTTGGTGAAAACGTGTCATTTTGGAACTTTAAGAGACTCGCTCATTCACGATCGGATTGTGTGTGGGATTAACAATGCAAGCATGAGAGAGAGACTGCTACGGGAGAAGAACATGACGCTTGACGCATGCACACAGCTTTGCAGAGCTGCAGAGCTGTCTCGTGAGAACAGCAAAACTATATGCGGACCGCTGGCTGAAGAGGTGCATGCAGTGCAAGGTGCAGCCCGCCAGAGATAAACCGGCAGCACAGTGGATTGCATGAAAAAAGCAAAGAGAAGTTCCGGGTTTACGGGAAGAAGTGCAAAAAGTGTGGAAAAGAGAACCATTTTTCCGTGAAATGTAGAGCAAGTGTCACGATCTGTCCGTGTTATGTTTTGTCTGTCTGTTTCTGTCTTTAGTTTCCTGTTTTATTTTGTAAAGTGTTCACCCCCCGTTTCCTGCCTGTTGTAATCTGTCTGTGATTCCCTGTCAGTTTCCCTGGTGTGTCTAATTTACCCGATTGTGTTCACCTGGTGTTCCTGTGTTTTCTCCTCCCTCCTCACCTGTGTCTTGTTTGTGTGATTAGTCTTGTGTGTATTTAAGTTCTGGTTTTTCTGTCTGTCTTTGTCGGTTCGTCTTGTGTTATGACCTGGTCTGCGGTGAGTGTTCTGTTCTGTCTTTATGATTATGTAGCCTTGAAATAAAGGAGTCATTTTGTCACTATAATCTGCATTTGGGTCCTACTTCCCACACACACCGTAACATTACGAACCGACCAAATATGGGCCCAGCAGATCCGTTTGAGCAGGAACTTTTGGATTTGACCTTTTCTTTGTCTGTCTGCGCTCATCGATGGATGGGAGCGTCCAGTGTTCGGCAGAAGAGGGCCGCTCTGGTAGAGGCGCACCGGTTGGCAGCAGAGAGACTATGTTTTGTGGAGTTCTTACCTGACTGGATTTTGGACTTCCTTGAAACATGTGATTCCCGGCCTGCTAGCTCCAGGCATGCTAACTCCATGTCTCCCAATTCCCAACCTGGCACCATACGCCTTGGTGGGTTCCGCCTGAAGTCAACCCGTGCTTCTGCCCCAGTTCCTGCTCCGGTCCAGGAGTTGTATTCCGGAACTCGTCTGGCTTCTGGAGGTCCACGGAGTATTCAGGCGGCTGCTAAGAGGAGTCGTCGCAAGGCCAGGTTAGCCCGAGCCCCAGCAGCCATGGTTCCGGCTACAGAACCGGCCCACACAGCCATGGTTCCGGCCCCAGTTCTGGACCCAGCAGTGATGGTTCCGGCCCCAGTTCTGGCCCCTGCAGCCATGGCTCCATGCTCCAGTACCGGCCCACGCAGCTTTGCTTCCATACTCAATTACCTGGCTTACACAGCCAGGGTCCAGGCTTCCGCTCCGCCCCCAACAGCCATGGTTCCGGCTCCAGTGCCGGACCCAGCAGCCATGGTTCCGTGCCCCAGTACCATCCCACATAGCCATGGTACCGTGCTCCAGTACCATCCCACACAGCCATGGATCCGTGTTCCGGTTCCTTGCCCAGCAGCCATGGTTCCGGCTCCAGTGCCGGCCCCAGCAGCCATGGTCCCTGCTCCACAACCGGACCTTAGAGCCATGTTTCCGGCTCCAAAACCGGCCCACACAGCCATGATCCAGGCTTCAGCTCCGGACCTTACAGCCATGTTTCCGGCTCCAGAACTGGATCTTACAGCCATGTTTCCGGCTCCAGAACCTGCCCATGCAGCCATGGTCCCTGCACCAGAGCTCGCCCATACAGCCATGGTTCCGGCTCAAGTACCGGCCCCATCAGTCATGGTCCCGACTCCAGCTCCTCGTCACCTGCTGACTCATCGGCCGACGCCAGCTCCCCGAGTCCTGTCGGCATACCGGCCGACTCCAGCACCTCGTCTCCTGCTGGCTCCCCAGCCGACGCCAGCACCCCGTGTCCTGTCGGCATACCGGCCGACTCCAGCACCTCGTCTCCTGCTGGCTCCCCAGCCGACGCCAGCACCCCGTGTCCTGTCGGCGTACCGGCCGACTCCAGCACCTCGTCTCTTGTTGGCTCCCCAGCCAACACCAGCTCCCCGTGTCCTGTCGGCGTACCGGCCGACTCCAGCACCTCGTCTGCTGCTGGCTCTCCAGCCGACGCCAGCTCCTCGAGTCCTGTCAGCATACCGGCCGACTCCAGCACCCCGTGTTCTGTTGGCGAACCAACTCTCTCAAGTCTCCCCTCCAGACACTTCTCAAGTCCCCTCTCAAGTTCCTACCGGAGTCCCCTCTCTAGTTTCCTCTCTAGTCTCCTCTCAAGCCCCCTCTCCAGTTCCCTCTCAAGTCTCCTCTCGAGCTACCTCTCGAGTCCCCTCTCGAGTCCCCTTTCAAGACACTTCTCAAGTCACCTCTCTAGCCCCTCCTCTGGTTCCTTCCCCAGTCCCCTCTCCAGTCCCCTCTCAAGTCCCCTCTCAAGTTCCTACCGGAGTCCCCTCTCTAGTTTCCTCTCTAGTCTCCTCTCGAGCCCCCTCTCGAGCTACCTCTCGAGTCCCCTTTCAAGACACTTCTCAAGTCCCCTCTCGAGTCTCCTCTCGAGTTCCCTCTCAAGTCACCTCTCGAGTCTCCTCTCGAAATTCCTCTCAAGTCCCCTCTCGAACTCCCTCTCTAGTCTCCTCTCGAGTTCCCTCTCAAGCCCTCTCTCGAGTCTCCTCTCGAAATTCCTCTCAAGTCCCCCCTCGAATTCCCTCTCTAGTCCCCTCTCGAATTCCCTCTCTAGTCTCCTCTCGAGTTCCCTCTCAAGCCCTCTCTCGAGTCTCCTCTCGAGTCCCCTCTCAAGTCCCCTCTCAGGTCCCCTCTCGAATTCCCTCTCTAGTCTCCTCTCGAGTTCCCTCTCGAGTCTCCTCTCGAGTTCCCTCTCCAGTCTCCTCTCGAGTTCCCTCTCCAGTCCCCTCTCAAGTCCCCTCTCAGGTCCCCTCTCGAATTCCCTCTCTAGTCTCCTCTCGAATTCCCTCTCTAGTCTCCTCTCGAGTTCCCTCTCGAGTCACCTCTCGAGTTCCTTCTCAAGTCAACTCTCCAGTGTCCTCTCGAGTCACCTCTCAAGTCAACTCTCCAGTGTCCTCTCGAGTCACCTCTCAAGTTTCCCCTCAGGTCCCCTCTCGAGTTACCTCTCGAGTCACCTCTCGAGTTCCTTCTCGAGTCCACTCTCCAGTTTCCTCTCAAGTTCCCTCTCAAGCCCTCTCTCGAGTCCCCACTCAAGCCCCATGTCTTGTCCAGTTGGAGGTCCCGCAGACTAGCCCTCTGCCGGGGGTCCTGCCAACCCCATGTCTTGTCCAGTTGGAGGTCCCGCAGACTAGCCCTCTGCCGGGGGTCCTGCCAACCCCATGTCCTGTACCGTTGGAGGTTCCGCTGGGGGTCCTGCCAACCTCATGTCCTGTCCAGTTGGAGGTCCCGCAGACTAGTCTTCTGCCGGGGGTCCTGCCAACCCCATGTCCTGTCCAGTTGGAGGTCCCGCAGACTAGCCCTCTGCCGGGGGTCCTGCCAACCTCATGTCCTGTCCAGTTGGAGGTCCCGCAGACTAGCCCTCTGCCGGGGGTCCTGCCAACCCCATGTCTTGTCCAGTTGGAGGTCCCGCAGACTAGCCCTCTGCCGGGGGTCCTGCCAACCCTTTGTCCTGTCCCGTTGGAGGCCCCGCCGACTACTCTCCTGCCGGGGGTCCTGCCAACCCCATGTCCTGTCCCGTTGGAGGTCCCGCCGACTACGCTCCTGCCGGGGGTCCTGCCAACCCTATGTCCTGTGCCATTGGAGGTCCCGCCGTCTACTCTCCTGCCGGGGGTCCTGCCAATCCTATGTCCTGTGCTGTTGGAGGCCCCGCCGACTCCTCTCCTGCCGGGGGTCCTGCCAACCCTGTGTCCTGTCCCGTTGGAGGCCCCGCCGACTACTCTCCTGCCGGGGGTCCTGCCAACCCTTTGTCCCGTCTCGTTGGAGGTCCCGTCGTCCACTCTCCTGCTGGGGGTCCTGCCAACTCCTGGTCCTCTTCCGTGGGGGATTCTGCCGAAGCCTGTCCCGCCGGGTCCGGTTCCTGTCCGGCCGACACCGGGTCCTGCCCGGCCTCCGGAGTTGTCTGGTCTTCGCCCTCATGCTCGGCCCCCTGAGTTCGCCCGCTGTGGCCTTCGCCCCACTATGGACTCTGCCTTGCCCCGGGCCGTCCGCCCGAGACCCCCACCTTGGACTCTGCCTTGCCCCCGGGCCCGTCCGCCCGAGACCCCCACCTTGGACTCTGCCTTGCCCCCGGGTCGTCCGCCCGAGTTCCCCACCATGGACTCTGCCTTGCCCCCGGGCCGTCCGCCCGAGACCCCCACCTTGGACTCTGCCTTGCCCCCGGGTCGTCCGCCCGAGTTCCTCACCTTGGACTCTGCCTTGCCCCCGGGCCGTCCGCCCGAGTTCCCCACTTTAGACTCTGCCTTGCCCCCGGGCCGTCCGCCCGAGACCCCCACCTTGGACTCTGCCTTGCCCCCGGGTCGTCCGCCCGAGTTCCCCACTTTAGACTCTGCCTTGCCCCCGGGCCGTCCGCCCGAGATCCCTTCCTGGTCCCCTACTGGGCTCCTGGGTGGTCAGCTTAGTCCCGTCCTCCGGACCCCCTCCACCCACCCTGGTGGCCTAGGGATACGTCCCTCCTCCGGACCCCCTCCACCCACCCTGCTGGACTGTGTGGGATTTTTGTTTTTGGGGTTTAGGGACGTCTGGGATCCGCCCCTTGAGGGGGGGGTTCTGTCACGATCTGTCCGTGTTATGTTTTGTCTGTCTGTTTCTGTCTTTAGTTTCCTGTTTTATTTTGTAAAGTGTTCACCCCCCGTTTCCTGCCTGTTGTAATCTGTCTGTGATTCCCTGTCAGTTTCCCTGGTGTGTCTAATTTACCCGATTGTGTTCACCTGGTGTTCCTGTGTTTTCTCCTCCCTCCTCACCTGTGTCTTGTTTGTGTGATTAGTCTTGTGTGTATTTAAGTTCTGGTTTTTCTGTCTGTCTTTGTCGGTTTGTCTTGTGTTATGACCTGGTCTGCGGTGAGTGTTCTGTTCTGTCTTTATGATTATGTAGCCTTGAAATAAAGGAGTCATTTTGTCACTATAATCTGCATTTGGGTCCTACTTCCCACACACACCGTAACAGCAAGACTGGAATACAGAGAAAAGAAACCAGTACACAATGTTGCAGAATGCCAGAGTAGGAAGATATTCTCTGTGTCAGTGAGTTAGAGACTGAAAGTGTGAATAAAATGGACACAAGTAAAGAGAAGGATACTCAGCTCAACAAAAGGAGGTCCCATACATAGGCCACCTCCTGACGACGAATGGTCTAAACAGATTGATCCTGAGAAGGTAAGGTCCAATCACACAAATGCCAAAACCGACAGATGTTAAAGCAGTTCAGAGACTGTTAAGTATGGTAAATTATCTGGCCAAGTTCTACCCACATCCAGTGATGCAAATTAGTCGCTTTTCGGCGCCTCCCGCTTTTTTAACGGCCCGTCCACACAGCGGCGTGCGTTGACGCTTGCCGGCGGGCGTGTCTGACACTGGACCAACAACCAATCACATGAATCTCCCGCCTCAGACACACAAGCACGCGGTTTGATTGGCTAGAGCTTGTACTGGCATATGATTCGATTGGCTGACGCCTCCCAAAAGTTGAACATTGCTCAACTTTTGAAGCCAGCAACGCCAGCAACGCCAGCAACGCTCCACGTCGCTTCCCAAAATGCAGTTCAGCTAAAAGTGACGTCACCCCATTCATTACAAAAAAGAATAAGAAATCTAGTCCGCAAAATAATTAAACAAGCGAGTGCCTGTTTTTCCTGGCCAATGACAGGTTCATTGAACACAACACGTCTCGTCTGAAAGGAGTGTAGACTAGAGTGCTGACGGAGAGCACCGGAACGCCGCTCCGGCTCTTCAAATATTACAGTACACATAAGGAGCCGTACACATGCCGCAGTTTCTGCGTGGCTGTGTCTTTAGTTGTAAGCACAGTGGCGATCTGTTGTTATTAGCATCTGGTTAGCTAGCTATGCTAACAAATTTAAAGAGCTTTTCTACAACCAGGTGGAAGAGAGCTCTCTCCTGAGAGGCTCAAATAACCTCAGCTCAGTGAGGTTAAGGCACACATTGATATGATCATTATAGTTATTAATGAGACATTAGAGACTAAATGAAAAACAGGTATAACATACTATATGATAGTAGCAAAAAAGTTGTTAAAAATAACAAGAATAGAGTTTAAAAGGGGAGTGATTTGTAAAATATCCAAAATGAAGAATCTGCTTACAGTTCTGTTTCATATGGGTGTTGAAAGATGTATCCATAGATCTCTTAATTTTGCTCTCAAAGTGCACCTGATTGATGCTTTTAACTTCAATATTTAAAAAATCTTCCCGGGGGAGCATGCCCCCGGACCCCCCTAGAGGATGTTAGGTCCCCCCCCCCCACACTTAAATCATGTTCACATGGATAGGATACTAAATACATTTTCACACATCTTGTGTCCATATATTTCTGCCACAACCGTGCACGTGCATGCATGCGCGAGTCATGGTAAGATATCTGGATTAAGAGGTTGCTTTTTCTTTGCACAGAATGAAAGAAAAGCGAAATGAATGAGCTGTGATTTTAGTTTTTTTAAGCAGAGGTTGAGTTCAATCATTTGTACGGCCCTCGGAGGATGTTGTAAAAATTTAAAGGAAAAAGGTTCCCCACCCCTGCTGTAAATAATAATAAAAACCCTTGATTTATAACTTAACATCTCTTTCTCCTATTGGTCTGAGTATATTATAGAGAATAGCCAGTTAATTGAAGCATTATAGCACAGGCCTTTGTCAGATGGTATATTACGCTGTTTTTTTTCTGTTTCGAATAGTTCTCTCTTTTTTCACCATACGTGTGTTTGCATCACTGCACATCTTTCTGACCAGTGTGAGGTGTTGAGGGAACTGACACATAAGGACTGTGAGTGGAGCTGGATGGAACAGCATGAGAGAGCTTTCTTAAAACTGAAATAGACAATTGCAAAGGCTCCAATGCTGAAATATTATAACCCAGAGGAAGAGCTTACTGTTCAGTGTGACGCCTCAGACACAAGTTTGGGCGCAGCGCTCATGCAGCATGGCAAGCCAATCGCATTCGCGAGCAGAGCACTCACACAAACAGAGCGAGGCTATGCTCAAATAGAAAAGGAGTTTGCTAATAACGACAGCGCTGGTACCGGTGCACCCTCCCTTTCTCTCTTGCTCGCTCCCACGCTCACTCGCACTTTGGCTGTGAGCTGCGGGTGAAAGATAAGCCAACATCCCCCATTTTCATCACTTACAGCGCCCATCGTACAGGGCGAATGAAAAGTGTAACCGGGATGAAAAGGGTGTTACACTTACTTAATTATGAATGTTGTTACATCAAGGCCAAAACATTTAGCGCAGCGCATCCACAGATCTGGCGCCCTAGGCGAACATCTATAACACCAGTGCGACGGGCCGGCCCTGGTCCCAGGTTACGCTGTAGGAAGTGTAGGTACAACGCTACATTTCCCGCCCGCTGCAGTCATACAGTAGGCTACGGAGAGCGGCGAGAAACATTTCCTCAGGCATCGAAAAGCGGAACCGAAAGTCACATTTCTAAATGATGCCGTTGGAATCGAAATGTTGGAATGTTGGTTCTCAGTACCCAACCCTACTGATAGGGGACGATAAGGTTGGGACGTGGGTGGGACGTTGCCAGGAGTTCAACGTAAAGCCAGCCCACATTTTAGTAATGTCGCCATGACCGCAGCAAATCTGAATCAGAGATGTGGGTAAGGAGGAAAAAAAAGAGGGTTTTATTTTCTGACACTTTGTGAGTCTCCTTACACACCGGGGACACATATTTATGTATAAAATACATAGGTGACCTTTAAAAAGAATGAAACTACTCACATGTTTCTCAGTAAAGTATTGGACAGATTAACTATTCATACATCCAAAGATTCCAATAAAGCCATTCACTAGAACCGCCATCGGTCAATTTGACCCGCAGCTGTTTTTTTATTGTATGTAACTTTTTTTTCAATAAAATATTAAAGTCACCCAGTCCGTGACTTTTCCTGAAAGTGTGTTATGTAGCACCCTCTGCTGTTAAAAATGGTCAATATGAAGTCAGATTGAAGAAATCGCAAATAAAATTCCATTTATACCTATTTCCTCATTTCCTCATTCCTCATCAACTCATTTTTCCCGCCGGAGAGGACGCTGGCGTTGACTGTTCGCTCTGTTACTCTCTATCACCCTCGGCTAACATTCGTTCTTGTAAAACTTTCGAATTGGACTACTGCCCTGCATTGCACATCTGTACTGCACTGCACATTGTTTTTAATTTTAACTTATTTTAGACTTCTGCCTCCGTTGCTGGCTGCCGTTGCCGGCTGCCCTCACTCAGCCATCAAAGTGCCGGGTGGCTATTGCTATCTGCTACATCGCCTACTTGTCTGTCTCCGTCCCACGCAACAACTGTGGACTCTCTCTGCCTCCTGCCTTCATCTCTGGGGTACATATGTCCCGTCCCGCTGTTCACATCCTCCTGCCATGTCGTGGATCTTCCTCGTCTTCACAACAATCCTCCACCTCTGTGCACCTAGCCCGCTAGCCGCTATCACACTGCTCCCAGCATTCCCGCCTGTCATCATGCTGAAATACTCCATCTCACAGCTTCTGAGATTCACCAACTCCTCCACCCCGTCTTCCATCTCAGTCATCAGACATCTTAGACTCCTTCGTCGACCCCGCTACATTCACCAAAGCACCGCCGCAGTTTTGTTTACTTTCAGCACGGACAATCGATAGCATCCATCTGCTCTACCCAACGCACTGTCGCACACCTGACGCGCCATCAGAACGCAACTCCTACTGCTTCTCTCTCCCCCGCTCACCTACACTCCCAGCTGCATGAAATACCTGGAGCAGATCCCACTCCCCTCTGCCTCCCAACACATATAACAAGCCATTTCTTCCCACCATCAAGCCCCCCTCCTCTGCTCCACTATCCCCCCTCTCGTGGCCACCCCCACACTGCTAACCTGGCCAACTTCATACCTCTCCAGCCTGCCACCACCCCTCCAACCCCCCACTTGACCAATTTTGCCCTCCTCAATATCCGGTCACTTAACAATAAAGCCCACATCCTCCACGAAATAATTCTGGACAAATCCATCGACTTGTTTCTGCTCATTGAAACCTGGCAACAACCCAACGACTTCTTCTCCCTCCACCAAACTCACTGAACTCCTCACCATTGCTTCATCCCTCTCCCCACGTCTGTTACTCCTCGGCGACCTCAACATCCACATGGACTCCCCCACCTGCAAACTCGCTTCTGAATTCTCCTCCCTTCTGGACAATTTCTCAATTACCCAATATGTCACCTTCCCCACCCATGATAAAGGAAACATCCTTGACCTTGTCTGCTCCACCAACCTCCCAGTACTCAACCTCCACCCCTGCCCCTTTCCCCTCTCTGACCACAAACTCATACAGTTCACCATCGCCTCCCCCGTCCGCCACCCCCCCCCCCCCCCCCCCCCCCCCCCCCCCATCCAGGAACATCACCTTCAGTAATTTATGCTCTGTTGATCCCCAGCACCTCTCCGCCCTGCTGTCCTCTACTCTCCCCATGGACTCGAACCTCAGCTCACTCGATGAACAACTCAACCACCTTAATTGCACCCTACTCGCCTCCCACAACAGCCTGGCCCCCCTCAAAAGGAAAAATGTCACTTTTAAAACCTCCTCACCCTGGTTCACCCCTGCACTCCGTAAGCTGAAGCAAACCGGCCGCCAGCTTGAACGCCTAACCAAGAAATCATCCCTCACAGTTCAACATGAAACAAACTCCATCTCACTACCTACAGAGACGCCCTCACTGCCGCAAAAACTGCTTACCTCTCCACCATCTTTACCGACCCCTCCCATAACCCCAGGACCCTCTTCTCCACCGTCAACAAGCTCCTCAAACCCCGTGCGGACACCCTCCCTTCCTCCACTTCATGCAGTTCTTTCCTCCAGTTTTTCTCTGACAAAATCACTGCCATTAATCTCTCCCTATCTGCTGCATCTGACACACATACATCTCCCCCAACATCCACCGCCACAATTTCTCCCCCCATCTCCCTGGACCTCCCGAGCCCTCCTCCCCACGGCCGCCTCTCCCAGTTCACTCTGGTTACCCCCCCTGAAATACTCAAACTGATCAGCTCCTCCAAACCCACAACCTGCTCCCTTGACCCACCCCTCTGAAGTCCTGTCTCCCCATCCTCTGCCCCTACCTTGTCAACCTTTTCAACTCCTCCCAAGGAACCGTTCCCTCTGCCTTCAAAACTGCTGCTGTCACTCCCATCCTCAAGCAACCCGGTCTGGATCCCTCCTCCCTCAGTAATTACCGTCCCATCTCCAACCTCCCCTTTCTCTCAAAAACAATATAACGCATTATGTCCAAACAACTCCACCGCCATCTCCAAACCAACCAGCTTTTTGAACCCCTTCAGTCTGGTTTTCATCCCCACCACAGCACAGAAACGGCCCTCATCAAAGTCCTCAATGACCTCCTCACCTCTGCTGACACCGGTTCCCTCTGCTGACACCGGTTCCCTCAACATCCTCATCCTCCTCGACCTGAGTGCAGCCTTCGATACCGTGAGCCACACCATCCTGCTTACCCGACTCCAGGACATCGGTATCGAAGGTACTGCACTCAGGTGGCTCCAGTCCTACCTCTCCGACAGATCCCACTTCATCTCCCTCAACAACCACTCCTCTGCCACAGCTTCAGTCACCCAAGGTGTTCCCCAAGGTTCAGTACTCTGCCCCCTCCTCTTCATCATCTACATCCTCCCCCTTGGTCAGATTCTCCGCCAATACAACCTGGACTTTCACTGTTACGCTGATGACACACAGATTTACCTCAGCACCAAATCCCCCCCACACCCCCCCCCCTCACCCACATCGAATCCTGTGTGACTGCAATAAAATCCTGGATGCAACACAACTTCCTCAAACTCAACAGCAATAAAACTGAACTCCTCCTCATCGCCTCCAAATCCACACTCAGCAAAACCCCCAACCTGACAGTCACCATTGATGGCTCCCCCTCCACCCAGGCATGCAACCTTGGCGTTATATTTGACCCCACCCTCGAGCCCCACATCCGTCAAGTTTGTAAAAACCTCATTTTTCCACCTCCGCAATATTGCCAAACTCTGTTCGTCTCTCACCCGCCCTGCAGCTGAGCGACTCATTCACGCCTTCATCTCCTCTCGCCTTGACTATTGCAACTCACTCCTCTACGGCATCAGCACTACATCCCTCAATAGACTCCAGCGTGTCCAGAACGCAGCCGCCAGACTCCTCACCCACACCAAATCATGGCATCACATCACCCCGGTCCTCAAAGAACTCCACTGGCTCCCCGTTTCACACCGCATCCACTACAAAACTCCTGGTCCTCACTTTCAAAGCCCTCCACCATCTGCCCCCCCCCCCCCTACCTCACTGACCTCCTCATCCTCTCCCAACCACCTCGGTCCCTCAGGTCCACCTCAGCCGGTTTGCTTTCCATCCCCAAGGCCAAATTCCAGAGCTTCGGGGATAGAGCCTTCTCTGTGGCAGCCCCGAAGCTCTGGAACTCCCTCCCCCAATACCTCGGTAAGTCTGAGTCCCTCACCCTGTTCCAGTCCCGCCTCAAAACCCACCTCTTCAACTCTTTATCCATAAGCCCCACCCCCTCTCAACCAACTTCCTCCTGACTGCTTTTCTGTTTTGTTTTGTTTCTTTGTTTCTGTTACGGTGTGCCCACAAAACTAAGGCCAACAGGGTGGGTGGAGGGGGTCTGGAGGACGGGCTTGGGCTGACAGCGGAGGACCCGGAAGGGGTCTCGGGCGGACGGCCCGGGGGCAAGGCAGTGATCAAGGATGGGGTCTCGGGCGGACGGCCTGGGGGCAAGGCAGAGTTCAAAAAGTGGGACTCGAGCGGACGGCCCGGGGGCAAGGCAGAGTTCAAGGAAGGGTTCTCGGGCGGACGGCCCGGGGGCAAGGCAGAGTTCAGGGTGGGGCGAAGGCCAAACAGCTCCGGAGGCCGGGCAGGACCCGGTGTCGGCCGAACAGGAACCGGAGCCGGTGGGACAGGCTTCGGCAGGATCCCCCACGGAAGAGGACCAGGAGTTGGCAGCACCCCCGGCGAGACAGATGATGGCGGGGCCTCCAACGGAACTGGACAAGGGGTTGGCAGTACCCCCGGCAGGACAGGTGATGGCGGGGCCTCCAACTGGACTGGACATAGAGCTGGCAGGATCCCCGGTAGAAGAGTAGTCGGCGGTACCCCCAACGGGACAGGACATAGGGTTGGCAGGACCTCCGGCAGGAGAGTAGTCGGCGGGACCCCCAACGGGACAGGACAAAGGGTTGGCAGGACCCCCAGCAGAACCTCCAACGGTACAGGACATACGGTTGGCAGGACCCCCGGCAGAAGAGCAGTCTGCGGGACCTCCAACAGCACAGGACTTAAGGTTGGCAGGACCCCCGGCAGAAGAATAGTCGGCGGGGCCTCCAACGGCACAGGACATAGGGTTGGCAGGACCCCCGGCAGAAGAGTAGTCGACGGGACCCCCAACGGGACAGGACATAGGGTTGGCAGGACCCCCGGCAGGAGTGTTGCAGGGTGGCTTACATGTAACGTGTGAAATACTCTGTTATCTCTCCGGCCGTATTATACTCTCAATAAATATCAGTGTTTGACTAAAGCCGCTCCTGCTTCCATCCTTTCCTGAGCCTTGGCTCTGCATTGCTGCTACAGAGGTTTTCTCCACAATAAATACGACATCTTGTATTTTAGTTACACCCACTAGACAATAGTGGAAGGTTCGAGAAACAACCGTGTTTTCCGGGTGCACCGCGGCGGAGGTGGGGAAGTTCCAGCTGGGAACCTTCACCCCGCTGCGGGACCCGTGGGACCCCTTTACGGTGCGTCTTGGTCACGCTTCATATCGGCCTGCCCGGGAAGGAAGAGACACGCAGAGTGGGGAAAGTCCCCCACCCCAACGCAGCACACGCTACCGGCCATCAGAGTCGAACCCGCAGTTCGGAGGAACCGACCGCCAGAGCACCGGCACTAGGCCGGGCCGGCGCGGAGGCCCTCCGACAGTGGGTCGCGTTTGCCATTCGATCAGTGAGAGGAGAGGAGAAAAATGCAACAAAGATTGTCAAAACCCGTTAATATATGGATGAGTGGGGGGAGGGGGGCTGGACACAGGCCGTGGGGGGACACCCGAAACCGGGCAATGTCCCCGGTAGAAACCGGGTGAAATAGCCAAAAAAATTAAAAATAATAAAATCGGGGAAAAGTGAAAAAAAGTGTCCGAAAATAGGCACTCGTGAGGCGGGCAGAGTCCCCTGTCAACTCCCGTTACATTACTCCATGGTGTCATTTGAGCGAAAAACTTTTACAAGAACCAGACTGGAGGGGTCAAAGGGGCTTGACCAAGACCGACCCAAAGTGCACGGTGGGCGGACTCATCACCTCCGTGATGAGTCTCCATTGTGATTTGAAAACTTCAATCAAACGAGTCCTTCGGTGGGTGGGAAAAACACGTGTCATAATCGTCACTTCCTGTACTAACAGTGGAGGTGTCCTGAGAGTGGAGGTCTGCACCGGAACTGTCCTGATAGTGGAGGTCTGCAGGCAGGCTCCCATGCACATTTTCATCACTTACAGCGCGCATCGTACAGGGCAAATGGAACGTGTAACCGGGGTGAAAAGAGTGTTACATTTACATAATTATGAATATTGTTACATCAAGGCCGAAAATTAGGATGAGCCCCAACGGTCAAAAATGTGTGTCTCTCTCTCTCTCTCTCTCTCCCGGTGCTCTTTTTTTGGCCAGTTACTGGTGGTTTTAAAAATATTTTGGCGAATGGTTAGGTGGCGCGACAGTCTGTAGTGAAGGAGTGCGCTCCCGCTCACGGGAGACTGCTCGTGCTGCGCTCCGCAGAAAACAGCTGTTTGCTTTTCACGCAACCAATACCACAGGACAATTTTTTTTTTTTAAAGCAATATTTTTAGTGGCCCGAGCGGTCAAGTTCAAAGTAGCCTACGTTATGCTGGCCGGAATGTTTAAAAAGTGCTTCCGGGCCAGCGGGCCATTTATAATGTCGAGCCCTGTATATTATGAAAAGCTGAGAGTCCACAGATTCTATTGGTATACGTTTCATCCCTGTGCGATCAAAACTCACTGTTCAATAAAATAACATTTTACCTTTTCGGAAACAGTTCTAAATTGGTTTGAATCCTACTTAAAGGACATAAACAACTTTGTTTCTATAGATAAATACACATCTGAGTTGACAAATATGACATGTGGGGTACCTCAAGGCTCAATCTTGGGGCCCCTTCTCTTTAACGTCTACATGCTACCACTGGCTCAGATAATGAAGAACAACAAAATAAGTTACCATAGCTATGCGGATGACACACACATTTACGTAACAATTTCACCAGGAGACTATGCTCCAATTCAAACACTGAGTAAGTGCATTGAACAAATTAATGACTGGATGTGTCAGAACATTCTCCAATTAAACAAAGATAAAACTGAGCTAATGGTCTTTGGAGCCAAGGCAGAACATATGCAATGTTCAAAACAACAAACTGAGTTTCAACAGTCACATTAAAACAGTTATTAAATCAGCCTACTATCACCTAAAGAATATATCTAGGATTAAAAGTCACTAATGTCACAGCAAGATTTGGAAAAACTTGTCCATGCTTTTATCTTCAGCAGACTGGACTACTGCAATGGTGTCTTCACAGGTCTCACTAAAAAATCTATTAGAAAGCTGCAGCTGATTCAGAACGCCGCTGCTCGAGTCCTCACTAACACTAAGAAAGTGGATCACATCACTCCTGTTCTGAAGTCTTTACACTGGCTTCCTGTGTGTCAAAGAATAGATTTCAAAATACTGCTGCTGGTTTATAAAGCACTGAATGGTTTAGGCCCAAAATACATTTCTGACCTCCTGCTAAATTATGAACCATCCAGATCTCTCAGGTCTTCAGGGACTGGTCAGCTTTCTGTCCCCAGAGTCAGAACTAAACATGGTAAAGCAGCGTTCAGTTATTATGCTCCAAATATCTGGAACAAACTCCCAGAAACCTGCAGGTCCGCTGCAACTTTGACTACTTTTAAATCCAGACTGAAGACTTTTCTTTTTGTCGCTGGTTTTAATTGAACTATTCATATCTCAAACTGCACTGTAACTTTTATCCATGTATTTTTTCTTTTAATGTTTATTTTATTCGCTTTTCTTTTTAATGATTTTAAATGCCATTTTCTTAATGTCTTTCATTTTTTGTAAAGCACTTTGAATTGCCTTGTGTTGAAAAGTGCTATATAAATAAACTTGCCTTGCCTTGCCTTGAAAATCAATGCAAAATCAATGCGTGTCAATTTGACCCGGTGGCGGTTTTAGGTATACAAAAACCTCTGGCGGTTCTAGTGTTAATGCACAATGTAAGTATAGAGGAAATTTACACACAACAAATATACAAAGGGACCATTGGAGAATATTGACCGTCTGTTTTCTTCAATTTTTTGTAAGCATAGGGCAACTGTGGCTTCAAGGGAGTGTGGCCGACTTCCAACCATAAGGTTGTAGTGAACATACAGTCAACATATGGATGTATCATGGGGCAGATGAAAACATTTGCTTCTGGTTACATTTACATCATATTGAAATCCTCTTTGGTGAACTTTGAGTGATGATGCAACTTCAAGCCACAGGAAATAAGTGTGTGTGTGTGTGTGTGTGTGTGTGTGTGTGTTTGATGGCTTAGCAGAGCCACAGGCCATGGCAGATGAAACTACAAAGTTCTGATCAATTCTGAATCAATACTTGTTATTGCATTGCCTTTTTCTTTCCTCAGAGGTTTTCAGATACATATTCTAGTGTCTAGCAGTACAAGTAGTCTTAACAACTGTCAATTGCTCTAACTTCATTAAGCAATGATTCCGATTTCCCTGTGCCTAGAGAGAGGAACATGACATCACATCACATCAGCTGTGTAAAGGATTTGACTTCATCAGGTCATGTGATGAAGATTGTTCACAGGATATGGTCAAAGGGTTTGAAAACTGTTGCTTTTTACTATAAAGGTCATATGCATGTTTTAAAATGTGATCAATTGTTATGCTGATGGAGAAAGGACTTTCTCACACACACACACACACACACACACACACACACACACACACACACACACACACACCTGCTCATGTCAACAAAGCAGACCCGTCCGCCTCTTAGATTGCTTCTTTCTATCATCCTGCATTATTCTATATCGCTCTTCCTCTGCTAATCCTCTCGCCCAACTCTATTCACCCCCCCCCCCCCCCCTCAGTCTAACTGTAGGGGAAATCTAGTCCCTCTATGTCCCTCCCCAGCCCCACACCAGTCTTCCTGAGTTAATAAAAATAAACTAATAGAGTTGGAGTGACGTCCCACCTTGAACCAGGAGGGGGTGGGGGCCATGGGCGGGGGGGCAACGGCGATTGGCCAGCTCAATCAGTCAATCCATGACGGGCCGAGCGAAGCTCATCAGATAACAGTGAGAGAGAGAGGAGGGGGGAGGGGAAGATTAGGGGGGGAACAGGGTTGTCTTTCACTTATGTGGTTGACTTCTTCTGTTAGCCCTTTGTTTGTCCTCCCTCCTTCTATTCTTTTCCTTCCACTTATCGCTTCTTGTCTTCTAATCCCCTTTTTCTTTTTTTGCTATACAAAAAATGTATCAAGAATCCAGTAAGGGAGTCGTTAAAGAATCAGACCGATAGGAAATGTTTGATAATGGCCCTGGTATCGATAAAATCATATGCATTCCTCTCCCTAGGGCTTCAGACATTTTGGAAAATGTAAGTTTGTCTTTTCAGACATAACAAAATAAATAATAAAACACTCACTGATCAGGTGAACTGCACTGATTGACCTAATGATGGCGCTCTGATTAAATGTCACAGTTTTCCACGCAAATGTGATCTCAGGCTGCTGCTAAGTTTAGGACCAAGAATAATTATATATTTTGGCGCATAGCTCTGACGATTCAGACAATCCACTGATTGACCTGGCAGGGGGTGCCTTAATGAAAGGTCAAAATCTAAAACTCTCAAAGGCAATAAATGCTAGGCCACTGGTCCGATATGAAGAAACTTAAACAATGAGCCATCTTGATTTGCCAAGTAGGTGCCTTTTATCATCTGGGAGAGAGAGGGTCTTTAAACTGTACACATAATATAATGGTGGCTTCCAAAGTAGCTTTTACTATTTTTAATACAAATTATAATAATAATTCAACATTGTTGAGGCAGGTTTATATTTTCTTTAACTTCAGACTGATGCAAAAATCCTGTATTTGACGTTGTCGTTGAGTAAAAATCACCCAAACTCTGCGGCACTAATGGAACACAGTGGTGTGTTGACCTGCAAAACATAGAGTGATGGTTATTCCCCTGAACAGATAAGTAAACCTGTGGATTACACAAACTGTTCAGAATCCACTCCACTCACACAAACATAGACATACACCCACATATACACAAACACAAAAGGAACAGAGACACTAATACAGTGTACTTCCCAGCAGCAGATTGTCATCGCATTTCAATTGTCCGAGAGGTTCTATTTGTAACCAACCTAACTTTTGCAAAAGAGATTATATTAGATTAAAATAAATCATGTAATATACACTGTATATGGTTATGGGGAATTGTTTATTGGTAGGTGCTCTTGAGACTCAAATGTTTCGCTTAGTGTTAATTTAGACGCTTGGTGTTACCCTTGTGTTTTGTTTAGCTAAAAATTGTTAATATTGTCTGATAGCTGAGTTTCTTCCCATTAAATGGGTATGACACAGGAGTTCCGGAATGAAGAGTGAGGAGTAGACATGTTTTCCTCCGCTTCCTCGCTTCCAACTTTTTTATTAAGTAGAAACCACGTTACTCACTTCATACTTACACTAGTCGATACATAACAACTGAGCAACTTTATACCTTAAGGCAGGGTTGCCAACTCTCACGCATCTGGCGTGTGACACACGCTTTCACTCTCAATGTCAAGCTCTCACGCTGCCCAAACTATTCTCACGCCAAAAACAAGATGAACCGGGGATCGTTTTTGGTTGGTTATTTACAATGTTGAGTTGACAGCTTCTCAAACTGTCGATCCGCTCCCTCCCCGCCCCCACCACTCTTAACAACGTTAACAGACAGCAGAGCAGTGGGAGCCGGTTGGTCAATCCGACCCGTATTGCGCATGCGCAGATCTAAGATCCAGTAGAAATGATAAAAAGTAAAAGTCTGCTGCTTATTGTTCTACTAGGCCAAAATAGAGTCAAAGAGTATATGAGAGTGCGTTAATTAATATATTTGGCAGTTTAAAGTAAGTCTGTAGATTTGTTTGTGTGTGTGTGTTTCATGTATAGCTCTCACAATAATTAATTTTGTGGGATACATTTTCACAGAAATTATTGCGATAAACGATAATATTGTCGGCACCGTTGTATGACCATTTTAGACCACTGACATAATGATAATATATAATAATAATTCAAGTACATCCTTTCAAACTGCTAGTCACATCCTCATGTAAATGGAAATCTATCGAGGTCAGAAAAGTTATCGAGTTCATTTTTATTTATCAATTAATTGCTTATCGCGACAGGCCTATGCACACAATAAAACAGTGGATACAAACATGTGTTTGACTTTCATTAGTGAATGAAACTTTGTGCCCTTTATAGTCTGGGTCCAATATTGTGTATTTGTATATTGTATATATATATATATATATGCTAAGGTCCCGCTACTGACACGATAGCAGTAATTTAGTGCGCATATGTGTAATTAAACCCATTATATCAAAATCCCACTCCAGCCAGGTACCCAAAGTTGGCAACCCTGCCTTAAGGAGACATGCCACCAAAGCCTGCAAAACAAGTCAAGAAAGACTCTATGCCTACGGAGAACGTCGCCACTAGCGACGTTAGCATGGCGGCGCTAACCAGTTTGTTGGAGAGCCATAAAGTGTCTCTCTAAACGGAATTCAAAACTGTCATCGCCGCACTCGAGTCCAAAATGTATCTGATTAATGCGACTATCTCTGATCATGGGCAGCGTATGACCTCTTTGGAGTCGAATGCGGATTTGGTCAACGGGCGCCTGTCGACTTTGGAAGCTACATGCGCGGAGCTAGCCGCTAGCAATGCTAAGCTGCAGGCGAAAACTGCAGACCTCGAGGCCCGCAGCCGCCGCAAGAATATCTGCATCATTGGTCTCTCGGAGTCGATTGAGGGCCCGCGACCAACCGCCTTCTTCTCCGACCTACTACCCCAGCTTCTGGGGGACCAAATCCTGCCTACTTCTCCTGAACTAGTCCGGGCTCACAGGTCGTTAGCCGTGAAGCCAAAGCCTGGGGAAAGACCGAGGCCTGTCATCATCCGATTCCACAACTTCCAGACCAAGGAAAGAGTCATCCGTGAAGCCCGGAAAATGAGAGCGGATCTACGGTACGAGTGGAAACCGATTGCCTTCTACGAAGATTATATTCACGAGGTTGTGATGCAGCGAGCTCTGTAGCGCGAGGTGATGGCGCAGCTGTATAAACTCGGACTCAGGCCTGCTCTCCAGTACTCCAAGCTGATGATTACGGCGGAGAATGGAGACAAAGTTCCGCTGTCATCTGTCGAGGAAACTAAGAAGTATCTTGCCGCTAAACAGAGGTAGCATGCACTGCTATAAAACACAGTAGCTATGGTCGGCCATCTGCTAACTTGCCACATTACTGAGTGGTCTAACTTAGCTGCTCGTTAGCATTGCCCGGACTGCACTATTGCTACGCTGAACTGTACGGCAACTAGTCATGTTACTCTACGAAGGACTCCCTGTAAGCACATTTTTACGTAGACTGGTCACTGTTTCTAAATATAGCACTTTAAGTTGAATGTCAGTCTCACTGTTTACATACGTTTGTGATTAGCTGGTTGTGCTCAGATAATTGGTGTTATTCTGCCAGGTTGATGTCGGTTATGGCAGCTAACTCAGGAGCTTTTATGGGGAATTTGTTCACTGTTCAATGTCGAGGGAACGAAGGTTAAGTAAGGGAAGGATAGGACTGACCCACGTCAGGAAGGTTTGTATCCAAGGAGATACACATGTTTGATGTTCCCAATGGGACTGTGGTTTGCTGTGTGTTGTGTGTGTGTGTGTGTGTGTCTGTTTCTCCCCCCCCTTTTCCTGTTTTCTCTCTCGCCCTCCCCTTTTATTTTATTCTCTGCTCAGGTTATGCCACAACTTAAAGGACTATGTCAGTGAGTGGTAGAAATATCGGGTTTATTTCCTGGAACGTTAAAGGGATGAACAATATCACTAAAGCCAACAAGGTAATTTCACATTTGCAACACCTTACAGGAGACGTCCGCTTTTTACAAGAGACACACCTCCATACGGCGGAAATGTCTCGCGTCAAGAGGCCATGGATGGGTCACTTGTTTCATTCAAGGTTTTCCGAGAGGGCTAGAGGGGCAGGTATCATTATACACAGGGATATTGCCTTTGAACTACACACTACTATATCTGATCCGAAAGGCCGGTACGTTATAGTATCTGGCAAATTACAAAATACTCCTGTGGTCCTGACCTCGCGATATCCTCCGAATTGGGACGATGACAAATTAATATCCAAATTCTTTACTTCTATACCTAATCTCAATGAGCATCAAATTATAATTGGAGGTGACTTTAATCTGGTCCAGGATATAGAGCTTGGTAGATCGTCCACTAAGCAGTCTACTCTATCTAAATCGACCAAAGTCTTACAATTTCACGCCAACCAGCTGGGCTTGAGGGACCCGTGGAGGACTAAGTTTCCTCCAGTAAAGTTTTCTCTTTCTTTTCACATGTCCACCACACTTACTCACGGATAGACTTCTTCTTACTTGACGATAAACTATTACATAACGTTCTTTCCTGTGAATACCATAGCATAGTTATCTCCGACCATGCACCCACTTCTGTAGAAATCTATTTTCCCCATGGTAGACCACCCTCTACATTCTGGAGATTTAGCCCTCATTTGCTGTACGAACCCAAATTTAAGGCTTTTGTTGCAACACAAATCACATTTTTCTTTGAGATAAATGACACTCCGAATATTGGTAGTGATATACTCTGGGAGTCCTTTAAGGCTTTTCTTCGTGGGTAGATCATTTCTTTTGTCTCACATTTCAGGAAATTGGAGCAATCCAAATTGACTGAAATGTCAGCTGATATCCGAAATTTAGACAGCCAATACTCGGTTAATTCCACCTCTATTTTGTATAAAAAACGGCTTCAGCTTCAATCTCAATATGATCTGTTATCAACTGGTAAGATCGAGAGGCAACTTCTGCAAACCAGGCAACAATTTTTTGAGCACGGAGATAAGGCAGGCAAACTGCTTGCATATCAGTCGCGAGTGGCCGGTGCCTCCAGGTTGATCCCTAGAGTGAAGTCGCCAAGAGGTGATATTACAACAGACCCTGCTGAAATCAGTAATATCTTCTCAGACTACTATTCTGAATAATACACCTCAGAGTCTTCTCCACAGGATTAGAACAACCCTAACCCCTTAGACACCCTTAGACGCTTATCCCCAAGTTGATGGAAGAGGTTCTGGTGATCTGGGAGCTCCGTTAACCATCTCTGAAGTAACAGAGGCTATCAAATCTTTACAGAGCGGTAAATCGCCTGGTCCTGATGGCTACTCCACAGAGTTTTTTAAAACTTTTTGTTCTGTACTTGCCCCGATCCTGGTGAGAGTATTCAATGATGCCTTTCTGAAAGGCAAGTTACCACCTACTTTGTCTGAGGCATCAATCACTCTATTGTTGAAGAAAGATAAGGACCCACTAAACGTAGACTTTAAGATCATGGCTAAGGTTCTATCTAGCCGTCTCCAGAGGGTAATGCCAGGCTTGATCGATCCCGACCAGACAGGCTTTATCTCAGGACGACAGCATTTTTTAATACCAGAAGGTTGTTTAACATTATTTATTCTCCCTCTACTAGTTCGCCTGAAGTTGTTCTCTCTTTGGATGCGGAAAAGGCATTCGACAGAGTAGAGTGGGGATATCTGTTCTATGTACTTAATACATTTGGTTTCAGCAGGGACTTTGTTTCATGGATTCAACTCCTCTATACATCTCCGGTAGCTTCAGTTAACGTCAACGGTGTTAAGTCTGGTCTGTTCTCGCTCTCTCGCGGAAATAGGCCCTCTATCTCCATCAATATTTGCGCTCGCCGTCGAGCCTCTAGCCTTATGGCTTCGTAGTGAGGAAGGATTTAGGGGCATCACGCGCTTCGGTTTTTTGCATAAGCTCTCTTTGTATGCAGATGACCTTTTACTGTACATTTCCAGCCCATCGTCCTCCCTTCCTATAATTCTAAGCATTTTAGAGCAATTTAAGAAGCTATCTGGCTACAAACTCAACCTCCAGAAAAGCGAATATTTCCCTGTTAACACCCTCGCTGAAATACTTCCCCAAGCTCTCTGTCACGATCTGTCTGTGTTGTGTTTTGTCTTGTCTTTTTCTGTCTTTGGTTTCATGTTTTATTTTTGAAAAGTGTTCACCCCCTGTCTTGCCTGTTGCTGTTTGTCTGTTTTCCCTCCTACCTGAATACCCGATTGTGTTCACCTGGTGCCCCTGTGTTTTCTCCTCCCTCCTCACCTGTGTCTTGTTTGTGCAATTAGTCTTGTGTGTATTTAAGTTCTGGTTTTTCTGTCTGTCATTGTTGGTTCATTGTTTGTCGTTGACTGTGTTCACGAGGTAGTGTTCTGTTTTGTTCCTTAAAAACCTTGAAATAACGGTATTTTTTCCTGTTTATTCTGCATTTGGGTCCTGCCTGCTTCACTCACCCTAACACTGTCTTTCCTTTTAAGAAGGTCTCAGAGGGATTCAAATACCTGGGGTATCCATATTATTGTGTTGATTAGATAGATACACACTCCTACCACAAGGTGTCGCCACATAGTTGTGACCTATGTTTAAATCCACATGTACGGTAAGGGGCCGAACAAGAGCTCTTATTAAAACACTTTAGCATGGAGCACGAGTCAGTTCATTAATAGACCAACAAACAAAACATGGTACCAGGAGTACATTATGAAGTAAAATATAAATACATTAAAGGTGGGGTAGGTAAGTTTGAGAAACCGGCTCGAGATCGCTAGAATTTGAAAATACACAACCGGAGAAAATCTGCCACTTCCTTACAGAGCCCCTCCTCCAACACACACGAACGCGCACATGACCAATGAGGGCACGAGATAAGTTTGTGCCCCGATGGAAGGCTGACAGGCAGGTAGGCCATCCAGTTATTTTAGCTGGGCCGGCTAAAATAATTGGTCGTGCTTTTTACAGTATTACGGCTTCCACAGATGACATTTTTTTATGGATTTTTTGTCAAAGCACTTCAGATATTCATTGCTATCGGGATGTTTAGAGCATTCCATGGAATATAACAAAAAGTGTATCTTGAGCTGGTTTCTCAAACTTACCTACCCCACCTTTAAGTGAGGAGTTGTGACAAGCGACATGGATTCATTAAAGCCACCGGAGACGCTAAAACTTTCGGGAAATGTCGACAGCAACTGGCGGACCTTCAAGCAGCAGTTCCAGCTTTACATCACGGCCATGGGACTGGAAACTAAGCCGGATGCTTGGAAGGTAGCGCTACTGTTAACTATAGCAGGCCCACAGGCGATAGCAGTGTACAATACTTTTGTGTATGAAGAGCAGGCTGATAAAGACAAACTGGATAAAGTGCTCGAGAAATTTGATGCCCACTGCTCTCCCATAAAGAACGAAACATACGAGAGATATGTATTCCGTTCAAGTGTGCAGCAGCATGAGCCTTTTGATAGCTTTCTGACTGACCTGAAGCTAAAAGCACAGTCATGCAACTTTGCTACGCTGAGGGACTCCATGATACGGGACCAGATCGTTTTTGGCGTTGAGGATAAAAAGGTCAGAGAAAGGCTGTTAAGGGAAACGGAGCTGACATGTGAAGCAGCTATAAAAATCTGCCATGCAAGCGAGCTGTCCCAAATGCACGTCAGGACTTTCAGCGAGATGGCGGGCGCGGCTAACGTGAGTGATGGCGCAGCAGTTGGTGCGGTCTCCAGCCAAGGCAAATGGCGCGCACAGACACGGCCTACACAGCGGTCGGAAGAAGGGACATTCAGCTGTAAGCGCTGCGGCTCGAAGCACAAACCACGACAGTGTCCGGCATTTGGTAAGCAATGCTCTAATTGCCAGGGCCAGAACCATTTTGCTAAGCAGTGCTTCTCAAAAGGAAATGAGAGGAAGAAAGGAAAGTCTGTAAATATAGTGGAAGACGATGATTTAAGTGAGACATTTTTTGTTGGCATGGTGAATTGTGAAACTGAGCAAAAAGAGGTTAATGCAATCAGAGAAGACAAATGGATAGCTCCACTGATGATTAACGGGACAATAATAACTATGAAACTGGATACTGGTGCAAAAGTAAACCTGATGAGCCTGTCTGACATCAAGGCAAAGAAAGATAAGCCACAAATTAAAAAAAGAACACAGGCACTAAAAGATTATAATGTAAAGAAAATCAACAGTTTGGGTGTGTGCATATTAAAGGTAACCTCAAAAGGTAAAGTGCACCACCTACTTTTCTCTGTTGTCGCTGATGGACTTGATTCACTGCTGAGTGATAAAGCATGTGAAGATTTGGAACTTGTCAACAGAGTGTATTGCATCAACACAACTGTGAGTACACCAAATGACTCAATTGATTGTATAGTACAGAGTTATGCAGATGTGTTTAAGGGTTTTGATGTGTTGCCCTTCACATACAAAATCCAGCTCAAAGAAAATGCACAGCCAGTTGTGCATGCTGCAAGAAGAGTTCCAGCGCCACTCAGAGATCGCTTAAAGAAAGAGCTCGACAGAATGACAATACTCGGAGTGATAAAAAAAGTTGAGGAGCCAACAGACTGGGTTAACTCGATGGTCTGTGTAAAGAAGAAAAGTGGTGATTTAAGAGTGTGTATGGACCCAAAAGATCTTAATGAAAACATCAAGCGTGAACATTATCAGATACCCAAGTGTGAGGAAATCACAAGTGAAATGGCAGGTGCCAGCTTCTTCACAAAGCTTGATGCGTCTCAAGGCTTTTGGCAGCTGAAACTGGATGAAAGCAGCACCAAATATTGCACCTTTAATACACCATTCGGCAGATATTGCTTCCTCAGACTGCCCTTTAGGATCATCTCAGCATCCGAAATATTTCACAGAGCGATGGAGCACATCATTGAGGGGCTGGACGGTGTTCGAGCATATGTTGATGACATCATTGTGTGGGGCTCTACACTACAAGAACACAATGAGAGGCTAAAAAAGGTGCTGGAGTGCATACACAAGTATGGACTCAAGCTTAACAAGAGCAAATGCAAGTTTGGAGTTCAAGAAGTTGTCTTTCTCGGAGACAAGCTCTCTGCACAAGGTGTACAAGCTGACCAAGAAAAGATCAGAGCCATACAGGATATGCCAAGGCCCACATACAAGACAGGGGTACTTCGCATTATGGGGATGGTCAACTTCATAGGTACATTTATTCCAAACCTATCTGCAAAAACATCTTGCATCCGTGAGCTCCTGCACAAAGAACATGAGTTTAAATGGACAGTCAAACATGAGCAAGAGTGGAAAACACTCAGACAGACACTCACAACTGCACCTGTATTGACATTCTTTGACCCAACAAAGAAGATTAAAGTTTCAACAGATGCTTCAAAGGATGGAATAGGCGCAGTGCTCCTACAAGTTGAAGGCGAGCATTGGAAACCAGTGGCCTATGCATCCAGGTCAATGACACAGACTGAGTGCAGATATGCTCAAATAGAAAAAGAATGTCTGGGACTGGTTTATGGCTTGGAGAAGTTCCACAGCTACGTTTATGGCCTACCTTCATTCACAGTAGAGACAGATCATCGTCCACTTGTATCCATCATTATAAATAATTTAAGTGAAATGACACCAAGGATACAGCGTCTCATGATGAAGATGCAGAGATATGACTTTGAGCTGATCTACACTCCTGGAAAGCACCTGATACTTGCTGACGCTCTCTCACGAGCACCTACAGTGGATTATGTGAGTACAACTGAAGAGGATGTGAAAAGTCATGTGAACATGATGTCTGCTGCTCTTCCTGTATCAGACACAAAGTCCAGACAGATAGCTGAAGAAACAGCAAAAGACACAGTGCTGCAGTGTGTCATTACAAATATGCAAAATGGATGGCCTGTAGGTTCCTGTCCGCTCTTCTACCACATCAGAGGTGAACTGAGTGTCGTTGATGGACTATTACTGACACAACACAGGATTGTCATTCCACGCGCATTGAGACAGGAAGTACTACAAAGAATACATGAAGGTCATCTGGGTGTTGAAAAATGCAAAAGACGGGCGAGAGACAGTGTTTTCTGGCCTGGAGTAAATAAAGACATGGAGAGACTGATTGGTACGTGTGACACATGCCAGACACACAGAAACAAAAAGACTAAAGAGCCCATGATAGTGACTGATGTGCCAACGGCACCATGGGATAAAGTTGGAATGGATTTGTTTCATCTCAAAGGTAAAGACTATTTAGTGGTCATTGACTATTACTCAAACTTTCCTGAAATGGCACTACTATCAAACTCATCATCAACATGTGTCATAACACATTCAAAATCAATTTTTGCCAGACATGGCATACCTAACACAGTAGTGAGTGACAACGGACCGGGTTTCAACAGCAGAGAGTGGCAAGCATTTGCAGAACAGTATGACTTTAAGCATGTGACCTCAAGTCCTCATTATCCACAGTCAAATGGGAAAGCTGAAAAGGGAGTTCACATTCTCAAGCAACTTCTAAAGAAAGCTGATGAGAGTGGCTCAGACCCATACCTCGCTTTACTCAGCTACAGAGCCTCACCTCTGGAGTGTGGACTGTCACCTGCTGAACTTCTGATGAATCGTAAGTTGCGCACCACACTGCCAAGCTATTCAAAGCAAAAGAGACACCGAAAGCTGCAACACCAACTACAACAACAAAAGATGAAGCAGAAAACATGGTATGACAAAACAGCTAAGCAGCTTCCATTGCTATCAAGTAATGACACAGTCAGGATTGAGGGTCCTGATGGATGGAGCACTAAAGCCACTGTTCTTCAGGAAGTAGCGCCGCGATCTTTCACTGTGAGGACAGAGGAAGGACAAATCTTCAGACGCAATCGTCGCAGTCTTATGAAAACAAAAGAGGCTGGTCAACAGCTGAGTGAATCCATCATTGAGTCTGAGTTCACACCTTCACCACAGACAGACTGTGATACTAACACTCCAAGTGAACATGTGGTCAGAAGATCTACAAGGGAAATCAGAAAACCAGATAGACTGAATCTGTAATTGAGAGACTGGTTTAATGGATGTTAAAATTGTGTAAATGTTTAGACAATTTCCAAGTTTGTGCTAGTTAGCATTCTGAGTACATTTAGACCAGATGTTTATTTGTTATGGCAGAGAAATCAAAATGTTTGGTTAAAATTGATGTTGCACTATTTGTTTATATTACCTCAAAGAAAGGGGGATGTGTTGATTAGATAGATACACACTTGCGCCATTTATGTGACAGACAGAGTATGTGACAGACAAGAATAGTCCATTCTAATGTCTAACACTTAATGTGGAGAAAGAGATGTCCTGTATGGGTTGATCTGTTGGTAATGCCTCGGGGTTCCGGTGGGCATGTAAACAAATGCTTAATGCTGCGCAATACTTTGTGGAATCACCCAGTTGCATAGCGACGCTTATTGTTTAGGTGTCTTTTAATAAGCAGGTAGTCATATCATTAGCTAGAACTTGCTAGATCTGATCGATATGGACATAAACGCGGGTGAAGTCTAATCTGACGGGAGAGAGAGATCAGCTGCTGCTGACGAGTCGACACGCAGCTCTGCATGATCACATGCAGCGGTGAGCAGAAAAAAACACACTTCAAGTTAGAATATCATACGTAGCTATTTTAATGACCTCTCAAACTACCGTAACGAGTTATAGATATGTTTAGTTTTACTGTCGGGTCACTCATTACTGATCCGCGAGCTGCATGATACTGACGGGCTGTCAAGAGAAGGAGAGAGCGCTCCGTTTATTATTCCCGTGTTATTATAAATTACTGTACACTTTTGAATAATGTAGTTAATCTACTATGATTAGTTTGTTTAATATCGAATCATATCAATTTGTTTTAAAGCACAATAAATAACAAAGAAGACCTTTGACCGGCACTTTTCTCATTTTGTCGAGAAGATTTAAACTTTAACGGACATGTTGACCGGCGAAAAAATATTCTAACGGGAACTCTGACCTGTGTACTGTTGTGGCAGATATCTCTGCTCCGCGCCTATATGAGTGTGCTTTAAAAGAAGGAAAACTCAAAACAACCAGGATAAGGGTTAAACAATAATCTGTTTTAATGATAAACGGTAAGAATACATTACACTTTCAAAGGAGTAGGCCTGGGCCCCACTCCCTGCTCTGGTCCAAATGCCGGGAGAACCTTTCATCTTGACGGCAGGAGCAAAAGAGAAAGAACTAAAAGCCAGAATAGGCTTACATGCAGAAAATAAAACAGGAGGAGCTGTGGTCATAGCAAACCAGTGCGAGCCAGCAGAGGACAATAAACTAGTGTCTCTGAGCTGATAATAAAAAACATCTGGTGTCCGTCATCTCCTTTTCCTGCATAGATTTTCACACCCCCACCTTTCTACACCTTCCAGAGGCCTGAGCTGTGTCCCAATAATACCCCCTTGCTCACACAAAGATAATCCTTACATTTCTCATATTTCCAGCTTTTGTTTACACACTGCTATTACTAATACAAAGTAATTAAACACACATATATAAAGTAATTAAACACACATATACCATTCAAGATATGTAGACTTCACTGACATGTTGGACATCTTTTAAGAATACTATCTCCTTCCCCCACCTAGTCTCCTATCCTGCCTAAGTATACCTCCCCCATAGAGCAATAAAACCTGTTACTCCAACCAAACCCCGGAATGTTCATGCAATATCAGTCCTCACATTTATGAAAGGATAAAACAGAGACAAAACACACACACAGGTATTGTTTGAGCAGTCTTCACTTAACTGCTACTATTGATAATTACCAGAGAAACTCCAGGGGCCTCTTTCAATATCTGGAAATTGCAACAAGACTTTCTGCTATTTCAAATGTAACACTCTTCCCAAATATCAGATGATAATAATCTTCAATTCCCCCTTTTTATCTCTCAAGAGATAAACTTACACAAGGCATTTTGAAACATATCTACTATCATTCTTTTCTACTGTGTCTGTTCCCCAATATTGTATAAATCTATCAGAAACTGAGACCCAAAGTACTTGAACGTTTGGGAACAGAAAACCACCTTCCATGGCAGTGAAGGAACCATTAGAGGGCAATATGAGTACTAGGAAGCAGTCTCCTTCTGTGGTGAATCATCAGCCCCCCCCCCCCCCCCCCCCCCTCAGAGGAATACGCCAACAAGGGGCAGCTGATAGGGAGGGGGAGATGCGGCTTTCCCTTCACTGGTGGAACTGATCAGAGAGAAGTAGACTCCTCTGCTGTCTCGACAAATCCCCCAGCCCGCTGACAGCCGCTTCCGAGTAGTCTGCTGTAAGGATGTCTTCAGGGTCGTTCTCGTCCAGTCCACTGATGACAGCTTCCGAGTCGTCTGCTGTAGGGATGTCCTCAGGATCCTGCTCCTCCCGTCCACTGATGGCTGCTTCCGAGTCGACCTCCTCTGCGAGGGTCACGTCCGTCCTGATGTCGTCCACGGTCCTAGCAGGTGGTTTCCCCGCCGCACACTGGCTCCCGTGGTACGAGCTGTCCCCCTTTCCTCCTATGCGGACGGCATGAGAGATCCGCTGGGTCACTCGGTCGGGGTCGGAGAGCCTGGGGTTGAGCCACTTTGTCCTGATGACCTTCAGCCAGACGAACTCCGCTGTGTCCGCCTCCTGCGTCTCGGGTCCCCCTTTTTGCATCACCAACCTGTGTGGAGAAATCTGATACAAATCCCTCAAGCCTACGCTCAGGGCTCCGGGGCCCTCCGCTGTTTGATCCACCATTGCGTAAGCAGCTTGGAGCCTGTTGGTGGGGTCTCTTAAAAATAACAGACGTCTGTGAACAGGTTTTCTAAATTAATTGTAGACGTTCTATCTGCCAGTGCAGCTTCAGAATCTTAATACTTGGCCTATGGCAACAAAACAAAACTCCAACATCTCTAGGTGAACCAAATAACATATTTCAATAGCTCTGAATTTCTCACAAGCGTCTGTGTTTATTTCTAAATGAAATCCCTGAGATCCCATTTAAAATCTAAATATAATATGAACTGCTAATGTTTCTGGTAAAGAAACACACTAATGTTATGGATTCAAAAACAACCAAAACCCTGATACTGACAAAGTGAATGATTTCCTGGTGATACTGCTTCTACCTGTCAGTGCTTAGATATTATCAAGCTGAAAAAATGAATACAGAATTCCAACAAACTGTCATCAAATGTCTTTCCATTATGAATTTAGATGAAATGTATATCCCCATAATGACCTAAACAATAAAGTCTATGGCTTTTACTTCTTTACCAGGCTAGTTACATGATGTTGTCTAAATTACATTCTGTCTCATTACATTACTATGTTTTAGCTTTAACTGTAATATGTTCTTTGTACATTTCAAACCTCAGTTACTTTAATACCTGTTGAAACATTACTCACCGGTCAACTTCCTCAGTATTCCATTCTGGAATTACATCTCTCACAGTAGCCCCTTGGCCACTGATTCTGCATCTATGTTACCTGTTATAACTCAATCAATATTAGAAACATGTCAACATTCATCAAACAGTATCTTATCCCCAGATATGGAGCAGGTCAATTCTAAAACTGTCAATCAATGGTCAGATTGAACAATCGAGTTGGGGCAGCAGGTTCCCTTCAGTCCCTAAATGAAAAATGTACATTGTAAAGTTTACACTCCCCCTTTTTACACATAACTCATGTGTAACCAAAATCCTGTATGGGAAGAAAACCTTCAGGTAATAAGGGATTATAAAAAATACCCAACATTTTTCCCAAATGTACATCCATCATTTCCACAGTAAACACTTCAGTGAAATTAAGTGTTTCTCTCCATCATTCAGTCCTAAAAGAAACAGAATCGTCATGTTTTAGTTTGAGTTTCACATTCTGCAAACTCCTGTGGGAGTGCACAAGTGCGGTTTTCTAATTCTGTGGAATTGTGTTGAGCCCCAGAATAATGTGTTAATCCAAAAACATGCTTGATTAGTCATTGTTTTAAATCATGCAGTTGCACTGATCACATGCAGACATACACTCACACTGTCAGGTTGTAAAGTCAAGTTTGGTCAGAGTCACCCCAGAGTCAGTCATTGACAGTGTCTTCTCAAGTTACACTGTCGGTCAGGGTCAAAGGTCAGTTGGTCTCAGTCTTTTTGGCCATGTGTCGTGCTCTGCAGAGACTTTGATATTTCAGCATAGGCCAGTATCCTTTGTCTACAAAAATCTGTCATATTTAGAGCGCCATCATTAATTAATTCACGATTACAACTATAATGTTCAAGATATCTCTAACTTTTCATCGGAACAGCTGTTCCCCACATCCCCTGAAAAGTGTTAGCCAAAAAATGTCACTTCCTTATAGTACTACTACTGCGGTTCATTTACAACTAATTAGTATTAAAATGTCTAATAGATCTACTTCAGAAACTTCTGTACTTAACTATTATCTTGTGTCAAAACATTACTAGGATCTGTGTAGCTCTGCATTTCATAGCTCATTAAACCCATTTATCTTCAATTCTGGTCTACTTAAAAACAATGTTAACCTCTTTAGCAGTGTGTGGAACCCAGGGTGTCCGAAAACATGCAACAATTACTCCCTACTTTATCAAGGATCTAAAAACAGAAGTAATTTCATATTTCCATCCTAAAGCCCTCCTATGGTAATAACCATGCCACAATGGTGAAATCATTACTCTATAGATTGGAATTATATTTGGCTTGGCACTAGCTCTCCCTCTAACATTATCCATTCAAATAAAGGTTTGTCTTATAGAGCGATTCCTAAAACTCTCCCTTTAATGGTGTTCAACATTGTAACAACTAAGATCACTACTTTATTCACAAGTGAATCAAAATCTCTTGAAGAATGATTTGTTAACATGATGAAAAGATTGAAGAATATGGTTCTATTCTGTCATATATTCCCCTTTATCCCTCAGTGTGTTTTAGGATGATTCTCAATTTACCTTAATAGTTTCCTCTTTACTGCTATTTTTAATTTACCAATTGATTAATTCATGGTTACTACAACTTTTTACCTTCACTTATTTATCAAGTCAATTCAAGTTCTTTAAATGTGCGCTTATAATAAGTGTGTTTATGTGTAAACTCACTCATTCCCGTTGATTCCCTTCTCCTCTCCTCTGGTTTATCTCAAGCCGTGACCCTGGCCTCCTCACATTCTCGACCAATTCCTCTGATTCTGACTCCTCCCCCTTTGTCCATAAGCTGTAACTCTTTGAGGCAGCCATCTGCCCAGCTACATCTGCAGCCCCCATCATGCCACTGTTCTTGCACTGCTTTGCATTTCATCTCCTCCTTCACAGTCTCTCTGCTGCTTTATGGAGGGCAGATTCTGCTCTCATGTCCCACACTTTGCTCTTGTGCCAAATCTTGTGGCTCAGCTTGGAACTTCATGCCCTGTCTGAGGGACTGATGAGAGTAGATCTCTGCCTGTCAGCAAGCTGTTTGGTTCTGGATGCCACAGGTGGAGATAGTTCTGGATGCAGTTCTTATTGTTGTTGTTGGTTCAGCTTGGGTTCTCTGTCTGTTCGATGGAGGAGGAGTCTCCTGGTTGGGATAGGTCCTCTGTCTGCTTGGAGGGTCGGGGTCTTAGCCGTATGACAGACAGAGAGAGAGAGAGTCCAGGTCTCGGGACGCATTACCTATCTCATTCTAACACACTGAGGTAAAATAAATCCAATCCTTTCCACTCTATTTTCCCAATCTTACTATTTGTCTTAGATGTTAAATGTCATCTAAACCCAATTAATGTCAACTAATGGTTTTGCCATATCCCTAAACATTGCTTTCACCCACTGTAACATGGCTACTCCAAATAACTCTTTCAGGAAACCATTTTCTTCTATACATTTAAATACCTAGATGTTTCAAGCACCACATATTTCACACACTATGAAAGAACCCCTCCATACTTAACAATAGTAAACCTGCAGAGCACACTAATCAGATCACAGTAATGTAATTTGACCCAAGTGTAGGCCTATGTCGTTCCTAAAAATGTTAGCAAACACCAAACACCAACTACAACATTTATAGATAAATTGATTTAGCAAAATGAACTCTTATGTAATTCAAAATGTGACAAAAGAACAATGATTTGTCTTACACAAGATTGTGGTCTAACAGAATGACTCTTGACCTCATGGGGTCAAATAACTTGGATGTGGATCATCCTGAACATGTGGCCTGAAGAACACAAGGACCTCTTAACATTAACACAATGGACTCTCAGAGATGAGATCTAGCTGACTTTAAAATGAACTGTGACAAATAAACCACATGCGTGTGGGCACATTATAGTTCAGAAATATAACACAAAACAACACTACATTAAAACAATAACCACTCAAATGAGCCTTGGTGAAAAGCATGAAAAACAAAACAACTTAATCTACTCTCATTGTTCGTGTACATCTTTACTCCAACTATTTCACCATTTAGTATGCCAACTGGCTGGCCAACTAGCTTAGAAGTATAGCACTGGCCCCATGTGGCTTGGGGAAGGGTAGGGGATCACTCAAACATGTGCAGATACAAACCACACTGCTGGGAGACTGAGTTCAATAAAAATTAAACAATACCACTTGTAGTCTGGCTTCAATAAAAATGTAACCAGCCAAAGCCAGTTCACAACACTTAGAATACAACCCCTAAATACCATTACCATATATATTTCTTACAGTGAGTTTGTTATTTAATGTTTAACAAATTGTCCTCTTTCTATGTCTAATCTAGGTGGAATAATCCACTATTATATTCATACATGTAACCTCTTTTTACTTTCCCTCAACGTTACTGTATGCAATTAAGTTCCTCTGAAATCTAATTAAGTACAATTCTCAGTTAATGACAAATACCACGAAATTCACAATGCAATGCAATAGTAACAATCAGTTCTCAAAACTTCTCATAAAAACCACAATGTGACGTAACTGTATCCCTCAAAAACTATGCTACAAACAACAAATTATAGTTTCTTATTTATTTCAATATCTACCACCTCAAATCACACATTGATGTATTAATTTGCAATGTTATTCACTCCAACTTCAGATCAGTCATTGATCTTTCACTCCTTGCTTTAAATTCAATGCTCAGCAGCCATTGTCCAGGCATGCTGCTTCAGCAATTAGAGGAAAAATGGGGAGAAAGGGGGGCTTTCTTGAAACCAGGTGCTTCCATTACATTACATTACATTACATTACATTGCATTTAGCAGACGCTTTTGTCCAAAGCGACTTACAATAAGTACATACGACCAGGAAGACACAGCCCAGAAGAAAAACAGAATCATATAAGTACAAGCCACACATTTCAAGTGCTACTCAGCTGGCTATAGATAGGCCAGTCCTATGTTAGTATATAAGTGCTTTGTCAGCTGGCTATAGATAGCCAGTCCTATGTTAGTATATAAGTGCTTTGATAGTAATTCTATCGCTCGAAGTGGAATCTAAAGAGATGAGTTTTCAGTCTGCGCCGGAAGATGTGCAGGCTTTCTGCCGTCCTGATGTCAATGGGGAGCTCATTCCACCATCTTGGAGCCAGGATAGCAAACCCACGTGTCTTTGCTGATGGGAACTTGGGTCCACCTCGCAGCGAGGGTGCAGCGAGTCGTTTGGCTGATGCCGAGCGGAGTGCACGCGCTGGGGTGTACAGTTTAACCATGTCCTGGATGTAGGAAGGGCCAGATCCATTCGCAGCATGGTATGCAAGTACTAGTGTCTTGAAGTGGATTCTAGCAGTTACCGGGAGCCAGTGAAGGGAGCGAAGGAGCGGAGTGGTGTGGGAAAATTTTGGAAGGTTGAAGACCAGACGAGCCGCTGCATTCTGGATGAGCTGCAGAGGTCGGATGGCACATGCAGGTAGACCAGCCAGGAGGGAGTTGCAGTAGTCTAGGCGTGAGATGACGAGAGCCTGGACCAGAACCTGGGTGGCTTTCTGGGTCAGCTGGGGACGAATCTTCCTTATGTTGTACAGCGTATATCTGCAGCAACGAGTTGTAGCAGCGATGTTTGCAGTGAAGGAGAGGTTGTTATCCAGGGTCACACCCAGATTCCTTGCGGTCAGAGTCGGGGAAACAACAGAGGTGCCGATGTTGATCGTCAGGTCAAGAGTAGGACAATCTTTTCCCGGAAGGAAAAGCAGTTCAGTCTTGTCAAGGTTGAGCTTGAGGTGATGAGCAGACATCCACTGAGAGATGTCAGCTAGACAAGCAGAGATGCGTGCGACGACCTGGGTCTCTGAGCGGGGAAAGGACAGAATCAATTGGGTGTCGTCAGCATAGCAGTGGTAAGAAAAACCATGCGGGCTAATGACCGAGCCGAGCGAGTTTGTGTACAGAGAGAAAAGGAGGGGACCAAGAACAGAGCCCTGAGGGACCCCTGTAGTTAATTGACAAGGGTCAGACTCAGACCCTCTCCAAGTTACCCTGTAGGTACGGTCTTTGAGGTATGAGGCGAGGAGGGAGAGTGCAGAGCCTGAAACTCCAAGTTCTTGGAGAGTGCGAAGGAGGATCTGATGGTTCACCGTGTCGAATGCAGCTGACAGGTCCAACATAATGATGACAGAGGAGAGGGATGCAGCTTTAGCAGTGTGCAGTTCCTCAGTGACAGCAAGGAGGGCCGTTTCTGTGGAGTGACCTGCCTTGAAACCAGACTGGTGCGGATCCAGAAGGTTGTTCTGATGGAGATAACAGGAGAGTTGTTTAAAGACAGCGCGTTCAAGTGTTTTAGACAGGAACGGGAGGAGAGAGACAGGCCTGTAGTTTATAACATCGGACGGGTTGAGAGTGGGTTTCTTTAGGAGAGGGTTTACTCTCGCCTCCTTGAGACTTCCATTATGACTTCGCATTTCTTTATCTGACTAACGCTTTCCTGTGTTCAATAATATATATATATATATATATATGCACATAAATATATCCTCCACGCTGTCTGTTCAGCTTTTAAGATGCAATATTTCTTTCAACAGAATGGGCGTTAAACCCAACAGAACAAGAGAAATCCGTTACTTTCAATGGCTTTTGAAGTTCGCGTTTCTACTCTTGGATTTATACATATAATGCAACTGCAGGCTCCTAAGAAAACTGGAAAGCATTATTCTATTTTGTTCTGGATGGAGTCTTTAGAAAACCACTGAACATCCCCGATGGGTTAGCCGTCTCGATTTCTGAAAAAACCCACGGGGCCTTTCACCTTCGTCTTACACTCCTCATCGCTTCACGTGTAGCTAACGAGTTTAGCCGTATGATTCTGAAAAATCTACGGGGCCTTTCAAACCTATATATAGGTTATCAGATGATAATAATCTTCAGTACTCATGTTCCGATTAACCCAGCTTCCCCAAAATCTCTTTTTTGTGTCCATATATACGCCGGGATCCTGAGTCGAGGCTAATCCTGTTGCTGTAGTCGTGTGTCCTGGATCCTCTATCCTGAGTACTGGATCTGAGTCCTGGACTTCGAGGCGTGGCTGAACCTGTCTCTGTGGTCCTGCCAGACTCTCACCATACTACTTCCCTGATGGCTCTCACAAGATTGCTGACATCCTCGTGGATTCATCTTCTTATTGTACACACATGCATTTCCAAACATTTGGTCTACCTATGTTGTAAATGTATTATCTCTTCAATTTACACACGGCATCTATTGCACGTCTGTCCGTCCTGGAAGAGGGATCCCTCCTCTGTTGCTCTCCCTGAGGTTTCTCCCATGTTCCCTTTAAACTGTGGGGTTTCTCTGGAAGTTTTTCCTTGTACGATGTGAGCGTCAAATGACAGAGGGTGTCGTATTGTCATACTGATATTCTGTACAAACTGTGAAGTCCACTGAGACAAATGTAACATTTGTGATATTGGGCTATATAAATAAACATTGATTGATTTCTCCTTAATGGGACGCATTAATTTGACAAATGGTGGTGCTACCTCAGTTCTTATATTCCTTCCAATACATATAAATAAATCCTTTTTCTCAGCACTTGACCAGCAGATTAATTCTTTTTTATGGTGCAACAAGAGGGCTCGTATCAGAAGAGTAGTTCTTCAACTCCCCAAGTCTGAAAGTAGCCTGGCCCTGCCCAATCTCCGCCAATATTATTGGGCATGTAATATTAATAAGCTTCTTTTTTGGAACACTAATTTGGCACAGGGCAAACACCCTCGATGGGCCCAGGCTTCCTCTTCGGGTCTCCCACTTTGGTCGGTGGTATGTTCTCAATTGCCCTTTCCAATTAAACAAGTTGCTTGCAATCCGATTGCAACTAACACTTTAAAGATTTGGGGTCAGTTTAGGAAGCAGTTTGGCTTACAAGCGTCATCAGGTCTAGCCCCAATCACCTTTTCCACCCGTCGTGCTCGGATCCTGTCTTCCGGACTTGGTCAGACAAAGGCCTGTGGGCTATTAATGACCTTTATGCTGGTGGTGTTTTCTCTTCGTTCGCAGATTTAGCCAACAAATGTGACTTTCCAAGTTCTCACTTGTTCAGATTCTTTCAGATCAGGCCGGCCTCCTGATTCGATAATTGATTCTTTCCTATCACTTAAGACCGATTCAAGGAAGCTCACCTCCATTATATATAATAACATTTTTAAGATAAATCCTACTTGCTTAAATTCCCTTAGAGTTGTATGGGATCAGGACCTTGGGATTAACATATTAGACCTGGTACACACCTCTTCTATATGTGCAAAGCATAGCTTATTGCAGTGCAAGATTCTGCACAGAGTACATTACACTAACGCTAAGCTGGCCAGGATATACCCTGACAGCTCTGACACATGTAATAGATGTAAACAATCTCCGGCTGACTACATGCACATGTTTTGGTCGTGCCCTAAACTATCAGAGTTGTGGTCTGCAATATTTGATTCACTTAGGTGAGACAGTGGACCCTAGCCCCCTCACTGCCCTTTTCGGAATTCCTCTGATGCCCAATGCACCCATTACCACACAACGAGTTATTGCATTCACCACTCTGCTTGCCAGGAGGCTTATTCTCCTTAAATGGATACATTCTTCCCTTCCAGTGGCGTAACTATCGACGGTGCAGCCGGTGCTTTCATCTTTTTTTATTATATATTTTATTTTGGGGCCCCAATGATATTTTTTGGGGCCCCAATGGCATTCACTGGTTCACACAGTCTTCAAAGTAACCTAAACTATTTTGTAATGTGTCTGTCCAATGACCTTGTTCCCTTTCATGTCATACCTTGCGTGACGAGCGAACTGTTAAATCAACATCAAAAGTTACATGTACTACATAGCTATAGCAGCAGCAAGATCGGCAGAATTATAACAAATGTAATAGATTGCATTTATAATGTACAGCAAACCAAAACACAAGAGCGGCGCTCAAAAGAGAAAGGACAAGAGAGAACAAGGAGATGTAAAGGCTAAACTGACAAAATTAGACCGTTTTTTTGGTCATACATCGTCCTCGAAATCGAACGCTAACGTTGGTAATGCTGACGTGCAGCGGCAGCCGGAGGCTAACGATAGCTCACCTGCCTCACCATCGTCTAGCTCCACAAGTGAAGCTGTATCCGTGGCTGTGCGACCTTCTTCTCCAGCCATGAGCCAGGAGGAGAGGATGGATTTGGCTGTGTCTGGCGGTGGTCCTACAGTTCCCCCAGGGCCCGCCCCCAACACTCTTTGGCGCTATTGAGACCCCCGATGCCAAGATCAAAGGCTATATTATAGCAGTGGCGAGCCATCAGGGCCCTCTAGGCCCTCTGTGAGGGCCTAAGATATTCTAAAAAATAATATTTGAAAAACATAAAAAAAAATTATTATTTTTAATATTTTTTTGTCGTTACATTTTTCATTAGTTTTACCAAAATAACTTGTTTTAATTGTACTTAAAATAATATTTCCAAAGAAATAAATCCTTTGACTCTACCTGTTCAGTTTCTGTTGGAATGTGACTCTGCGAGTTATGTGAACAAGGGAGGGCTTGTTGGTCCCTCTCTACATTCACAGAGGGCCAGCTATAGTAACTCAACGAGAGAGTAATGTCAAATTACAGTACAATTGACCAATCATATCTTCCCTCTAAATGGGCGGGCTTTATTTTCGCGGACTTTATGACAAGTTCCGCCCGCTGTGAGGTCTATGCAAGTGGTGCAGTGACGCGTCCTAAAACCCGGAAGTAAGCTTCGCTCGGATTCCCCCGACAGAAAGCAATGGGATTTCTCCAGAGGATTTTGGAAGATAGCTCGAAATAAGGTCTGTGGAAAACGAACCTGTTAGATAAATGCACGTTTTGTTCAGCTGGATAATATCCACCCTACTTTTATTATTTTTGAATCATAAATCGATAGATTTATGATCGATAGATTTATAATTAGCATAAATTCGTTCATGATGTCTCACTTTAGTGACAGTGATGACATCGTTACGAAATTATTAACCGAGTCATTTTCAAGATTGAGTTACAATGATAAACTGGAGTGGCAAAGGATCAGCTGAATGACCCGCAAGTGCTTCATCCAAAAGGACAGGAGGATGTACTTTGTGTTTAAGTGATTTGATCATCAAAGTTAGGCCTAAGTCATTTTCAATGTGGGCCCACGTGCTGACTTCATTCATTTGTAATTGTTACTTGGCTGTGGGTGCCCTGTCATGATAGGCGTTTATACAAATTATGTTGTTTTGTGTGGTAGAGGGTCATTGATGCGTTTTGCACCCCGGGCCGCTGTTTTGATATTCCGCTGAAGTATACGCTGTGACGTAATATCTCTTCTTTTTTTCCGAGGGAAGGGGGGGGGGTCAGAGGGCCTAGCAGAGTTCCCGTTAGCCGGTAATTACCGGACTACGACCGCTAAAATACGCTGAATACCGGCAAATCAAATCTCTCCGGTCAAAGTGTCCGTTCAAAATAATTTCCGTTTAGCGCAATACCGCATCAGTTGCGCAACTTATGTGACAGACAAGAATAGTCCATTCTAATGTCTAACACTTAATGTGGAGAAAGAGATGTCCTGTATGGGTTGATTGTGCGTTGATCTGTTGGTAATGCCTCGGGGTTCCGGTGGGCATGTAAACAAATGCATAATGCTGCGCAATACTTTGTGGCCTCACCCAGTTGCATAGCGACGCTTATTGTTTAGGTGTCTTTTAATAAGCAGGTAGTCCTATCATTAGCTAGAACTAGCTAGATCTGATCGATATGGACATAAACGCGAGTGAAGTCTATCTGACGGGAGAGAGAGATCAGCTGCTGCTGACGAGTCGACACGCAGCTCTGCATAATCACCTGCAGTGGTGAGCGGAACAAAACACACACTTCAGATTAGAATATCACACATAGCTATTTTAATGACCTCTCAAACTACCTAAACTAGTTATAGATAAGTTTAGTTTTACTGTCGGGTCACTCATTACTGATCCGCGAGCTGCATGATACTGACGGGCTGTCAGGAGAAGGAGAGAGTGCTCCGTTTATTATTCCCGTGTTATTATAAATTACTGTACACTTTTGAATAGTTACTCTACTATGATTAGTTTGTTTAATATCGAATCATATCAATTTGTTTTAAAGCACAATAAATAACAAAGAAGACCTTTGACCGGCACTTTTCTAATTTTGTCCGGAAGATTTCAACTTTAACGGACATGTTGACCGGAGAGAAAATATTCTAACGGGAACTCTGGGGCCTAGGTATAAAAGTCACGGCTCGCCACTGTATTATAGCAACCGGTCCATGTAGGCCTACCGGCGCATTCCCCAGAGAAACACTGTTACGTCCCCACTAAGGTCTAGGGGACCTGGAGACAATAACATACAACCAATAAAAATGAGGGAGTCAGCGTAACAGTTGACAAAAGGTTTATTTGGTGTAAACCCAGAACCGAACAGACATATAACTGAAACACTCTGTTGGTGAGGAGGAGGATTGTGCCAAAGGATTGTGCCAAACAAAAGAAACAAGCATAACAACACCAGGCCTATCTCTACATCTACCCTTCGAAACCAAAACTCAAACAAAAAAACCCTCACTAACTAAACTACAAAGAAGTTGACAAAACAATATACAGGGGTGGCAACAATCCGCTAACCTAGTGTATCTAAACATTAGTTAGCTACGTGGTGAGAAATGTACAGGGTACCCCAGACTTACCTAACTCCTCCACCTCTCAACACACACACTTTCAAAAAGGTCAGACAATACAAAGATAATGAGTTGCTAAACACTGCAGTAAATTGCAGGCTCCTCAATCAGCAACAGGCCCAGTGTGAGAGAGCGAGAAGACTTCCTGGGTGCCTCCTTTATGGTCGGCGCTGGCTGCTGATAGGCCAGCTGAGGGTGAGAGGATCCAATCAGCCATCAGACTCAGGTGCACAGGCAGATACCGATCAGCTGCTGATTAGCTGTGCAGAAGACAGGGAGAAGACAGAAAGGAAGGAAAGGGAAGGAAAACCACACAAGTACAGCCGCCTGGCATGTGAACACCCCCACACATATAAATCCAAACAGTATGTTTGGACCTGACAATGAACATTTTCAAAGCAAATAATTTCCTGGTTATCTGGAAGATGAGACAAGTAATTGGGAAAATCAGCCAATACCTTAGTATTGCTTTGTCTTGCCCCCTGTGGTGTTGCACTGCGCATCACCAACTCATCCTCATTTGAGCTCACCCTCGAAACTGAAGCCATAGGAGAGACGGTTGTCTCCCACCTGGTGAGCTTTAGAAGACTCACTTTGGTCATCCCTGGTGCAGTATTTCTTCAGCATGTTCCTAGTTTATTAGTACATAGTGCGAAAATCGCGTCATTTGCAGGAAACAACGTCTAAGGAACCTTAATATTTAATAAACTATGAATATTTTATATCCATATAATGGGAAAAAACTCATTTAACTGATCTTTTAACAGTGAGCCTCTGAATTAGCCCCGAGCGAAAAATGCTAACCTATTACTGCACCGAAAATCACTCCTAGCTCCCTTATTACTTATCCTAGCTGCACATCCAACACATCGTTTATGATCGCAAGGAGACACGGAATCTAACGTTGCCCACCTTAATACTGAAAGATACAAACTCGCGACGTTATCAACAAAAACGTACATCAAAACAAGTGGCGCTAGGTACTAACATGCGCTAGGCTAATGGTTTACCTTCCTCTTTGTCTGGTCTAAACTGGTCTTCAATGGCATTAAAACGATCAAAACGATGATATAGTTAATCCATAGGTTAATATCCAATGGGGCTGTGTCCCCTTTGAAATGTTCTGATAATCCATAAGCAATAAAACTGCAATTCCGTTATCTGCTGTCCGCTCTGTGCTCCGTGTGCTCTGGGTCCCGGCAATTCCTGCTTCCTGCTTCCTTCCGTAGTAAACAATAAATGAAGTCGGCTGCGTAATGTACTTAAACTGGCTGGCATTCTTTATACTTTACGCAGGACTATATCTCTGGAACCCATTGGTCGATTCGTGTGATTTACACCTTTTTCTTAACCATCAAAACCAATAGAATCGATGGGCAGTTCCCAAATCCACGTAAACATTACCATAGCGGACGTAATAGAGAAGCGAACAAAGCATATCTGAAAGTACAAGCCTGGACGACAAAACTTTATACCCAGTATATTGCCATAAATATGATTATTATTATGATAATTTCTACGTGACACAAAGACATTGGATTAACCTTGAGCGGCGTTTTTATTCCGGTGAACACAACTTTTGATCACAAATCAAAAAAGGTAAGACGTAATTATTGTAATATTTTTGAAACCGGATGTTGTTTACTTTCTCTTTTCTGGCTGATAGCTCCAGGAATTCGGGATCTTACATGTGTGGAATCTGTGGAGTCTCAGCTTTAATCGGATATCTTGTTTGTGCAGTTAGGATAAGTAATAATGGCATTTCTACCGTGAGTGCTGTGCAAAAGTCCGTTAGCATTAGTTAGCATTTTTTCGCTCCATGCTAATTCAAAGGCTTGGTATTACTCTTGTGTTTCTTTTAGCTAAACATGGTTCACATTGTCATTTAGCCGAGTTTCTTACCGTTAAAAGGGTATGGAACATTAATAGTTTCATAAATGTTAAGAAGCCCTGAGACATAGTCTCGTAAAAAAACGGTGGGAGGGGTCCACTAAATATGTGGGGGAACAATGTTCAGCTGATCTAACATAGATTATAAAATACAGCGCTATGACAAAACACTCAACAGCTCATGCAGCTGTAGCCACGTAAGAATGAACTGATGTCGCATTAATATGACCGCACAGAGGAGAGGAGTTCTCATTTCTTTAAACGTCTGCTGCTTCCCCTTCTCTCTCCTCGGTTCCCCTCCTCGGTCCTCTGCTCGCATCTCCTGTGGGCGGGACTAAGTCTCGAGGAGGGGAAATTTAAGAATTGAGAAGCCTCTAGAGTTGAAAATATGTGTTTTGAGGCGGGACTGAAAGACTGTGAGGGACTCAGAGTCACGGAGATCTTGGGGGAGGGAATTCCAGAGCCTAGGTGCTGCCACTAAGAAGGCACTGTCCCCAAAGCTGCAGAGTGTGGATGTGAGAATGGATAGGAGTCCGGCTGCGGTGGATCTGAGGGACCGTGGGGGTTGATAAGGAGTGAGAAGGTTTGTGAGATAAGGGGGGGCCAGATAGTGGAGTGCTCTGTAGGTTAGGACCAGAATTTTGTAGTTGATGCGATGCGAGACAGGCAGCCAGTGGAGGTCTTTGAGGATTGGGGTGATGTGATGCCATGATTTGGTATGCGTGAGGAGACGTTGAAGATAATTATCATCTGATATTTGGGAAGTGTGTTACATTTGAAATGGCAGAAAGTCTTGTTGCAATTTCCAGATATTGAAAGAGGCCCCTGGAGTTTCTCTGGTAATTATCAATAGTAGCAGTTAAGTGAATACTGTTCAAACAATACCTGTGTTTGTGTTTTGTATTGATTTCTCTGTTTTATCCTTTCATAAATGTGAGGACTAAACTTGCTTCAAACATTCTAGGGTGCTTGGAGTAAACAGGTTTTATTACTCTGGGGGAGGGGAGCAGAGAGGGAAGTCGGAAGAATGTGTGTGTGTGTGAAAGCAACAGAATGAGACAGCGAACACCAGATGTGATTGTTTTGCTTCAAACCAAGGGACTGTTTCCGGATCATCTCTGCTGGCACGCGCTGATTCGCTAAGAGAAGCCATCTTTTTTGCATCTCCCAATGAGAAACTGACCACAGCTCCTCCTGGTTTTTCTTCTGCATATAAGCCCATTCTGGCTTTTAGTTCTTTCTCTTTTGCTGCTGCCGTCCAGATGAAAGGTTCTCCCGGCAGTTAGGACCAGAGCAGGGAGTGGGGCCCGAGTCCACTCCTTTGAAAGTGTAATGTATTCTTACCGTTTATCATTAAAACAGATTATTGTTTAACCCTCATCCTGGCTGTTTTGAGTTTTCCCTCCTGTTATGATTGTATCCAGCTCGCCAAACGACATGCAGAGGCAAGGTGGGTTCTAAAAACCTCCCTAACCCAACAAGTGGTGACACACCGACGTGGGGCGAGTTGGAGTGCAGAGGAGGTCACAACAGCAGCCAGCGGACGAAGTTGTCCAGGGAAGACACCTCGAAATACTTTCTGACAACTAAATACAGAGCTCTATACAAAATACCAGGTAAGCACGAATACCCGTTACACTCAAAATCTGTGATTTGGCTATATTCAAATTGTTAGAGTTGTCAGGAATATTTCCCAGTGTCATAGTCTTGATGGTAGGATGCAATACATATTTTAGCATAGATAGGTAAGTTATAAATAAATAAAGCAACGAGGTGTTAAGAGTAAGGTGAAAGGCCCCGTAGATTTTTCAGAATCATACGGCTAAACTCGTTAGCTACACGTGAAGCGATGAGGAGTGTAAGACGAAGGTGAAATGCCCCGTGGGTTTTTTCAGAAATCGAGACGGCTAACTCATCGGGGATGTTCAGTGGTTTTCTAAAGACTCCATCCAGAACAAAATAGAATAATGCTTTCCAGTTTTCATAGGAGTCTGCAGTTGTATTATATGTAAAGAATCCAAGAGTAGAAACGCGAACTTCAAAAGCCATTGAAAGTAACGGATTTCTCTTGTTCTGTTGGGTTTAACGCCCATTCTGTTGAAAGAAATATCGCATCTTAAAAGCTGAACAGACAGCGTGGAGGATATATTTATGTGCATATATATATATATATTATTGAACATAGGAAAGCCTTAGTCAGATAAAGAAATGCGAAGTCATAATGGAAGCACCTGGTTTCAAGAAAGCCCCCCTTTCTCCCCATTGTTCCTCTAATTGCTGAAGCAGCATGCCTGGACAATGGCTGCTGAGCTTGAATTTAAAACAAGGGGTGAATAATCAACAAGTGATCTGAAGTTGGAATGAATAACAGTGAAAACTAATACATCAATGTGTGATTTGATGTAGTAAGATATATTGAAATAAATAAGAAACTATAATTTGTTGTTTTTGGCATAGTTTTGTAGGATACAGTTACGTCACATTGTGGTTTTATGAGAGGTTTGAGAACTGCTTGTTACCATTGCATTGCATTGTGAATTTCGTGGTATTTGTCATTAACTGAGAATTGTACTTAATTAGATTTCAGAGGAACTTAATTGCATACAGTAACGTTGAGGGAAAGTAAAAAGAGGTTTACTGAGTATATGAAGTACATTCAAATTAAATATAATAGTGGATTATTCTACCTAGATTAGACATACAAAGAGGACAATTTGTTAAACATTAAATAACAAACTCACTGTACGAAATATACATTGTAATGTTATTTAGGAGTTGTATTGATCATGCCACAGTGACTCTGAGTTGGTGGTTGTTTAATGTAGATAGGAAACTGAAAACGCAAACAATTCACCACAATTGTGTTTTTAAGTTTGTGAAGAAAGAGTAAGGCAAGGCAAGGCAAGTTTATTTATAGAGCACTTTTCAACACAAGGCAATTCAAAGTGCTTTACAACAAATGAAAGACATTAAGAAAATGGCATTTAAAATCAGTCATTAAAAAGAAAAGCTAATAAAATAAACATTAAAAGATAAACACTAAAAGAAAAAATACATGGATAAAAGTTACAGTGCAGTCTAAGATATGAATAGTTCAATTAAAAGCAGCGACAAAAAGAAAAGTCTTTAGTCTGGATTTAAAAGTAGTCAGAGTTGCAGCGGACCTGCAGGTTTCTGGGAGTTTGTTCCAGATATTTGGAGCATAATAACTGAACGCTGCTTCTCCATGTTTAGTTCTGACTCTGGGGACAGAAAGCTGACCAGTCCCTGAAGACCTGAGAGATCTGGATGGTTCATAATTTAGCAGTAGATCAGAAATGTATTTTGGGCCTAAACCATTCAAAGCTTTATAAACCAGCAGCAGTATTTTGAAATCTATTCTTTGACACACAGGAAGCCAGTGTAAAGACTTCAGAACAGGAGTGATGTGATCCACTTTCTTAGTGTTAGTGAGGACTCGAGCAGCGGCGTTCTGAATCAGCTGCAGCTTCCGAATAGACTTTTTAGTGAGACCTGTGAAGACACCATTGCAGTAGTCGAGTCTACTGAAGATAAAAGCATGGACAAGTAGAAGAGTAGAAAGTAAACAGAAGGTTTTGTAAGTTTGTCAGTCAGAGAGAAGCTGTTAAAGGTTTAAACATTACAGAGGTGCTGCACGAAGACAAAAGCCATCTCACACGGTTGGATAAACACAGAGGTGATTGATGAGAGAAGCTTGTGGACAGGAGCAGGCAGCCCAGAGAGAGAGACTAGGAACTATGATCAAATGATAGGACAAGAGATGTTGGGAAATTTAGGCTCACCTCTGTTATTGTGTGTTATGAACTGGCCTTGTCTGGTTACATTTTTATTGAAGCCAGACTACAAGTCGTATGGTTTAATTTTTATTGAACTCAGTCTCCAAGCAGTGTGGTTTCTATCTGCACATGGTTGAGTCTTCCCTTCCCCTTCCCCCGGTCATCCAAGTTATTTGACCCCATGAGGTCAAGAGTCATTCTGTTAGACCACAATCTTGTGTAAGACAAATCATTGTTCTTTTGTCACATTTTGAATTACATAAGAGTTCATTTTGCAAAATCAATTTATCTATAAATGTTGTAGTTGGAGTTTGGTGTTTGCTAACATTTTTAGGAACGACAGAGACCTACACTTGGGTCAAATTACATTACTGTGATCTGATTAGTGTGCTCTGCAACTTTACAATTGTTGCTACATAGCAGTAGGATTTTTGAATGTGGAGGGGTTCTTTCGTAGTGTGTGGAATATGCGATGCTGGAAACATGTGGGTGTTGAAAAACTTAGTTTGGGTAAATATGTCACAATGGATGAAACGATTATTAGAGGGAGTTTTTGTCATATCATTAGTAGATATTAATTGTGTTGTTCAGATGACATTTAACATTTAAGACAGATAGTAAGATTAGGAAAATAGAGTGGAAAGGATTGGATTTATTTTACCTCAGTGTGTTAGAATTAACTATAGGTAATGCGTCCCGAGACCTGGACTCTCTCTCTGTCTGTCATACGGCTAAGACCCCGACCCTCCAAGCAGACAGAGGACCTATCCCAACCTGGAGACTCCTCCTTCTCCATCGAACGGATAGAGAACACAGAGCTCAACCAACAACAACAATAAGAACTGCATCCAGAACTATCTCCACCTGTGGCATCCAGAACCAAACAGCTTGCTGACAGGCAGAGATCTACTCTCATCAGTCCCTCAGACAGGGCATGAAGTTCCAAGCTGAGCCACGAGATTTGGCACAAGAGCAAAGTGTGGGTTATGAGAGCAGAATCCGCCCTCCATAAAGCAGCAGAGAGACTGTGAAGGAGGAGATTAAATGCAAAGCAGTGCAACAACAGTGGCCTGATGGGGGCTGCAGATGTAGCTGAGCGGATGGCTGCCTCAAAGAGTTACAGCTTATGGACAAAGGGGGAGGAGTCAGAATCAGAGGAGTTGGTCGAGAATGTGAGGAGGCCAGGGTCACGGCTTGAGATAAACCAGAGGAGAGGAGAAGGGAATCAACGGGAATGAGTGAGTTTACACATAAACACACTTATTATAAGCGCACATTTAAATAACTTGAATTGACTTAATAAATAATTGAAGGTAAAAAGTTGTATTAACCATGAATTAATCAATTGGTAAATTAAAAATAGCAGTAAAGAGGAAACTATTAAGGTAAAATGAGAATCATCCTAAAACACACTGAGGGATAAAAGGGGTATATGACAGAATAGAACCATATTCTTCAATCTTTTCATCATGTTAACAAATCATTCTTCAAGAGATTTTGATTAACACCATTAAAGGGATAGTTTTAGGAATCGCTCTATAAGACAAACCTTTATTTGAATGGATAATGTTAGAGGGAGAGCTAGTGCCAAGCCAAATATAATTCCAATCTATAGCGTATTGATTTCACCATTGTGGCATGGTTATTACCATAGGAGGGCTTTAGGATGGAAATATGAAATGACTTCTGTTTTTGGATCCTTGATAAAGTAGGCAGTAATTGTTGCGTGTTCGGACACCCTGGGTTCCACACACTGCTAAAGAATTTAACATTGTTTTTAAGTAGACCAGAATTGAAGATAAATGGGTTTAATGAGCTATGAAATTCAGAGCTACACAGATCCTAGTAATGTTTTGACACAAGATAATAGTTAAGTACAGAAGTTTCTGAAATAGATCTATTAGACATTTTAATATAGATTAGGTGTTAATAAACTGCAGTAGTAGTACTATAAGGAAGTGACATTTTTTGGCTAATACTTTTCAGGGAATGTGCGGAACAGCTGTTCCGATGAAAAGTTAGATATATCTTGAACATTATAGTTGTAATCGTGAATTAATTAATGATGGTGCTCCATATATGACAGATTTTTGTAGACAAAGGATACTGGCCTATGCTGAAATATCAAAGTCTCTGCAGAGCACAACACATGGCCAAAAAGACGGAGACCAACTGACCTTTGACCCTGACCGACAGTGTAACTTGAGAAGACACTGTCAATGACTGACTCTGGGGTGACTCTGACCAAACTTGACTTTACAACCCGACAGTGTGAGCGTGAGTGTATGTCTGCATGTGATCAGTGCAATTGCATGATTTAAAACAATGACTAATCAAGCATGCTTTTGGACTAACACATTATTCTGGGGCGCCGTGGGAAATGAGAGGTTTCTTACAATTCCACAAAAATTGGAAAACCAAACAGGTGACCCGTTTCTAATCTACTTGATATTTCACTCCCACAGGAGGTGGCAGTTTGCAGAATGTGAAACTCAAACTAAAACATGAAGATTCTGTTTCTTTTAGGACTGAAGGATGGAGAGAAACACTTAATTTCACTGAAGTGTTTACTGTGGAAATGATGGATGTACATTTGGGAAAAATGTTGGGTATTTTTTATAATCCCTTATTACCTGAAGGTTTTCTTCCCATACAGGATTTTGGTTACACATGAGTTATGTGTAAAAAGGGGGAGTGTAAACTTTACAATGTACACTTTTCATTTAGGGACTGGAAGGAACCTGCTGCCCCAACTCAATTGTTCAATCTGACCATTGATTGACAGTTTTATAATGGACCTGCTCCATATCTGGGGATAAGATACTGTTTGATGAATGTTGACATGTTTCTAATATTGATTGAGTTATAACAGGTAAGACAGATGCAGAATCAGTGGCCAAGGGGCTACTGTGAGAGATGTAATTTCAGAATGGAATACTGAGGAAGTTGACCAGTGAGTAATGTTTCAACAGGTATTAAAGTAACTGAGGTTTGAAATGTACAAAGAACATATTACAGTTCAAGCTAAAACATAGTAATGTAATGAGACAGAATGTAATTTAGACAACATCATGTAATTAGCCTGGTAAAGAAGTAAAAGCCATAGACTTTATTGTTTAGGTCATTATGGGGATATACATTTCATCTAAATTCATAATGGAAAGACATTTGATGACAGTTTGTTGGAATTCTGTATTCATTTTTTCAGCTTGATAATATCTAAGCACTGACAGGTAGAAGCAGTATCACCAGGAAATCATTCACTTTGTCAGTATCAGGATTTTGGTTGTTTTTTGAATCCATAACATTAGTGTGTTTCTTTACCAGAAACATTAGCAGTTCATATTATATTTAGATTTTAAATGGGATCTCAGGGATTTCATTAAGAATAACACAGACGCTTGTCAGAAATTCAGAGCTATTGAAATATGTTATTTGGTTCACCTAGAGATGTTGGAGTTTTGTTTTGTTGCCATAGGCCAAGTATTAAGATTCTGAAGCTGCACTGGCAGATAGGAGGTCTACAATTAATTTAGAAAACCTGTTCACAGACGGCTGTTGTTTTAAGAGACCCCACCAACAGGCTCCAAGCTGCTTACGCAATGGTGGGTCAAACAGCGGAGGGCCCCGGAGCCCTGAGCGTAGGCTTGAGGGATTTGTATCAGATTTCTCCACACAGGTTGGTGATGCAAAAAGGGGGACTCGAGACGCAGGAGGCGGACACAGCGGAGTTCGTCTGGCTGAAGGTCATCAGGACAAAGTGGCTCAACCCCAGGCTCTCCGACCCCGACCGAGTGACCCAGCGGATCTCTCATGCCGTCCGCATAGGGGGAAAGGGGGACAGCTCGTACCACGGGAGCCAGTGTGCGGCGGGGAAACCACCTGCTAGGACCGGGGATGACATCAGGATGGACGTGACCCTCGCAGAGGAGGTCGACTCGGAAGCAGCCATCAGTGGACGGGAGGAGCAGGATCCTGAGGACATCCCTACAGCAGACGACTCGGAAGCTGTCATCAGTGGACTGGACGAGAACGACCCTGAAGACATCCCTACAGCAGAATACTCGGAAGCGGCTGTCAGCGGGCTGGGGGACTTGTCGAGGCAGCAGAGGAGTCTACTTCTCTCTGATCAGTTCCACCAGTGAAGGGAAAGCCGCATCTCCCCCTCCCTATCAGCTGCCCCTTGTTGGCGTATTCCTCTGAGGGGGGGGGGGGCTGATGATTCACCACACAAGGAGACTGCTTTCTCGTACTCAGATTGCCCTGTAATGGTTCCTTCACTGCCATGGAAGGTGGTGTTCTGTTCCCAAACGTTCAAGTACTTTGGGTCTCAGTTTCTGATAGATTTATACAATATTCGAGGACAGACACAGTAGAAAAGAATGATAGTAGATATGTTTCAAAATGCCTTGTGTAAGTTTATCTCTTGAGAGATAAAAAGGGGGAATGAAGATAATTATCATCTGATATTTGGGAAGTGTGTTACATTTGAAATGGCAGAAAGTCTTGTTGCAATTTCCAGATATTGAAAGAGGCCCCTGGAGTTTCTCTGGTAATTATCAATAGTAGCAGTTAAGTGAATACTGTTCAAACAATACCTGTGTTTGTGTTTTGTATTGATTTCTCTGTTTTATCCTTTCATAAATGTGAGGACTAAACTTGCTTCAAACATTCTAGGGTGCTTGGAGTAAACAGGTTTTATTACTCTGGGGGAGGGGAGCAGAGAGGGAAGTCGGAAGAATGTGTGTGTGTGTGAAAGCAACAGAATGAGACAGCGAACACCAGATGTGGTTGTTTTGCTTCAAACCAAGGGACTGTTTCTGGATCATCTCTGCTGACACGCGCTGATTCGCTAAGAGAAGCCATCTTTTTTGCATCTCCCAATGAGAAACTGACCACAGCTCCTCCTGGTTTTTCTTCTGCATATAAGCCCATTCTGGCTTTTAGTTCTTTCTCTTTTGCTGCTGCCGTCCAGATGAAAGGTTCTCCCGGCAGTTAGGACCAGAGCAGGGAGTGGGGCCCGAGTCCACTCCTTTGAAAGTGTAATGTATTCTTACCGTTTATCATTAAAACAGATTATTGTTTAACCCTTATCCTGGCTGTTTTGAGTTTTCCCTCCTGTTATGATTGTATCCAGCTCGCCAAACGACATGCAGAGGCAAGGTGGGTTCTAAAAACCTCCCTAACCCAACAACGTGCAGCTGCATTTTGAACCCGTTGGAGTCTGTTGAGGGATGTGGTGCTGATGCCGTAAAGAAGTGAGTTGCAGTAGTCGAGGCGGGAGGAAATGAAGGCATGGATTAGTCGTTCGGCTGCGGGGCGGGTCAGAGAGGGTAGGATCTTTGCAATATTGCGGAGGTGTTGACTGTTTGGCAGATGTGAGGTTCGAGGGAGAGGGTGGGGTCAAAGATTACGCCAAGGTTGGGGGCCTGATTGGAGGGGGAAACAATGGTGACATCAATGGTGAGTGTTATGTTAGTGACCTTGCTGAGGGTGGATTTGGAGCCGATGAGGAGGAGTTCTGTTTTGTTGCTGTTCAGTTTGAGGAGGTTATGTTACATCCAAGTTTTAATAGCTGTCAGACAGGAATCGATGTGGGTAAGGGCAGGGGCGGCGCCAGGGGAGAGCCAGGATTGCCAAAGCACCCCCTAAGCACCCCCAATAAATATATGTATTTATTTTTTTTTTCTAAAATTATAATTATTATTTTTATTACATTAAATTAGAACAATTATTTATTACATCAATGCAAATGTGAAACAAACTCATTTTTGACCAAAAACATAAAGCCAACACAGGTGATATGATTAGGCCAATGGTCAGCACCCATTAGATTTTTGACCAACCCGTAGGCTAAATTACTTTGTGACACTTCAGTGACTTCCTGTTAGCTAGAGCGCCAAATTATTAGCTAACGTGGATGTTGAGCAAAGTGAAAAATGGATCGTTTTTTAGTCCTAAAACGTCCACGTGTAAGCGAGAGGGATTCTGAATCTGCACATAATAGGCATCGTGAGGCAGAGGCTGAAGGTGTCACGGTCACCGACAAGGAGGAGGACCAAGAAAAGCCGTGGGAGGATGGAGATGAGGAGGAAGGAGCTGAAATGCCCGGCCCCGCGGCTACACCTGCTGCTGCTGCGGAGGAGGAGGAGGACATAAGTAACAATCCCCAAGAGGGCCCAAGACGGCCAATTCTTCAAAAATACCCCACACAGCCATTTGGAAATCAGCAGAGATGTTTCTATAAAGGCTGGATGGATCAACATGTATGGTTAGAATACAGCGTGTCCAAAGACGCAGCGTTTTGCTTTGCTTGTCGGCACTTTTCAAAACGAGTGCACGGAGTGCAACCAGCATTCATCTGCAACGGGTTCAACAACTGGCGAAAAGCATCAGCGACTCTGAACACTCATCATGAAAGTGCGGCGCACAAGTTTGCTATGGAAACATGGAGTGAGTTTAAACAAAAACAGACAAGTGGCTCAAAAATAGCAAACATGATTGACAAGGGACATTCAGCTTTGGTTATGGAGAACCGAAAGTACATGCAGGCCGTGGTTGAAAGCCTTCGCTATACCGCTTGTCAGGGAATCGCACAGCGAGGTCACAGCGAGGGTGGGGACTCCTCTAATAGGGGTAACTTTATCGAGCTTTTGCACCTCATCAAAATGTTTGATGTTACAGTGGATAAAAAATTGGCAAGCAATCCATCAAATGCCAAATACACTCACCATGACATACAGAACGAATTATTTAATAGAATGGCTGATATGATACGAAAATAAATAAGTGATGAGGTGGGGGAGGCAGAGTACTTTGCTGTTTTGGTGGATGAAAGTAAAGACATTAGTAAGAAGGAACAGATTTCAGTGATCGTGCGGTATTTACAACCACTGACAGAGACGTTGCATGAGGAATTCTTGCATTTCACCCCAGCAGATGGGTTAGACGCAGACTCACTACTAAACAGCATAAAGCTTACACTCAGTCAGTGTAATATAGACATTAATGGTTGTGTTGGCCAGTGCTATGACGGAGCATCTGTAATGTCAGGATGTAACAATGGAGTGCAGGAAAAGTTCAGGAAAGAAGTGCCACAGGCAATTTATATACATTGCCATGCTCATAGGCTCAACTTGGTGCTGGTGGACTGTATGCATAATGTCAACGCTGCAGCAGAGTTTTTTGAGACACTACAAATGCTCTACAAGTTTTTCTCTGGGTCAGTGGTGCACGATCTGTTCATGAAAAAACAAAAGGAACTCGAACCAACAGCACAGTGCGTAGAACTCAAGAAGCTGAGTGATACTCGCTGGGCATGCCAATATACTGCAATCTGGGCAGTCAAGAAAACTCTCCCAGCAATACTGGCTACCCTGCGTGACATCATCGGCCTGTCAAATCCACACCGGAGGACAGAGGCGAGAGCTCTCAGTGCAATCATGGACGAGACATTTGTTGTACATCTCATTATTTTCGAAGATGTATTCAGAACAACCAAGTTCATGTCGGATCAGCTTCAGTCCGCCACTTTTGATCTTGAAGCGGCAGATGATCTGGCCCAGTCTGTTACCACTGCCATATCTGAAAAGCGGACCGAGGACAAGTGGAGGGAAATCAGAAATGAAGCAGAAAGTCTGTGCGAGAAGGCAGGAATTGCACCACATACGCAACGTGAGAGAAGGCGGGCCCACACATCTCGACATCTGGAGGGGTTTGTAGTGGAAGCCCCGTTAGAAAGAGCACGCTTAGAAACAGATGACCTGAGAACACACTCGTTCTATCCTGTTATAGACAGGTTGTTAATGGAGATGAAACGTCGCTTTTCAACAGAAACCAATGAAGTACTGAGAGGTGTGTCCGCCCTGAGCCCCAAACACACATCATTTCTGGACAAAAAAATGATACTGCCCATGGCCCGCCACTATGGAATCAGTGAGGAAAACCTGTCTGCAGAGCTTTACCAAGTTCACCGGCTGTTGCAAAGAAAAGAAGAACAGGGACATACTATCACCAGCACCAAGGAGTTTCTATCCCTCATGAGGCCATACAGAGATGCATTTATAGACTTGTACAAACTGATATGCATATCTCTGACACTTCCTGTGACCTCAGTGAGCTGTGAGCGCAGTTTTTCTTGTCTGCGTCGTTTGAAAAACTACCTGTGGAACACCAGTGGGGACTCTCGAACCAGTAACCTGGCACTGTTGGCCATAAACACTGTGAGAACCAGGGCCTGGACAGCGACAAAATCATTGATGCATTTGCCCTCAGCCACAACAACAGACGCATTGTTTTGTTATGAAGACGTCTAATGGTAAGTGCATGATGATGCACCCCCTCTGTTGCCTATTATAAATGTAATGCATTGATGATTGAGGCAAACATTCTGACTATTTATAGTTATTTCTATGTGGCCTACATGTGTTTAATTCTATGTTCAGAGCCAGTGTGTTAGGCTTGTGGACCTTACCCGCTGTAACAGTTGTAAATATGCAGTGGTGTTTGTTTGTACATCATTTAAATTAGTATAATCACACTAGTTCTGTGTTCTTCGTTTATTTATGTTCAATACCTGACAAGGTCGGAGATCAGTGGGCGGAACTTCTGAAATGTAGTCACTATACTCAGAAGATTATTTTTGTGTGTACACCCTCCCCCCTTTGTATTGTCCCTCACGTTTCCTCTTCCCTTTTTGTTTTTGTAAATGTTTCCACCTGAGAGGAGTCACTGTGAGGGATACAAAATGCAATACTGATTTGTTATATCTGTTGTCAGCGATTAAAAGGAAATCGTCTAAACTGTATGCTGGCTCGAGTGTCATCCATCCATGAACAACGCAAAAAACAACGCGGAGACCGCTTAATGTTGCTCTCAAAGTGCACCAATTGATGCATTTAACTTCAATATTTAAAATAAAACCTTCACGCCTTCATTGTAACAGTTGCGGTGTGTACTGTGTGTGTGCGTGTGGGGAGTGTTGCAGTAGAAAATTCAAAAGTAGTGCCGGTGCATTAATGGGAAACCCTAAATGTTTGAGCACCCCCTATGAAACGTCAAGCTACCCCACAGCACCCCCTAGAGGAAATCTCTGGCGCCGCCACTGGGTAAGGGGTGGGTTATGGAGGGATTTGGTGCTGAGGTAGATCTGAGTGTCATCAGCAGAGCAGTGGAAGTCCAGGTTGAAGTGGCGGAGTATCTGACCGAGGGGGAGGATGTAAATGATGAAGAGGAGGGGGCCATGTACTGATCCTTGAGGAATGCCATGGGTGACTGAAGCTGTGGCAGAGGAGTGGTTGGGGAGGGAGATGAAGTGGGATTGTTCAGTGAGGTAGGACTGGAGCCATCTGAGTGCAATACGTTCAATACCAATGTCCCTGAGTCGGGTGAGCAGGATGTTGTGGCTCACGGTATCGAAGGCTGCACTCAGGTCGAGGAGGATGAGAATATTGAGGGAACCAGTGTCAGCAGAGGTGAGGAGGTCATTGAGGACTTTGACGAGTGCAGTTTCTGTACTGTGGTGAGGACGAAATCCAGACTGAAGGGGTTCATAAAGCTGGTTGGTTTGGAGATGGCAGTGAATTTGTTTGGCTATAATGCGTTCAAGAGTTTTTGAGAGGAATGGTAGGTTGGGGCGGTAATTAGTGAGGGAGGAGGGATTAAGACCAGGTTTTTGGAGGATTGGAGTAACGGCAGCAGTTTTGAAAGCAGAGGGGACGGTTCCATGGGACAGCGAGGAGTTGAAAAGGTTAGCAAGATAGGGGCAGAGGACGGGGAGGCAGGACATCAGGAGAGGAGTGGGTAGAGGGTCAAGGGAGCAGGTTGTGGGATTTGAGGAACCGATCAGATGGAGTATTTCAAGTGGGGTAACCAGGTTGAACTGGTAGAGGCGGCGATGGGGAGGAGGAGTCAGGAGGTCAAGGGAGATGGGGGGAGAAATGGTAGCGGTGGAGGTTGGGGGAGATGCTTGTATGTCAGATGGAGCTGAGAAGGAGTGGTTAATGGCGTTAATTTTGTCTGCGAAAAACTGGAGGAATGAGCGTCAAGTAGCGGAAGTAGAAGTAGGGAGGTTATCAGCACGGGGTTTGAAGAGCTTGTTAACTGTGGAGAAGAGGGTCCTGGGGTTACGGAAGGGGCCAATAAAGATGTTGGAGAGGTAGGCAGATTTAGCGGCAATAAGAGCATCTTTGTATGCATTGAGATGGAGTTTGTAGCTTATGTAATGGACTGTGAGGGATGATTTCTTTGAAAGACGTTCAAGTTGGTGGCCTCGCTGCTTCATTTTACGCAGTGCGGGTGTGAACCAGGGTGAGGAGGTCTTGAAAGTAACAGTTTTATTTTATTATATTATTATTATTTATTTATTATTTATTTACAATGCAATATCCTTTTCAATTTCAAAGAACACAAATTGGGTTATTTACAGGTGTTGTTTTGTGTGGTAGAGGGTCACTGTCATTGATGCATTTTGCACCCTGGGCCGTTGTTTTGATATTCCGCTGAAGTATACGTAGTGACGTAATAAGGTGGGGGTCAGAGGGCCTAGGTATAAAAGTCACGGCTCGCCACTGCAGGTTGCAGGAAGTGATGGAGCATATTGCACCCGTAAAGGATCATGGAAAAAAACAGTCCAATAGCTAAGACATCATGGTGGTGAGTCCTCAACACCTTAAAGGTAGTTATTGGTGAGTCACAATAAACCTTTTCCTGTTGGTGGCCATCTTTAATATATGTCCACCTTTTGACTTTGTGTTTCATACTTTTATTTCTAAAATAATAAACCTTCTTTAGGTAAAGCAGCGACCACTCATCAGAAGGTCTGATACTGAACCAGCCTGCTCTTGATGGCATTACCAACAGTGTGTGCGTGTGTTTATAAATGTGTGACTGTATAAATGCCCTCCATTAAATTAATAAAATAAGAGCAGTTCACAAATGTGTATTTTTCATTTATTATTTGCTGTCACTTCACATTCAAGTTGATGTCTGATATTTTAGAGTTTAATCTGGAAATTATTAAATACAAAATCAAAAAGCAAGAGATAAAAAGTACTACAATGATACCAATTATACAAACACATTGTGGCTCTTTTTGCTCCTGTCATTACTTGAATTGACTTGTTTTCCAGCTGCAGTGTCTCTGTGAGATGACGAGCGTCTTATAATTAGTTGCTAATTTAAAACCAAATAGATCTGCATCCAGGAGGTTAATGCTTCCTGATTCCACATGAAAAAAACTGGCCCAGCTCCAAACAGGAGTGCCAGTCGAGGCATCACATCTTCCATCCCCAAGGAAAAGCACATTAGTAATTACCTCCTGGACCACAGGGCCAGATATCTGTCCACATTTTTATGAAGTCCACAAATTGAGGTCATTTGGGGAGGGAGAAATGCTTCAAGGTGTACGCCACTTGTTAGAGGAAGGTTTAGACATGAACATTCAGATGCAGCGAGTAAATGTCCTCAATTAAATATTGTCTTTTAAAGGTCCCATGTCATGGCCATTTCTACTGATCATAGTTCCATTGTTCAGGTCTACTAAAATAGATTTATACTGTGCACATTTCCAAACTCACATTGGTTTCTCATACAGCATCTCTGTATAGTATGTGTATTCACTGGTATTCACTCTCTTTCCTAAACGGCTTGTTGGAGCTACTGCCCCCCCCTCCCTGTGAGTCCAGTGTGCTCTGATTGGTCAGCTCGGCCACTCTGTTCTGATTAGTCAACCACCAGAGAGGCTCCGCCCATGTCTAACACAGTGCATTTTTCGGCTCTGAGCGGAACATCAGTTTTACAATGGCGTCGCTACAGCCGTATATGTTTGAGCCGGAGTCCGATCCTGAAAGTGAGACAGACCAACGTGATAGACCTGATCCACCGTCCCAAACTAGACTAGAGCAGACGGTTTCACAGTGGAACGTTTTTATTTAGTATCGCTCTTACATTTCAGATGTTAGAACTGCATAATTTATCTACATCACAGTAACAAGTTTGTTCGCTAACTAACCGAACTGTACCTAAAACTGTTGTTCACTAGTGGAAACTGCGCCATGATGCCTACCAAAGTGGAAAACATCTGTTGCAAATAAATTAGAAAGGTAGCCTATCTGACAGTTACAACATTATGTAGCCAGCTAGCTGAAAACACGAACAGTAGCACACAACATTATATGCCAAGATATACACCATACATATTTGTCAAGTCAATAGACTATTATATGCCCTTTTATTTTGTAATTGAATGTTTATTTTGTAAATAGTGCCATAGTTGGTTTAATTGCTAGACGTATTATGTTACAAATATCTTACCTTCCTATAGGTTGTAACACAAATGAACCAAGTCCCAGCACCTATTATGTGCATGGTACACCACCCAGGACTAGAGCCAAACTGTCTCAACCCATATACCCTGCAGAACCTCCATAACATTTACAGATTCGATTATGGACCTTTGAGGCATAGAACGGAAGAAGAGTAAGTTATTCTTACCTGTAATAAACTACTACTGTGTTTCATGAAAAATCAAATCATGGTTTGCTATATATGAATGATTTGTTATAGGAGCAAATCATGCAGGGAAGAAAGGCTACTAAGTATTTCCATCATTTTTAGAAATGTACAAAATGAACATGTGTACACTGTATATCATCCATTCCCCCCCTTATAGGCGTTTTCGGAATCTTGCCTATTGCAGCTTTGTAAGCTGCTGCTTGGGCTTTTTAGGACGAGGCATCAGAGTTGTCATCCCGTCATGTGTTGTCCGCCAGATACGCCAGGAGTTTCCTGATCTGGCTGGACGAAATCGAATGCAAATCACAAAATATTAGAGAAACTTAGTTGTTTTAGGTTTGTTAGCTTGCCAGCTAGATTAATATGCTAACCTACGTTTTCTAGTTGTTCAGTGTAATATGCCAACCTACTATGAACAACAGCTAGTGGTTCATATTAGGCTAGCAAGAACATGTTTACAATTGCAATCCTATACGGATAGTCTGCTACGTTCGGTCATTCATTGTAGCTGGCATAAAAACAATGTTTTCTCTAGCATAGCTATGCAGATGACACACAAATGTACGTAACAGTTGCAACAGGAGACTATGCTCCAATTCAAACACTGAGTAAGTGCATTGAACAAATCAATGACTGGATGTGTCAGAACTTTCTCCAATTAAACAAAGATAAAACTGAGGTAATGGTTTTTGGAGCCAAGGCAGAACGTATAAAAGTTAGCGCTGAGCTTCAGTCTGCAATGTTCAAAACAACAGATAAAGCCAGAAATCTAGGTGTAGTCATGGACTCTGACCTGAGTTTCAACAGTCACATTAAAACAGTTACTAAATCAGCCTACTATCACCTAAAGAATATATCTAGGATTAAAAGACTAATGTCACAGCAGGATTTTGAAAAACGTGTCCATGCTTTTATCTTCAGTAGACTGGACTACTGCAATGGTGTCTTCACAGGTCTCACTAAAAAATCTATTAGAAAGCTGCAGCTGATTCAGAACGCTGCTGCTCGAGTCCTCACTAACACTAAGAAAGTGGATCACATCACTCCTGTTCTGAAGTCTTTACACTGGCTTCCTGTGTGTCAAAGAATAGATTTCAAAATACTGCTGCTGGTTTATAAAGCTTTGAATGGTTTAGGCCCAAAATACATTTCTGATCTACTGCTAAATTATGAACCATCCAGATCTCTCAGGTCTTCAGGGACTGGTCAGCTTTCTGTCCCCAGAGTCAGAACTAAACATGGTAAAGCAGCGTTCAGTTATTATGCTCCAAATATCTGGAACAAACTCCCAGAAACCTGCAGGTCCGCTGCAACTCTGACTACTTTTAAATCCAGGCTGAAGACTTTTCTTTTTGTCGCTGCTTTTAATTGAACTATTCATATCTTAGACTGCACTGTAACTTTTATCCATGTATTTTTTCTTTTAATGTTTATCCATGTATTTCTTCTTTTAATGTTTATTTTATTAGCTTTTCTTTTTAATGACTGATTTGAAATGCCATTTTCTGAATGTCTTTCATTTGTTGTAAAGCACTTTGAATTGCCTTGTGTTGAAAAGTGCTCTATAAATAAACTTGCCTTGCCTTGCCTTGCCTTGCCTTGCCTTGCCTTGCCTAGCATGTCTAGCTCTTAGTAGCCTTCTTTTTCAGCTCGGTAGCATACACGCTAGGAACGCCAACTATAATGTAATTAAGTTTCGCGACTGACCGTACGGTAAATCACCCGGAGTATACTGTCTATGAGTATTTCGTGTATGAATGCAGACATTCTCCTGCTATGAGATACATGTAAGGCCATCTGCTGACATTGGAGTTGATATATGGAAACGATAGCAACTTAGTTAGCACAGTTAGCACTGTGTCAATGGTTTAGCAGCCTGAAAAACATTTACCCATTCAAACAGTCGTGGTAGATACCTTGTTTGTTTTAAACATCATAAATACACAAACAACAATGAATACTTACAGGTTGTGTACCCGAATCTCCCGCTGGTCCAAACTAGGGTTGCCAGAAACTGACCATGATCAAAATCGATTATTCGGCAGCCCTGGCGAATAATAATCGATTATTCGACCGACCGACCGACCGACCCCCCCCTCCGCAGAAGAAAAAAATAAACTCAGACAAAAGGAATTCCGTTTTTTTTTTTACTGGAACATGTTTAACAGTACAAACAACATAAACGACAAATAAACCTACATCAACATGATGTTGGTTTATTTTTTGTTATTTTCTAAAGTGCCTGCCATCACCTTTATTTGGAGATGCGCGATGCGTGCACAATGTATTTATTGCAATGCTGCCATTATTAAATACAGGCTACAGCTTCTATTAATAATAGCAGTATTGCAATAAATATTATTATAGCAATTTATTTATTACAATGCTATTATTAATACATGCTGTAGCCTGTATTATTAATAATAGCAGCATTGCAATAAATACATTGTGCGCGCATCGCGCATCTTCAAATAAAGGCAATGACAGGCACTTTAGAAAATAACAAAAAATAAACCACCATCATGTAGCCTGTATTAATAATAGCAGGATTGAAATACATGTCCTTCACTAGCATATTGGTGATTAGTGCAGTTATTTCACCTGCACGCATGTCATCACAACGACGTGGCCTCGAAGTAAAGTTGGTAATGGCCGGCTGTGCTGCGTCTTTCTCTGTAACCACTTTGGCGTGCTTCGCACCCAAATGCGAACGCATTGTTGAGGTTGAGCTATGATATACCAACGTCTTTTCGCAGAGCTTGCATTTCACTTCCTTTGGACTTGTAAGTTCAAAGTAGTTCCACAAGGAACTATTTTTACCTGCCGCTTTGCTCATCTTTAGTCGCACGTGTGAGGGAGAGGAGGGGGGGGGGGGCGGGGTCGGTGTGTAGCGTGCTGCAGCAGCAGTCTGCTCTGCACGTAGGCTTCCTCCAAGTTTACAGTAGAACAAACTGGTGGTGTGACCAATGGCCATTTACAATTATTAATACTATTACTATTATTAGCATTAGTCTATATTTTAGTTGAAACTAAGCCAGAATTATTTTTTTTTAAACATAAATAATAAAAAAAAAATATATAAATAAAATCGATTTTTAAAAATAATATTCGATTATGGAGACTGTAACGAATAATCGAATAATCGCTGGCAAACAAAGTAGGAAAAGCATCGCTCTTCAGTGCCCTACGCTGTACATATCCGGCATGAATCGCTGAAAGGTTTGTGAAGCTTTGTTTCGTGAAATGCCGCGCACACAGTACAATACCAGCTCGAACATCTGAAGGAACAGTGTTAAAAATACATTTCAACCACTGATTTCGTGGTGGTTATGCCCTCGGTAAGGTATGCATTGAAGATTTCCCCTCACAAGACAGGACACAGACCCTCGTTGGCATGACTGGATACAGTTTTGAACTGAACCTGAGCTTCCAACAGTATATATGTTCTGCTGGCAGAGGGTGTGGCCTCTGAGTGTTCACATGTCACAACGAGGCGTTTTGGGGCAGCATAGACAGGTATTCTCTGTGTACTTTGAGGGTTTGTGACTCTGCAGACCGTTTACATGCATAAAAACCTTCATAACACACAAGGGGACGGGTAATAACCGGAAAAGCATGACATGGGCCATTTAAGCTTTCTCTCTCTCTCTGTTTGTATTGTTGGATGTATTTGTTATGGAGTTGCTGTTACGCTCTCTGAGCGTTTACAGGAGTGAACTCACAATACTGAGCACTGATGAGAGGAGACAGAAGTTATGAAGCTAAAAGGGTTTAATATCCAAAAACAGGCTTGAGACTGAACTGAAGAGGGGATTGATAATCCAGCTAGTCCAGGTCCGGTGATTGTCTTCAGAGCTGGAGCGGGGGTCTGAAGCCAGGGATCTTGGTTTCACGAGAGTGAGCAGACTGGAAATGGAGAGCGGGGAAGCACAGAGGAACACAGCTGGAGGGATGGTGGCTGAACGCGGCAGGTTGATGGATACTGGACAGAGAGAGAGCACAAGGTAAGAAAAACAAGAACACTGGAGATTAAGGTTTTGCTAACCTAAGTGACCAAGACGTTTTACCAATGTGATTAGACGACGCACTGGTGAATACGGGTATATATGCAGGTGTAGGTGAGTAGTTGTAATCAGAGAGATGAGCAGCAGCTGAGGAGGTGAGTTGACGGGAATCGGAATTAGGTCAGCCACGTCCAGCCAGGAAGACAGACAGACAAACACAGAAGGGGAAAAGAAGGAGGCAGACTGAAGATCCTTACAGTACCTCCAGGCGACCACCAGGCTTGTCAGAATGTGCCCTGTGGAACTCCCTCACCATGACAGGGTCCATGATGCGTGAGCGGGGAACCCAGCAACGTTCCTCAACGTTGTAACCCTCCCAATCAACCAAGTACTGCAAGCCCCTGCCCCTGACATCCATGAGTCGACGCACGGTGTAGGCAGGATGATCGTCGAGGACTCGGGGGGGAGGAGGGGGAACGGTTTGAGGGTGTGCTCTCAAACCGTTCCCCGGTCGCTGACAGAAAAAAAACAAACACAGAAGGGGAAAAGAAGGAGACAGACTGTAGATCCTTACAGTTGCTTCTGCAATTAACTACAGGTAGCTCGAGTGTAGGAGATGATTGACAGAATGTCTTGGCATGATGGGGAAAGACAAACACGAGAACTCTTGCTCCATGACTTCGGCAGCTTTAAAGGTCCCATGTCATGCTTTTCCAGTCCCCTTGTGTGTTATGAAGGTTTTTAATGCATGTAAACCAGGGATGGGCAAATGGCGGCCCGGGGCCGCATGTGGCCCCCGCCTCCTCTTTTTGCGACCCTCAGATACATTTATAAACAACGTCATTAATTAAAGTTTTTGTTCCAAGTTAATCTGCAGCCCCCTGGTGGCCAGTAGATCAATTGTGTGGCCCCCACCTCCATCAAAGTTGCCCATCCCTGATGTAAACGGTCTGCAAAGTCACAAACCCTCAAAGTACACCCTGTAGCGAGTAAAACTCTAACACAGAAAATACCTGTCTATGCTGCCCCAGAATGCCTCATTGGAGATTTCTCTTTTTCCATTGTTTTCTTCCTGGGTACAGTGTAGGGCTGCAACAAACGACTAATTTGATAATCGATTAATCTATCGATTAATGAAACGATTAATCGACTATTCGGACTATTATGCCTTACACAATTTCTCAAACGCTCTTATTTAGCCATCAAATTTTAGATTTAGCTTGAGGTTGTTTTAGGCATGTGGAAACTAACAATGAAGAAAATAAAGATGAATACTTGATTCAAAAATACATATTATTAAATTAACTAAACATATTTTGAACAAAATTAACATTGCTTTTTATTTAAATTAAATAAATAATATTTCACATCAAAAGAAACAACAGTGTTTTAAACAAATCATATTAAATAATCTGATGACAGAACTGTACACGGAATAGCTGAAACTTTAACATAATAAATAACTCAGTTTCCTCTAATCATTAACCCATGTTTGTATCATTGAGTTAACTCCGTGTGTTGCTGCTAGCATACATAACACCTGACGTGGAACCGTTACTCGTGGATGGGGCTACAGAGCTACTAGAAAGACAGTCGAACCCGGTGCATGCCTCCGTCTGAATGTGGAGCACTTTTGATAAATGTTTAGACAAATTGCTTGTGTTACCGCCCTTACATGCTAAACTCTTATTGCACTTTAGGCAATGAGCATTGTCCACATCGAGACGGGTAAAGTTTAACCAAACCTCGGAGCGAGTTCTCTCCGCCATCTCCGCAGTGTGTTGCTGCATGTAGCAGCTGAGCAGCTGCGTGTGTGCAAACTGCCCCGCCCCCTCGCACACAGACGGGGGAGAGAGATCTCGTCTGATCGAAAATACATCATGGACGCATTTATTTGTCTTTTTGCATATTAGAAACGATTGGCGACATTAAGACTGCGATATAATGCTTATGTAGCAATAATACATGACATATATGTGACTCCAGTACCGATAAAAAGACCAATAACGTGGAGCTTAACGGCGCGTTAAAACACACGTGATGACGTCACCGACGAATCGACGACTGAATTAGTTGGCAACTAATTTGGTAATCGATGTTAATCGATTAAGTCGATTAGTTGTTGCACCCCTAGTACAGTGACGCAGAGATGGAGTACTCGAGTCCTGGACTCGGACTCGAGTGACGATTTTCGGACTCGACTTGTACATTGATGCTCCGACTTGGACTCGGACTCAGACTCGAGCAAGTTTTCTCTGGAGTCTGATGTCCTCTATCCTGGCGTGTGCACCTGAGAGGCGAGTTCACGTACTGGGCCCGCTATTCCAGTCTAAAGATGTCTAGAGACATACCCAGTACTCGAGTTGAGGGGGGATGAGGGGGGATGTCATCCCCCCTGAAATAAAAACGATCATCCCCCTTCTAAAACTGCCATTCCCCCTTTCCATCCCTTATGTAATTTTATCAATGAACGTGGCACTGGTATTTCTGATATTTCAACATTAATTTTGCGCATTTTGAGTAAAATACTGTGGGCGAGTGAGCACCAGTGGCGTTTTCTCCCGGAGGCCAAGGGAAGCCAGTCTTCCCCTGTTTTTTCGGATTGTAGTTATAATTTAAATAAATAAAAATATTTCTCCTTTGCTGTGTGTTGCTGCCGGCCCGTCTCTCCCCCATTCTCATTGAGTATTTTACAAAGAGTGAAACAAACAGCGCCCCTCTAGATGTTATGGTGAAACAGTAGATTGCACTCACTGTTGCGAGAGGAGGCCAGCCGAATCTGGCTTCCCTTGGTGAAAAAAAATGGAGGGATTGACCAATCAGATGAGGCTCACGTGATCCCCCTGCCAATTTGTGATTAGGCAGGGCCATGCCAAGGGAATCCAGAGGCGGCTGGCTTCCCTTGCCTCACAATCCAATCAAATCGCATCAACTTAGTGTTGCAGTGACGCATCCTAAAATCCGGAAGTAAGCTGCTCTCGGTTTCCCTCGACAAAAAAGCAATGGGAGTTCTCCATAGGATTTTGGAAAATAGCTCGAAATAAGGTCAGTGGAAAACGAACCTGTTAGATAAATGCACGTTTTGTTCAGTCGGATAATATTCACATGTCCACTCTACTTTTATAATGTTTGAATCATAAATCTAATCAATAGAAGACAGATAGCGTCACTGCATCACTCTCACCGCCGTTAGAAAGTAGCAAGTAACTGAAGCAAGTGCAATTATGGAGGGTGGAGATTTGGAGTATTTACTCAAAAATAATTGTACTAAACTTCCGCTACAGCAGCAACAACAAATACAATCTGATGACAGGCCGATGCCCAAACTGGAGCTGTGCAGCGAGGATAAAGGAGCGAATCGGACGTAAAACGTTAAAGGTCTCCTGATTTAGTTTGTGAATGAATGCTTATTAGAGTTTGGGCTGGAGAGTGCTTGCGGACCTGTCGGTTAGATAACAGGCGTGTGTAAGTCCTGCATCTGATACACATGTGTGTAAAATGATACCGGGTGCTGTAATCACTCATCTGGTTAGTTATTACATTGAGACCCAAAATGTTGCATGCCAAGTAGCCATGTGCTTTCTGGGACTAAAACTTTATCAGTAAACCGATTTAACCGGTAAAAGTTCCTTCAAAATAAGAGTCCCGATCTTATTACTATCAAAATAAAAGTGCAAAACGAAAACTTTACCATAGGACAATATTGGCATACAAATATAATCACTTATCTAAAAGGTAACTCATTTTAAATATAGTTTATTTATATATAATAATAATATTAGTAATAAGCTTTATATTTGTATAGCACCTATTACAAGAATTGAAGCCAAACTCGCTTCACAGCAGTTCAATAGACAGATTAGTATAACATGACAGGATAAAAGCAATGTAGAGGAGCAGCTACATTTCAAAACATATATCCACGAAGATTAATACATGAAGACTTGTGACTCTGACTTGACTTGGACTCTTCTTAGGTGACTCGGACTCGAACACAGGTAATGATGACTCGGACTCGACTCGGACACTCCTTGGGGGACTTGGACTCGGACTCGACTACGACTCTTCCTTGGTGACTCTGACTTGGACTCGGACTCGAAGAGTGGTGACTCGAGAGTGACTTGGACTCGTGAATTGGTGACTTGACGACAACACTGCAGTGACGTGCCCATACCCAAATGGACCCATTGGTCTAAATGGACCAATCCGGACTTCCTCACACACACACACACACACTCAATCTTTTCTCAGCTGCAGCTCCGCCGATTTCTCCTCCCTGTGACGGTGGGACGCGGCGAGGCTGTGAGTCGGTGTGTGAGCACACACACAAACTCCCAGCCAGGCTGCGGGTGTGTGTTCGGGCTGGGTTTTGCTGTGTCTCGCTGTCTCGCAGACGGCCACTTGGCTCATAGGGAACGTGGGGGCAGAAGCTCCAATAAGCGGTTTAGGACAGAGAGTGAATACACATACTATACAGAGATGCTGTATGAGAAACCAATGTGAGTTTGGAAAATTGCACAATATAAATCTATTCTAGTAGACCTCAACAATGGAATTATGATCAGTAGAAATGGCCATGACATGGGACCTTTAAGGATGACGGTCTGTTGAGACAAGCCTCAAACACACTTGCTAATAAGCCAGCAACCAGGAAACATCAGCTAAGAGTCTTCCTGCCAGTCCGACCTGCTAACACCTACCAGCCTCCAAACTGACAAGATACTGATTTGGCTGGGCATTTTTTCCGAACGACCACTTTAAAAAGAGCTTTTAAAAGACAAGTTAGGTTTCACCCATTCACACATTGATATTATTCAAGGTGCCATCTGCTCATCAGTAGAGAAATACACATATTTAGTGAGAAAAACCCCCTTTAGTCCTAACAGTGCGTGGTGCATGTGTCAGAAACCTGTCCGTATGTGTGTGAGATTTCATGATAACATCTTTCTTGCCTTTCATTGCCTGAGCAGTAAATTATCATTACATATTTTCCACTCCCCCTGTTTTTCTCTCTACCTCTCCTTACCGTTATTTGCAGATGTGTTGACCTTTAGGATATCTTGGCCGCTGATCAGATTTAGCCCTTATTGCAATAATCCTGTGTAGTGAGATTAAAAGAAAAAGGGCAGTTTGAAAGCGAATGCTTTGTAGTATGTGTACATACTGAACATGTTATATCTCTCACAGGCTCCGCCCTCTACTGGACTCTATGGGTACTACCTTATCATGCAAGCATTCACCTACTGAGATTCTATAGACGTAGCCGGCCCCGGGGCGGGCCTACCTGAATACGTGCACATCTCACCTCCGTATAAAAGGAGGCCTCGCCTCCTGACCACCATCCTTTGCTCTTCAGCGAGCGGAGGTGATAGCCTAGCACTGAGTCCGAGACGTATTTTTTGAGAGAAAGGAAGAAAGAGAAAGAAAAATAGTGGGCGCCGATCCCCACCACCTCTGCTTCGAGTGTTTGGGGGACCGGGATATGGCCGAGGCGGTGCCATTTCACGTTCGCCATTCCTTCCGAGTCCGGCGTCCATGGAAGTCCACCGCCCAGGGCTGTACTCTCCCTGGATGATGATCATGGCGGCGGGTGTGTGGGCTACTCGCTCATTGCTAGAGATGCCCCCGCCTCAACAGGTCAGAGCGATTATTGGGCCGAATAAGTAGCTTGGTCCACGAGCCTTTCCCCAGGCCCGGTACCCCCGGGCTCGGTGGCTTCACATGATATAGGGTCGACCCTACAGATGTAGCGCTTCATTTCAGAGACCTACCCGTGTGGGTCCGTGATCGGCACGGGGTGGGCCCCTGCCGAAAAGGAAAACCCCCCGCAGGACTTGAAACACCCCCTTGATAAATACATTAAATTATAATGAAACCAGCTGCAATGGATCATGGATCCACCAGGGGGAGCCGTGATTAAAAAACTGCCACACTGGAACTCATGTGAAATAAACAGCTGATCTACAGGTATCTGATATAGCGGATATTTGTTAAGATCCATAAGTCACGGATATGATCATATTCTGTGCTAAATAAGAGACATGTAATAATTTACTAAACATCACCATGTTTTTATTTAACAAAATAATGTTTAATTCACGTTGGCGTAAGTACAAAACCATCGCTATGTTTTTAGATCAGGAAATGCAGGCTCAAACAAACGATTTTCAATCATCATCCTCACGATCATTAATGTATCATATGTTCGCGAGTTGAAATGAATGCACTAAATTTAATCCACGTGAGTTTCCAACAACAAAAATAATCGCTTTGTTTTTATATCACATCCGACCGGAGGAAAATGAAACACGGCTCTCACTACCGATCATCCTAATCCCACGGGCAAACAATAATATGTACAGTGTTAATAGTTTACTGTATTATTAGTGTCTAATATTACTGGGGATTTCGGAATGGTACTGGATTTTGATTTATTGTATCGGCTTCATATCGCAATATATTCCCGAAGTCTGAAATGCAAAAATGTCCCACATTAGGGCAATTCACCCTACATTTAATCATTCAAACAAAATCATATTTCATTTCTTTTTAACGAAATAAATGTGGTTTAATCCACATAATTTACTGTGTTAATTGTTTACTGTAGTGTTGTGCACATTACTTTTCGCTGCTTGTTGCACCCCTGGTTAGAAGCTAAACTGCATTTCGTTGTCTCAGTACCTGCAATATGTGCAATAACAATAAAGTTGAATCTAATCTTGAGAAGGAACACATGTATTTAGGCTACTTAGTGTGGTGGTTGTATTCTCCAGCCACCTCCCTTGTGTGTGTTTTCCCTTTCCCTGTCTGTGTGGGCGTGGTGCCTGTCACTCCTGGCTCCCGGCTCAAATCTCCACCTGCTGCAATCAGTTGAGCACCCTCCTCTGCGACACACCTGATTTCCATCAGCCATTACGAATGGCATATCAGCAGAGGCTCCACAACCTGTCAGCGCCAGATCGTTGTTTAACCCCAGTGGTAAAACGCTCAGCCTTCCTAGAAATAGTTACGATTTCCGCTACACCTGAATATTATTCTTACCTGTTCTTCTTGTGCTCCAGGACTACTCTCCAGTGGATTACTCTCCAGTGGATTACTCTCCGGTGGATTACTCTCCAGTGGATTACTCTCCAGTGGATACTCTCCAGCCGGATTACTCTCCACGCTCCTTCTCCTCCAAATAAAACCTTTGTAACCACACTGCCGTGTCCTGCGTTTGGGTCCTCTCAGATAACCATAACAGAACGATCTGGCCAGTATGGACCCAGCGGACACCGGCTACCAGGCCAAAACTACAGACGAACTCTGCCAAGCCCTGGCCAGTCAAGGCGCTCTCGTGGGGCATCATGATACAGTTCTCCGTGAGGCAATGGAGACTCTCCGGAACCTCTCCGTTAATGTGCAAAGGATCGGCATGCAGGTAGAACTGCTCACCTCACAGGCGCTTTTCCTCCGCAGCCCGCGGCACAGCCGACAGCCCCTCCCCCCCCTCCTGCCGCATTCCTCCATCAGCTACGAGAGGCTGTCATTCCCACACCTGAGCGATACGCTGGAGATTTGGGTATTTGTAGAGCCTTTTTGTTCCAGTGTACGTTAGTTTTTGAGCAGCAGCCTAGTACTTATCACACAGATGGGGCTAGGGTAGCATATGTAATGAGTCTGTTGAGGGGGAGGGCTTTAGATTGGGCTACAGCTGTTAGGGAGAGCCAGCCACAAATTTGCTGGTCATATGATACTTTCATTTCCGAAATGAAAAAAGTTTTTGATCACCCGGTACGGGGGAGGGACGCTGCTAGGTGCCTTCTTTCTCTCCGGCAGGGCTCCCGTAGTGTAGCCGAATTTTCAGTCGCGTTTAGAACAGTGGCTTCCGACTCACGCTGGAATAACGAGTCACTACAGGATGCTTTTCTTCAGGGGCTGAACGAAGCAATTAAAGACGAGCTAGCGGCTAGGGATGATCCAGGTAGCTTGGATAATTTAATTGCCACAGCCATTAAGATTGATAATCGCCTCAGAGAGAGACGTAGGGATAGGACTAGCCGTCACTCCAATCCCAGCGACTTCTCACTTGATCCCCAAATTGGCACTGCCACTACCCCAATCCCCCGATCTTTCCCGACTCCTTACTCAGTCTCATCCCATGGAGATGAGCCCATGCAAGTGGGAAGGGCCCGCCTCTCACCATCTGAGCGTGCTTGAAGGATCCATGCTGGGGAATGTGTTTATTGCAGCCAAACCAGTCATCTCGTTTCCTCCTGTCCTAGTCTGCCAAAAGGTCAGGCTCGTCAGTAGCTGTGGGGATTCTGGCGAGCCCTTCCTCCTCTCTCAACCCCCGACCCAGAACGCAGCTAGAAGCCATGCTTTGCTGCAACCAACAGTCCCTACCCCTGCTCACCTTAGTGGACTCGGGGGCGGATGAGAATTTTTTGGACATTGACATTGCAGCTCAGGCAGGAATTTCCTGCGAAGTGTTAGATTCACCTCTAATGCTAATGCTCTAAATGGAAAATTCCTGGCCCAAGTCACTCACCGCACCAAGCCAGTAAACCTCATTCTGTCTGGAAACCATCGTGAGTTTATTCAGTTTCACCTAATTTCCTCACCTCATAGTGTTGGGAATCCCTGGTTAAGAACACACAACCCCCAGATTGATTGGGTAACTGGCAAGATCATTAGTTGGAGTTCTTTTTGCTTATCCTCATGCCTGCAGTCTGCCCTACCGCCAGCAGAGGCCGCCTTTCCACCACTCAAGATCGAGCCGCCTGACCTGTCATCTGTTCCCACTGAATATCATCACCTAGGAGAGGTGTTCAGTAAACAGCGAGCTCTTTCTCTTCCTCCTCATCGACCCTACGACTGTCCCATTGACCTCCTTCCCGGGGCCCCTCTGCCTTCCTCACGTCTGTTCAACCTGTCTCGCCCTGAGAGAAAATCCATGGAGAATTACATCCATGACTCCCTGGCTGCCGGTGTCATTCGGCCATCCTCCTCCCCGGTCGGGGGTGGGTTTTTCTTCGTCTCCAAGAAGGACCGCTCACTGCGGCCCTGCATTGATTACAGGGGTCTCAATGCCATTACTGTAAAAAACAAATACCCACTACCCCTCATTAACTCCGCCTTTGAACCCCTCCAGGAAGCCACCATTTTTTCCAAACTGGACCTCCGCAATGCCTACCATCTTGTCAGAATCCGAGAAGGGGACGAGTGGAAGACGGCCTTTAACACACCACTCGGTCACTTCGAGTATCTGGTGATGCTTTTTGCACTGACGAATGCCCCTGCAGTCTTTCAGTCGATGGTGAACGATGTGCTACGTGACCTCCTCAACCGGTCAGTCTTTGTCTACCTGGATGACATCCTCATATTCCCTCGTAACAAGGAGGAGCACATTATCCATGTCAGGCAGGTGCTGCAGAGACTCCTGGAGAACATACTCTTTGTAAAGGCGGAGAAATGCGAATTCCATGTAAACACAGTCTCATTCCTGGGCTACATCGTTGAGGAAGGAAAGCTTAGGTCCGACCCTGAGAAGATCCAAGCGGTGGCGGGGTGGCCCAAACCAACCTCAGTCAAACTGCTTTAACAGTTTCTGGGTTTTCGCCAATTTCTATCGCCGCTTCATCAGGGACTACAGCAGAGTGGCGGGTCCTTTAACCAGACTCACTTCCCCCACAACTGGCTTTTCCTGGACCCCAGAGTGCGATGCAGCCTTTTCAGAGCTAAATAGACTCTTCACCACTGCCCCTGTGCTCATCCACCCTGATTCCTCTCGCCAGTTCGTTGTGGAGGTCGATGCCTCCAACACCGGGGTAGGAGCAGTTCTTTCCCAGCAATCGGAACGAGACCAAAAATTGCATCCTTGTGCATTTTTCTCTCGCCGCCTCACCCCAGCTGAGAAGAACTATGACGTGGGTAACAGAGAGCTGCTGGCTGTCAAACTTGCCCTAGAGGAGTGGAGGCACTGGCTGGAGGGAGCTGAACTCCCTTTTATTGTATGGACGGACCACAAGAACCTGGCGTACATCCAATCTGCCAAGCGCCTTAACTCCCGTCAGGCTCGATGGGCCCTGTATTTCGGCCGCTTCTCATTCACCCTCACCTACCGTCCAGGGTCACGGAACCTCAAGCCTGACGCCCTCTCTCGCCAGTTCGCTTCCGATGGACCAGCTGCCAGTCCAGACACTATCCTGCCTGCCTCCTGCGTGGTGGGGGCTGTTACCTTGGAGATTGAGTCATTGGTCAGGGAGGCCCAGCGAACACAGCCTAACCCAGGTAACTGCCCAGCTAATAATCTTTTTGTGCCTACCCCTGTTCGCTCCAAGGTCCTGCAGTGGGCACACGCCTCTCGTTTCTCATGTCATCCTGGTGCCCATCGCACACTGTTCATTCTCAAACAACGGTTCTGGTGGCCTTCCATGGCTCAAGACACCAGGGCCTTTGTTGCTGCCTGTACAGTATGTGCCCGCGCCAAGTCCTCCCACCAGCCGCCCTCTGGCCTGCTTCGCCCACTGCTGGTACCAACGCATGTGGCATTGGATTTTGTTACTGGACTTCCACTTTCACAAGGAAATACCATCATCCTAACTATTGTGGACAGATTCTCAAAGATGGTACGCTTTGTGGCTCTTTCCAAGCTTCCCACTGCCCGAGAGACTGCAGATCTTCTGGTCAACCATGTAGTTCGACTTCATGGGATCCCCACCGACATCGTCTCTGACCGGGGCCCCCAGTTCATTTCCCACGTTTGGAAGGCCTTCTGTCAGGCTCTGGGAGCATCGGTGAGCCTGTCATCTGGCTATCATCCTCAGACGAACGGGCAAACGGAACGGGTCAACCAGGATCTGGGGTCGGCTCTTCGTTGTGTGGCTTTCAGGAACCCTTCGTCATGGGTCTCACATCTGCCATGGATCGAGTATGCCCACAACTCCCTGCCAAGTGCAGCCACAGGTATTTCACCTTTTCATTGTGCCATGGGTTTCCAACCACCTCTGTTTCCAGCCCAGGAAGAGGAAGTTGCTGTTCCCTCCGTTCAGGCCCACCTTCGTCGCTGTCGTAAGGTGTGGAGTGACACCCGAGCAGCCCTGCTCCGCTCCGCTGCCCGCAACCGCCTCATTGCAGACCGCCACAGGACCCCGGCCCCCAACTACTTACCAGGTCAGAGTGTTTGGCTTTCTTCCAAAGATCTCCCACTCAAGACAGAGAAAAAAAAACTTACTCCACGGTATGTCGGCCCCTTCATCATCGACTCCATTATTAATCCATCTGCAGTCAAACTCAAACTTCCCTCACACATGAAGGTTCATCCGACATTTTATGTCTCTCTGTTGAAACCTGTAGCCAGCAGTCCTTTGTCTCCTCCAGTGAGTGTTCCCCCACCCCCCCGCATCATTAATAATCACCCAACCTACACCGTCAGGCGATTGTTGGACGTTCGTCGCCGTGGAAGGGGATTCCAATATCTGGTGGATTGGGAGGGCTATGGTCTAGCGGAGAGGTGTTGGGTTCCCCGGCGAGACATTGTGGGCGCATCTCTGATACGGGACTTCCACCGGGATAACCCTGGAAGACCTGGTAGACCGCCTGGAGGCGTCCCTTAAGGGGGGGGGGGGGGTACTGTGGTGGTTGTATTCTCCACCACATTCTGTCTGTGTGGGCGTGGTGCCTGTCACTCCTGGCTCCCGGCTCAAATCTCCACCTGCTGCAATCAGTTGAGCACCCTCCTCTGCGACACACCTGATTTCCATCAGCCATTACGAATGGCATATCAGCAGAGGCTCCACAACCTGTCAGCGCCAGATCGTTGTTTAACCCCAGTGGTAAAACTCTCAGCCTTCTCAGCCTTCCTAGAAATAGTTACGATTTCCGCTACACCTGAATATTATTCTTACCTGTTCTTCTTGTGCTCCAGGATTACTCTCCAGTGGATTACTCTCCAGTGGATTACTCTCCGGTAGATTACTCTCCAGTGGATTACTCTCCAGTGGATACTCTCCAGCCGGATTACTCTCCACGCTCCTTCTCCTCCAAATAAAACCTTTGTAACCACACTGCCGTGTCCTGCGTTTGGGTCCTCTCATAACCATAACACTTAGTACATATCTGACATTAACGATTAAACACATTTGTGCATTCTTTAAACCGAGTCAAGCCGACTCCGGAGGTGGCGGCAAGTGTGCACCTGATTGTTTAACTTGAAGGTGCCTGATGACATTTAGTCATTCAAACAAAATCATATTTCGTTTATTTTAAACGAAATAAATGTGGTTTAATCCACATAATTTACTGTGTTAATTGTTTACTGTAGTATTGTTTAACTTGAAGGTGCCTGATGTGAACATTTCCAGAAGAACTATAGCTTGAATTGCCTTTGTATACAGTAGGCCTACAGTATAGCCCAACCATTTACACCTTCCTTTTTTCCCGTCCAAAGTTTGAATTGGATAAAGGTAATGGTTATCGATGGTGCTTTTATAGCCTATTGTATAATAACTGTGTGATTTATATTGCTTTTCAAATGCATATGGCCACCCATTTACACTGCTCTTCCCGTCAAGAATATGAATAGAACTTAGTTAAATCACTTTACATTTCTGCAAATTAATTTTTAATCACACACGCCTCCCCGTCCCGAAAATAATAAATAAAATAAAAAGAGGAAACAATTTTCAAGTTCAGTTTTCACCGTTTTATTTAAAATAACTGCCATAACAGACACCATACTGTAGGCCTATCTGCTGCGGAAACCAGGACGAGCTATTTCGGGGTCTGTTTTTCGGGGGGCTCCTCAGTCTCTCATTTACCCGGCTCCTGATCTTATGCCACTGGTCAATGTTCAGATTTGGGAACCAATTGGAAACATAGGACTCAATCTTTTTCAACCTCTTGACGGAAAAAAAGGAAGGTGTAAATGGTTGAATGATGAATAAACAGTGAGGAGGGGTACAGTATGAATACACTAGATATACACAGCAGCCCAGCCTGTGAGCAGTATGAACACCAATGAGCGCTCAGCTCGAGATACCAGCGAATCGAGAGAGAGAATGATATATGCATTTTCTCTTTTGGTTTGATTAGGACACATCCTGGGGATTGTGTTTACAAACATTGACCAGACCGTTCACCAGCCCCCACCCCCCATGTTGCCTATGCTGTCCTGTGTTTTGCGAACTCTTTGTTTAAAACGAATTGGCCATCGGAATGTGTGGAGGAATTCTCCCAAGGGTCACATTCCACAGCTCTCTCCCCCCCCCCCACTCCTGTGATCTCCCAACCCCCAGTCTGTAGGTTTGTGTTTGCATATTTCTATGCCGTAATTCATACTGGTCCTCTCACGCACATACATTCTTCTTACAGTATACATACATAGGCTATATGAGTCCGTGTATCTACGGACCATTTGTTTTTCTTTATTAAAAAAGTAAACGGAAGAGCGTCTGAGAGGCGTTTTTGCCCTTTTGCTTTTTACCTTACTAAATGGTCTAATGGTCAGTGGAGCGAGGGGGAGGCCCGCGAAACTCGCGGAAGTGATTTCAAAACAAAAAGCACTCGTTTGCTTGGAACAAAGAAAACGGCCAAGACACACATTGAGTCCAGAAAATGAATGTTATTAAGGGCTGTAAATATAATAAGCCTGTGTCTAAAATTGACAACAGGCTTATTATATTTACAGCCCTTAAGATACACTTTTGTGTTTAACAGCTGACCACTACCATGACATACTTTGTTTTAGTAGATTTCGCATATGAGCATTAAAATATATGAATATGAGAACAAAATGCATGAATGTGTGAGTGACAATATATGAATGTGTGCATTGAAATATGATAATATGAGAGCAAAATGTATGAATGTGTGAGTGTAAATATATACGTGTGTGAGAGTGAAAATGTATGTATGTAAAAGGAGAATATATGTGTGTAAGAGTGAAAATATGCTGCATTTTGAATGTCCGATAGTCCACCATTTCCACCGGAAATATCAAACATTTAATAAAAGTGAAAAGCAATGAACAAGACTTAACGTATTAATAATAATTAATAATAATTAATTCTATTTATTCCGTTTGGATGTAGGATTTTTGACTTTGTTTAGAGCAGTGATCTTCTCTGCAGCAGAGAGCTAAGCGCTGTCAGACCGGACCTAACCCTGAATAGTATTATCATCTGAAATTAATCATCAAGTATTGTTACAACTTGTATTTAGAAATACTCTGTTGTAATTATTGATGCATACATGAGTTCATCCATTCAATGTGGCATCTGCTATAATGGGGTTAATGTATGATATTACTTAATAATACAATACATTAGAATATATGATATGATAATTATATTGAAGTTTTATTCATTTCTTATTTCATAGTTTCTCATTATTTTTATTTTTATCGCTCATCTTATTTTTGATTTTATTAATCTGTGCTATCCTGTTTTTCACTCTCACAAAAATATACTGCATAAAGCAAACTATATACATTATTTGATCCAAAACTGATGTTTTTTCATTATAGTAGCCTGTGAAAACCATAACAAATAAGTGATTAAATGCTACAGTATTCAGCAAACACAACTGCAGAGCTGCAAACATTGCAAACAGACTAAGTTCTACAACACCCAGTTGTCTTTGTGTATTTGTGAATGAAGCGCCATCTCATGGTTAAATCCTGTAATTGAACAAATGGAGAACTTTGGCAACGCCCTCTAGCAATTTGGCAACACCCTCAGCCACTGGGATCCGCTGGGTTTTTGACTGGGACACACCCATGTGAGTCCTATCTGGAGTGCTACATCTGTACTTCATCACAGGCCGCCGCCGCTGCCTGCCTTGTGATGTCCCTGGGATATCACGTCGCATGGCATTTTTCCAAAGAGGACCATGTTGATCTCCTGGGAGCCCCCGTGTTTACGGAAGGGCTCTATGGATCGATCTCCTTGCTCACGGGATAAGGAGTAATCGCAGCGTGGCTGCTTCTTGCCCATCCCCAGCGGAAGAAACACTGTCCTACACTCCCCGCCCCCGCTGTAAACCTAGGGAGCCAGCAGGTTGGCGTGTGCACGTGAGTGGAATAAACCGTGTGCTGTCAAAGCACTGTGCGGGTTCAAGAGACGCTATTGCCGGCGTGCTGTTGTCAGAAAACACACCTTGCCTGGTATAATAGCTCCGATTAATGCATTTCACCGTTGAATGGGATATGGGAAATATAGCGTTAATACGTGGGCGCACGGCCCTCGTGAGTGTGGCCGCAGTGCTTTCAGGGGAACGGTGGTTTACGTTTGTAAACTCTAGTGATGTGTCTGTGTGTGGGGAAAATGCATTCAGTGAGAACGAGTGCATTTATCCCAGAGTAAGAGTAATCTCTCTCCACAATTCCACTTTTTCCCATAATGTCCGTTTCGAAGAGACGGCATTGTGACAGCGCGGGCGGCCCCCCTCCCCGGAGGGCGGTCCGCGGTGCGTTCAAAGACCTCAGTAGAGAGAAGAGTCACCGCAGCGTGCGCTCCTCCACAGGCTTTTCTGCAGACGAGCAGTGGCGTTTTCTCCTGGAGGCCAAGGGAAGCCAGGCTTCCCCTGTTTTTTCCGATTGTGGTTATAATTTTAATAAATAAATAAAAACACTTCGTTTAGTTTCGGAAATTCTTTGTTGTGTGTTGCTGCCGGCCCGTCTCTCCCCCATTCTCATTGAGTATTTTACAAAGAGTGAAACAGCGCCCCTCTAGATGTTATGGTGAAACAGTAGATTGCACTCTCTGTTGCGAGAGGAGGCCAGCCGAAATTGGCTTCCCTTGGTGAAAAAAAATGGAGGGATTGACCAATCAGACAAGGCTTACGTCATGCCCCTGCCATCCTGTGATTAGTCAGGGCCATGCCAAGGGAAGCCAGAGGCGGCTGGCTTCCCTTGCCTCACAATCCAATCAAATCGCATCAATTTAGTGTTGCAGTGACGCGTCCTAAAACCCGGAAGTAAGCTGCGCTCGGTTTCAGTCGACAAAAAAGCAATGGGATTTCTCCATAAGATTTTGGAAAATAGGTTGAAATAAGGTCAGTGGAAAACGAACCTGTTAGATAAATGCATGTTTTGTTCAGTCGGATAATATCCACATGTCCACCCTACTTTTATAATATTCAAATCTTAAATCTAATCGATAGAAGATAGATAGCGTCACTGCACCACTCTCACCGGCGTTAGAAAGTAGCAAGCAACTGAAGCAAGTGCAATTATGGAGGGTGATTTGGAGTATTTAATCAAAAATAATTGTACTAAACTTCCGCTACAGCAGCAACAACAAATACAATCTGATGACAGGCCAATGCCCAAACTGGAGCTGTGTACAGAGAGGATAAAATCTCTCCGCCCGGGACGAGAGGGCGAATCCCGCCTCCTCCCTGTATAATGCACCTACGTTTTCAGCAGAAAAATTCAAACAGCAGAACCACAAGGTCTGCCCTAAGAGGGGACTGTGTAGTCCCTCTTAGGTCCAGTACCTTTGGCAAACACTGTTTCTCTGTGAGGGCACCAACACTCTGGAACACAATACCAATACAGATAAGGAATAACACCTCCTATCATACATTTAACCACAATCATAAGAACTGGCTTTTAAACAATCAAAAATGTGAACACTTTTAACTGTATCAAGGTATGATGATATTTCATCTGTTTGCATGTTTGTTTGTTCCTCTCTATTGTTGTACTGCTGTTCCTATTTATTGTTGTACTGCTATTTATTTATGTTGTACTGATGCTGTCTGCTGTACTCTATTTAATTATGTTTTTATTTTCTAGTCTTGTTGTGGTCATTTAACATCTTGCCAAGGACAACAGTTGAAAATTAGCCTGCTGGCTAATACTGGCTCATTTACAGCAATGTCAATTAATGTGCACTGTCCTTTAAATAAATAAACAAACAAACAAACAAACAATAAGAATGAGGTTGATCTGTATCCAAATCTGAGTGTCTTTTGTTTCCACAAATGCTACACTTACACGCAATGTTAACCGTACAAATTCCCCATTCGCTGCCCCAGCTGTAGCTCCTGTAAATGAGGTGGCTCGTGGGCATGCGCAGATGAGAAGGAGTGCTATCTAAAGGAGAGCACTATGCGGGTGCAGGGACATTATGGCCGGCGTATTGCTGTCAGAGAACACACTACGCCTAGAGCAAAGACTCCAATTAATGCAGTTTTCCATAGTGGTAAAGGCTGCATTATGGTGGAGCCCGCACTCACACAAGAGCGCGTGGCGGTGCGTTCAGGGACCTCAGTAGAACACACTACGCCTATAAAGACTCCGATTAAATGCTGTTTACCGTAGTGGTAAAAACAGCATTACGGCCCGTCCACACAGCAGCGTGCGTTGAAGCTTACAACGCTTCTGCCCATTCACTTTGAATGGGGTGACGTCACTTTTAGCCGAACTGCATTTTGGGAAGCGAAGTGGAGCGTTGCTGGCGTTGCTCGCTTCAAAAGTTGAGCAATGTTCAACTTTTGGCGCCTCTGTAGAAGCGTCAGCCAATGAAATCCCGTTTATGCAAATCTGCCAGTACAAGCGCTAGCCGATCAAACCGCGTGTATGCTGGGAGAGATGACGCAGGTCATTTCCTCATATTTCAAAAAATGGAGGGAAAATTCATTATAGCGGTAGTGAATCACCCGGTGCTGTATGATCAGTCTCTGTTCATCTACCGGGATACAAACCGGTGGAGCGAGGCATGGAGGGAGGTGGCGGAGACAGTGGGTGGAACTGGTAGGTTTTCGCCTGTTTGGGGATTTTATATGCTGGGACTCCCAGCAGCTTCTACTGAAGCCTTCCGAGTAAGGTGTGGGAGGTGTGTGGGGCAGTAGATAGATCCTTGGGCTGGGCATCAGATGGTCACAGGTTCAAACCCCACTGCAGTCAGCATGTCGTTGTGTCCCTGGGCAAGACACTTCACCCCACATTGCTCCTGTGGGGATTGTCCACAGTATTGAGTAAGTCGCTTTGGATAAAAGCGTCTAACAAGTAACATGTAATGTAAATCGCCAGAACGCCGACACCTCCTCATCTCCACCGCTCCCATGTTTTCTTTTGTGTTGCCATAAATTATTCTCTCTCCGTTTGTGCGTGGGGCTAATGCTAATGCTAATGCCAGCAAATCCAATGGCGGCTTCACAAAACTTCTCAGAGTTTTACGGGGCGTGGTTTGCAATTCGCCCAGCCAATCAGAAATTGGTACTTTTTTCTCCCCAGGATAGTCCCACCTCTCTAGCAGCCTCTAAAAATGGGGGTTCAAGTTCTCTGAACTAAGTTCTCTTTTTGGTGTGAACACAAAATTCCAGGTACTAACCGAACTAAATGGGAAAAGTACGGGTAAAAATACTCCGGTGTGAAAGCGCCTATTGAGGGAAAAATTAGGATTTGGAGCTTACAAATAAATAACTTCACTTTTTGATAAGAAAAACACACGAATGACAAAATCACTTTTTTAATGTCAAACATGATATCATCATATAGGCCTATGCCTCCTTAGTATTACCGTATATAAAATGAAATACTCTACTTTGAATAATTTGTGCTTGGTATGTTCTCTATCTACTACTTCTCCCATTCACAAATCCGAAATCCAATCAAAAAATTCTATTAAAATGTAACAAATATATTCCATTTCAGAGCAGAAGAAACAGCCTGCAAGGGTCAAACTATGCACATACATCATTCAGCAGTGCACAGTGACGCTCCAACAATCAACTGTATGAACAAGCAATACTTTGAAATGCAAAAGTCTGTGTCTGCGTATGTGTGTGTGTGTGTGTTTACGAGTCTCTTTAATCAATTTGTTCAACTCGAGCATCAAATTCACGTGACGCGTTCTCGCGCTAGCCAATCAGCAGTGAGGATCTCAGCCACTGACATTGAATCAGAAAACCAAAACATCAGCTGTTAGCTGTTAGCACACAGAGCTCATATCTGTTCAGAAATGGGACAAAAGTTAAACGAGAACAAACCACAGACTGTCTGTGTCATGGTGAATACAGTTGCTGCTTTATTTCTGTCTTTAGGACGTTGTTGTGAGTTTGGACGGAGCAGCTACAGGTTAGTTTAGCCTGATCGATCCGATCTCCATTCAGAAAACACGCATTTTAAAAGGTTTACAATAAACCCGGTGCGGGCACGTCCAGGTGCGCATAATTTTATGTAATTAATCATATATTTTCGATTATAAGGAGTAGAAATATGATTCAGATATCCGCTGAATCGCTGGAAGAGTAGCTTTCCAGCGGTATCTCCTGTGAGACTCTAACCAGGGCACACCAGCCAATATGGCCGCTCAAAGCAGCTTGACTTTACACTGTGTGGGATTGGTGGATTTGTGTGTCCGTCAAGGAAATCTCGGCCGGCAGCCATCATGGTCTGAAATGACCAATGGACATCGAGAAATCACTAAGGACCTACCCACCAAGTAAAATAAACATAAACCACGTGTCTCCCATCAGTTTACCTCTGTGAGGAGAGAGAGAGAGACAGAGAAAATGGCTAAAAAACTTTACAGTCGCCGACTTCGCCAGAGATTTCTTTCGCTAGCAGCAGTGAAGATAGAGCCTCAGAACCTGAAGTCTTCGACTCTTCTGAAGAAGAAGAATACAAAGACAACAACAAGGATCCATTTGGACATGGGTAAGTGTAAATATTACAGTAATAGTGTACTGGCAATGTGTGGGGAATACCGCGAAAATGAACAATAGGTTTATTGATATATATTTTTTATCGATAGTCATGAACTTTTTATTGGGACAAAATAGACTCTCCATTAGCAAACGTTTACTCTGTGTTAATGTTATTTTGGTGTGTAAAAGTGAGATTACATGTGTAGATGATTACATTAATCATTTATTCGTCCCACAACGGAGACATTTACAGTGACATGTGTTTGCCATCGATTATTTTATCATACCGTCCTGTACAGATGAGACTTTGTAATCAGATGTAGCCTATGTATATGTGTGTCTGTGATTTTATACTGAATGTAAAGTAACTGGAAATACCTGTGTGTGTGTGTGTGTGTGTAAGAGAGAGAGAGAGAGAGAGAGAGAGAGAGAGAGAGAGAGAGAGAGAGAGAGAGAGAGAGAGAGAGAGAGCGAGAGAGAGAGAGAGAGAGAGATCTGATCCTGATGAGACGAGGATACGAGAGAGAGACGAGAGAGAGAGAGAGAGAGAGATTAGAAGAGAGAGAGAGAGAGCTATGTGTGCATTGTTATTTGTGCTTGAGCAACATTTTACTTGAACTTTATTTCAATGAAATTAGTTGTAATTATTGTCCTACATTTTAATTTGTTTTACAGAGATGTTTCACAGCTGCCTGGGCCTAGTGGCCCACAGGTCGCGTTTATCCAGCAGCCACAACATCCATCTGTGCCGGCCCCCAAGTCAAGATCTACTGTGGCTCAAGGGCCTTCACCAGAGCCATCACCACCAAGGACCAGCAGACCAGCATCACTACAGCTGCCTCCAAAGGCTCCACCACAGCCATCACCTTCAACCCAGCCAGCAAGGAGGTCTCGTGGAGGTCTCGTATAGCACTTGTACCCCCCACCTACACAGCAGCCCATGCACCATCACCCCCACCTACACAGCAGCCAGACCCACTGTCTTGGAAGACAGACAAAGACCTTGACACTGTCTTGACATTTATAATGAATAGTTGGTTGAAAGTTCTGATGTTCAATATTGTAAATAGTGAGATTTTCCAGTTTCTTATATTTATATAAATAGTTGGTTGAAAAAAACATATTTACAATAAATTGTTGGTTGAAAAAAAAAGGTTGAATGCTCAATTTGTATTTGAACACATCACATGAACCTTGGTATGTACTATGAAGTCATTATTCAGTCCTAATGTATCTCAGTCCCTGCTGTGGTGAAAGTCGAGTGATAAACACCTATTTTACTCACAATTAAAATTTCATTCTTTTAATTTTAGACATGAACAACACATTTATAAACAGTGTAATTCAAATATTTAACTGCTTTTGTGATCCTAGGACTTTGGTAACCAAATCTAAAACACCAAAACAATTCGATCACATGAGTAAATTTCTGTTTTCACAAGAGTTTTGAAGATTTTCCGAAAATCGGATGTCAAATTTTAAGCTTTTGAGCTACTTATCTCATCAAACAGTGCTCTAAGGTGAGTAATATGCATATATAGCAAGACCAGAGATTGTCCTGAACATTTTGATATGTAACACATGGGGTGCCATGTCAGAAGAAATACATTTAAAAGGTGATTTAAGAAAACATCTAAAAATCGAGAAAATACCCTTAGACTCCAGAGGGTTAAATCACGGTAAAATATGTTAATTTGGTTGTAGTTGCTACCACAGTATTTACATGGATATAAGCCACGCCCCCTCTCCAGTGCGTCCTGTTTGAATGACAGGAGTAAACACAGCTGACAGCCGCGGTGAAACTCGAGCGATTAGAGCGATGAGAATATTCGCATCGCGTCCGGTGTGAACGCAGCATAATGCAGTTCAGAGACCAGACCACCGCTCTGACGCTTTTAAAGCAACTTCGAGATCTTAACAGTTTGAGGGGCACAAAGGACGTAGGACGTACAATTATTTTTGGGGCTTCACGGCCAGACCGAGGGGCAACAACGTCATGGACGCTGTGAAATTCCTACCCTGACCCCAACACCACTCCAAATTTGTCCAAACCGGTCAAGCCATTTAAAACTATTGTTTACATATAGGCTATAATGACATTAATGCTAATTAATGCAACTTTAATTAGCATTAATGCTAATTGTGCAAATTGCCGGACATATGCAAGTTAGCATCTGGCAGTTTCCATGTGCTGGGGACCCGTACTATACATTTCTATCATAAAACTTTGGGGAAGTCAACGTTTTTGGGTTCATTATGCTGGCAACTAGACTATTAAATCAGTTAGTCTGTTGTGCCAGTCTAGTATAAACAAGGAAAACACCCAGGAACTAACCACTGCCCATTTAGAAGATGTCACCATGGATGTTTGGATCTGAAAATGTTGAAATAAAAGTGGAAAGCCTTAACCAATCCAGCTGACAACTTTACAAAGTCATCAAAGGTTTATACAAACTAAATGACAGAACTTCATAATAGTTTAATGACTTTAGTAGGACGCATTGACTTTATTTATCGTGGTCCACTTAGCTGTAACTGAGCAAAAGCTGCCCTGAGCAGTCAAGAGAGTCAATATGAATCAAACCAGCTGCAGAACACTTATACGCTATACTGTACGAACAGTATACAGTATAAAGTATGCAGTTCATGAATACTAGATCGTTTATGATCCAGTGTCAGGGTGGATCATAATCAGGAATGGGTGGATATCATATGCATGGACGATTTAACTAGATGCCTTTGTCCAAAAGGGATCAAACTAGCAAACAGAATGTAGCAAAGTTCATTCAGGCCCTCATGTTGACCATGGGGCCCTTAGCTGCAGCGGCTTTATTCATTTTTGCTATGGGCATTTGGGATTTTTCACAATTTTTATAAGATTATCTGGTGCTTTTCACTTTGATGGAATCTGTTTTTCATCCAGTGCAAACTGGTTTGATCAAGTCTCCAAATCTCTGATGCAGTGTTGTGGCATTAGAAGATGTGTGTAAGTGAGGGGCGGGTGTTGAGAAGTATCATTGCTCCAGAGGGTTCAAGCTACTGTGTCCGACATGCAGAAGAAGAGGTTTCATTTGCATCCCTGCCTGTCCCAAGGGTGCGCTACATGCCAGAGAGATAGACCAACAGAGAGATGGAAGCTTTAATATTGATGCATGTCTTCAGACAGTGAGAGCACACATTCAGCAGCTAATGTGTGTGTATTGTATCGTGCATCCACCCTCCAGGCCTGCTGGGAAACAGGATGGTTTCTCTTCCCTCTCTCCCCCATCAGACCCGGTTCAGGAAGACTCTTATCCTCTGCAGCAGATCTGATAACAGCTGTGCTGGATAACATCTCGCAGCCCTCATCTCTAAGAAGTCCTTCCCCAGGGTACAATTGGCAGTGCCGATCTCAGCATTGAAATATAATTTTGATGGTCATTATTCAGATAAGCATTGTGTCCGTCTGGCAGAAGATTACACTGATAGCGTTAGAGCTTAGAACAACTGTCCTTTCGAGGGACTCTCTTGTTCAAAGTTATTAGATGAAAAGAGCTGCTCTTGGGTCTTGGTCTTGGGTCTGTTAATCCCACATGTGGTAGGTTTAACATACAGTTTCTCCCTACCTGGGCTGAAAATTATCTAATAAATGAAATAAATCAAGAAATATTTTCGGACCAGTTTTTTCAAATAATATGACAACAACAACAACATTTAAGAAAAAAGGTACTTGAGGTTATAGAGTGTTATTTGGAATAGTAAATGAAGGTGAATGATAAAATATCGCTCCATTTGACCTACTATACCTATATTGCAGTTGTTCAGACTCGAACTGTGCAATGATGTATTCTTTTTTAACATTTAGTGCTAACACTTTCACTTTATACAGACTGTCAGCTAAATGTGCTGAACCATTTTTTTATTTAAAATGTTCTTACACGATGAGCTTTTTATAACAAATGTTCTCAAATATGAATGGGAAGAAAATAAAAAAATAAAGGCATGATCCTTTCAATAGCTGTTGCTGGGCCCTCTTCTTCTCTCTGTTTCTCCATTGACAACAATTGAACAATGACCACTTTCTACAACTGTGCTATTTCCGACCAGATTTGCCCTTATATATACATACATACAGTGACATATCTGAGAACAATATCAAAATAACAAACTGAAACCAAAAAACTGGCATATACCAGTCTTTATAATCAGTATCAACGTAGCATCTTTGACAGTAACATTTTAGGGATTTGAAGGACTTCTGTTCCTTCAATCACTAATCTTCAGCACCTCATTGCTCACTTCCACTTCACCATCATTGAAATAAGTAGATTAGAAAATACATTTCAGTGTTTTTGGTGTAATCAGATTTGAAAAAATGAACAGGTTAACACAAGTTACAGTATGTTTAAGCATCGTCTATCCTCCACCAGTGGCGGCTGATGATAAAAATGTTGGGGGTGGGCGCAAATAAAAACAACCTACAACACCACTGTAATGTTGAAGGAAATTGATTGTGATTCATGGACACTAGCAATACTTGAATATAAATGTTGCCCTCCTTTCCTTCTGGCCTGCACATTTCTCAAAGACGTTCTGATTCATCTGTCACCAGACACTTTTCCATTGACAGCATGGCCAATGCATTCAACCTCTCCTGGGTCCTGGTGTTTCAAACCTCTCAGCTTCCGCCGTGGTCATGGGTGTGGTGATGAGGATCTTTAGGAGAGTAACAGAGTTCCCGTTAGAATATTTTTTCGCCAGTCAACATGTCCGTTAAAGTTGAAATCTTCCGGACAAAATGAGAAAAGTGCCGGTCAAAGGTCTTCTTTGTTATTTATTGTGCTTTAAAACAAATTGATATGATTCGATAGTAAACAAACTAATTATAGTAGATTAACTACATTATTCAAAAGTGAACAGTAACTTATAATAACACGGGAATAATAAACGGAGCGCTCTCCCTCTCTTGACAGCCTGTCAGTATCATGCAGCTCGCGGATCAGTAATGAGTGACCCGACAGTAAAACTAAACATATCTATAACTAGTTACGGTAGTTTGAAAGGTCATTAAAATAGCTACGTGTGCTATTCTAACCTGGTGTGTGTTTTGTTCTGTGATCATGCAGAGCTGCGTGTCGACTCGTCAGCAGCAGCTGATCTCTCTCTCCCGTCAGATAGACTTCACTCGCGTTTCTGTCCATATCGATCAGATCCAGCTAGTTCTAGCTAATGATATGACTACCTGCTTATTAAAAGACACCTAAACAATAAGCGTCGCTATGCAACCGGGTGAGGCCGCAAAGTATAGCGCAGCATTATGCATTAGTTTACATGCCCACCGGAACCCCGAGGCATTACCAACAGATCAACGCACAATCAACCCATACAGGACATCTCTTTCTCCACATTACGTGTTAGACACGGTTAGACATTAGAATTGACTATTCTTGTCTGTCACATACTCTGTCTGTCACATAAATGGCGCAAGTTGCGCAACTGATGTGGTATTGCGCTAAACGGAAATTATTTTGAACTGACACTTGACCGGAGAGATTTAGATTTGCCGGTCTTCAGCATATTTTACCGGTGGTAGTCCGGTTACCGGCTATCGGGAACTCTGGAGAGTAACAGTCTCTGAAAAGACTTCTTCAAGATGATTCTCCATGAACAACTGGAATAGGTCCATAGCAACACGACAGGCTTTGAACTCTTCCTTGCTGTAGATGAGACTAAGCTCTGTCTTCAGCTTGCTTCCATTAAGCATTGGGTAGGCCTTCAAGGTGTTTCTCAGTGCATCTTCAGGAGATGCCATCTTGTACTCTTCAAAACTGTCCCCCTGCAGCAAGGTGGCACTGACAAAGTGGTTTGTGAAAGAGAAGCGTTCCCTGGTGTGTCCCAGTATGGTATCACAGACCTACAGAGAGAAGAAGAAAAAAAGTAATATGTAAAGATGACTAAATGACCGCGGTGAAGTTAGTTTTAGGTTGGATATTCGACAGACCCGCCAGCAGCGTCAGTACTTCAGCTCTTCACAGAGCTCTTGCTCTAGTCCATCAGTGCAAGTCGTCTACCTGTACCTGAACCTATAACGTTCAGTGGTGACCCACTGAGGTTCAATGACTGGAAGGTCTCCTTTTCGTACACTCGTTGACAGGAAAAACATACCAGCTGAAGAAAAGATATACTATCTAAGAAAGTATATGGGTGGACCCGCCAAGAAGGTCATAGAGAGCTACTTCCTGCTAGGCACAGCATCAGCCTATCATGCCGCGTGGACCATCCTAGAAGAGAGGTACGGTAATCCTTTCCTCATTGCTAAGGCCTTCAGAGATAAGCTTGATGCATGGCCCAAGATAAGTTCCAAAGACAGCTTAGAACTTCAAGAGCTCTCTGACTTCCTTCGCAGCTGTGAGGCTGCCATGTCACAGATCAAAGGACTTGAGGTACTTAACGACTGCAACGAAAACCAAAAGATGCTTGCTAAACTTCCAGACTGGTTGACCTCAAGTTGGAACAGAAAGGTCACCGAAATGGAAGAACAAAATCATACGTTCCCAACCTTCAGCCAGTTTGTTACATTTCTCACACGTGAAGCCAAAATAGCTTGCAACCCAATAACATCTCTCCATGCTCTAAAATCAAGAGAAAGCGAAAAAGGCAAGATTTTAACGAACAGAAGTCCTGTATCAAACGTATTGACTACAGAGACAAATGAAACGGCAGATGCCACAAACTGTCTTTTCTGTGAGAAGACAGGACACGGTCTGCACAAATGTTACAAATTCAGGAATGAGACAATCTCTGAGCGAGTCAAGTTTGTTCAAGAAAATAAGTTGTGCTTTGGCTGTTTAAAATCTGGCCATCGCTCAAAGGAATGTAAAAACAGAAAGATGTCCGAAACATGCGAAAAGAGACATCCAACTTGTCTCCACGACAATCGCACCAAAGAAGAAAGAATATCAACAAACCATGATGGTGCAAGAGAAAGCACAATGGAACGTCCACAAGGTAAAGCGGCAAGCACACCACATCAGGCAACATCCAATACAGTCTTCCAGAATGTTAAAGTCCCCCATACATCCACAATCGTGTGGGTGTCAGCCACAAGTGAGCCACATAGGGAAATACTTGTGTATGCACTCCTCGATACACAGAGTGACACAAGCTTTATCCTTGAAGAAACAGCAAAGGCTCTTCACACAAAGAATGAAACAGTGCAGCTAAAGCTCTCCACAATGGCTTCAAGAAACAGTCGTGTCATGCAGGAAGCTAACTGGTCACCAAGTGAGAGGAATCTACTCAAGAGAATTCATCCCAGCAAACGGAGACCATATTCCCACACCAGAGACTGCGAAAGCATGGCCTCATCTTGAACACCTCACAGATGAGATCGCTACTCAGCAAAGCTGTGATGTTGGCCTGCTTATCGGCTACAACTGTTCCCAAGCTCTCGTCCCAAGAGAAGTGGTGCCTGGTGAAGGAAACCAGCCCTTTGCACAGAGAACAGATTTCGGCTGGAGTGTTGTCGGCTTTGGCAATCCCTGTCTCGACATTGGAGATATGATTGGAGTAAGTCACCAGGTAACCGTGAAGCAAGTGATACCAAGTCTCCAGTCTTCAAACCTCCCAAGGGAAGTACACTACGTCTGTAGAACACAGATTAAGGAAGTCTCACCTGCAGATGTCGTCGAGGTGCCGGAAGCTGACTTTGTCGAAAGAGCTTCTGAAGATAACCCGGCAGATCAGGCCTCCAAAGGTCTCACAGCACAGCAACTTCAAGCCTCAAATTGGTTCACAGGCCCAGACCTACTTTGGCAGAAAGAGCTACCAAGTGGAGAAATCAAGGTGGGAGAGATCGTGAGTAGTGACCCAAAGCTTAAGAAGGCCCAGGTTCATGATACCCAGGCAAACGAAGTAAAGTCGCTACTAGATCACCTTCACAAATTCTCAGACTGGTCAAGAGTGGTTAAAGCCTTTGCCAGACTCAAGCGCATTGCAAAGGAAATTAAAGGTCTCAAGCCAAGGTCCTGTGAAGCCACACGCTTAGAGGAGAGGAGAGAAGCAGAGCTGAGCATAATCGAGATGGTTCAAGAAGCAACACTCTCTCAAGAAATAAAGTGCCTTCAGCAGCATAAGGAGTACCATCTCCAACAAAGACCAAAGTGGATCAAGGACCGCAGAAACGTCAAGGTAAATGATGTTGTCATTCTGCAAGACAACACTATACCACGTGGCCAATGGAAGCTGGCCAGGGTTGTGGAAGTGTACCCAGGAGGGGATGGAAGAGTGAGAAGGCTCAAGCTGCTTATCAGCGACTCTACCCTGGATGTAAAGGGAAAGCGCCTCGCTAAACCTGTCTACCTCGAAAGGCCTATTCACAAGACATTGTTGTTGGAAGCAGACTAAGACTCAGTTACTCTCACTCACACTCTGCACTTAATAGGTCTAAAACGAAATAGTTAGTTTTACATTAATGTATATCGGTTTTTCTAAAAATGTTATGGAAATCACAGGTGATTTGGTGGGAGTGTAACTGTCTTCACTTTCTGTTGTTCATTTGTTTCCACGTTGTATTTTTTGGTTCCTACCTTTTATGTGCAACATTATTAGAGGCGGAACTAATCTGCTGTGTTTTGTGTTACACCTGTTTAATCGACGCACTGGATAGTTGCAACGGCAGAGCAACGCAGGACGTTAAAGGAAAACTAAGGAAACCAAGGGAAAATGCATATAAAGTTATCAGCCCCTCTAGGTGACTAGCAGCCTACGAGGTACGTTTTAGTGCTGGTTGTTTGTGTAATTGTGTGCGGTTGAGCTGCAGGTTTGTGTATGTATGTATCCTATGCGCTAGCTTGTGCTACATGCTATTGTTAGCTTGTGCTACTTGCTGTGTGGGATATGTGCGCCGTTTATTGTTTAATTGGCGGCATTAACAGTGATGACATATGGCATATATTACATATTTATTTGTTGTTTACCTTTTATATTTTTCTGTCTTATAACCCAGTTCTCACGGGTTGGAATAGGTCCCACAAGAATAAACCCCGTATTTAATCCAGACCTCAGCCTCTTGTCATTTACTGGAGGGAGCTACAGTAACGTTGGGTAAGTAGACACCAAGTGAATAATTCTGAATATTCATATTTGTTTTCTTGTTTTAAGTTGTATAACTAAACAACTAAAAACGATAACGTTAGCAAGTAGAATATTCGTGACGTTATTGTAGTGGTAACGTTCGCCGTAGTCAATCAGATTAACGTTATTCTTTCTGACAATGAAATATGTATTTATTTGCTATTTTAGCTGCCGCTCCCGTGTTTATTGTTAGGCTTCATTCACACTGACTCAGGGGGAAAACCGCTCCTCTTTCCAATCATTCGACAGGGGGTAACTTTACGAAAGTGCCGCAGCGGCCTTGAATACATTTTTTAATCCATAATCAAATAGTCTGCAGGCACCGTTTGAAATAATGAGACCATTAACGTTAGCAGCTGTTAGCTTAGCTACCGCCAATTTACGTTACTCATGTAGAATGAATGATTTCGAAGCTCCCGCCTGATATAATGCTGTTAACAGTTAAGTCTAACTTCGCACTACATTTGGTACTGTACATGTGCAATAGACCAATTCCAGTTGTGGAGGAAGTTTCATATGATTTAAGTTAAGTAAAAGTACAAATACCACCCTGTGAACATGGACGTAGGAAGCATCCTGAATGTGGGGGAGACATTTTTAAGGGGGGGTGTGGGGTAAATGAGGAAAATGATGGGTACATTTTGTAATTTCATCCAGTAGTAAAGAAAGGAAACATATTTGATTATTAATTCAGAGCCGTCTTTGAATTAATAAAAAGCAGTTTAAATGTCCATTTGTTGTACATTTTATATACAACAATAAATATGTGTGAATGCGTTGAGAGATATTGTTGTGGAGAGTCATTTATATACACTTCGCAAAATACATTTGTGAATCTTTCTGTGAGCATTGATTAATATAGAGACTGATCTGACTCCATACAGATGTTAATTCTGTCTATATTGGTCACATGATGCCCCTTGACTGAAATGTTTCCTGTTCAATATTCCCACTGATTTCCTTAACATTCTGGGATGAGAGTCCACATCACAATTTACTCTAAACTGTAATTTCCCTTTCATCACTCACCTCAGCACCGTGTTCTGCCTCTGACTCATTCTCAAGCGCCTATATGTCAAGAGAGGTGGTGAAGTGATCATTATTTATTGAGCAGTATACTCTTTCACATTGAATCATAACAAGTCATACTGAATGTAAATACAACTGACTCTAAAGTAAGTCCCAGTCTGTGACATTGGACATTTTGAAGACTCAAAGTCCCAAGCAGTAGGTAGAATATTAGCTAGTCTATGTAATGTGCACAGAAAATAAATAGTTAAATGAATACTGGGATGGAAATTGCCTATAAGCACTCAGTAAAACATAAACACACACGAAACGCTTCTGAATGATAAGTAGGGGTGCAACAACTAATCGGCTTAATCGATTAAAATCGATTACCAAATTAGTTGCCAACTAATTCAGTCATCGATTCGTTGGTGACGTCATCACATGTGTTTTACGCGCCGTTAAGCTCCAACGTTATTGGTCTTTTTATCGGTACTGGAGACATTTAAAAAATATATGTCATGTATTGTTGCTACATAAGCATTATATCGCAGTCTTAGTGTCGCCGACTCGTTTTAATATGCAAAAGGACAAACAAATGCGTCTATGATGTATTTTCGATCAGACGAGATCTCTCTCCCCCGTCTGTGTGCGAGGGGGCGGGGCAGTTTACACACACACGCAGCTGCTACATGCAGCAACACACACACACACCCACACACACACACACACACACACACACACACACACACACGCGGAGGAGATGGCGGAGAGAACGCGCTCCGAGGTGGTTAAACATTACCCGTCTTGAGGTGGACAATGCTCGTTGCCAAAAGTGCAGTAATAGTTTAGCATGTAAGGGAGGTAACACGAGCAACGAGCATTGTCCACCTCAAGACGGGTAAAGTTTAACCACCTCGGAGCGCGGTCTTTCCGCCATCTTTTGTGTGTGTATGTGTGTGTGTGTGTGTGTGTTGCTGCATTTAGCAAAAGTGCTCCACATCCAGACGGAGGAATGCACCGGGTTCGACTGTCTTTCTAGTAGCTCTGTAGCCCCATCCACGAGTAACGTTTCCACGTCAGGTGTTATGTATGCTAGCAGCAACACACAGAGTTAATTCAATTATACAAACATGGGTTAATGATTAGAGGTAACTGAGTTATTTATTTTGTTAGAGTTTCAGCTATTCTGTTTGCAGTTCTATCATCACATTATTTAATACGATTTGTTAAAAAACTGTTGTTTCTTTTGATGTGAAATATTCTGTAGCCTATTTAATTTAAATAAAAAGCAATGTTAATTTTGTTCAAAATGTGTTTAGTTAATTTAATAATATATGTATTTTTGAATCAAGTATTCATCTTTATTGTCTTCATTGTTAGTTTCCACATGCCTAAAACGTGATGGCTAAATAAGAGCGTTTGAGAAATTGTGCAAGGCATAATAGTCCGAATAGTCGATTAATCGTTTCATTAATCGATAGATTAATCGATTATCAAATTAGTCGTTTGTTGCAGCCCTAATGATAAGAAGTATAATTAAAACATAATGCACATTATCATTTTGAGAGAGAGTACCTAAATTAAAGAACTCAGAAAATAATCTCTTATCGAACTGAGGCTCCAGTAAAAAAACACTGACTGCGTCTCTACGTGGACATCATGGTGTTTACATGAGCACAGAGAGATCGGGTTATTCATGTTCCCTGTTTACATGATAAATACTAGTAACCTGGCATTTTGATGGCTTTTCTCATCTAAACTATTCAGTATTTGTATCTCTCTATCATGACATAAAGACGAACCTCCTCTCAGGAAGTGAGAGGCTTTTGCCGCCGCTGACGCCATCACTGTTAACTGATTAACTGCTACCAGCTGAAGACTTACTTTCCTCTTCTTTGAAAAAAATGATCTCATGTCCATGTTGTCTGGGGGAGAAAACATATCAAACCAAGAGATCGTCAGCTTTGATTTTCGCTGTATTAACCATTTCCTGAACCTTTGGTGTGTGTGCCTTACCTCCGCTACCGGCATCGCTTCATACAACAGATCTGAGCTGTCCAACTATGACAACACTCCTTGAACATGCGCGCGCTATGTGAGAATCTGCCTTGGTACAAAGTAGCAGTGAAAACATGGTACGGAGTTTCATTGATTTGGGCATTCTCTCAATAAGCAAGTGGAATGGATTTGATAGTGAAGCACTGCAGGGGTAGACATTAAGGGTAAAATGTCACTGGCCCTCCGGGCCGGTGGATTTGTATTATCACTGGCCCCACCATTGTAACCACTGGTCCGGAGTATTCATCCAAAAAAAACAATAATGAAGAAAATGAACACATTTGTTGCCATAGTAATTTATGCACTAACTACATTACTACAACATTTGAATAATCAGTTCTTCCTAATTTTCCTCAATTGTTCATATTTGGTTTATTAAAATAATGATATTGTGGTCATTGTTAAAAAATGTCTGCTATTATTATGAGTATTATTATTTGTATAATGCGCTTTCTGCCTTCCTGTCATAAGGAGTTAGAAATGTAATGGCTATAGATTAGATCCTTCATTATCCTAAACTGCTGGGACATTTCCCTAAAGCCAATACCTTTATATTGTCTACTCTTCACTTACTGTCAGCATAGGTCGGCATTGATGTACAGAGCCGACAGAAGACCTTGTTTATATTGGCATCATATTGAGAGGTGCAGTGACGCGTCCTAAAACCAGGAAGTAAGCTGCTGGTTCCCTCGACAGAAAGCAATGGGATTTCTCCACAGGGTTTTGGAAAATAGCTGGAAATAATTAAATGTACTTTAAGTATAAGTAAAAGCACTCATTGTGCAGTGAAATAGTTCCTGTCAGTGTTTTACTATTTTTGGGATGCTTTTAGGTTTTATATTACTGCTGACCCCCAGGGCAATGATTTTGCCTCCTTTTTCACTGACAAAATTCAGAAAATCAGACAAGCAGTCAGTGCCTCTGCATCAGGTACAGCAAATGTGTTGTCTCTGTGTCCACTTAACATCAATTCAAACACCATGACACAATTCCATCAGATTAATGATAAAAACCTAGAGGACATTATACAACTTCTGAAATCCTCCTCCTGCTGCCTTGATATTATTCCAACGGGATTTTTCAAAGATGTTTTACCTTGCATGGCCTCGGATCTACTTCATATAGTAAACACATTTCTTCACTCAGGTATGAAAACTGCAGTCATTAAACCGCTCTTAAAAAAGAATAATCTAGATGCTTCAGTAATGAACAATTATAGGCCCATATCAAACCTCCCATTTCTAGGTAAAATCATTGAAAAAGTTGTTTTTCAACAGTTGAGTAATTTTTTGCATTTAAATAACTGTTTCGATGTGTTCTAGTCAGGCTTTCGTCCAAACCACAGCACTGAGACTGCTCTTGTAAAGGTCTTTAATGACATCCACTTAAACACAGACAGTGGCAGAACTTCAGTGTTAGTATTATTAGATCTCAGTGCTGCGTTTGACACTGTTGACCACAGCATATTACTAGACCGACTGGAAAACTGGGTGGGACTTTCGGAAACAGTTCTAAATTGGTTTGAATCCTACTTAAAGGACAGAAACAACTTTCTTTCTATAGGTAAATACACATCTGAGTTGACAAATATGACATGTGTGTAAGGTTTCAGCGTTAAGAGTCTGTGAGCTTATTGTTTTTGTGTTTGTTATTGACTCTACTCTCTCTTTCCAGGTGTCTACACTTCATGTCGTTGTGTGTCACCTGCCAGCTTGTGTGTCTCGTGTGCTCATCATCACCAGCCCCGCCCCTGATTGTTTTCACCTGTGCCCCATTAACTGTTGTGTGTATTTATAGCCCTGCTCTCCTTTTGTCTATTGTCGGTTCGTCTTGTCTCCACATCAAGCCATGTCTGTCAACCTGTTCAGTGGTCCTAGTAGAATCTAGCGATCTTTGTTTTGAGTAATCTTTTATTAATAAAAGATACTTTTTTTATTCTATGGAATCGTGCATCTGAGTTCTTGTGAGTCCCTCGTGTCAGAATCTTTCCTGGAACTGAAGAGGAGGTTCACCACAGCTCCCATCCTGACTGTACCTGATCGCCACCGACAGTTTGTGGTGGAAGTGGACGCCTCCAACGACGGCGTTGGAGCTATACTGTCCCAGAGGTCAGCAGGGGACAACAAGCTTCATCCGTGTGCGTACCTCTCCCGTAAGCTATCGTCTGCTGAGAGGAATTACGACGTGGGAAATCGGGAACTGTTGGCCGTGAAGATTGCTTTGGAGGAGTGGCGGCACTGGCTGGAGGGAGCGGAGCAGGATTTCCTGGTCTGGACGGATCATAAAAACCTGCAATATATCAGGAAGGTTAAGCGTCTGAACTCTAGGCAGGCCAGATGGTCATTGTTCTTTAATAGATTCAGGTTCACTCTGTCATATCGACCTGGTTCGCAGAATGGAAAGCCTGATGCACTCTCCAGAATGTATGATCCTGAGCCAGTCCCCAAGAGTCCAGATCCCATACTACGGCCAGACCGAGTGATAGGGAGTGTGACCTGGCCCATTGAAGCCAAGGTCAAACAGGCTAACGTTGGGAATCCTGTCCCAAGAGGGTGTCCTCAGAATCGCTTGTTTGTGCCAGAGCAACTTCGAGGGCAAGTTGTTCATTGGGCCCATACGTCGGTACTTACCTGTCATCCTGGAAACAAAAGGACCCTTTTCATGGTGAGACACAGATTCTGGTGGCCGGGGATGTGGAAGGATGTTGCGGAATATGTAGCAGCGTGTCCTGTGTGCGCCAGGAACAAAACTTCTCGGCAAGCTGCGGCAGGTCTTCTCCAACCTCTGCCCATTCCCAACAGACCATGGTCTCACATCGCATTGGATTTCGTGACAGGATTACCAACATCGGCAGGTAATACCACCATACTCACTGTGGTTGATCGTTTTTCCAAAATGGCACACTTTGTCGCCATGCCCAAGTTACCTAACGCCAAGGAAACAGCAGAGGCCATGTTGTCCCATGTGTTCAGGATCCATGGTTTTCCTAGTGATGTCGTTTCAGACCGAGGCCCACAGTTCGTATCACGCTTTTGGAAGGAGTTTTGTCGCCTAATCCAAGCCACTGTTAGTCTGACCTCCGGATACCACCCACAGTCAAATGGACAAGCAGAGAGGATGAATCAGGATTTGGAGACCTGTTTGAGATGCCTAGCGTCCGAGAAACCCACCACCTGGAGTAAGAGTCTGATTTGGGTGGAGTATGCACACAACACCTTACCCACATCAGCCACTGGTATCTCCCCGTTTCAATGTGTCCATGGGTACCAACCTCCTTTGTTTCCGGAGCTCGAGAAGGAGGTCACGGTACCATCAGCCCATGCTCTGGTTCGACGCTGCCGTCGGGTCTGGGCGGGAGTTCGCCATATGCTGCAGAGGAGTGCCGTTCGCATGAAGGCATTGGCCGACCGGAAACGACGTCCAGCCCCCAAGTACCAGGCCGGACAACGAGTGTGGCTATCCACCAAGGATCTTCCTCTCCATGTCGCCTCCAGGAAGCTGGCTCCCCGGTTCGTTGGTCCTTTTCCCATAGCCAAAGTGATTAACCCTGTTGCTGTCCGTTTATGTCTTCCAAAATCCATCAAGGTCCACCCCACGTTCCATGTCAGCAAGCTAAAACCAGCCAAAGAAAGCAGACTGGTTCCTGCCTCCACGTCCCCTCCACCTCCCCGGGTTGTCGACGGGGGTCAAGTGTACACAGTGGACAAAATACTGTCGGAAAGGAAGAGGGGCAGAGGTAGACAATTCCTGGTCGACTGGGTGGGGTATGGATTAGAGGAGAGGTGTTGGATCCCAGGCAGCTTTATTTTGGACAAAACCCTTATATCGGACTTCGATAGAGGTCAGTCTCAGCTTTCAGGGACGTCTGGAGCCGTCCGTAAGAGGGGGGGTACTGTAAGGTTTCAGCGTTAAGAGTCTGTGAGCTTATTGTTTTTGTGTTTGTTATTGACTCTACTCTCTCTTTCCAGGTGTCTACACTTCATGTCGTTGTGTGTCACCTGCCAGCTTGTGTGTCTCGTGTGCTCATCATCACCAGCCCCGCCCCTGATTGTTTTCACCTGTGCCCCATTAACTGTTGTGTGTATTTATAGCCCTGCTCTCCTTTTGTCTATTGTCGGTTCGTCTTGTCTCCACATCAAGCCATGTCTGTCAACCTGTTCAGTGGTCCTAGTAGAATCTAGCGATCTTTGTTTTGAGTAATCTTTTATTAATAAAAGATACTTTTTTTATTCTATGGAATCGTGCATCTGAGTTCTTGTGAGTCCCTCGTGTCAATGTGGGGTTCCTCAAGGCTCCATCTTGGGGCCTCTTCTCTTTAACATCTACATGCTACCACTGGCTCAGATAATGAAAAACAACAAAATAAGTTACCATAGCTATGCAGATGACACACACATTTACGTAACAATTTCACCAGGAGACTATGCTCCAATTCAAACACTGAGTAAGTGCATTGAACAAATCAATGACTGGATGTGTCAGAACTTTCTCCAATTAAACAAAGATAAAACTGAGGTAATGGTTTTTGGAGCCAAGGCAGAACGTATAAAAGTTAGCGCTGAGCTTCAGTCTGCAATGTTCAAAACAACAGATAAAGCCAGACATCTAGGTGTAGTCATGGACTCTGACCTGAGTTTCAACAGCCACATTAAAACAATTACTAAATCAGCCTACTATCACCTAAAGAACATATCTAGGATTAAAAGACTAATGTCGCAGCAGGATTTGGAAAAACTTGTCCATGCTTTTATCTTCAGTAGACTCGACTACTGCAATGGTGTCTTCACAGGTCTCACTAAAAAATCTATTAGGAAGCTGCAGCTGATTCAGAACGCTGCTGCTCGAGTCCTCACTAACACTAAGAAAGTGGATCACATCACTCCTGTTCTGAAGTCTTTACACTGGCTTCCTGTGTGTCAAAGAATAGATTTCAAAATACTGCTGCTGGTTTATAAAGCTTTGAATGGTTTAGGGCCAAAATACATTTCTGACCTCCTGCTAAATTATGAACCATCCAGATCTCTCAGGTCTTCAGGGACTGGTCAGCTTTCTGTCCCCAGAGTCAGAACTAAACATGGTAAAGCAGCGTTCAGTTATTATGCTCCAAATATCTGTAACAAACTCCCAGAAACCTGCAGGTCCGCTGCAACTCTGACTACTTTTAAATCCAGGCTGAAGACTTTTCTTTTTGTCGCTGCTTTTAATTGAACTATTCATATCTTAGACTGAACTGTAACTTTTATCCAAGTATTTTTTCTTTTATTGTTTATCCATGTATTTTTTCTTTTAATGTTTATTTTATTAGCTTTTCTTTTTAATGACTGATTTTAAATGCCATTTTCTTAATGTCTTTCATTTGTTGTAAAGCACTTTGAATTGCCTTGTGTTGAAAAGTGCTATATAAATAAACTTGCCTTGACTTCTGTTCATGGTAATGGCCGAGCTGATCTGATTTGCTATCAGGTTTTTGTCAGTGTCTGACCCATCCATCAAAATATGACTTACAGTGTAGTTATATTTGTGTTTATTGTTATCTTACAGTCATCTCCAGCCTTCAGGAGTACTCTGGTCCAGTGGAGGCAACCCTACATCCTAGCAGTTGGGTCCACAAGAAACAGCTCCATGCGTTGGATGGTGAGCTCCGTCCCTGCAAGGCCAAGTCTTCCCTGTCAGTTTTGATGAACTTTTTAAAGCACATTATGTGTTTGGGATCTACGACATTGATGTAAACTGGTTGCCATGTACACTTTTAGATGTTGCTTCTGCTCGGTGATTGTTAGTCTTTCAAAACACAATTGTTGTCAGTTTACTTTGCACATTAGCACTAGTGTATGGTATTCCACGTTTGTATGTACACACATTTCCACCCATGACCAATGTCTTTGTGGGTTGTTTGATGTTGCTACTGATTAGATGTTATATTTAAAACACATCAAAATCACATTTTTGAAAATAAACGCATGTTTTCAAGAATCTGTTGTGTAATTTATTTCCTGAAGTGTTAATGATTCACCCCAAAATTGTTTGTTTTCAGCTACACAGCACTGAAACAGTGTGAAAAATGACCATGGAGAACATTTTCTCTCTCAAAGTGTTGAATAATCAGCTCTGTACAGTGACACTAAAAGACTGACTAAGAGTACATTTTTTTTTAAAAAGGATGCAAACAGCTAGCTAATCAGAATACTATGCATGTAGCTTAAAACAAGTAGCTGATGACTACCTTACAGCTTGTGTTATATGCAGTAAGCAGCTATTGTAAATTAAGCTGAACCAAAATGGCTGCATACCAGGTAACTAATAGTTAAAATCCTGTTGTTCCACTGCTACCAAGTGTTCCGCTCCCAGGATGAACGCAGATTGCTCCAACTCCACACGTGATCCAGCAGAGACCAAAGTCCAGGTATTTGTATACACCTGACATGAAACAATCTGACTAAAAACTGTATAACACTGCTACTCACATTTATTATGTGGGCTGTGTCTTCCTGGTCGTATGTAATTATTGTAAGTCGCTTTGGACAAAAGCGTCAGCTAAATGCAATGTAATGTCATGTATTAGCACTTAGATTGTTTTATTTTCTAAAAATCAACATGCAGTCATCATTGCCATTGCTCCTGTTGTGTGTTTACCCGAAGGATCCAATAAGCATTTGAGAAGCTGAAACTTTTCTAAACTTCACATTTTGTAGCATGCTAGCAGGGCTGGCTCTTTCTAATCTCCTCAAAATTGATTAGTAGATGCTAAATTAGATGTGCATGGTGCTAACATACAGGGATTTAAAAGTCTTGTTCCTTAAGAATTACATTAATGTTACATGAGTGCACACTGCATGAAATTTGCTGGCACCATTTGCTCACTCAACCCTATTAACTCCATTCCCCATGAATCCACATCTCATCAGATCACTCTTAATACCTGTTAACACACCATAGAGGGAGTAATAGTGAGAGGCAACATTATCCAAATCACTCTCATGAATAATGTAAATACATGTGAGGGTGCCTGCTAAAAGGTTCTTTTTACAACATGCAGCAGCACTAACCGTGATAATCTCAGATGAATTTAAATGAAGTAAATGTACCATGATACTGTCTCAGATACGAGAAAGAGTACATGTGATTTGAATAGCACTGACACCTGACGGTACACTGTTATGCTTTTTGAACTGCATGGCTAAATATTGCTGGTGGAAGACTTTAATCAATTCACAGGTATAATTCTCCCTTCAAGCACCCACTTTTTCATTTCATTTATTTATGCAGGTGAATCCCATTGAGATCATTGATCTCTTTTTCAAGGGTGACCTGACCCACACAATACTTAATGGACCTGAGCTTTCATAAAGCCCAAATAAGTCATGTGACGGTTCCAGCATGCGTTTAGTGTGTTTCACTGCACAAGAGGAACACAGGTGGATGCAATATGGGCTTATACACATGTTTAATGTAATCCCTGTTTTGTCACAAATTAGACGCATCTATTGTTTGTTTGGTTTGGCTCATCTTAACTCTCCTGTCATTTCAGATCCCGCCTTCCTCCAGGTCCTTGTAATCAGCTCACTTCCCTCACCTGGTCTCCCCAGCCCTTCCCCTCACCTGTTACTCATTCCCTCATCACTCCACAGTATTTATACCACCTCACTATCACTGGTCCTTTGCCAGATTGTCTTGTCGTTTCCGCCAAGCTCTCCAGTGTGTGTTATTCTCTAGCCTAGATTTTTGTCCTGCCCGGTTTTTGACCCCTGCCTGCATACGGATCTCGAGTTCCTGCCTGCTCCCTGTCTGGTTTTGGTTGCCTGTCTGACGGATTTCCTGGTTTTGACCCTGCCTGTCCCTCACCTGAATAAACTGAGCATTGCTAAAAACTGGTTGTATCTAAGTCGTGCTAATGGGTTCTGATCTGTACCTGTGATCGTGACAGTTTAGCTGATAATATACTTTACAGCTGTTCTCCATGCAGACTGCACATAGTTTATTAAGGTAGAGACACACACATACCTTTCAGGACAGATCCTGTCATGAACTGGTCCAGGATCAGACAATAGAGGGGGAGCTATGAGAAAGCTGGAGGTGGAGTAGAACAATTCAGTAATCTACAAACAAGAAATCAATGAGACGTGAACAACCAGTAACATCTGTGATGTATGTGAGTGTCGAGGCAAAGTTGAAATAGTGTGTGGGGGGCGTACACCCTTAGTTAACCAACTGCATTTAACACAATCCCCAACAGCCAATCATTGTGCTTCTGTCAAGACTAAATCTGGTCTCTCTGCTGCTGTCAGCTGTCATCTTAACATTTCAATAATTTTTCTTTAATCAGACAAATAAATCACTCATCTGTTCTTTTAATACCCTTAATCAGTGACCACCAACTGGCGGCCCGCGGGCCACATCCGGCCCGCCAGACATTGTCATCCGGCCCGCACGACAGGGTGACTGTGGCGTTGGCGGAGTGGTTACTGCGTTCGCCCCCCACCCATTTTTATTTTTACAACGTCTCGTGAGTAAGGTGCAGTACCGGAGTCCAACAGAGAGGCAGCAGCTGCGGGACAGTAGACTGCGTACTGCGAAACCTTCCCTTCCTTGAAGAAGAAGAAGTGATTCTTCGTTGTGAAGAGTCTGCTTTGTGTACTCCGCACCACAGCAGCAGCCCCTCTGCGACAGAGTCCAACAGAGAGGCAGGAGCTGCGGGACAGTAGCCTAGAAGCAGGGTTGGGTTGTAACGGAATATATGTAACGGCGTTACGTAATCAGAACACAAAAATCAAGTAGGAATTATTGGTGGAAAAGTTTCCTCACAAAATGTAATATTCATTACCGGCAGAACTGTGTGCACACTGCACAGCGCTGCAGCGTGTCTGTGAGCGAGAGAGAGGTGCAGCGTGTCTGTGAGGCCCCGCCCCCGCACGCAGATGAGAGAGAGAGATCTCTTTTAAAATATATTGAAAGTTAGAAACGGAGATGGTTAGATAAAATGTGCAAGATAACGTTGATGTAGCATTTCTTTATTGTCGAAATTATGACATTTATAACGGGATAAAATCAAAGTGAATGGCCTGCTGCTGCTGAATGCATGGGGCAAGTGACTGGAACAAGTTTTAAAAGTTATTACATCGTTTCAGATAATAATAATAATAAATAATGATAATTAATAATGATAATTCATTCTATTTAGGGGCGCCTTTCAAAGCACCCAAGGACACCTTACAATTCATAACATATTCTAAGGAAAGGTTTACAGTAGGAGAATGCAGTCCGGGTGATGTTATGTGGGGTGCCAATGAGAGGGAGCTGTCCAGAATGACACCAAGATGTTGTGTTTGAGTTCTTGATAAGCCATTAAAACAGTAAAACAAGTGTCTCCTGTTTAACAAAACATACCCATCTGTTATGGAAAAAGAAAGTATTCCAAAAGTATTCTACAAGTAACCTGAACACGTTACTTTTTTAAGACACGTAACTGTAACTGTATTCCGATTACTTTCAGAGCATGTATTCAGTAATCAGTAACTGATTACATTTACAAAGTAACCCTCCCAACCCTGCCTAGAAGTGATCCTTCGTGAGCGTGAAGAGTCCCCCCCCCCCCCCGCTGGCCCGCGATAGTGTCTATTGGATACATTTTGGCCCTTGGACAAATGTAGTTGGTGATCCCTGCCCTTAATCTTTAAAGTCAAACTACATTTCTCAGTTGTTATGGAAAAAATCCCATCCTAAATTATACTCTTTAAGCATATTTCTCTAATAAAATAAAACTAGCAAATTAATTTCAAGCTTCCAGGAATTGGATCTGTTAACTTACTGACTGGAACTCATTATCAACCTAAATATCCTACACATATTATTATAATTATATATGATTGCAAGATGTTTAACCTACTTTCAACAAGCCAACACAATGATGGCACTTGTGATGACTTTCATTACAACTTGGACATCTGCTGTTCAGTGAGTTGAATGTGCATAAACAGGAAGTGTGTGTGTGTGTGTGTGTGTGTGTGTGTGTGTGTGTGTGTGTGTGTGTGTGTGTGTGTGTGTGTGTGTGTGTGTGTGTGTGTGTGTGTGTGTGTGTGTGTGTGTGTGTGTGTGTGTGTGTGTGTGTGTGTGTGTGTGTGTGTGTGTGTGTGTGTGTCACTCTAATTAAGGCCCAGAGAGCCAGGGTCCAGGCATCTGGACCCCAGCGTTGAGCCGCAGCAAAAGTGCAAAAGGGGAGGACAATGATGCCAATTATCCCTTTGTATTCAGCCAAAGAGGCAGGTCATCATTAAGGCATAAGGGGAAGAGAAGGGGGTCAATGTACAGGCAGTCTGACCGCTGCAGGAAGGAAGGACCTGTGGTATCTCTCCGTGAGACAGCCTGTCTCTGAAGGAGCTGCACAGTGAGGACAGGGTGTCCTGGAGAGGGGGGGGGTACACATTGTCCAGCAGGGAGGACCATTCTCCTGTCTCCCACCACCTCCACAGTGTCCAGAGGACCCCCCCAGGACAGAGCTGGTCTTCTTTACCAGTTTGTTCCTTCTCTTCCTGTCAGCAGCCGAGATAGAAGATGGGTGAGACCACCACAGTGTCATTGAAGGTCTGCAGGAGGGCCCCCTCACCCCAAAAGTCCTCAGTCTCCTCAGCAGGTACAGTCTGCTCTGTCCCTTCTTGTACAGAGCAGCAGAGTGATCAGTCCAGTTTATTGTTCTGATGAACACCCAGGTATTTGTACGATTCCACAATCTCTATGTCTGCTCCCTGGGTGTTCACTGCTGTCGGGGGAGAGTGCTGAAGCCGTCTGAAGTCCACCACCAGCTCCTTGGTCTTCCCTGCGTTGAGCTGGAGGTGGTTCCTCTGGCACCAGAGTCCTGCGTCAGTTCCCTGTACTTCCTGTCGTCCTCGTTGGAGATGAGGCCAGCGATGGCGGAGTCGTCAGAGAACTTCTGCAGTGAAGAGGGTGAAGTCTGCAGTGTAGAGGGGGGCCCCTGTACTGATGATGATAAAAACAGAACTATAAAGGAAAATATGTACAAGTTGACTATAAAATATACCAGTCTGACAAATAAAGACTATGAAGGGCCAAATTACAGCTAACACAATTTAAAGCAGGGATATTATTTACATCATCTAGTGCTCTGTTAAACAATTGGACAATGATGAGTGCCACCTTGGTAACTAATAATAGTTCATTATAAGACAAATATCCAAAACCGATCTCCAGGTGACCGGAGGTTTTGTCACAACTGTATCAGATATGAATAATCTTATTACAATAAATGAAGTGAAAGATATAACATTGAAAGCAAACCGTCAGCTGATCCTTCCTCTGTGCTGTGTGGCTCATTGAAGTTCCTCTGCGAAACTTTGTGTTAACAGGGGGAAATCTGGCTGCTGATGTTCAGGGGGATTTGAATAAATATCCTGATAAAGTATGGCTAATCTTCCATTCCAATCTGATTCTCAGTAGGATATGTCTTTTATTTCTATACTTAGGTGACCCAAGCCGCTTCTTCTGTGGATGTTCGGTTCCGCGGGATCAGTGGGAAATTGGAAAGAGATGTAGTGTGCGCGTGCCACCTCAAATTGGATTGCATGGTGTCTTAAATGAAAGCAAATAATTTCACGGCTAATGGGCTTAATTTCAGGAAATAATTCCACATTTCCACAGTTGGCTTTGTTGCATGGGATTTCTGCAGGGGGCCTGCCACTTTTGGGGATGTTTTATTTTTGTATGTGTATGGAATGTACTGGGAGAGAGAGCAGAATGATGCCCTTATAGCTGATCACTTTTATTGCACACAAAGTTGATATACTATCTGACACTCTCCTTTGACCACTATCCTCTGAGTTTATATTAGTTGTTGGTTATAGGACCAGCGCAGCTGTTCTCTACAAGCTTGTATTCACTGGGGACAGAGCCGAGGAACAAAGTTATTACAAAAACAAGGATAAAAGAAAAAATAACTGACATAAACAAGAAATAAAATGTGATTGCCAACAAAGAAGTGATTAAGCCTCACCAAAAAGTATTCAGTGGTTAAATAAATAAATAAATAAATAGCTGTAATTAAATAATGAATGAGGGAATCAGTCCATAAAGCGTTGATTGATGTCCAGGAAAGGGGGTCTTTCTAATGGAGGCTGGCTGACAGTGATTGCGAAGGCCCATTTACCAGCTGATGTTTTGTTATGATTGGACATGTCAGTCTTCCTCCTCTGATTAAAAAGAGAGAGGAAAAAAACAAATGCGTCCCGCGTTCTTTCCTTTATGTTTTTTTTTGTTCTATTCTCTTTATTTTCTTAAGACACCATGCAATCCAATTTTGCTTTCATTTCTCTTTCCAACTGTAGTAATAAAGCGATGGGTGCATATTATTTTGTCAATCTGCTGGAACGGGTGACATTCAGGGGTTTATAAAGATGCTAACTGCCCTTTCTGCGGTACCGTAAAGACGCACTTTATCCAAGAACTTAGTCATTTTGTTTGTGCTGTTTGGGGCGAGCAGGTTTCAAATGGATGGTTTTGTTTTCATTCTCCAAAAAAAAGCAGCTTCTCATGAACAGGTCTTATGGTTGTAAAACAACACCCTTACGATATATGCTTCAATAATGGATACTGTAACTGACCACTGAGTCAAACTAAAACAGTTGATTGATTTAATTGTTTTTGTGTGTGTGTTTGTGTTACATATTTTTGGGGTCATATCAGTCTCATAATATATACAAGCACGAAGAGGGATTCACAAAAGTAATTTGGGATTTATATATAAATGTCTCCATCCACACAAATATTTTTCAATGTACACACAAATACTTGTAGTTTTATATAAATGTAAAAACGTTTCACAAATATATTTCGCGTCTTGCCACGGAGCCCGGCCGGGCCCAGCCCGAAAAGGCAACATGGGCAACACCTCCGCTTCTCCGTCCCACCACCTACGGGAAACAGTGATGGGGTCGGGTGCGCTGCCAGAAGGGTGGCAGTGAAAGCGGAGGGTCTCGACGGACCAGACCCGGGCGACAGAAGCTGGCTTTGGGGACGTGGAACGTCACCTCTCTGGGGGGGAAGGAGCCGGAGCTTGTGCGGGAGGTGGAGCGTTACCAGTTGGATCTGGTTGGGCTCACCTCTACGCACAGCGTCGGCTCTGGAACCTTACTTCTGGATAGGGGTTGAACTCTATTCTTCTCCGGAGTTGCTCAAGGTGGGAGGCGCCGGGCGGGTGTGGGGATACTCACAAGTCCCCGGTTGGGTGCTTCGTTGTTGGAGTTTACCCCAGTGGACGAGAGGGTCGCCTCCCTACGCCTGCGGGTTATGGGGGGGAAAACTCTGACTGTTGTGTGTGCTTATGCACCCAACAGTAGTTCAGAGTATACGGCCTTCTTGGAGACCCTGGAAAGAGTCCTGTATGGGGCTCCTGAAGGGGACTCTTTAGTCTTGCTGGGAGACTTCAACGCACATGTGGGCAATGATGGAGACACTTGGAGGGGCGTGATTGGGAGGAACGGCCCCCCTGATCTGAACCGGAGTGGTGGTTCGTTACTGGACTTCTGTGCTAGTCATGGATTGGCCATAACAAACACCATGTTCGAACATAAGGATGCTCATAAGTGCACGTGGTACCAGAGCACCCTAGGCAGAAGGTCCATGATCGATTTCGTTATCGTATCATCTGACCTGAGGTCGTATGTTTTGGACACTCGGGTAAAGAGAGGGGCGGAGTTGTCAACTGATCACCTTCTGGTGGTGAGTTGGGTCGAGTGGCGGGGGAAGCCTCTGGATAGACCTGGTAAGCCCAACGTGTAGTTCGGGTGAACTGGGAACGTCTGGAGGAGGCCCAAGTTCAGGAGGCCTTCAACTCACACCTCCGGCGGAGCTTTTCAGGCATTCCTGTGGAGGTTGGGGACATTGAACCAGAGTGGTCGGTGTTCAAAGCCTCTATTGCCGAAGCCGCGGCGGGGAGCTGTGGTCTCAAGGTCCTAGGTGCCTCAAGGGCTGGTAACCCTCGAACCTCCTGGTGGACACCGGTGGTCAGGGAAGCCGTCCGACTGAAGAAGGAGGCCTTCAGGGATTTGTTATCCCGGGGGACTCCCGAGGCAGTTGCAAGGTACCGACAGGCCCGAAGGGCAGCAGCCTCATCCGTGGCCGAGGCAAAGCAGCGGGTGTGGGAGAAGTTCGGAGAAGACATGGAGAAGGACTTTCGGGCGGCACCAAAGTTGTTCTGCAAAACTGTCCGACACCTCAGGAGGGGGAAGCAGGGAACCATCCAAGCTGTGTACAGTAAGGATGGGACGTTGTTGACCTCAACTGATGTGTTAGGGCGTTGGAAGGAACAATTTGAGGAACTCCTGAAACCGACAACTCCGCCCTCTATGTTAGAGGCAGAGCTGGAGTATGACGGGGGATCAACACCAATCTCCCGGGGGGAGGTCACTGAGGTTGTTAAACAACTCCACAGTGGCAAAGCCCCGGGGGTGGATGAGATCTGCGCAGAAATGCTGAAGGCTCTGGGTGTTGAGGGACTGTCATGGTTGACACGTCTCATCAACATTGCGTGGAAGTCGGAAACAGTACCGAAGGAGTGGCAGACCGGGGTGGTGGTTCCCCTTTTTAAAAAGGGGGATCAGAGGGTGTGTGCCAATTACAGAGGCATCACACTACTCAGCCTCCCCGGGAAAGTTTACTCTAAGGTACTCGAAAGGAGGGTCAGGCCGATTGTCGAACCTGGAGGAGGAACAATGCGGATTCCGTCCTGGTCGTGGAACGACGGATCAGCTTTTTACTCTCGCAAGGATCCTGGAGGGGGTCTGGGAGTACGCTTATCCGGTCTACATGTGTTTTGTGGACTTGGAGAAGGCGTATGACCGGGTTCCCAGGGAGTTACTGTGGGAGGTGCTGCGGGAGTATGGGGTGAGGGGGTCTCTACTCAGGGCCATCCAATCTCTGTACTCCCAAAGCGAGAGCTGTGTCCGGGTCCTCGGCAGTAAGTCGGACCCATTTCCAGTGAGGGTTGGCCTCCGCCAGGGCTGCGCTTTGTCACCAATCCTGTTTGTAATATACATGGATCGGATTTCGAGGCGTAGTCATGGGGGAGGGGGTCTGCAGTTCGGCGGACTAAGGATTGCACCACTGCTTTTTGCAGATGATGTGGTTCTGATGGCTTCATCGGTCTGCGACCTTCAGCACTCACTGGATCGGTTCGCAACCGAGTGTGAAGCGGCTGGGATGAGGATCAGCACCTCCAAATCTGAGGCTATGATTCTCAGCAGGAAACCGATGGACTGTCCACTCCAAGTAGGGAATGAGTTCTTACCCCAAGTGAAGGAGTTCAAGTATCTCGGGGTCTTGTTCTCGAGTGAGGGAACAATGGAGCGTGTGATGGGCCGGAGAATCGGAGCAGCGGGAGCGGTGCTGCAGTCGCTTTACCGCCCCGTTGTGACGAAAAGGGAGCTGAGCCAGAAGGCAAAGCTCTCTGTCTACCGGGCCATTTTCGTTCCTACCCTCACCTATGGTCATGAAGGATGGGTCATGACCGAAAGAACGAGATCGCGGATACAAGCGGCCGAGATGGGTTTTCTCCGCAGGGTGGCTGGTGTCTCCCTTAGGGATAAGGTGAGAAGTTCGGTCATCCAGGAGGGACTCGCAGTTGAGCCGCTCCTCCTTCGCGTCAAAAGGAGCCAGTTGAGGTGGTTCGGGCACCTAGTTAGGATGCCACCTGGGCGCCTCCCTAGGGAGGTGTTCCAGGCACGTCCAGCTGGGAAGAGACCAAGGGGTAGACCTAGGACCAGGTGGAGGGATTATATCTCTTTGCTGGCCTGGGAGCGCCTTGGGATCCCCCAGTCAGAGCTGGTTGATGTTGCCAGGGAAAAGGAAGTTTGGGGCTCTCTGCTGGAACTGCTACCCCCGCGACCCGACCACAGATAAGCGGAAGAAGATGGATGGATGGATGGAAATATATTTCTGATCCACATACAAATAGTACAAATAAAACACGCCTTTGTGTGTATATCTCTCTGCATTTTTTTTAAAGAGGGAAGTGTCTGTGGCCAATCAGATGTCTGCTTCTTTTTAAGCCAATCACATGATTGCGTCCCCTGGAGGGTGTGCCATTGAACCCACTTCCGCATTAGAGTAGGCTTGTTTGAGACGCGTTGCGGCTCGCCTCGAAAGTAGACGAGAATAGCCGATCGCAACCGGGGGAGGTCTCAAAAAGCTCGCCTGAAGTCAGACAGCTCGGAGTCGGCTTCGTTTTCTTCTTCTCTCGGTTATTTGGCGGATTAAACAACTTTAAGGTGCATACCGCCACCTCCGGAGTCGGCTTGACTCGGTTTGCATTTATAAAGAATGCACACATGTGTTTAATCGTTAATGTCAGATATGTACTAAGTCATTTGTTCCTGCTCAAGATTAGATTCAACTTTATTGTTATTGCACATATTACAGGTACTGAGACAATGACATGCAGTTTAGCTTCTAACCAGGTGCAACAAGCAGTGAAGTGAAAAGTAATGTACACAATAGACAGAATACCATATAGAATGAATTGAATGATGAATAAACAGTGAGGGGTATGAATACACTCGATATCAGCCTGTGAGCAGTATGAACAGTGTGTATGAATATACTAAGATATATAAAGTATGAAAACGGTAAGCAGTGCAAGTATAGTATGAAATATATAGATATTAATTTCATGATGATAAACATTGTGGAACAATGATGACAAATGTGAATGGATGTGGCGACGTAAAACTGACACAAAACAACAACAAACTTTTGCCGAGCCAATTGGAGAGTTTCATCAGCAGCACGGGGTAAAACCCACCAATGAGCGCTCAGCTCGAGATACCAGCGAGTCGTTTCCCATCAAGCATTTCGCTTCCGCAGCCCGTGGAGAGGAACTGCGCTGCCGCACCACGCCTCGCTCTCAAGGCTGCGGGCGTCTTTGTCCCGCGAGATTTCAACGTCTCATGTAGGCGGGCCTCCAGAGCAAGTCGGACAAAAGGACGAACCATCATGCAACGCACTAGCAAGACGTTGATCGCAACTGCGCAGGTCTGCGCAGGTCTCGCTTGTCTCAAACAAGCCTACTAACTCTGCTGACTGCCTCATGGACGTATAAAGAGAACCATGTTAACAACGCTGAAGTAATATCACGTCTACTTTACCGTGGGAAAAAATGATATTGTTGCATGGCCCCAATGAGAATTAGCTGATATAATTGTTGTGTGAAACACACATTAACCCTTGCTCAGAACACACCAAAAAACATCCATCTCTCCAAAACATATGAGCAGTCCATCCAGACAGGCACAAACAATCTTGTCTGATTCCCCCCACATTTCCCACCCAGTATTCCAGCTCCTCTTCTGGTAGAGGATTCAGGGATCCCAAGAGCAGGCTAAAGCACTATAAGCAGTCATTGAGCTTCTAAACACTCACATGTAATGTAATGTACTTTTAAATGTTGGCCACAAGGGTTGTGCAACAGGTCGCCATTGTCAATAGGAGTGCGTACCCAACTAGGTAAGCTAAAAACGTCTTTTATGCAGTGGCGGCTGATGTATTTTTCTCAGGGGGGGCTCTACCAAAATGTAAGCAAACTTATACACAAACTCAAAGCATATGTCATATTACAACCCTAGCGCTGAGCAAAGTGACTAGAACGCAACCACTTGTAAAAAAAACACACTTTTTAGAGTCAGGCAACACTAACCAGGCTTAGTGTGTATTTGTACCTTACTTTGACCATCCGTTCGCTGTTATTGATCATTGTGGAGCAACACACTCTCACGGCATTTCGTGTTCTCTAACACGATTTCGCCATTTGTTTCTTGTCACACAGAACGATTTAAAGCAATGTAAATAGTATGTGTGGCGCGAGCGAGAGAGAGGGAACACGCACACCTTACGTGTATTGTTGTTTTTAGCATCTGGTGCTAGCTAGCTGCGCTAACGGATATAAGGAGCTGTTTCAAAATAAACAGAGGAGCGACATTTCGCCGACAACTGCGCCGAGCACTTGACTTTATGCAGGAAGCCAGACAGTGGGACATTGTACGAAAAGTCAGCACACTCAGCACGGATAGTGCGCAACATGATTGCAGCGTCCAGGCAGCTCCCGTTCGAGCATATGCCTTGAGTTGCAGTGAGTTGCAGTTGCAGTGCAACTCAAGGCACTGTGATGGATCGTTGGAGCTAGGGTTGCCAACTTCCAGAAATGGTTTCTGGTGGATTTCTGGCAGATTTAGTTTAGTTTGTGTTGCTCGCTTGTGCATTTCTGTGCCAGCATGCTGTTTCAGGTCGTTTTCTCCACCGTGACCTATTGAAAACTCCCTCCGACACAAGGTGCAGAAGACCCGAGACAGATCTCCACTCACGGGCTTTACCCAACTGTGTTTTTCTTCCTACTGTTTATTGTAAGACACAAGTCTTTTCTTTTTAGAAGGGCCAGGGCCCAGATAGAACCACATCCTCTCTCTCTTCTACTCTTTCATTATCACCTCCTCCACCGGCAGCGCTCATTTCCCCACACGACTGAACAATCTGACATGCCACACAAACCATGATGCCACCGGAGAAAATCTCACACACACACACACACACACATACACACGTGCGAGCATTGTGCCTGCCCTGTCAACTGAGCGGTCCTAGCGCCCTTCGCATATATCACACAGACACGCAGCCAGACACACTGCATTGCGCGCAAACAGAAAAATATTTTTTATTTTTCCCTTTACACGGGAGTCCGGGACAAACAAAGTCCTGTACGGGACACGCCCCTTTTGGCTCAAATACGGGGCGTCCCGGCTAATACGGGATGGTTGGCAACCCTAGTTGGAGCTATGTGCAACTGTTGCACACATAGCTCCAACGATCCATCACAGTGTCTCTCCACACACACACATACACACACACACACACACACACACACACACACACACACACACACACACACTTTGTATTGTATTATTGTAATTGAGGTGAATATTTGTAATGTTCAGAGGTTGTTATGTTTAATATTCAGGAGAATATTTTTCATTGTTCAAATGATAATAAACAAACATTTGCATAAAGCATATTTGTCCACTCATATGTTGATAAGAGTATTACAAACTTGAAAAATATCCCTCTAAGGTACATTTAGAACAGATAAAAAATGTGCGATTAACTATGGACAATCTTGCGATTAATCGCGATTAAATATTTTAATCGACTGACAGCCATTTATTTACATAAAAAAAAAAAACATTTACAAACGTAACTTGACAGGGATTAACTCAAACATTTAGGGTTTCCCATTAATGTACCGGGTGCTACAGTGGAACACGCACATACACAGTGTACCCGCGACTTACAATTAAGGCTTGATAATCGATTTTTTAATATTAAAGTTAAATTCATCAATCTAGTACACTTTAAGAGCAAAATTAAGAGATCTATGGATACATCTCTCGAGCTGTCTTTAACCCTCTGGAGTCGGTGGGTGCGCATCATTTACGTAATTAATCATATTTTCGATTATAAGGAGTAGAAATATGATTCAGATATCCGCGGAATCGCTGGAAGAGTAGCTTTCTATGGGCATAGATATGTCTCATAATTATTTGTGTAGCTGTAGCTACGTGTGTGTGTGTGTGTATTTCGCGGGTTACTAAATGTTTTGTGCGTGTGTGTTTATGTTGACAAGGAGGTTTAATAACTGTGTGCTACACAAAACGTGCAGTCGGTTTCATTTTCATCGCCGTTTGTAGTAGAGTTAGCAGGGTATTTTTATTTTAACTCTCGTCCCAAATTCGTCACAACATTTTTTTTTATCCTCCGACACTATTTTTTTTGACGACGGGACGTCCTTAAACTCGAGGCCTGGGTGGGGCCGTGATATATTTCCATGGGGCCCAAAATCCCTGGCGTGTATGGCCAGAGGGCAGGACCTATAACACATTTACTACCCAATAGCATTGTGAGGCTGAACAAAAGGACCTTTTGACTATGTAAATGTAGACTTTTAAAAAACCAAAACATTTACTGACTTTTTTAGGATAGCTTAAAGTAATGTTGTAAAATTACAACTGGGGGCCTACACGGTTAAGGGCTATTGTTTATTGTTATTTACTTTAAGATGTTTATTCTTATCATTTAAAAACTCTTATTTAAATGATGTGTGCGTGTCTCTGTATTCCTGATGATACACTGAGAGAATGAGCTCATAGGGCTGCTGATCACCATAAGCTAAACAGTCTGTATATTGCTCTACATTTGTATAATGTAAGCTTCGTTGATACTTTGCCTGCGGGAATACGAAAAAAATAGTTAGATATACTGACGATTATTTAATCTATTCCACCACTTAATCCCAAATAATGTAGAGGTGTGTTGTAGGTGCCTTAAATAACCCCTTATTTTCTAGTGAGATGTATTTTTATGTTCATATAATAGTGATTTCAATGCCACCCCAAAATTACATTACATTACATTGCATTTAGCAGACGCTTTTGTCCAAAGCGACTTACAATAAGTACATACGACCAGGAAGACACAGCCCAGAAGAAAAACAGAATCATATAAGTACAGCAGGTATCATAGAGCCACACATTTCAAGTGCTACTCAGCTGGCTATAGATAGGCCAGTCCTATGTTAGTATATAAGTGCTTTGTCAGCTGGCTATAGATAAGCCAGTCCTATGTTAGTATATAAGTGCTTTGTTAGTAATTCTATCGCTCGAAGTGGAGTCTAAAGAGATGAGTTTTCAGTCTGCGCCGGAAGATGTGCAGGCTTTCTGCCGTCCTGATGTCAATGGGGAGCTCATTCCACCATCTTGGAGCCAGGATAGCAAACCCACATGTTTTTGCTGATGGGAACTTGGGTCCACCTCGCAGCGAGGGTGCAGCGAGTCGTTTGGCTGATGCCGAGCGGAGTGCACGCGCTGGGGTGTACAGTTTAACCATGTCCTGGATGTAGGAAGGGCCAGATCCATTCGCAGCATGGTATGCAAGTACTAGTGTCTTGAAGTGGATTCTAGCAGTTACCGGGAGCCAGTGAAGGGAGCGAAGGAGCGGAGTGGTGTGGGAAAATTTTGGAAGGTTGAAGACCAGACGAGCTGCTGCATTCTGGATGAGCTGAAGAGGTCGGATGGCACATGCAGGTAGACCAGCCAGGAGGGAGTTGCAATAGTCTAGGCGTGAGGTGACGAGAGCCTGGACCAGAACCTGGGTGGCTTTCTGGGTCAGCTGGGGACGAATCTTCCTGATGTTGTACAGCGTATATCTGCAGCAACGAGTTGTAGCAGCGATGTTTGCAGTGAAGGAGAGGTTGTTATCCAGGGTCACACCCAGATTCCTTGCGGTCTGAGTCGGGGGAAACAACAGAGGTGCCGATGTTGATTGTCAGGTCAAGAGTGGGACAATCTTTTCCTGGAAGGAAAAGCAGTTCAGTCTTGTCAAGGTTGAGCTTGAGGTGATGAGCAGACATCCACTGAGAGATGTCACTTAGACAAGCAGAGATGCGTGCGACGACCTGGGTCTCTGAGCGGGGAAAGGACAGAATTAATTGGGTGTCGTCAGCATAGCAGTGGTATGAAAAACCATGCGGGCTAATGACTGATCCGAGCGAGTTTGTGTACAGGGAGAAGAGGAGGGGACCAAGAACAGAGCCCTGAGGGACCCCTGTAGTTAATTGACAAGGGTCGGACTCGGACCCTCTCCAAGTTACCCTGTAGGTACGGTCTTTGAGGTATGAGGTGAGGAGGGAAGGTGCAGAGCCTGAAACTCCCAAGTTCTTGGAGAGTGCGAAGGAGGATCTGATGGTTCACCGTGTCGAATGCAGCAAACAGGTCCAACAGGATGATGACAGTGGAGAGGGATGCTGCTTTGGCAGTGTGCAGTTCCTCAGTGACAGCAATGAGAGCAGTTTCTGTGGAGTGACCTGCCTTGAAACCAGACTGGTGTGGATCCAGAAGGTTGTTCTGATGGAGATAACAGGAGAGTTGTTTAAAGACAGCGCGTTCAAGTGTTTTAGACAGGAACGGGAGGAGAGAGACAGGCCTGTAGTTTATAACATCAGACGGGTTGAGAGTGGGTTTCTTTAGGAGAGGGTTTACTCTTGCCTCCTTAAGACTATTTGGAAAGTGACCAGAAGTTAGAGAAGTGTTGATGAAATGGGTGAGAAACGGTAGAATATCAGGAGCGATAGTCTGAAGGAGGTTTGAAGGGATAGGGTCCAGAGGACAGGTGGTATAACTTGTATTATAAGAATAACTTGTCATGCTGTATCCTATTCTTTTCGAAGGCTTTATTGTATGATATGACAGATGAACAGATCGCCACTGGGCTTACAACTAAAGACACAGCTACGCAAAAAACGCAGCATGTGTACGGCTCATGTGTACGGCTCTGAGAATCTGCCATGGTACAAAGTAGCAGTGAAAACATGGGACGGAATTTCATTGATTTGGGCATTCTCACAATAAGCAAGTGGAATGGATTTGATAATGAAGCACTGGCACAGCGCTCTGCAAAGAGCGGCGAGTGGATAGACCGATTCATGGACTTTCCACATGGAAAAGGTGGGGGGTCGAAACTAATAATTTGAAAAGGTGGGGGGGACTTTTCCATATAATGGCTGCGACGCCCATGAACTCATTGCTGAAAGAAATTACTTAGACATTTTATTTTTCTGTCCTCCCGTTATGCAGATAGTGATAGTCGAAGACCTTAAAAATAACGCAAGTAACGAGATAATTTTGTGCTTAGTAACTGTAATGTAAATACTACTGAACCAACAGTAACCAGTTAAACTACTGTGTTACAGATAACATTTAATTTGATTACTGTAACACCTTACTTTGAAGCGTGTTACTCCAAACACTGTATTTAGTGAACTCAATTTACATGGGAAAGTTATTCAATTGTTATACATACCAGATAGATAGACGGACAGATAGACAGATAGATAGACGGATGGATGTATAGATAGATAGATAGATAGATAGATGGATATCATATATAGATAGATACTTCATTCATCCCAAATTGTGAAATGTGGGGAAACAAGTATAAACATAATAACATTAAATACAAATGAAAGCAATAGACAGGAATATACATATATGCATATAATATGCATATACAGTAGAAAGGACACGATGAATATTATAACATTTAATGTAGCCTTACTATGAAGGCTGACATAAATACGGTGCATTTCTACAGATTACTTTATTACTGCACTGTTAAGGTAAAACTAGGCTGATTAATAAGATGTGAAGTGCTTTGTAACTTTGACCCGCTTGACTGAATACACAAAAAACAATGAAGAAAAAGTTATCTCTGGGGCTGCTTCGCTGCTGTAGCTCCCCAGGACCCGAAAGTGGCGTTGCCTGCTTCAACATCAATGCATACGAATGTGCTCGATATATGCAAACACAAACTAAAATCACTTATATCACTATAACATGATGATGATGGTGATAAAGAATGCATCTAACGTTCCGCTGTTCATTATAATAAAAAAAAAAACAGAGCATTAAACAAACCATCATGCTCTTACTTTGAAATTGATGCGGAAGTGTATGGGCTCAGAACAGTCTCATAATACACACATGCACACAGAAGGATTCACACTTGTATTTCATGATCCGCAAAAGGAGTCACACTTGTATTTCCGAATCCACACTTGTGTTTTTCAATGCACACAGAAATGTGTTCCGTTTCATATACATGTAAATAAAATACAAATACAAAAAAAACTTTTAAATGTGTATTTTTGATCCTCACATATTTGTTTTCCGTTTTAAACCTCTGAACCTGCAAACACAAACCTCTTTCTGTGCACGGATCGCTGTGCATTCGTGTGTGGGTTTTTTGAGACTCCCCTGACGGTCAGCAGATTCGTACTTGTAATTGTTTCTATCTATAGCCAATCAGATGTCTCCTCAATTCTAAGCCAATCACATGAGCGCGCCCCCACGAGGGTATGATTTCTTGCGTTCATGATGGAGCGCTTCATGTACGCATTTTGAGCAGTCCGGTCAGCTCGCTAAACAGAGGGCGGAGCTTCAGGTGATCATGCAGAGCTGCGAGTCTCCGTCAGACTCAGCAGCTGATCTCTCTCTCGCGTCCGGTTATACTTCACTCGCGTTTATGTCCATATCGATCAGATCCAGCTCTCCTGATCGGCCTTTATAGAGAGCACCGATCAAACTATAAAGACTGAATATCGGCCGATAATGACCGGCGGGGCACCCCCCGTTGACAGTTCACTGTCTAGCACTGGCTTCCTAGTGCACTGATCGATTAGGCTAAGCTAACCTGTAGCTGCTCCCTCCACACTCACAACAACTTCATACAGACATAAATAAAGCAGCTGTATTCGCCATACAGGAAACACACATTTAAAACGGTTTTGAATGCCGTTCCAGGCTCCACGGACCTGTCAGCTCCGGACAGCGCAACATGCGTACATGAAGCGCTACGTCATGAATGCAAGAAATCTACCCTCGTGGGGGCGCGCTCATGTGATTGGCTTAGAATTGAGGAGACATCTGATTGGCTATAGATAGAAACAATTACAAGTACGAATCGGCTGACCGTCAGGGGAGTCTCAAAAACCCACACACGAATGCACAGCGATCCGTGCACAGAAAGAGGTTTGTGTTTGCAGGTGCAGAGGTTTTAACGGAAAACAAATATGTGAGGATCAAAAATACATATGTAAAACTTTTTTCTGTATTTGGATTTTATTTAGATGTATATGAAACGGAACACATTTGTGTGCATTGAAAAACACAAGTGTGGATCCGGAAATACAAGTGTGAGTCCTTCTGTGTGCATGTGTGTATTATGAGACTGTTCTGAGCCCATAGAAATGTCATCATCAGCAGGCCATCACGTGGTTTCCGAAAATAACCGAGTGACACAAGTAGATTTTAGCCGAGACCGGCGGAAAGTATGTCTCAAAATTCCGTGTGTGTAAAAAGACGATCCACAATGTGGATCGTCAAATGTGAGATCCATGAGCAGAGATTTTAGACCCACAAGCGCATTTTTGGTCGACAAATACAAAATGGATTCACAAATGCCTGATCGAAAGTTGTAAATGTTAAAGTGATATTCACAGATATTTTTCTTTATTTGTGAAAATATTTAGCGTATTTGCAGATCCGTTTTACATTTGCAAATGTATTTGTGAGTTTGCAAATCTTGTAAAGTCATTTGTGGATGGTGTTTTACATTTACAAATCACATATTTACACACAAATAATTGTTATTTTCACACAAATAATTATGAGACATATCTATGCCCATATTTCCAGCGGTATCCCCTGTGAGACTGTAACCTTGGTTGCAGTCGAATAGTCCATTTAGCTTAGGAACCTTCCTAACAGAGTGAAATGACCCGGAAGTCCCTCAGTGGCAGCCATGATAAGTGCCATTCGAATTCTCTACAGCCCAATCCCAAACCACTCCCTCGACCCTACCCCTCCGTGACGGAGTGAACTCCGTCTGTAGCCACACTCGCAGCTCAACGAGGCTCCCTCCTGTCAGATGGAGGGAGTAAATACAGCAGCAAGCTTTGGGACGGCCTCCCCTCTCTCCGGCAGAAACAGGAAATGCCGTAACTGTATGTAACAACGGTTTCAAATCAGCATCTCTTAGACAAAAAATGTAAATTAATAATTAACAAAAAACTCCAAACATCTTTAATTGTGTTACTTTTTTGTAAAGCTCTTTTAGTTTTAAACCTGATGTTTATAAGCTTTTTAGTTTTGCATTGGTCTGTAAATATACACAACTTTATAATAAAATCCACACATTTACCTTTTTCTAGACTAAACACAGGTACGATCCTAAGTTAAAACGTATGAGGCTATCATGAGGTTGTTAAAATCGCAGTTTATCAGTGGATGTTTGCTGGAACTACTTGTTAACAGCTTGTTTCCTGACGGACACACACAGCGTGGAGACCGGTGTTGGAGCAGATATCTCTGCTCTGCGCCAATCCTATAGGAGTGTGCTTTAAAAGAGGGAAAACTCAAAACAGCCAGGATGAGGGTTAAACAATAATCTGTTTTAATGATAAAAGTTAATAATACAATACACTTTCAAAGGGGTGGGGCGGGCCCCCACTCCCTGCTCTTGTTCTGATGCCGGGAGATCTTCTCATCTTGTCGGCAGGAGGAAAAGAGACCGAACACACAAACACAAACAGGAGATGTAGAGGAACCACGGGGAGGAGTCGGGTGAGATTCTCCTCCCACAGGGCCCATCTTACAGCATTCCAGAGATTTGTTCACAAAGATATACTTATTAATACTCTCATATTTCCAGCTTTTGTTTACACACTGCTATTACTAATACAAAGTAATTAAACACATATATACCATTCAAGATATGTAGACTTCCCTGAAACATGACATACTGAAGACCTTAAGCAGAAGAACTGTCATCCACACAGCCTGCTTAACTTCCCCTCCCCCAGAGCAATAAACCCTGTTTAGCACCCAGGCATGTTTGAAGAAAGTTTAGTCCTCACATTTATGAAAGGATAAAACAGAGAAATCAATACAAAACACAAACACAGGTATTGTTTGAACAGTATTCACTTAACTGCTACTATTGATAATTACCAGAGAAACTCCAGGGCCTCTTTCAATATCTGGAAATTGCAACAAGACTTTCTGCCATTTCTACTGTAACACTCTTCCCAAATATCAGATGATATAATCTTTAATCCCCCTTTTTATCTCTCAAGAGATAAACTTACACAAGACATTTTGAAACATATCTACTATCATTCTGTTCTACTGTGTCTGTCCCCCAATATTGTATAAATCTATCAGAAACTGAGACCCAAAGTACTTGAATGTTTGGGAACAGAACACCATCTTCCATTGCAGTAAAGGAACCATTAGGGGGCGATCTGAGTACTAGGAAGCAGTCTCCTTGTGTGGTGAAATCATCAGCCCCCCCCCCCCCCCCCCCTCCGAGGAATACGCCAACAAGGGCAGCTGATAGGGAGGGGGAGATGCGGCTTTCCCTTCACTGGTGGAACTGATCAGAGAGAAGTAGACTCCTCTGCTGCCTCGACAAGTCCCCCTTTGTCCGCTGACAGCCGCTTCCGAGTCGTCTGCTGTAGGGATGTCCTCCGGATCCTGCTCCTCCCGTCCACTGATGACAGCTTCCGAGTCGACCTCCTCTGCGAGGATCACGTCCATCCTGATGTCATCCCCGGTCCTAGCAGGTGGTTTCCTCGCCGCACACTGGCTCCCGTGGTACGAGCTGTCCCCCTTTCCTCCCACGCGGACGGCATGAGAGATCCGCTGGGTCACTCGGTCGGGGCCGGAGAGCCTGGGGTTGAGCCACTTTGTCCTGATGACCTTCAGCCAGACGAACTCTGCTGTGTCCGCCTCCTGCGTCTCCTGTCCCCCTTTGGCATCACCAACCTGTGTGGAGAAATCTGATACAAATCCCTCAAGCTCAGGGCTCCGGGGCCCTCCGCTGTTTGACCCACCATTGCGTAAGCAGCTTGGAGCCTGTTGGTGGGGTCTCTTAAAAATAACAGACGTCTGTGAACAGGTTTTCTAAATTAAATGTAGACCTCCTATCTGCCAGTGCAGCTTCAGAATCTTAATACTTGGTGTGTGGCCACAAAACAAAACTCCAACATCTCTAGGTGAACCAAATAACATATTTCAATAGCTCTGAGTTTCTGACAAGCGTCTGTGTTATTCTTAATGAAATCCCTGAGATCCCATTTAAAATCTAAATATAATATGAACTGCTAATGTTTCTGGTAAAGAAACACACTAATGTTATGGATTCAAAAAATAACCAAAATCATGATACTGACAAAGTGAATGATTTCCTGGTGATACTGCTTCTACCTGTCAGTGCTTAGATATTATCAAGCTGAAAAAATGAATACAGAATTCCAACAAACTGTCATCAAATGTCTTTCCATTATGAATTTAGATGAAATGTATATCCCCATAATGACCTAAACAATAAAGTCTATGGCTTTTACTTCTTTACCAGGCTAATTACATGATGTTGTCTAAATTACATTTGGTCTCATTACATTACAATGTTTTAGCTTTAACTGTAATACGTTCTTTGTACATTTCAAACCTCAGTTACTTTAATACCTGTTGAAACATTACTCACCGGTCAACTTCCTCAGTATTCCATTCTGAAATTACCTCTCTCACAGTAGCCCCTTGGCCACTGATTCTGCATCTATGTTATCTGTTATAACTCAATCAATATTAGAAACATGTCAACATTCATCAAACAGTATCTTATCCCCAGATATGGAGCAGGTCCATTCTAAAACTGTCAATCAATGGTCAGATTGAACATCCGAGTTGGGGCAGAAGGTTCCTTTCAGTCCCTAAATGAAAAATGTACATTGTAAAGTTTACACCGGTCAGGTAGAGACCGGTCTCAAGTCAGCACCGATGCAGACTCGCTGTTTGAGGGCTTGATAGCCCACTCCCCCTCCACACCGCTCCACACTCGTTGGTTTGGAACAGCCCTCAATATGGCGGACCCTCTGCGTGAACGCACAAACGGAGGGGTAGGGTGTAGGGGGCGGTTTGGCAATGGGCCTACATTATAGGAAAGGAGGTTTCAAACTTCCTTTATAACCTCCTTTAGCTTAGGAACCACTGGACCTAAGAAAATGCTGCCTCACAATGCCTTGCAGCCGCAGCATTTGCCGTCACACAACAGTCGGCCGTTCACGGAAACAAACGATTATGTCGGAGAAATTATATCATGAAAGTTACGGTGCTTATTAAGCATTTTAAAACGTATGTGGTAAGTTGCCAAAGTGCTTTGTTTTGAACGTTCATCAGTATTATAATCAAAAAGAGAAATATGAAAGTTTTTACTGAAATTATCAAATAAAGTCAACATCTCACTGAGCTGTGTGGGGTTTGTTCAACTTTTAAAATATGTTTGAATGGTGATGTACACAGTGATAGATGTTAAGGACTAACATTTATAATACATTTGTATTGATTTTAAGATCTTTTCATACAATCATACGTATTGGGATCATTTGTATTAATGTGGACCGGAGGGAGAGGGTGAGGAGCAGAAGTTTCACTTTCCTTTTTTATTTCAATTCCAACTTTGGTGCTGAAGAATATGTTTCTCTGTTGTCCACGTTCATAAAGCATAAAGCAACAGCATCAGAGCACGGTGCAGAGTCTCTAGATGAGTTTACAGTAGTCCCTCGTTCTTATTAAACATCCATGTTGTAGTCCGCTGTATAGAAAACTGTAGTTTCCATAGTTTCCCCACAGCAGCAGACGCACATTCATGACGTCCGCTGACGCATCATAAACACGTCGGATAGTGAAAGTGCAGTCGGATTCTCTAAAGCAGAGGTTCTAAATTGTTTTTCAGCTTGTTTTACAAGATAGAGAATACACCAAGGACCCCCTCATTCTGATTTGTGATTTTGGGCTATATAAATACAAATGTACTTGATTTGACATGTATTTCCCTTGGAATAATCTGACGTAGCCTATATTTTACATTTCTATAGTCTTAGTTATGTGAAAGAACAACACAAGAGAAATGTATTAGAAAGATATTAGAAATGTATTAAAAATATTTGCACCATCTCAACATAGAATACCCATTTCATTTCATTTCAAACCTTTATTTAGACAGATAGGTCCCTTGAGATCATGGATCTCTTTTACAAGGGAGACCTGCATCAATTTAGTTCCACATGAAACATAAAAACAAACAATAGAGGACATCATATTTACATATTCACCAACACTTACAAACACCCATAGTGTCATAAAGCATTTCGTGCAGACGTGCTTTAAAAACATTCAGAGAAACAAAATTGCACAATTTCAATTTGGACTGTAGGCTGTTCCAAGCAAGTGGAGCTGCGCACATAAAAGCTGTCTTACCTCAGTCCTCACTCTTGGTACATCTAATAAGACTACATCCTGTGATCTCAGACAATAGCTGCTTGCAACTTTCTGCTTTACCAGAGAACAGATGTAATACGGGAGTTTGCCCAACATAGCTTTATAAATAAAAGTGTACCAGTCTCCGTACAGAGAGTGATGGTAAACCTGCCTTGGTATACAGTGTACAGTGATGTGTAAGCGTTTCACAATTTGTGACAAATCTCAGAGCACTGTGATACGCAGCATCCAATTTGCTCAGGTAATTGGCAGGTGCATTCATATACAACAAATCACCATAGTCCAGCACAGGTCAAAAGGTCACAGTGACAAGCCTTTTCCTGGCCTCAAGCGAGAAACAGGACTTGTTTCTGTAAAAGAAACCTAGCCTAACCCTCAGCTTTTTAAGCAGGTTATTGACATGATGTTTAAAAGAGAGACAATCATCAAGCCAGATACCAAGGTATTTGTAACAGGCAACAACTTCAAGTTTTGTTCCTTGCGTAGTTACAATATCTGAAACAGGCTCTGGTGTCTTTTTAGCTTTAGAAAAGAGCATTACCTTGGTTTTATCCACATTTAAAAGAAGCTTTAATTCAGAGAGCTGAGTCTGAATAGTGTTAAAAACAGCCTGTAATTTAACAACAGCCTCTTTAATGGAGGGACCTGCATAATACATCACAGTATCATCCGCATAAAAATGTAAAGTAGCTTCATCCACATTATCACCTACGCTGTTAATATATATGGAGAATAAAAGTGGTCCTAAAACAGAACCTTGTGGTACACCATTAGAAATGTTTAACCACTCAGAAGTCCATCAAAATGAACACATTGGGACCTTTCAGAGAGGTAGTTCACAAACCACCACACTGCATGGCTGGATATGCCAATACTGAGTAGCCTCTGCTTTAAAATGCGATGATCAACGGTGTCAAACGCTTTGGAAAGGTCAATAAATAGAGCTGCACAACTCTGCTTAATATCTAAGATACTCGTAATGTCATTTACCACTTTCATTGTCGCAGTGATGGTGCTGTGTTTCTTTCTGAATCCTGACTGGTGTTTAGACAGGATATCATTTAAACATAAAAACTCCTTTACTTGTTCACTCACAAGTCGTTCGAGCACCTTAGCCAGAACTGACAATTTTGAGATTGGCCTATAGTTATTTAAAATAGTTGCCTCCCCTCCTTTTAGTAAAGGCAAGACATAAGCAGACTTCCATACTTTTGGGATTGTATTTGTGCTGAGGGAGAGGTTCAAAAGAGAAGTAAGAGGTGGAGCAATTAAATCTGCAGCTATCTTTAAAAAGAAAGGTTCTAAATTGTCCGGGCCAGCCGGTTTCCTAGGATCCAACTTGGATAATGCTTCATGAACAATACCAATATTTAAAGGAGTAAAACTGAAAGAGTTTTCCAGACCACATTGTTCAGAGTCAAGGATTGGAGCGTTCACAGAAGCAGAAGTACAGTCAGTGACAGAATCAAACAGAGAGCCACAAGACACAAAATGCTTCTTAAAACAATTTAGCATAGTAGCCCTGTCTGATATAATGCCAGATACTGTGGTGAGGCACGGAGGTAGCTCATTTGGGATATCACCAGTGGAAATCGATTTTATGGCTTTCCAAAATTTCCCAGGAGTATTCAGGTTTTCTGTGGTAACTGACAAATAGTACTTTGATTTTGCACTTTTTATTTGAGATGTGAAGCTATTTCTCAGCTGCCTAAAGCGTAGCCATTCTACCTCTGAGCCTGAATTCCTTGCCTTAGCACCAGCATTATTTCTCTCATGAAGGAGACTGGACAGCTCAGCCGAAAACCAGGGATTGTTTCGTCCCTTCACTCTAAATGTATGCAGAGGTGCATGTCTATCTATAATTTTCATAAAACCAAGATAAAAATAAGACCATGCAGTTTCTACATCAGTACACAGATTGATTCTACCCCAATGAAAATCAAACAGATCATGTAAAAAACCCTGCTCCACAAAGTGTTTTTTGTCTCTCTTTGTGATGATACGTGGTTTAACTGTCACGGTTGTCATGTCAGGTCACGGGTCTATGTCTAGGTTTGGGTGTTTTCACTGTTCTCTATGCCATGTTTTCCTCCTGGGTTATTGTCTGGTCCTTTTCCCTGTGTTTTTCCTCCTGTCGTTAGTTTCCTCACCTGTGTCTCGTTAGTTGATTGTGTTCACCTGTGGCCCTTGTGTTTCTCCTCCCCTGCCCGGCTGTTTCTTGTCTTGTAATTATCCCTCCCTGTATTTAGTCTTGTCTCGTGCTGTGTTCAGTGTTGGTGCTTCTTTTGTTTGTGACCTCGTTCACCGTAGAGTGTTTTGTTTGTTGAAGTTTATGTATTAGATAAGAGACCTTGAAATAAAGGTATTATCAAGTGTTATCTGCGTTTGGGTCCTACCTGCTTCACTCTGCGCTATCAGAAAGCACCAACCAACAAATGGGCCCAGCAGATCCGTTCGAGCTGGAATTATTGAATTTTTCCTTTTTTTTGGCTAACTGCTCGGATCGATGGAAGAGAGCACCCGGAGTTCAGCAGCGAGAGGCTGTGTTGTCGGAGGCGCGCCAAATGGCTAGAGAGAAACCAGGTTTGGTGAAGTTCTTACCTGGCTGGATTTCAAAGATCCTCCCGGTGTGTGATTCCCGGCCTGCTAGCCCCAGGCATGCTAGCTCCCTGCCTCCCGATTCCCAACCTGGCACCATACGCCTTGGTGGGTTCCGTCTGGAGTCAGCCCCTGCTTCTTCCCCATTTCCTGCTCCTGTCCAGGATCCGTTCTCGGGTACTCGTCTGGCTTATGGAGGTCCACGGAGTATTCAGGCGGCTGCTAAAAGGAGTCGCAAGGCCAAGCTAGCAGCCCGAGCCCCAAGAGCCATGGCTCCAGCCCCAGTTCCGGCCCCAGCAGCCATGGTTCTGGCTCCAGTACCGGCTCCAGTACCCCTGGTCCCGACTCCAGTTTCGGCTCCAGGACTGGCTTACCGGCCAACGCCAGCTCCCCGTGTCCTGTCGGCATACCGGCCGACGCCAGCACTCCGTGTCCTGTCGGCGTACCGGCCGACTCCAGCACCTCGTCTCTTGTTGGCTCCCCAGCCAACACCAGCTCCCCGTGTCCTGTCGGCGTACCGGCCGACTCCAGCACCTCGTCTCTTGTTGGCTCCTCAGCCAACACCAGCTCCCCGTGTCCTGTCGGCGTACCGGCCGACTCCAGCACCTCGTCTGCTGCTGGCTCCCCAGCCAACACCAGCTCCTCGTGTCCTGTCGGCGTACCGGCCGACTCCAGCACCCCGTGTTCTGTTGGCGAACCAACTCTCTCAAGTTTCCCCTCCAGACACTTCTCAAGTCCCCTCTCAAGTTCCTACCGGAGTCCCCTCTCAAGTCCCCTCTCAGGTCCCCTCTCGAATTCCCTCTCTAGTCTCCTCTCGAGTTCCCTCTCCAGTCTCCTCTCGAGTTCCCTCTCGGGTCCCCTCTCGAGTCTTTTCTCAAGTCCCCTCTCGAGTCACCTCTCAAGTTCCTACCCGAGTCCCCTCTCAAGTTTCCCCTCAGGTCTCCTCTCGAGTTCCCTCTCAAGTCCCCTCTCAGGTCCCCTCTCGAGTTCCCTCTCAAGTCCCCTCTCAGGTCCCCTCTCGAGTTACCTCTCGAGTCACCTCTCGAGTTCCTTCTCGAGTCCCCTCTCCAGTCCCTTCTCAAGTCCCCTCTCCAGTCCCTTCTCAAGTCCCCTCTCAAGTCAACTCTCCAGTGTCCTCTCGAGTCACCTCTCAAGTCAACTCTCCAGTGTCCTCTCGAGTCACCTCTCAAGTCAACTCTCCAGTGTCCTCTCGGGTCACCTCTCAAGTTTCCCCTCAGGTCTCCTCTCGAGTTCCCTCTCAAGTCCCCTCTCAGGTCCCCTCTCGAGTTACCTCTTGAGTCACCTCTCGAGTTCCTTCTCGAGTCCACTCTCCAGTGTCCTCTCGAGTCTCCTCTCGAGTTCCCTCTCAAGTCCCTTCTCAGGTCCCCTCTCAGGTCCCCTCTCAGGTCCCCTCTCGAGTTACCTCTCGAGTCACCTCTCGAGTTCCTTCTCGAGTCCACTCTCCAGTGTCCTCTCGAGTCACCTCTCGAGTCCCCTCTCGAGTCACCTCTCAAGTCAACTCTCCAGTGTCCTCTCGAGTCACCTCTCAAGTCAACTCTCCAGTGTCCTCTCGAGTCACCTCTCAAGTTTCCCCTCAGGTCTCCTCTCGAGTTCCCTTTCAAGCCCTCTCTCGAGTCCCCACTCAAGCCCCTACTCATGTGCCGTTGGAGGTCCCGCAGACTAGTCTTCTGCCGGGGGTCCTGCCAACCCCATGTCCTGTCCAGTTGGAGGTCCCGCAGACTAGTCTTCTGCCGGGGGTCCTGCCAACCCCATGTCCTGTACCGTTGGAGGTTCCGCTGGGGGTCCTGCCAACCCCATGTCCTGTCCAGTTGGAGGTCCCGCAGACTAGCCCTCTGCCGGGGGTCCTGCCAACCCCATGTCTTGTCCAGTTGGAGGTCCCGCAGACTAGTCTTCTGCCGGGGGTCCTGCCAACCCCATGTCCTGTACCGTTGGAGGTTCCGCTGGGGGTCCTGCCAACCTCATGTCCTGCCCAGATGGAGGTCTCGCAGACTAGTCTTCTGCCGGGGGTCCTGCCAACCCCATGTCTTGTCCAGTTGGAGGTCCCGCAGACTAGTCTTCTGCCGGGGGTCCTGCCAACCCCATGTCCTGTCCAGTTGGAGGTCCCGCAGACTAGCCCTCTGCCGGGGGTCCTGCCAACCCCATGTCTTGTCCAGTTGGAGGTCCCGCAGACTAGTCTCCTGCCGGGGGTCCTGCCAACCCTTTGTCCTGTCCCGTTGGAGGCCCCGCCGACTACTCTCCTGCCGGGGGTCCTGCCAACCCCATGTCCTGTCCCGTTGGAGGTCCCGCCGACTACGCTCCTGCCGGGGGTCCTGCCAACCCTATGTCCTGTGCCGTTGGAGGTCCCGCCGTCTACTCTCCTGCCGGGGGTCCTGCCAATCCTATGTCCTGTGCTGTTGGAGGCCCCGCCGACTACTCTCCTGCCGGGGGTCCTGCCAACCCTGTGTCCTGTCCCGTTGGAGGCCCCGCCGACTACTCTCCTGCCGGGGGTCCTGCCAACCCTTTGTCCTGTCTCGTTGGAGGTCCCGTCGTCTACTCTCCTGCCGGGGGTCCTGCCAACCCTTTGTCCTGTCTCGTTGGAGGTACCGTCGTCTACTCTCCTGCCGGGGGTCCTGCCAACTCCTGGTCCTCTTCCGTGGGGGATCCTGCCGAAGCCTGTCCCACCGGCTCCGGTTCCTGTCCGGCCGACACCGGGTCCTGCCCGGCCTCCGGAGCTGTCTGGTCTTCGCCCTCATGCTCGGCCCCCTGAGTTCGCCCGCTGTGGCCTTCGCCCCACCATGGACTCTGCCTTGCCCCCGGGCCGTCCGCCCGAGACCCCCACCTTGGACTCTGCCTTGCCCCCGGGTCGTCCGCCCGAGTTCCCCACCATGGACTCTGCCTTGCCCCCGGGCCGTCCGCCCGAGACCCCCACCTTGGACTCTGCCTTGCCCCCGGGCCGTCCGCCCGAGACCCCCACCTTGGACTCTGCCTTGCCCCCGGGCCGTCCGCCCGAGTTCCCCACCTTAGACTCTGCCTTGCCCCCGGGCCGTCCGCCCGAGTCCCCCTTCTCGGCTTCTGCCGTGCCCCCGGGCCGTCCGCCCGAGATCCCTTCCTGTTCCCCTACTGGGCTCCTGGGCGGTCAGCTTAGTCCCGTCCTCCGGACCCCCTCCACCCACCCTGGTGGCCTAGGGATACGTCCCTCCTCCGGACCCCCTCCACCCACCCTGCTGGACTGTGTTGGATTTTTGTTTTTGGGGTTTAGGGACGTCTGGAATCCGTCCCTTGAGGGGGGGGTTCTGTCACGGTTGTCATGTCAGGTCACGGGTCTATGTCTAGGTTTGGGTGTTTTCACTGTTCTCTATGCCATGTTTTCCTCCTGGGTTATTGTCTGGTCCTTTTCCCTGTGTTTTTCCTCCTGTCGTTAGTTTCCTCACCTGTGTCTCGTTAGTTGATTGTGTTCACCTGTGGCCCTTGTGTTTCTCCTCCCCTGCCCGGCTGTTTCTTGTCTTGTAATTATCCCTCCCTGTATTTAGTCTTGTCTCGTGCTGTGTTCAGTGTTGGTGCTTCTTTTGTTTGTGACCTCGTTCACCGTAGTGTGTTTTGTTTGTTGAAGTTTATGTATTAGATAAGAGACCTTGAAATAAAGGTATTATCAAGTGTTATCTGCGTTTGGGTCCTACCTGCTTCACTCTGCGCTATCATTAACCTTTTGGACCTTAGTGTCCCTAATTGTGGCTACAACACAGTGGTCACTCACATCATTAGCAAATACTCCCACAGATGAGTATTTATGTGGAACATTTGTTAAAATTAGATCAATTAAGGAGGATTTATTTGAGGACTTAATATTTGGGCGAGTAGGACTGTCTATAATCTGGGTAAAGTTCAAAGAGGTACACAGGTTTTTAAAATCCTCTGACACAGAAGTTAACCAGTCCCAATTAAAATCACCAAGCAGCACTATTTCCTTGTAGGAAAGTTGTGATAACAGTTTTGCCAATGACGATAAAGAGTCTTTGACAGCCGAGGGGGCCCTGTAGCAGCCCACCACCATTACCTGTTGACCCTTTGTTACCTCAATATTCACGGCTAAAAATTCTAGCTGTTTACTAACAGATTTGGAAACCAGATTAGTTACACAAAACTTATTTTTCACATAAATGGCAACGCCACCACCTTTTTTAGGCCGGTCAGTACGATATACACTGTAAACATTTATGTAAATGTCAGAGGCCAAAATGGATTTATCTAGCCACGTTTCTGATAAGACAATGACATCAGCATCAGTCGAACTCGCCCAAATACGGACAAAATCTAATTTAGGTAACAGACTACGCACATTTAAATGAATTAAACCTAGCCCAGATCTAGATATAAAATCAGCAGGAGTATCTATTTGACTAATACTGCTAGGTGGACCTGGATTTGGCTGTACATTTCCTGATAGTAACAACAATAAAAATACCAAGCACCTTTTTCTCTTAATCAACACACATACATTGTCAGCTGTTCTAGAGTCACCAGCAAACTTCGCGAAAGTGAGATTATAGTTTAAAAAACAGCTCTGAAGGACCATCGTGGCAGGCATGTGAGAAAGACAAACATTTTCCGAAATGAATGTCCACGACAGTGCAACCAGCAATTGTTTGTGCAATACCTCCGAAACTGCACAGGGGATGTCCACTGCAGGCGGCAGAACATACCCGAATCCAGTAGAATTTTCAGGATGACTAGCGATCTTCTCCTTGTCCAGCACAGCCAAAAAAAGGCACGGCAGAAACACGACACCCGCCATTCTCCCAGTCCAGCACAACAATATCCACGCTGTTCCCGGAGCAAGAACCACGCCAGGACAGCAGCAAGAGCCAGGTAGGGAGGCAGCAGCGTAGCAACTCTCCAGGTTTCTTCGCAGTATCCCAGATCAGGCCTTCGCACCCGTAGAAGCAGAAACAGGCAGGAGCAGGCCTTCACACCGGAACCAAGACAGGTGGATGGCACCAGAGCAGGCCTCCGATTCAGCAGAACACGGGCCCTCCTCTGTGACTGATGGATAAATGGATGTGATGCTTCCCTCGAAGTTATTTACTGGTTAGGTTAATATGTGTTGAATTAGCTTGAAATGCTCGGACTGACTGAAAGCATGAAGAATCTGCTGCTTACTTTGGTCAAAGAAACGTTGCTAATGCTAGCTGAGCGGCCTAATAGCAGGGACAGTTAGCTAGAAAGCAAGCAGTGAGTGAGCTTCTCCTTCCCTGATAATATGATGTTCTATCTGCAACATGATGAACCCCAGTCAGTAGCTATTCATCGTTTGCGAGCAATGTGTGTGTTTACTTGTGAGACTGTCAATCCCTGTACACAGCCTGCTTCCTCTATGTCCTGATGTCTGTGTGATACCTGTGTTAAACTCATAAAACAATCAATCAATTAGCTGCAAGTAACACTGTACCTAAACAAAATATCAGAACGTTGTCATTGTTACCAAGGTGGTTGCTAGGGACGCTGCTATCGATATTATTTCTGTTATGTTGTTTAACTGTTTAATGGTGTTATCTTTATTGCTACCCTTCCCCGTCAATGTATAGTGTTGGTCCACAGCGCAAACATATTAGTTTAACAAAATCCGCATCTAAAGATAGCCTACGTTATTTTCCCCTGTGCAATTCCAGTCTCACATCTCACAGCACATCGTCATTAACAAATACCGGAAACAGACCGAAAACATTTAAAAAAAATAAAATAATACTTTATTCCGAGTGTGCTTGCTTTTCTCTTTGAAAGTCATCACATAACGGCATTGTAATACACGGTTCGGCTGCATTAAATGTTACATATCTGCCGTAGTTATGTATTTATAGAGCCCTGATGAGAAGACTTCTAGACAAACATGAGGAACTGAAAACGTGACGTGGATCATAAATATATCAACAATTAAACAACATCTTACATTTCTTTTCACACAATACGTCTCCTTGCAGTATCAACACTAATTCGGCTGACTTTTATATTTGATCCAATTGGTAGATAGGCTGTATTTACACCATAAAGGTGCACAGCTGATATAAAGGGACACCTAGTGGTTAAAGCATGTTATTGAATTTCATTAGTTTTATTATTAGATATTAAGAGGATCCCTATAAAGTATATTCATTACTCGTTATTCTCTACTAATAGTTAATTAAAGACTGTATATAATGACTATTTATAGTCAGCTGCCTGACGTTGTAATCACACGTTACTACAGCTTAAGCACTCACAACTCTCAGTCTCTTAGCGACTGTAACTCCACAGTTGCCTACACTCTTTTCGGGTTTGCTAACGGTAGCTACTTTAGCTTGATAGCTAGCCATGACTCTTTCCCCACCCTCTGGTGTTATTTCCTGCACTTCCTGTCTCATGTTTGGTTACTCCCCTACCTCCTTTACTGGTACCGATACATGTGTTAAATGTAGTATAGCTGTTAGGTTGGAGGCGGGATTCATAGCCATAGAAGCCCGGCTCCGCATCTTAGAAAGTAACTCAGCTACAGTAAAGCCCATGTTAGCCAGTGCGGACCGGCAAAAGGTAGCTCCTATTAGCCGTCCCCCGGCAACTCCCGAGCAGCAGGGAGACTGGGTGACTGTTCAGAAGGGGCATAACGCGAAACCCGCAGGTCCCCACCATCCCGTTCACGTGTCTAACAGATATTCCCCACTCAGCGAGACACCCGCTGAGAAGCCAACTCTGGTTATTGGTAGCTCTATTATGAGACACGTGAATTTAGAGACCAAAGCCTCCACAGTCACATGCATTCCGGGGGCCAGAGCGGGCGACGTTGAGGCGCATCTTAAACTGCTGGCTAAAAATAAACGTAAATACAGTAGGATTGTTATTCACGTCGGTGGTAATGATGTTCGTTTACGCCAATCAGAATGCACCAAACTTAATGTGGAGTCGGTGTGTAGTTCTGCTAAAACAATGTCGGACACCGTAATCTTCTCTGATCCCCTCCCCAATCTGATCAATGATGACATGTATAGCCGCATGTCTTCATTTCAGCGCTGGTTGTCTTGGTGGTGCCCAGCAAACAATGTGGGCTTCGTAAATAATTGGACAGCCTTCTGGGGAAAACCTGGTCTGATTAAGAGAGACGGCATTCATCCTACTTTGGAAGGTGCAAATCTCATTTCGGCAAACATTTCAGGGCTTTGTGGACTGAATCCATGACAAACTGGAGTTGAGACCAGGAGGCGGAGTCGCAGTCTTACACGCGGAATCCCGAACCCAATAAAATACCCAATATTAGCGGTGTGTGTGTCTGCCCAAGGACAATTTAAGGTAAAACCTAATAGAGGTGTCATACATAATAACCTAATAAAAGTAAATGTAACAACTACTACAGTGCAACACAACAGGAATATTAAATGTGGTCTCTTAAACATAAGATCTCTAGCATCTAAAGCAATATTGGTAAATGATTTAATATCAGATTATAATATTGATATATGCTGTCTCACTGAAACTTGGTTGAGACATGAAGAATATGTCAGCATAAATGAGGCCACTCCACCCAGCCATATCAATACTCATATTGCCCGAGGCGTGGGCCCGAGGAGGTGGAGTTGCAGCAATCTTTGACTCAAGTTTACTGATCAATACTAAACCAAAATTAAATTATACCTCCTTTGAAAGTCTCGTTTTTAGTCTTACGCATCCGACCTGGAAAACTTTGCAGCCAATCTTATTTGTTACAGTGTACCGTGCACCAGGTCCTTATTCAGAATTCTTATCAGAATTCTCTGAGTTTTTATCAACTTTGGTTCTTAAAACAGATAAAGTAATTATCGTAGGTGACTTTAATATTCATGTTGACGATGATAAAAATAGCCTTACTGTTGCATTTAACTCTATATTAGATTCTGTTGGTTTTTGTCAGAGTGTAAATAAACCAACCCACTGCTATAATCACACTCTCGACCTTGTTCTGACTTATGGTATTGAAATTGAGCAACTATTAGTCGAACCGCATAATCCTGCTTTATCCGACCATTTCTTAGTAACTTTTGAAGTACTGTTGCTAGACTACAAAGCATTAGTCAAAAGCTCCTGCAGCAGAAACCTATCTGTTAGTGCTATAGCCAAATTTAAGGAAGAGATTCCACCAATACTTAACTCGATAGCATGTCTGCATGTAGGGGAGGAAACTTATACAAAATGTCCACCACCCCAAATTGATCATGTTGTTGATAGTGCTACAGATGCGCTGCGAATAAAATTAGACTCTGTTGCTCCTTTGAAAAAGAAGAAAATAAAACAACATAGATTAGCTCCATGGCATAATGCCGAACCCGCAAAAATAAAGCAAAAGTCGAGACAACTTGAAAGGATATGGAGTTCCACTAAACTTGAAGAATCTCGTTTAATTTGGCATATTACTCTCAATGAATATAAGAAAGCACTGCGTGAAGCGAGAGCAGCCTACTACTCTTCATTAATAGATGAGAATAAGAATAATGCAAGATTTCTTTTCAGCACTGTAGCCAGGCTGACAGAGAGCCATAGCTCGATTGAGCCTTCTATTCCCATAGATTTTATTTGCTTTTTTAACGATAAAATTGTTACTCTTAGAAACAAAATTAATGACCTCTTGCCTTTGACCAGTATAGTGTTATCAACTCCCGGAAACGTAAGTTTTAATATTACACTAGATAGTAAACTAGAATGCTTTTCAGCCATAAACCTTGAACAATTAAATTCAATGATTCTAAGCTGTTGAAGGAAGTTTTTCCATTAATTAGCACTTCTTTATTAAATATTATGAATATGTCTTTATTATCAGGCTATGTTCCACAATCATTCAAAGTAGCAGTGATAAAACCGCTTCTTAAAAAGCACAACCTCGATCCAGAGGTTTTAGCCAATTATAGACCTATTTCTAATCTTCCGTTCCTCTCAAAAATTCTTGAGAAAGCAGTCGCAAAACAGCTGTGTGATTACTTAAAAAACAATGATTTATTTGAAGATTTTCAGTCTGGCTTTAGAACACATCATAGCACAGAGACAGCTCTGGTCAAAGTCACAAATGACATTCTAATAGCCTTTGACAAGGCTCTTGTCTCTATTCTTGTTTTGCTCGATCTCAGTGCTGCATTTGATACTATCGATCATGATATCTTATTGCAAAGACAAGAGCACTTAGTTGGCATACAGGGAACTGCTTTGGGCTGGTTTAGGTCCTATCTATCTGAACGCTCTCAGTTTGTACGTGTCAATGATGAATCTTCCACGCAAACCAAAGTTAGCCACGGAGTGCCACAGGGCTCAGTGCTCGGACCTATTTTGTTCACATTATATATGCTTCCGTTAGGCAATATTATAAGGAATCATTCTGTACATTTTCATTGTTATGCGGATGATACTCAACTATATTTATCAATCAAGCCTGATGAAATTAATCATCTAAATAAAATTCAAGACTGCCTCAAGGACTTAAAAACGTGGATGACCTTAAACTTTTTGATGTTAAACACGACCAAAACTGAAGTTATTGTACTTGGCCCGAAGAATCTACGAAACAAATTGTCTAAAGATATACTAACTATGGATGGCATTCATTTGGCCTCCAGTGAGACTGTAAGGAATCTTGGTGTTATATTTGATCAGGATTTATCCTTTAACGCCCACATAAAATCAATTTCAAGGACCGCCTACTTCCATCTACGTAACATTGCAAAAATCAGGCATATCTTGCCTCAAAACGATGCAGAGAAACTAGTCCATGCATTTGTTACTTCAAGGCTGGATTATTGTAACTCTTTATTTTCAGGGTGTACCAAGAAGTCAGTCAAGTCGCTTCAGCTAATTCAAAATGCTGCAGCTCGTGTACTAACCAGAGTTAGGAAAAGGGACCACATTACTCCTGTTCTGGCTGCCTTACACTGGCTCCCTATAGAACACAGGATAGAATTTAAAATTCTTCTTCTCGCCTACAAAGCCCTTAATGGGCAGGCGCCATCTTACCTTAAAGAACTCATTATACCCTACTGTCTTACTAGGGCATTGCGTTCCAAGAATGCAGGGTTGTTGTGTAGGAAGGAATCAGCTTCCAGTTTTCAGATAGAAAACATGTTGCGAAACAGAATAGCCAGCATGTGGAGTTCTGGGGACGGGGTGGGGGAGGGGGACACACGGTGGACCCGTTCAAATCCAGGATGGACAGTCTGCCGCGGTTCCATCCCATTTCAAGTGCTGTTCGAGGCTCGGCGTAACCCTCGGAGCACATTCTCCAATCACAGAGCTTGAGGACTATCACGGGGTTTGTCAAACAGAGCACATGGTGTAGTCCAAACGATAGCTGGGGATCCTGGGTAGTGTAGTGTCTTCTGCCATCCTTTACGCCGAAAAAATATTTGTTTCTCCAAATCAAAGGGGAAAAATACAAAAGCATTGCACACAATTTAAACCAATCAATGTTGTGTAATTAACAAGGATAATCTGTTGTTTTTTAGTCGATGAGTAGTGCAGATATCACTGTAAAATCAATCGACAGTGAGGGGAATACTTACTTCCTGGTGTACAATTCTCCGTTATCCAATGGGAATGGACGCTCACATTGCCTTTAAGGGCAGCCGACACAAACGAATGCCGTGCTTCCATGACCGTCAAATCCCGCCGCAGATGGGAATACATTGCAATCAGTTGAAAGCTATTTGCGTCCCTTTATGAAGCTGAAGGAGCCTAGGAGCGTCACAACTGCACGCCACGGACACTGACCAAACGTCGCTCCTGGACGATTATGGAGTGAGAGTGTGTTGGATTTTTAGACTATTCGACTGCATCCCAGGGCACACCAGCCAATATGGCCGCTCAAAGCAGCTTGACTTTACGCTGTGTGGGATTGGTGGATTCGTGTGTCCGTCAAGGAAATCTCGGCTGGCAGCCATCATGGTCTGAATTGACCAATGGACATCGAGAAATCACTAAGGACCTACCTTCCCACCAAGTAAAAAAAACATAAACCACGTGTCTCCCATCAGTTTACCTCTGTGAGGAGAGAGAGAGAGAGACAGAGAAAATGGCTAAAAAAAACTTTACAGTTGCCGACTTCGCTAGAGATTTTTTTCGCTAGCAGCAGTGAAGATAGAGCCTCAGAACCTGAAGTCTTTGACTCTTCTGAAGAAGAAGAATACAAAGACAACAACAAGGATCCATTTGGACATGGGTAAGTGTAAATATTACAGTAATAATGTACTGGCAATGTGTGGGGAATACCGCAAAAATGAACAAGAGGTTTATTGATATATATTTTTTATCGATAGTCATGAACTTTTTATTGGGACAAAATAGACTTTCCATTAGCAAACGGTTACTTTGTGTTAACGTTATATTAGTGTGTAAAAGTGAGATTACATGTGTAGATGATTAAATTAATCATTTATTCGTCACACAACGGAGACATTTACAGTGGCTAAAGACATGTGTTTGCCATCGATTATTTTATCATACTGTTCTGTACAGATGAGACTTTGTCATAGATTTATTTATATTCGTGCCTGTTATTATTTTACCGTCCTGTACAGATGATACTTTGTAATCAGATGTAGCCTATGTATATGTGTGTCTGTGATTTTATACTGAATGTAAAGTAACTGGAAATACCTGTGTGTGTGTGTGTGTGTGTGTGTGTGTGTGTGTGTGTGTGTGTGTGTGTGTGTGTGTGTGTGTGTGTGTGTGTGTGTGTGTGTGTGTGAGTGAGAGAGAGAGAGAGAGACTCCTGTCCAACCTCCCAAACTTTCTTTTTATGTGTGCATTGTTATTTGTGCTTGAGCAACATTTTACTTGAACTTTATTTCAATGAAATTAGTTGTAATTATTGTCCTACATTTTAATTTGTTTTACAGAGATGTTTCACAGCTGCCTGGGCCTAGTGGCCCACAGGTGGCGTTTATCCAGCAGCCAGAACATACATCCGTGCCGGCCCCCAGGTCAAGATCTACTGTGGGTCAAGGGCCTTCACCAGAGCCATCACCACCAAGGACCAGCAGACCAGCATCACTACAGCTACCTCCACCTCCAACTGCCACCAGGTCAAGATACACCTCAGCACAAAGGCTCCACCACAGCCATCACCTTCAACCCAGCCAGCAAGGAGGTCTCGTGGAGGTCTCGTATAGCACTTGTACCCCCCACCTACACAGCAGCCCATGCACCATCACCCCCATCTTCACAGCAGCCAGCCCCACTGTCTTGGAAGACAGACAAAGACCTTGACACTGTCTTGACATTTATAATGAATAGTTGGTTGAAAGTTCTGATGTTCAATATTGTAAATAGTGAGATTTTCCAGTTTCTTATATTTATATAAATAGTTGGTTGAAAAAAACATATTTATAATAAATTGTTGGTTGAAAAAAAAAGTGTCAATGCTCAATTTGTATTTGTACACATCACATGAACCTTGGTATGTAATATGAAGTCATTATTCAGTCCTAATGTATCTCAGTCCCTGCTGTGGTGAAAGTAGAGTGATAAACACCTATTTTACTTACAATTCTAATTTAATTGTTTTCATTTTAGACATGAATAACACATTTATAAACAGTGTAATTAAAATATTTCACTGCCTTTGTGATCTTAAGACTTTGGTAACCAAATCTAAAACACCAAAACAATTTGATCACGTGTACATTTCTGTTTTCACAAGAGTTTTGAAGATTTTCCGAAAATCGGATGTCAAATTTTAAGCTTTTGAGCTACTTATCTCATCAAACAGTGATCTAAGGTGAGTAATTTGCATATATAGCAATACCGGAGATTGTCCTGAACATTTTGATATGTAACACATGGGGTGCCATGTTAGAAGAAATATATTAAAAGGTGATTTAAGAAAACATCTAAAAATCGAGAAAATACCCTTAGACTCCAGAGGGTTAAACAACTCTCCTGGTATCTCCATGAGAACAACCTTCTTGATCCGCACCAGTCTGGTTTCAAGGCAGGTCACTCCAAAGAAACTGCTCTCCTTGCTGTCTCTGAGGAACTGTACACTGCTTAAGCAGCCTCCCTCTCCTCTGTCATCATCCTTTTGGACCTGTCTGCTGTCAGACCATCAGATCCTCCTTCGCACTCTCCAAGAACTTGGAGTTTCAGACTCTGCACTTTTCCTCCTCAACTCAAACCTCGAAGACAGCACCTACAGGGTAACTTGGAGAGGGTCCGAGTCAATTTCCCTTGTCAATTAACTACAGGGGTCCCTCAGGGCTCTGTCCTTGGTCCCCTCCTCTTCTCTCTGTACACAAACTCGCTCGGATCGGTCATTAGCTCGCATGGTTTTCATACAATTGCTAAGCTGACGACACCCAATTAATTCTGTCTTTTCTCCGTTCTGAAACCCAGGTCGTCGCACGCATCTCTGCTTGTCTGGCAGACATCTCTCAGTGGATGTCTGCTCACCACAAGGCCTGGGCAAAGGCTAGGAAATCAGGCTCAGAGATAGAATGGCTGTGATTTAGGCAGCTAAGGAATAGCTTCACATCACAAATACAAAGTGCTAAATCTAAGTATTATCTGTCAGTTACCACAAACTGTTAGGGAAATTATTGTCCTAGACTCCTAGATATGACGTACATGACCAACCCTGACGTCTGTTTATCTCCTTTAAGGACATTGGCTGCTTCAGCCATAATGTTATTGTTCCCATTCTGTGACCGGGCAACACTAGGTCACAGATGGTCTGTTGTTGTGGGTGCACTGGGACACCTCCTTCTTTGTTGTTTGTGGACTCCAAGGTATGAAATCTTCGAGGCCATAAGTGACGGATGCAAGTGACTCAGTGTTCCCAACTGTCTAAGCTATCTTATCAAAATATGTTGATTACTCTCTGTGAAACCAGTTAAATGGGCTAACGAGAGAGAGGCGCTCCAGAATTGACGTGGCAACCCACCCGTGCAGTCAGATCGTGGCTGCTGTGACTTGTGATGTGAATTCTCCGGCCGAAGCTCCAAATAAACCGTCAGTGTTTGACATCAAAGCTCCTGCTCTTCCCGTGTCTCTTTCCTGAGTCGGTGACTCCCACTGCATTGCTACACAGAAGTTTCCCTTACACAAACAACCTGAACAACCCTAGAAAATTCTGGAAAGCCATACAATCGAATGTCCTGCCACTACTAAAAGGAGGGGAGGCCACCTTATTAAACAATTATAGACCCATCTCCAAATGGTCAGTTCTGGCCAAGGTTCTTGAAAGCCTAGTGAGTGAGCAGGTAAAGGTGTTTTTATGTACAAATGACATCCTGTCTAAACATCAGTCAGGCTTCAGAAAGCAACATAGCACCATCATTGCCACAATGAAAGTGGTAAATGATATTACGAGTATTTTAGATAATAAGCAGAGTTGTGCAGCTCTATTTGTTGACCTATCCAAAGCTTTTGATACCGTTGATCATCATATCCTGAAGCAGAGGCTAGTCAGTATTGGCTTATCCAGCCATGCAGTGGGGTGGTTTGTGAACTACCACTCTGAAAGGTCCCAATGTGTTAAGTTTAATGGGCTGTCTTCTGAATGGTTAAACATCACTAATGGTGTACCACAAGGTTCAGTTTTAGGGCCGCTATTATTCTCTATCTATATTAATAGTTTAGGTGAAAATGTTGAAGGAGCAACCTTACATTTGTATGCGGACGATACCGTTATGTACTGTGCAGGTCCCTCGATTAACGAGGCTGTTGTTAAATGATAGGCTGTTTTTAACATTATTCAGGCTCAGCTCTCTGAGCTTAAGCTTCTTTTAAATGTGGATAAAACCAAAGTAATGCTCTTTTCTAAAGCTAAAAATACACCAAAGACTGCTTTGGATATTGTAACTACGCAAGGAATACAACTTGAAGTGGTTGCCAGATGCTAACAACAACAATGCCAGGTACCGCTGAGCTCTCTCGCTCGGAGCGGCGTTCCGGTGCTCTCCGGTGGCAGCGCTACATCCCTTAGTGCAGACATATTGTCATAACTCGAACCCTGGTGGAGAGTCTATCAAACCGGCCCACACCTGTCACCTGTAAAACACAAGTAAAACATGAACAACAGGGTGTCGCTGTCCAGGTTGCTAGGCGACAGTCCTCCATAAGCCAGACGGTCTCATTTCGTAGACTGCTCGGTTTTAATTGCGTGACTCTCACGCTCAATGCATGAGGGTTGGCAGTCCTGGTTTCGCCGCTGCGCAGTTCACGGGCGTGCTCCACGAGCATAGTTATAAGTGGTGCGGACTGCGCATGCACCACTTATAACGAGAGTCTATCTAGTGGTGCAGTGACGAGTCCTAAAACCCGGAAGTGAGTTAGCATTTTACCACTTCCCTCGTCTCAGAGTCACATGTTTTTTATATATCTGAGACATATAATATATGCCTAAAAATGTTACAATAGGAGACCTTTAATAATTATAAGTAATAATTTATATTATATTGCCACACACAAGATTTAATTGATCATTTTGTCTGTTGAAAAAATTATCAATCTTCCAAGTGCAGTATAGTCTTGCATTCAGATTCTTTTGAACTTTAAAGTGCATTACAATTGAAAACACTTTGAACCAAATCTTCAAAGTTCAGTATAATCAACTAGTAAAACCTTTGAGTGTCAGTAAACAGTCCACTTTTAAACAGAAACGTTCATCAGCATTTTACGTCCTCATGGTATGAAAACAGCTGTTCGGTCCATGAGGTTGTCATGCTCGTCCTCCATGTTAAAAATAAAGAAACAAAGCATATTCACTTTAAATTAGGCATATTAACAAGAAGGTATTAAACAATAAAGACTTTGTTGTCAAGCTATTGAGCCTTTTTTAAATAAAACCAGGGTTATTTGTTTTAATGATTTTTTTTTATTAGTGGCATGGTTTAAAACAAAACAAGATTTCTAACTAATAAAACAATATAAGGCCTAGTCATATTTCCCATCTATCTAATCAAATAAATTAAATTGACGCTTTCCCATATACATTACTTTTCAGTGCATGATATTAATTATCTTATTTCACTTTAACACCAAGAAAAATATTGGTTAGTTTTAGTTTTCTCTTTTAACATAATTATAATAACCATCTTAAGTAGCATAAGAGTAGCTAAGCCCATCAGTAAATGACCCCTAAATAATTTCCCTGTGAATGCTAAAACATTTATAAAAACAATAAAATGTTTACAGATGTACATTGCATAGTATATGTTAGGTGTCAGAGTGGTTGATCACAGAAACTAAACAATGGTATCAGAGCAACCTCCCATATAACTGACAGAATCCTGGATTGATCAGTCCTATGACATGCCTGGCAGTTTTGACGAAGCTCTTCTTGGCGTTCCCGAATGTCTTCGATGAGGCACCTGACCACCGAATCCCTCTTATTTCAATACTCTGGGGCTGTGAGGAAATGCAATTTAGTTCTTAAATGTTCCCAAAATAGTGTTTAAACAGTGTTTAAATCAGGTTACTAAAGTAATTTGTCTTTTCTTAAAACCGTCTTAACTGGATATCAATAGAATGCTCTGCAGTTCCTAAACTGTTGATTTTGTTGTGATCGTCTGTGGAAGAAAAATAAACTTAAAAAACAAGACATTTCAAATGAGTGATCAGATTGCTCAGATATAAGCAGAATATGAAATCAAATCAAAGCATATTGGCTTTACATACAGTGCATCCAGAAAGTATTCATACCCCTTAACTTTTTTCACATTTTGTTATGTTACAGCCTTATTTCAAAATGGATTAAATTCAGTTCTGTTCTCAATATCACACACACAAAACCCCATAATGACAAAGCGAAAACGTTTTTAAAGAATCTTTTGCAAACGTGTTAAAAATAATTAAATAAAATATCACATGTACATAAGTATTCACACCCTTTGCTTTGACACTGAAAAGTGAGCTCAAGTGCATCCCGTTTCCACTGATCATCCTTGAAATGTTTCAATAACTTGATTGGAGTCCACCTGTGGAAAATTAAATTGATTTGACATAATAATATTTTAGATTTTTATAGCGCCTTTCAACAAACCCAAGGACGCTTTACAATGGGAGACAGAATAACTAAGTAATAATAATCACACAGACACACAGGTTGAAAAACAGGTTGCTGGGTACTGCATTTTAGCTGGGGCCGAAGGCCTGAGTGAACAGATGGTGTTTGAGGTGTTTTTTGAAGGTGTCCAGAGAGTCGGCATTCCTGATAGCAGAGGGGAAAGCATTCCAGAGGGTGGGGGCTGCGGCACTGAAGGCTCTGTCGCCAAAGGATTTCAGCTTGGAGCACTGGATGGAGAGCAGCACTGTGTCGGAGGACCGCAGCTGACGAGAGGGGGTGTAGGGCTGAAGGAGGTCAGAGATGTATGCAGGGGCTAGGGAGTGGAGAGATTTGTAGGTTAGCAGGAGGAGTCTGTACTGGATGCGTGACTTGACCGGGAGCCAGTGAAGGTGGATGAGGGTGGTGGTAATGTGTTGCCAGGACTTAGTGTGGGTGAGGAGCCTGGCTGCAGAGTCCTGGACGTACTTGAGCCTGTCCAGGGCTTTGCTGGTGACCCCGAACAGAACTCCATTGCAGTAGTCCAGACGAGAGGAGATGAAGGTATGAATTAATATTTCTGCAACGGGGTCGGGGAGAGAGGGCCAGAGTCTGGAGATGTTTCGTAGGTGAAAGAAAGCGGTTTTGACAGTAGACCTGATGTGGGAGTTGAAGGAGAGGCTAGAGTCCAGGCTGCGAACCTCAGGGGAAGGGTGGATGGAGCAGCCATCGACGGTGAGGAGCAGATCTCCATCCTTCCGGAGCAGTGTTTTTGGGCCACAACCATGAGCTCTGTTTTGTTATTGTTAAGTTTGAGTAGGTTTGTTGACATCGATAACTTCACATGGACACGGACCAATCTAAAACCTCTTTAGTAGCATACGTAGTAGATATACATTTGCTTGCACTGAAAAAATCTTCGTATTCTCCACAAAAACGTGTGTTAGAGAACCAAAAGTCGTGATAGAGGGTTGCTTGTCAACATCCGGGTATTTCTGCACTGGTGGGCCATGTAAACAATACCGTGTCACAATATCAATCGATCCAGGAGAGCAATAGCCTATAGGCAAAACACAGAAGATCAACAAAAGATATGACATAAAATGAACTTACCAAAGCTGCAGTAGACGGTCAACTTCATTCATTTTCTTTCCGTTTTACTGATTTTAATGGCTATACGCTGCTCTCTCTCGTCTCCTCTTCACAACTACACTTTTCACGGCACACTTACTTAGCAGTGCTTCCGCCAGACCAGGGCTGAGAGTGCGTCCACCCCAAGAGCCGTCCCTTATAGATACTGTCTTTTTACGTTAGTGAGCCGGATCATTTGGCTCGGCTCTCTTAAAGCGCCGGCTCTTTCGGCTCACAAAAACGGCTCTTCATGTTGCCACAGTTTACCACGGAGCCTCAGTTTCGCCGCTGCGAGGCTCTGGTGCTTGCAGCTCACGCGCGTGCTCCACAAGCACCCGTCCAAATCGCACCCGTTCCGTGTTGTCCTGTAGCAGGCACCGCCGCTATCGGGGAAACAATCTTCAATACTCCGAAAAGAATCCCACCAGACTCCTTTGCCCCTCCAACAGAGGGATGTCCTTGTCCTTTTTCCTTTTCTTTATTTCAAGCGATAAAAACTCTCCATCTTCTCTCGAATTATTAATATTTTTGGACGCCCTCGCGGAAACGCTGGCACTTACAGCAAATCAGCTCTGAACTATGAGATGGCGTTTTGGTGGGGTTGCCAGCACTCTGATTATTTTGTTGCCACACACATTGAATACAAAAAGATTCTGGCCATGCGCAGTGTCGTTTTTACAGTTCCCATTCATTTTGACAGCAGAGAGAGGGGCTAGATCGGGGCTTGCCCCTCAGTACATTGCATTACATATCGTTTGTTAGATTAGACACTTTTATCCAAAGCGACTTACATACTCAATACTGTGGACAATCCTCACAGGAGCAATTTGGGGTGAAGTGTCTCAGGGACACAACGACATGCTGACTGCAGAGGGGTTTGAACCTGTGACCCCCTGAACACCCAATGCACAACCCACTGCACCACATGTCTCATCGCTCAACACAGCTCAATAGGCACAATATAGACACTAATTACAAGAACGCAGACTAAAACAGCAATGTACAAACGAATCAGATGACTAAACATGATCTTAAAATATATTTTAAGATATATATTTATTTTTAATTTTTTGTGATATTTGAGTGTTTTATTTTTTATTCATTTACAAAAAATTTCCACTTGGTCATTAAGGGGTATTGTGTCTCGAATGTTGAGAAAAAAAATGAATTGAATCCATTTTGAAATAAGGCTGTAACATAACAAAATATGTAAAAAGTGAAGGGGTATGAATACTTTCCGGATGCACTGTAAATACTACATCTCGATTAAACACTCATTTCTTATATTTTCTTTACATCACCAGTTCAAAAATAAAGAGCTGTAATTTACTATATATATTTATGTTTTTATGTCCAGGATTTATAAATGTCTAAGTTTAAATCTAAGGATAAGTTATTTAAAAATATATGTAGAAAATCCTAAAATATAACAATGAGCTTTGGCTCTGCTCCATGGTAATCTGTCCCGTCTTCACAATCATAGACAGTAAGCTTTAGCGATAATGTACACAAGTCTATAGGCTATTGCTGCAGCTGTACTTCAAAATAGTTAAATGAATCGTAAATCATTCATACTCTTGGCTGAATATAAGATGTTTATTATTCACTAAGAGATGACCTTGAGATAGTTGTCTCAGTATTTATCGTTTCATGCACGCACATATGAAAGCTCCGTCTTCACAAGTTGTTTAACAACACATTAAACTCCAGCCCTGTGTCAACATCATTGTGCTTAACTCTTAATGTTAGTTCCAGGGAGTAACAGATGAGAGCAAACTTCAATTCCTTGTCTAACAGTGAAGCAAGCAGATAACAAGTATTGTGATGAACCTCAACCTACCACAAAAAACGTGAACATTTACATTTACTCACTTAAAGACCTCAAGTAAAAATGTAAATTATTTGCTTGGATTATATACTACCCTCAAAATTCTTTTTTACTGTGTATATTTCCCCTCTTTCTTTCACACTGAGCAATTGTGTTGAATGAGAAGAAAGTCTAAGAAATATTGTTGCTCAATGCTTACATCTTCTAACTCCCTGAAGACTTGTTGCCCACAGAGATACTTTACTCCTCAGGCAGAGTGCTGCTGGTACACACTGCCTGTCTCTTTCAAGCTGCCATATGGAGGAACGAAAGGTCCATCTTTGTAGTCCCCACCTATGCTGCTCTCTGCAGGCTGGCTTATCAGCCTGGTCCGACTCCCAGAAACTAAGTTTGGGCTAAACTTGAAGTTTAGCGACGCTGACTTCTTCCTGGCCCCTGGAGTTCACTGTATCAGATGGTGCTGCACCGATGGGAGCAGCACTGCAGGGCAGCAGCAGATGGAGGTCTGTGGGGTCCATCTTCCTGGACCTCAGCCTCAGCAATGCTCTTTGAAGATTTTTGCAGAACAGAATGGTCCTTAAAGTCTCGAAATAAACATGAAACAACTAAACTATAACTTGAAGCTGCAAACAAGCATCAATGTTTGGAAATATAAACACATGGTGAAACAGTTTTAAGGCTGACGGGTTGAGAATGGTTAACATATTCGCGTGGGGGAGGTAGGTGACTTTAAATCAGCCTGAAGGTTTTGTTGCAGGAACCAGCCAGAAAGGACAGAGTTTAGACTAGAGGATGGAAATGTAGTGAATCATTTCGCATTCAACTGAAACAATATAACCTTTTGGCCGGCTGAAGACCAGAATGAAGCACAACACACCGAGAGACCTGCCTGCTTTAATTCTTCTGAAATGATAGTTCTGTGTAAGTCCATACTGTCACACTCTGTGGCACAGTTTACCTCGGCTTCATATGCAATGAGCAATATCTGTATTGGATAGATGGAAACAAGCGGTATTCCATTGCATATCTTATCTTAACCTATATACATTTCACAAAAAATATGATGTGGTCTGGTTCTAAGGGTAATCCAAGTCTAGCGTTCTTTTAAATGCAGCGTTAAAGTTGGGGTTATTGTCTGCCTAATAACACTGATAAGCTACTTAACAGAATATCACCAACATGTATACACACACAGACACACACACACATAGAAAAGCATGCTTTATTCAATAAGCTGAGGTCATGAGTAGTTGCCCACATCATTACAAATGGCTGTAGCACTTAACACATCAACAGTGGCAAAAGAGGAAAGAGTACATTCATTCCGTCATGTCGATGCTTGTTAGCAGGGTCGGCTAATAAATAAAACACAGTTTGGTCTCTCTGTTGGTCGATGTCTTCCAGCCGCCTGTGGCGTCTTAATGTTCTGTTTTAATCAGGGACAGCAGCGGCTAAAGGGCTTACGCTAGCACATTGCTACTACATTTCCCCACACGTTCCAGGGATTTAAATAGTGGGCCAGTAAGCCATTGCAAGAGCCCCTTGTCCTGCCTAGTTATTCCCATTCTCATCCCCTGTATCCAAACTCACTGCGGCCTCACACTGTCACACTGAGACTCAACCCTCCATTGTTTTTTTAAAAGGAGAAATGGCTGGTGTTGGGTCAGGGGCAGTGTGGAAGGCTTTGATAGGTAATCATGTTGGAACCCCCATTTTACCAGCTTTTTTCCTGTTATAGTAAAAAAACCTCTTTGTGCCGATCTGAGGTGTAGAGTGGGGGGGGACGAGCAGCAAAGGGGGAGACAGGGCAGAAGTTGGACGTTAATACAGATATCGTTCAAAGATTATAGCAGCTTGCTGAGGTTCAGCTAGCGGATTTAAGTCACTGCCTTTCTGCACTGGTAACCATGCCGACTGCACCGGGAAACTATTAAAACAGCTCTGCATTGCAAGGTAGGAACACTCCTCCTAAGAAGCAAAATGGCAGCCTATTGGCCCACAAACCCAGGAGAAGCTTCTCATCAGTGGAGGAACAGCAGGCTGCTTATGGGACACAACACTTTGCAGAGAAGAGGATTTTCACTCATTTTCATTCAAATTGTTTCCATAACTTTTGGCTAGGATAAGCTATTGGCAGCAGTAGAGCTTTTTGGCAGTCTGAATGACTTTTTGCATTGCTCCATCAGTGTCGATTGGAGGTTAAGGCTACAGAACTAGATTTACTAAACAAAACTACCTGGCAAAGGTTAGAGAAAAATCATTTATAAGAACATTTGTCAAGCTATGGAAGTAATGTAACTCTGTGACATCAACCCCCCCCCCCCAACCAAGTATCCATAATCATAGTAACCTTAAAAACTTAAAATACATTTAAATGCTGAACTTAAAACATGTAAAGCTGAAGCCTGAAATCATCAGCACATCATTTATGTTGAATGTGGTTCTCACGCAGAGCTTGGCTACATTTACTGATTGTTATAGGCTTATGTTGTATCGAGCTGAAGCATTTTAAAGACACGCAGAGTGTTGTTTGTAAGACACGAGTTAATGATTTTCACTTATATTCTGTACATGAAATCTGTGGCAATATGTTATTCAATAGACAGCATCAAAACATAAGGCTTTACTTTAGAGGCAGAGACCACAGTAAAGTTCACTCATTAAGATAAGATAGAACTTTATTGATCCCAATTTGGGAAAGTGTTGTGTTGCAGCAGCATACAAAGACGTGGCATTGTACAAATTAAAAGACAAGAAATAAACAATAAAGTGGAAAATATACACAAATGAACAATAACAAGATATAAGCAAGGTATTATATATACATAAGTATGTGACAGATAGAATATTAGACTGAATATACAGTACAGTGAAGAGAAAAGAGAGAGAGTTCTCTGCCAGCCAGAGGTGATTTTTTGTCCAGTGTTATTGCAGTTCATTATCAGTGACGGCCGGCCCATAGGGGCGCTAGGGGCGCCGCCCCACCTCTTCCCACATACAAACAATAATATTCAAAAAAAAATTAAATAAAAAATATATATATTTTATATTTTTATTTTTAATGAACACGGTAAATATCATACAATTGGTATCAGTAAAATGTATAAGCTACAATAAAATCGTGTTACGATGTCTAAAGTTACTGATAAGTCACATGTTTCCTGCCTGGCCTTGCCCGTGGCATTAGTTTATCATTACCGGGCGCCGTGCAAGGAGCCCCCGAGCCAAACAGCAGCAACCAGCACGTTGCAAAAGTCTCAATAGTAAACTGTGCCGCCGAAACATAATTTCAGCCAATCAGAGCCGTCAAATATTTTGGTCTCGAGGGCGCTCACGTTGGCGCCCACGTTGCTTATGTGCGTTGACGTGAGTTGTTTTTTAGACTCGTGAGTGACCAAGGTGACGCAGTAGTTGGATGAGAATGGCTTCGTGTGCAGGTAGAGTCGCCGGACCTAGGTCCCCGCCAAATTCCGTTCAAGAGCTAATCTCCAATCCTTTCGAAAGGAGAAGTTTGGGAGATAAACTGTTGCTTAAAGACCTTGGACCGGACCAACCCGATTTGTATATATCGCAGCAAGCTCGTGAAAAAGACAAAACGTATCAACGAGGCTTCTCACGTAGCTGGTACACCAGAAAGGCATGGCTAGCTGGATGCAAACAGGTAAATGCTGTCTTTTGTTTCCCATGCTTGCTCTTCAAATAGCCGGGGACAGATACGATCTGTTCAGAAACTAGACAAAAGTTAAACAAGTACAAACCACAGACTGTCTGTGTCATGGAGAATACAGTCGCTGGTTTATTTATGTCTGTATAGGCCGTTGTTGTGAGTGTGGACGGTCGGAGCATATATAACGTTAGCTTAGCCAAGCTCCATTTAGAAAACACACATTTTACATTACATTACATTACATTGCATTTAGCTGACGCTTTTAAAGCGACTTACAATAAGTACATTCGACCAGGAAGACACAACCTTGAAGAAAACAGAATCATATAAGTACATCAGGTATCATAGAGCCAAACATTTCAAGTGCTACTCAACTGGCTATAGATAAGCCAGTCCTTTATTAGTATATAAGTGCCTTGTTAGTAATTCTATCGCTCGAAGTGGAGTCGAAAGAGATGAGTTTTCAGTCTGCGCCGGAAGATGTGCAGGCTTTCAGCTGTCCTGATGTCAATGGGGAGCTCATTCCACCATTTTGGAGCCAGGATAGCAAACCCACGTGTTTTTGCTGATGGGAACTTGGGTCCCCCTCGCAGCGAGGGTGCAGCGAGTCGTTTGGCTGATGCAGATGCAGGTAGACCAGCCAGGAGGGAGTTGCAGTAGTCTAGGCGTGAGGTGACGAGAGCCTGGACCAGAACCTGCGTGGCTTTCTGGGTCAGCTGGGGACGTATCTTCCTGATGTTGTACAGCGTATATCTGCAGCAACGGGTTGTAGAAGCGATGTTTGCAGTGAAGGACAGGTTGTTATCTAGGATCACACCCAGATTCCTTGCAGTCTGAGTCGGGGAAACAACAGAGGTGCCGATGTTGATCGTCAGGTCAAGAGGGGGACAATCTTTTCCCGGAAGGAAAAGCAGTTCAGTCTTGTCAAGGTTGAGCTTGAGGTGATGAGCAGACATCCACTGAGAGATGTCAGCTAGACAAGCAGAGATGCGTGCGACGACCTGGGTCTCTGAGCGGGGAAAGGACAGAATTAATTGGGTGTTGTCAGCGTAGCAGTGGTATGAAAAACCATGCGGGCTAATGACTGATCCAAGCGAGTTTGTGTACAGGGAGAAGAGGAGGGGACCAAGAACAGAGCCCTGAGGGACCCCTGTAGTTAATTGACAAGAGTCGGACTCGGACCCTCTCCAAGTTACCTTGTAGGTACGGTCTTTGAGGTATGAGGTGAGGAGGGAAAGTGCAGAGCCTGAAACTCCAAGTTCTTGGAGAGTGCGAAGGAGGATCTGATGGTTCACCGTGTCGAATGCAGCAGACAGGTCCAACAGGATGATGACAGAGGAGAGGGATGCTGCTTTGGCAGTATGCAGTTCCTCAGTGACAGCAATGAGAGCAGTTTCTGTGGAGTGACCTGCCTTGAAACCAGACTGGTGCGGATCCAGAAGGTTGTTCTGATGGAGATAACAGGAGAGTTGTTTAAAGACAGCGCGTTCAAGTGTTTTAGACAGGAACGGGAGGAGAGAGACAGGCCTGTAGTTTATAACATCAGACGGGTTGAGAGTGGGTTTCTTTAGGAGAGGGTTTACTCTTGCCTCCTTAAGACTATTTGGAAAGTGACCAGAAGTTAGAGAAGTGTTGATGAAATGGGTGAGAAACGGTAGAATATCAGGAGCGATAGTCTGAAGGAGGTTTGAAGGGATAGGGTCCAGAGGACAGGTGGTAGGGCGGGCAGAGGTAATGAGGGTAAGAACCTCACTTGGAGAGAGAGGGGAAAAGGAGGTTAGTGTGTGGGTGAAAGGAGGGTCTTGTGACCCAGCGGTGAGTAAAGGTGAGTCAGAAAAAGAAGAGCGAATATCATCAAACTTTTTTTCAAAATGGTTAACAAAGTCGCTTGACAGAAGTGAGGAGGGGGAGGGGTTTGGGAGGGTCCAAGAGGGTGGAGAAGATGTTGAATAGTTTTTTGGGATTGGAATAGGAAGATTGGATCTTATCTTGAAAGAAAGTGCTTTTTGCCTGAGAGATCGAAGCAGAGAAAGAGGTGAGGAGAGCCTGATAGGTTAGGAGGTCGTCACGGTGTTTGGATTTCCACCGTTTCCGCTCTGCTGCCCGAAGGACGGTTCTATTAGCACGCAGTGCGTCATTTAGCCAGGGAGCAGGAGGGGACTGACGAGCCTGCCGAGATGTGAGAGGACAGAGAGAGTCCAGAGAGGATGAGAGAGTAGAGAGGAGAGTTTCTGCAGCAGAGTTTGGAGGTAGGAGTTGGAACGAGTCAGAGGAAGGGAGGGCTGAGAGCACCGATGAGGCAAAGGTAGAGGGGGAGAAGGAACGAAGGTTACGGCGGACAGGTGCAGGATGAGAAGAGATTAGTTTGTTATGTTTGGAAAGGGGTAGAGAGAATGAAAGGAAGAAGTGATCGGATGTGTGGAGCGGGTTAACAGAGAGGTTAGAAGTAGTGCAGTTCCTTGAGAATATGAGATCAAGGACATTGCCAGCTTTATGAGTTGGTGGGGATGGAGACAATGAGAAAGCAAAGGCGGTTAACAGAGATGTTAGTTTGTCTATCTTCCCCGTCTGGAGGTTGAAGTCTCCGAGAAGTACAGCGGGAGGGCCAGTTTCAGGGATGTGTGAGAGGAGATGATCTAATTCCTCCAAGAAGTCCCCCAAGGCGCCTGGTGGACGGTAGAGAACAACAATGGTTAATTGTATAGGATGGGTTACTGTGACGGCATGGAATTCATTTCATTTCATTTCATTTTTATTTGTCCCGCTCATGGTACGCAAAACCAAATGTACAATAATTGCCACAAACATGACTCTACCATTGAGCGAAAAGGAGCAGGGAGAAGAATACAATCTTATGTGACCTGCCCCTTTCTAAAAAAACAAATAATTACAAATAGATGGTCTGCCCTTCATAATAATATTTTTTTTTTTTTTTTCTCACAGCCAAACATCACAGGATCTTAGGACACTAAGAGAAACATAAACCAAAAAATACTTATTTCCCACTTGACGGTTAACGGAAAGAAACAAAACAACACCAAAACATCAAGTATAAGGAAAAGAAAAGTGCAACACCCTCATCTGACTCCTACTGGAGAAGAAGGTGGAAAGCGACGCATGATGATAATAACAATAACAATGGCAATGGGACCCGCAAACACAGAGGGGACATCACATCAAAGACATCAAAAACATGAAGGACCATAGTACATAGACTTATTCACATTCTGCTTCATACATTCCCATCTTTCTTAATTTATACAATTTCTTTAACTGAAAAATACAAATACAATTCTTTAGATCCTTTTGTTGAGAATTCCACAATTGTACACCAACTACCGAAATACACATTTGTTTAAGAGTAGTCCTTGCATATGGATGCTTAAAATTTAATTTCCTTCTGTGATCTTCCTTGTCTGATCCAAAAACAAACAACTGTTGTAAACATGCTGGTAACATTCTGCTTTTTGCCCTGTGCATTACTGATAATGTCTGCAGCTCAGCTATGTCTTTGAGTTTCAAGAGTCCTGACTTAAAAAACAGTCTGTTGGTGTGTTCTCTTGAGTCAGCTTTATGAATTATTCTTACTGCCCTTTTCTGTAATATTGACAATGGCTTTATGTTGCTCATATACGTGTTGCCCCACACTTCTATACAATAAATAAAAAATGGCAAAATGAGTGAACAGTACAACATCCTCAATGCCTTGTAATCTAGCAAATACTTTGTCTTGTTTAGAACAGAAATATTCCTAGACACTTTGGTTTTAACATTTGCTATGTGTGATTTCCATGTCAGGTTTTCATCCAGCGTCACACCTAAGAATCGAAATTCAGAAACCCTTTCAATAAAAACTCCATCAATGGACAATGAAATGTTTTCATCTTTTTTTCTATTAGCAAAAACCATAAACTTCGTTTTATTCAAATTTAGGGTTAACTTATTTTCATCAAACCATCTTTTAAGTTTCACCATTTCTGTCACGGTTGAGTGAAGGAAGCAGGACCCAAGCGCAGATAACTTTGATAAACCTTTATTTCAAGGCTAAAATGGAACAAATACAGACAAACACAGAACACTCACCGGTGAAGTCCGTCACCAACAAAAGAAGCACCGACACTGAACACAGCACGAGACAAGACTAAATACAGGGAGGGATAATTGCAAGACACAGGTGAACACAATCGGCAAACGAGACACAGGTGAGGAGGGAGGAGAAAAACACAAGAGCCACAGGTGAACACAATTAGCTAACGAGACACAGGTGAGGAGGGAGGAGAACACACAGGGACACTAACGACAGGAGGAAAACATGACAGAGAACAGTGAAAACACCCAAACCTAGACAGAACTGTGACAGAACCCCCCCCTCAAGGGACGGATTCCAGACGTCCCTAAACCCCAACACAAAAATCCAAAAAAAATCCAGCAGGGTGGGTGGAGGGGGTCCGGAGGAGGGACGTATCCCTAGGCCACCAGGGTGGGTGGAGGGGGTCCGGAGGACGGGACTAAGCTGACCGCCCAGGAGCCCAGTAGGGGACCAGGAAAGGATCTCGGGCGGACGGCCCGGGGGCACGGCAGAAGCCGAGAAGGGGGACTCGGGCGGACGGCCTGGGGGCAAGGCAGAGTCCATGGTGGGGGTCTCGGGCGGACGGCCCGGGGGCAAGGCAGAGTCCATGGTGGGGCGTAGGCCACAGCGGGCGAACCCAGGGGGCCGAGCATGAGGGCGAAGGCAGCGGCAGGAAGAGTCAGGGGGCCGGGCTCGAGGACGAGGGCAGCGGCAGGAAGAGTCAGGGGGCCGGGCTCGAGGACGAGGGCAGCGGCAGGAAGAGTCAGGAGGCCGGGCCCGCGGACGAAGACCGCGGCTCACAGAGGGTCGGGATCGAGGGCGAAGACCAGACAGCTCCGGAGGCCGGGCAGGACCCGGTGTCGGCCGGACAGGAACCGGAGCCGGCGGGACAGGCTTCGGCAGGATCCCCCACGGAAGAGGACCAGGAGTTGGCAGGACCCCCAGCAGGAGAGCGGTTGGCGGGACCTCCGACGAGACAGGACAAAAGGTTGGCAGTACCCCCGGCAGGTGAGTAGACGGCGGGACCTCCAACGGAACAGGACATAGGGTTGGCAGGACCCCCGGCAGGAGAGTAGTCGGCGGGGCCTCCAACGGGACAGGACATGGGGTTGGCAGGACCCCCGGCAGGAGAGTAGTCGGCGGGGCCTCCAACGGGACAGGACATAGGGTTGGCAGGACCCCCGGCAGGAGAGTAGTCGGCGGGGCCTCCAACGGGACAGGACACAGGGTTGGCAGGACCCCCGGCAGGAGAGTAGTCGGCGGGGCCTCCAACGGGACAGGACACAGGGTTGGCAGGACCCCCGGCAGGAGAGTAGTCGGCGGGGCCTCCAACGGAACAGGACATAGGGTTGGCAGGACCCCCGGCAGGAGAGTAGTCGGCGGGGCCTCCAACGGGACAGGACACAGGGTTGGCAGGACCCCCGGCAGGAGAGTAGTCGGCGGGGCCTCCAACGGAACAGGACATAGGGTTGGCAGGACCCCCGGCAGGAGAGTAGTCGGCGGGGCCTCCAACGGGACAGGACACAGGGTTGGCAGGACCCCCGGCAGGAGAGTAGTCGGCGGGGCCTCCAACGGAACAGGACATAGGGTTGGCAGGACCCCCGGCAGGAGAGTAGTCGGCGGGGCCTCCAACGAGACCGGACAAAGGGTTGGCAGGAACCCCGGCAGGAGAGTAGTCGGCGGGGCCTCCAACGGGACAAGACATGGGGTTGGCAGGACCCCCGGCAGAGGGCTAGTCTGCGGGACCTCCAACTGGACAGGACATGGGGTTGGCAGGACCCCCGGCAGAGGGCTAGTCTGCGGGACCTCCAACTGGACAAGACACGGGGTTGGCAGGACCCCCGGCAGAGGGCTAGTCTGCGGGACCTCCAACTGGACGGGACATGGGGTTGGCAGGACCCCCGGCAGAAGACTAGTCTGCGGGACCTCCAACTGGACAGGACATGAGGTTGGCAGGACCCCCAGCGGAACCTCCAACGGTACAGGACATGGGGTTGGCAGGACCCCCGGCAGAAGACTAGTCTGCGGGACCTCCAACTGGACATGAGTAGGGGCTTGAGTGGGGACTCGAGAGAGGGCTTGAGAGGGAACTTGAGAGGAAACTGGAGAGTGGACTCGAGAAGGAACTCGAGAGGTAACTCGAGAGGGGACTTGAGAGGGGACCTGAGAGGGGACTTGAGAGGGAACTCGAGAGGAGACCTGAGGGGAAACTTGAGAGGTGACTCGAGAGGGAACTCGAGAGGGGACTAGAGAGGGGACTTGAGAGGGAACTCGAGAGGAGACCTGAGGGGAAACTTGAGAGGTGACTCGAGAGGACACTGGAGAGTTGACTTGGGAGGTGACTCGAGAAAAGACTCGAGAGGGAACTCGAGAGGGGACCTGAGAGGGGACTTGAGAAAAGACTCGAGAGGGAACTTGAGATGGGATGAGGGAAGGGACTAGAGAAGTGACTCGAGGAGGGACTTGAGAAGTGACTAGAGGTGGGACTGGAGAAGGGACTAGAGAAGGGACTAGGACAGCTGGGGCCAGAGCTAAGGCTGGAACCATGGCTGCTGGGGCCAGAACTAGGTCTGGAACCATGGCTGCTGGGGCCAGAACTGGGGCCGGAATGATGGCTGCTGGGGCCAGAACTGGGGCCGGAATGATGGCTGCTGGGGCCAGAACTGGGGCTGGAACCATGGCTGCTGGGGCCTGTACTGGGGCCGGAACTATGGCTGTGTGGGCCGGTTCTGTAGCCGGAACCATGACTCTTGGGGCTCGGATTGCTAGCCTGGACTTGCGACTCCTTCTCCTAGAAGCCGCCTGAAGGCTCCGTGGACCTCCAAAAGCCAGCCGAGTTCCAGAAAACGCCTCTTGGACAGGAGCAGGAACTGGGGCGGAAGCACTGGTTGACTCCAGACGGAACACACCGAGACGTTTATAGTCCGCAGGCTGGAAATCACACGCCCAGATGAAGTTCAACATCCAGTCAGGTAAGAACTTCACCAAGTCCGGTTTCTCCATAGCCAACCGGTGCGCCTCTACCAGAGCGGCCTCCTTCTGCCGAACACTGGACGCTCCCCTCCACCAATCATAGCAGCAAGCCAAAGCAAATGAAAAATGCTGTAATTCCACTTCAAATGGGTCATCTGCTGGGTCCATCTCTGGTCGGTGCTTTCTGTCACGGTTGAGTGAAGGAAGCAGGACCCAAGCGCAGATAACTTTGATAAACCTTTATTTCAAGGCTAAAATGGAACAAATACAGACAAACACAGAACACTCACCGGTGAAGTCCGTCACCAACAAAAGAAGCACCGACACTGAACACAGCACGAGACAAGACTAAATACAGGGAGGGATAATTGCAAGACACAGGTGAACACAATCGGCAAACGAGACACAGGTGAGGAGGGAGGAGAAAAACACAAGAGCCACAGGTGAACACAATTAGCTAACGAGACACAGGTGAGGAGGGAGGAGAACACACAGGGACACTAACGACAGGAGGAAAACATGACAGAGAACAGTGAAAACACCCAAACCTAGACAGAACTGTGACAATTTCATGTCCAATAGACTTTGCTAAAATGTTTAAGTCATCTCCTGAACAAAATAAATTTGTGTCGTCTGCAAACAACACAAATTGCAATAATGTTGACGTTTCACATATGTCATTGATGTACACAATAAAAAGTTTAGGCCCTAAAACCGAGCCCTGCGGGACACCACATTCTATGTTCATACACTCCGATGTACTACCAGCACATTCTACATATTGTTGTCTGTTATCTAAATAACTTTTTAACCAATCTAGAACTACTCCTCTCACTCCGTATCTATGTAATTTTGAAATTAATAGGTAATGGTCTAAGGTGTCAAATGCCTTTTTTAAGTCAATAAATACACCTATTGTGTATTTCTTTCTTTCTATAGCTGTTGTAATTTCTTCTGTTATTTTCATTAAAGCTAAAGCTGTAGAGCGATTTTTCCTAAATCCATACTGACTCTCACTCAATAACTCATTTTTTTCAATAAAATTATCAAATTTTTGAACAAACAATTTCTCAAGGACCTTTGAAAATTGTGAAAGCAAGGACACTGGTCTGTAGTTGGTAAATTGGCTTTTGTCCCCTGTTTTGAAAAGTGGGATAACTTTAGCTATTTTCATGCTATCTGGAAAAATACCTGTCTGAAATGAAAGATTAAAGATGTAGCTTAGCGGTTTAGTTATGCAGTCAATAGTTGTTTTCACTATTGTCATGTCGATCCCATCACTATCAGTCGAAGTCTTATTTTTGCATTTGTCTACAACGGATCTAATTTCAATTTCGTTTATCTCTCCCAGAAACATTGACTGCAACACGTTACTTCCCCCAATTCCGCCATCCTCTTTTTGCCCATCGTGTTGTTTTGGAATAGTCTTTGCAAGATTAGGTCCGACATTTACAAAAAAAGAGTTGAATTCATGTACCACTTCGTTCATGTTTTTTACAACCTTATTTTTGTCATCAATGAAGTGACTGGGCAGGCCAGTGGATACAGATTTATTTCCAATAACATTATTTAAGATTTTCCATGTGCCCTTGATATCATTTTTCTTTTCTTTTAACATATTATTATAATATTCTCTTTTTGCTTGTCTCATTATAACTGTCAACTTATTTGTATATGCCTTGTATTGCTTTTCAATTGCCTTTGTCCTAAATTTTATGAAGTCTTTATAAAGGTTATTTTTCTTCTTGCAAGCATTTTGTAAGCCCTTGGTTATCCAAGGCTTTTGATGATAAGTACTTTTATATGTACGGAGTACAGTGGGACAATGTTTGTCATACAGTGATATGTAGATTTTTAGGAAGGACTCATATGCAGCATTTACATCTTCTACATAAACCCCTCTCCACTCTTCCTTTAAGAGGTCACTCCTAAATGTGTCTTTTGCTTCAGCAGTCCTTACCCTGACACATCTACTGCGAGTCTCTTCCTTCTTTTTCTTTAATTGCCAATCATATGCTACAAATACAGGTAAATGGTCGCTTATGTCGTTTATTATTAGCCCACTCTTAGCACTGTTTTCCATGACATTTGTAAAGATATTGTCGATCAATGTTGCACAAGTTGATGTTATTCTACTGGGCTTAGTGATTAGGGGATAAAGCCCCCTGCTGTACAATGCATCCAGGAAATCAGAAGTTGTTTTGTGTTTAGATACATTTAGAAGGTCGATGTTAAAATCCCCACAAATAATACATGTTTTATTTTCATTTAGGCCATCCATTAAATAAAAGGTGGAAGGAGTGAAGATAGGTAGTTTGAAGAGGGAACAGCTCCATTTGGGAGAGATTTGCCTCCTCTTTGTCGGTCTTTGACTCCAGCAGGACTCCAATGTCTTTGTCGGTCTTTGACTCCAGCAGGACTCCAATGTCTTTGTCGGTCTTACTCCAGCAGGACTCCAATGTCTTTGTCGGTCTTCGGCTGTCTGACGCTGAAGCTGACGCTCCAGGAAATAGCTACCTAAAATGGAGCCTGATTGCTGAGTTCTAACAGCTGTGGGGCCACGCCCCTCTAATTAGTTTTTAAAAGGGTTTTACGCCTGCCGTCTGTTTGCAGACTTGTCAAAGCATTAATTCATGGTTTTTACTAATCGGTATCAGTATGTTGTTAATTCGGCATCATTTTGAAACAATTAAATCACGGTCAAATATGTTCATCTTGTTGTAGTTGTAGCCCCCTTGCCAGCGATTCTCTCTCTAGTTTAGCTTACTCAGCCCGACTCAGCCTGGTTGTTCCTGGCCCTAGAACCACGATTTTATGGGGCCAGAAAAACTGTGAATTAGGACCCGCTAGCCGGTACTAGGCCAAGTGGATACGCAACCAAAAACGGGCCCCGCACGGCTCGGCACTGTCTGTGTCCAACACACTCTCACTCCCTAAGCGTCCAGGAGCGACGTTTGGTCAGTGTCCGTTAGGTCCAGTTGTGACGCTCCTAGGCTCCTTCAGCGTCATAAAGGGACGCAAATAGCTTTCAACTGATTGCAATGTATTCCCATCTGCGGCGGGATTTGACGCTCATGGAAGCACGGCATTCGTTTGTGTCGGCTGCCCTTAAAGGCAATGTGAGCGTCCATCCTCATTGGATAACGGAGAATTGTACACCCGGAAGTAAGTATTCCCCTTACTGACGATTGATTTTACAGTGATATCTGCACTACTCATCCACTAAAAAACACCAGATTATCCTTGTTAATTACACAACATTGATTGGTTTAAATTGTGTGCAATGCTTTTGTATTTTTCCCCTTCGATTCGGAGAAACAAATATTTTTTCGGAGTAAAGGATGGCAGAAGACACTACACTACCCAGAATCCCCAGCTATCGTTTGGACTACACCATGTGCTCTGTTTGACAAACCCCGTGATAGTCCTCAAGCTCTGTGATTGGAGAGTGTGCTCCGAGGGTTACACCGAGCCTCGAACAGCACTTGAAATGGGATGGAACCACGGCAGACTTTCCAAAACTAGATTTGAACGGGTCCACCGCGTCCCCCCCCTCCCCCATCCCGTCCCCAGAACTACACATGCTGGCTATTCTGTTGCAACATGTTCTCTATCTATGGCACGTCTCTACTGGGAGTTGTAGTTTTAAAAGACGTTTTCGTATTTCCCATAATAAGAAGTTGCCAGTATTAAACTGTGTACATCCCTGGAGGTTTAGGGGATAGGAAACACTCAAATTTAAAACATATAATTAATAAATGGGTGAAAATTGCTTGTGCCCATAATGGGCAGCACTAATATATATACACACATCCCAGCTAAGGTCAGAAGAGCTTTATTTAACAGCTGGTCTTGTGTTTGTGACCCCTCCTGTTGTTAATTGATAACATTACATTACATTAATTGATAAGCCTGAAACATGCACTTGTCAAGGTTCAGAGGCACATTTTGCAAATATAGCAGTAGCCATCGATCAGCTTAAGATAAGATATACTTTATTGATCCCAAGTTGGAACATTTGCCTTACATCAGCATGTGTACAGTTGTAAATATGCAGTGGTGTTTATTTGTAAATCATTTAGTATAATCACACAAATTCTGTGTTTTATATTTAACAATTCTGTGTTCTTTATTTATTGATTGTTCAATACCTGACAAGGCCGGAGATGAAATATCTACATACATCTTATAAGAGTATAATACATTGTGTATAATATCAGTTAAAATAAGTGCTTCAACATAGTTAACATTGCTGGACGTATGCACAAATATTGATAGATGTCTTGTAATGCACTATTGAGGAACCTGCGACCCAAGTTTTTCATTCAATGCATAACTACACCATAGTTGTGTAGGCCTATATGATATGTCAATAAACCTTGAAATCTTGAAAGGGATGTGCAAAATAGTCATTATATATAGTCTTTAATTAACTATTAGTAGAGAATAACGAGTAATGAATATACTTTATAGGGATCCTATTAATATCTAATAATAAAAATAATGAAATTCAATAACATGCTTTAACCACTAGGTGTTCCTTTATATCAGCTGTGCACCTTTATGGTGTAAATACAGCCTATCTACCAATTGGATCAAATATAAAAGTCAGCCGAATTAGTGTTGATACTGCAAGGAGACGTATTGTGTGAAAAGAAATGTAAGATGTTGTTTAATGGCTGATATATTTATGATCCACGTCACGTTTTCAGTTCCTCATGTTTGTCTAGAAGTCTTCTCAGCAGGGCTCTATAAATACAGAACTACGGCAGATATGTAATATTTAATGCAGCCGAACCGTGTATTACAATGCCGTTATGTGATGACTTTCAAAGAGAAAAGCAAGCACACTCGGAATAAAGTATTATTTTCTTTTTTTAAATGTTTTCGGTTTTAAATGTTTTCGGCACTTATTTTGTGAGCCCGCTCAAGCCAGTTACTGTGGGGTGAGGTGAGGCACAGATGAGCTCTGCCTCACCTCAGAATGCGTCACCCCACAGAAACTGTCTGGAAAGCGGGCCCTAAGCGCATGCCTGCACCATCTCACTGTATGTCACCAATGTCATGTTTGTAGATCCCTTTATTACATTTATCCTCGCCAACCATAGTCTCTAAATAACTTATTTCACATATATATGATATTTAGGCTCGCTGGTCTCATCATACAACGGCAATGAAAAAAGCACCAGCCATAACCTCTGCCGCACTGAAGGGGGCGCACGTGAGCCCACAGGTTCTTGTTGCTACTGTTATTCTACGCAGACGCAAACAACAAGTTTTTTAGACTTTTGAAACAAGAGGAAGATAAGGAGGACTTTTACAAAGAAGTAATAGAGATTGTTGTCCAGAAGGATAGCATGGACTTCATCTTCAAGTCAAGGTAAGACCACAACTGTAATGAACATGGGATCTTACTAAGAAAGAACAATCCAATATTTAGATTTGGGGTATCCTTTTGTTGAACAGTCTGTTTAAAATGAATCAAAGCATCAGACTAAAAAGGCTTTTGAAAATAACCGAACATTTCGATTAAGATCAAAATATAATATTTGTAAATCTGACTCTGAAAGAGTCAGTGCCTCACCAGCCATGAACCTCACCACACGTCACTGGTCTGCAGACTTGTCAAAGCATTAATTCATGGTTTTTACTAACCGGTATCAGTATGTTGTTACGTCGGCATCATTTAGAAACGTGTATTACAATTTAATCACGGTAAAAATGTTCCTTTTGTTGTAGTTGTAGCTCCCGAGCGCGTCTTGTTTGAATGATGTGAGTAAACACAGCTGGCAGCCGCATATGGGGGTTATTCCCTATCTTTATTCAAGAGCGTGGTATTTAAATTTGAGAGCATACTTTATTGATTTCTGTCCCTCAAATCCCGTCCTCGCACTCAAATAGTGCCTGCTTGCACTTTGCTCTGCTTCGGCTCAAACTGTACGCTTGCACTCCGATATATTGCTGCTTGGTTTACAGATTTGTTCTGCTCTCAGATTTATTCTGTGTGCGCTCGAAACTTTTGTGCAACAATCCTGTCAAAATCCCTCAACCAATAGGGAGGCCAGGTGTCCTTGCGGGTGCGTTCGCTTTAGTTATTACAGCGTCCCGTAAGGGCGGTTACTCTTTGGTTTATAAACTCCCGCCCTCCACGGCTTTATAACATAGCATGTACTGCACTTGTTTGATTTACAACTACCTTACATAATAGCTACGTTCAGTGGCGGACTGGGACTAAAAATCAGCCCGGGAATAAAATATAATCGTCCCTCCGTTGCCTTCTGCACATAGTGCGAGGTGGTTGCTATGCAACAACAATAACAGATAGCTAATGTCGTCGTTTAGGTGCTTTTTTTTTCTGGAGATAGGCACTTCTCAATCCACTCCTCCATAGTAAGCCCACCCCGGAGGTCGAAGTTAACCTTAAATGTTTCCATCTTAAGCTTTGTTGTGCTTAACCCCCCCCCCCCCCCCCCCCAAAGTGCAGTACATGCTATGTTATAAAGCCGTGGAGGGCGGGAGTTTATAAACCAAAGAGTAACCGCCCTTACGGGACGCTGTCATAAGTAAAGCGAACGTACCCGCAAGGACACCAGTCCTCCTATTGGTTGAGAGATTTTGACAGGATTGTTGCACAAAAGTTTCGAGCGGGCACAGAATAAATCTGAGAGCAGAACAAATCTGTAAACAGCAATATATCTGAGTGCAAGCGTACAGTTTGAGCAGAAGCAGAGCAACTCTAAGTGCAAGCAGGCACTATTTGAGTGCGAGGACAGGGTTTGAGGGAAATAATTACATAAAGTATGCTCTCAAATTTAAATACCACGCTCTTGAATAAAGATAGGGAATAACCCCCATAGCCGCGGTGAAACTCGAGCGACTAGAGCGATGCGATAGGAGCGTTCAGAGCGAAGCGAATATTCGCATCGCGTCCGGTCTGAACGCAGCATTAAAGCGAGCTCCGCGCTGCACTGGAAACGCGCCATTACATCACCAGAAGTCCTAATTTAAGGGGTCATTTCTCCCAAAAAAATGTTTTACTCACTATATCAACAGCCCCACCAAAAATATTTTCCACCAGCCGCCACTGTTCATTGTGAACCATTGATATCGAGCCCATGCTTTATCTCTTCATCAGCATCACAGGGCTTTATGATCATCTTTATAGACAGGTCTCCACCCACCCTCTGAGTGGAAGCTGGTGTAAAGTTTTTATGTCTTTTGTGTTATGTTTTTACACTATTCTTAGTAGTTGAAATTAAAGGCACCAACTGTAAACACTTTAATTCTTTCGGAATAATATGTATTTATAATGATTAATTAATTCATTGGTTAATAACGTTAATGTTGAGCTTATTTTTTATATTATATGTTTTTTTGTGTGTTTCAAATCCGAGATTGGGTTAGAAATACTGTGGTGCTAAAGCCCCTCCAGAACACGTTGATTATGCCAATATTAAAAATCCACCAAAACATGGATGTTTACTCAAAACGGAGCCGTGACTCCTGCGGCTGTGGCTCAGTGGTTTGAGCGTTCAGCCTCAGATCAGGGGGCGCTGGGGAACAGTTGAAACCCGCCTCTGTCTCAGGCCGTTGTGTCCTTGGGCAAGACACTTCACCCTAAGTTCCTCCTGTGGGCAGTACGTTATTCACCGCTCTAATAATGTAATTCATTATTATTTTCTTCCTACCTTGCAGCAGAGTGTGAGCCACCTGCTTTCACACAAGAGGTGGGAGGTGTGGGGGGTCTTATCTCACAAATCACAGTCCTGTGTTGTTTCTGATGGGGGTGCTGTGGGGGTGTTCTTGGGCACAGAACACCCTGTTATTGTTTTCCCCTGATCAGGAAGGCCAGACAACATATGGCAGGCTTTTGAATTGGCTCTTTAAACATGACCCCTGAGGTCAAAGTTCTACACTCCCACAAAGCTTACACATTATACGAGTAACTATGCCAGGTTATGAATATGGGACGATTCTAGTCAGCTGATAGCCAAACAGTTGATAAATAAGCCATTGAAGGTAGGGCATCAATAAAAAGCCTAATGCTACTCAGCTGATGCAAGTGCAACTCCGATCTGAAATGATGCTCCACGGATCAGACAGAGAGAGAAGAAAGTGTGCTGCTCACCCTGGGAACCCAACATCAAGAGAGAAGGGGGGGGGCATAAGCCTGTCCCAGGCATAGGTTACCAAGGGATTAATGAACTTTCAGTTGGACTCCTTATCCATCGTATTGACAGGATGAAGTGGAAAGCCTCGCCCCCCCTCAGTGCAAGAACAGAGAGGGAGAGTTTACTGAAATGAAAAAGCAATGGCCCTTATCTCTGAGACAGGTTGTAAGGAGGGCCGGTGAACAAGGCGGAGGGCAGGCACACACACACACACACACACACACACACACACACAGACACACAGTGGAATCTCAAAGTGAGAAAGTGGTCAGCAGCCTGACCGCAGCGTGTAGAACACTTGGCTCAGGTCAGATAAAAGCTCACTGGAATGAATCATTCTCTCACTGCTGGGTGATGGTATTACTGTGTGTGTGTGTGTGTGTGTGTGCATGTGTGCGTGTGTGTGTGTGTGTGCGTGCATGCACGTGTGTGTGTGTGTGTGTGTGTGTGTGTGTGTGTGTGTGTGTGTGTCTCATTACATTGTGGCCTTTCTCTCAACTATTCTGAGGTTGAGGTTTAAAAATGTAAACATCACAGTAGAGACTGAGACTGAGGAAAAGGTTTCCACAGCAAGACATGGACACGCAGGACCATCTTTACCTTTGTCTCTTGGACGATTCTTCTCTGCCAGACTTCCTGTTAGATCACAGGCTCATCAGTGTTCCAATGTGTCAGTAAAACATGATGTTCTTGTTTCATCAAACTGGACCGAATCTTGAAAACCGGACAGAGCCATTCCATTTTAGTTGTATACTAATGTAACAGCTTGATGTCACATTTCACTAGAGTGTATGGTTTCATGTGATAAAAAGATTGATTGATAAAACGTACTGTTCCCTTTAACTCCAAGAACACATGAGGGACTAATCAAACTTGGTGTTACTGATGTAAAGCAGGGCATACGGGTGTGTTTATCAGCGAAGACCAGCAGACACAAACTATCTGCGGCCAACAAATAACATGAAACCATTTAGTTCAGAAACACCAGGTGTAGTTTGTGTAAGAAGGAACTGGAGTTTCTCTGAAAGTTATTAATACAACATATGAAACAACATTCTTTGATTTCTTGCTTAAACATTTGAAATGGCAGTAGCATTTGTTAAGTATGCATAAAGTGCATAATGACATTTTAACTATATCTTAGAGAATAGAAGAAGTAGCCAAGTGTGTTGTGATTTGAAGTGTTTGAACTGGTAACAGTATCGTCAGTGTTTCCAGTGAAAGGCCTGCAAGCTGTCTATGAACACACACACACACACACACACACACACACACACACACACACACACACACACACTGCCTCACTGAACTCATTAAGCTCAGTATTTTTTCTGCATTTTGACCGTCCTGCTAATAGAAAATTGGCATTTCCAAAGCTTTCATAAGAAATAAAGAAAAATAAATCTAATCTCTAACCTTTTTTAATAAAGCCAAAAAAGGAAAAAAAATCTTGAGTGGCAGGGAAAATGCTTAGCGTGTGTTGTGTGATCCTTCACCCACTGCACGGATATTAAGACTTTTAAATGAATAAATTAGCAGAAGGAAGCAGACGCCAACTCCTTCCCTTTGTGATTAAAGAAACTCCATCAGATGCCACGCTTCATGTTGGTGTTGCAAAGAAAAGAAAACACATTATTTTTGGTTCCCGTCACACACATAAACACACACTCACACACACACACACACACTCCTCACAATGCTGCTGCCTTGTTATTTTATTCCACACATCTCTTCAGGGCACCATTGCGATTCTGCCTGTATTTGCTTGGCAAAGATTAGCCCTCTGCTGTGATTTAAAAAGACCAAATTGAAGAGAGAAAAAGGGTAATCATACTTCAATTCACAAGTCATTTCTGAAAAGAGAGTTCCCTCTAATTCTCCACATAATAATGGGTTTAAAGCCTTTGTTTGTAAGTGGATGGGTCGACCTTAATTACAGTCATCGGAGACCCTACATTCTTCTTTGTAATCTCTGACACCTCGCCACTTGATGAGATTACTGTTTAATAAGTGGTAATATTTCACTTTTCAAAACATGATTACCCTTTGCTGATAGCAATGTCTATACAATGCCTGATGATTTGCAGAGACGCGGAAATGGAGTTGTAATGAAATCATATTTTATTATATATTACACACACACACACACACACACACACACACACACACACACGTGTAGGCTCAGTCATATGTACAATGACTGAATGGATAAAACAGCATAGACAAGGTATTTAAACAGTTTGAAGAACAAAGGAAAATATGTCTTGTGTGTTTTTAAAAAGTCCTTTTATGTCCTCACTGTGTATCTGTGGTGCAGAGTGATGTACATTAGGCGTTACTGATTCCTCCAGCATCCACCACAGGCCCAATGAAAGCAGTGCAGGCCCATGGGAGTGAGCATCATGGGTGTGTGTGTGTGTGTGTGTGTGTTTGGTCCACCTTGAAGCCTCTCTCACTGGCTTGTCCACAGAAGAGACCTGGAGAGGAGGAAGAAGAGGAGCAGGCCTTCATTCTGCCGCCCTCTGAGGAGCTGCAGATGAAACGGGGAACACTTGTTTCTGTAAGGTCAGTACCTAAGATTTCTGAACGATGATGAAGTGGCTAAAATAGGTGACGAAAAATAATACTTCAAACAAAGTGCCTAATAATGTCATCTATTGTGGAAACATGCATCAAATAATGTGTCTAATAATGTCTTGGTCCATTTTAAAGCCTCACCCCCCACAGGTGGAGGTTGACGTTGTTCATTCACAAAATTCCATATGGAACATAATGATGTCAATGAGACGCTGTTCGTGGCTCCAACAGTGATCACATGATGGATCCAGTGCATGGTTAGCTAATGGCTGATCCCCTCAGTGTATTCATGTGTGTGTTGATGTGTAAATGCTCTCAATGGTCAAAGGAGCTACTACAAAGCTTTGGCAATGATTGCAGTCCATCCACAAAACTCAATGTTGAGTTATTTAACCGATGGACAACTATCCTCCCCAACGCCCCCAGATGTGAATTATTTCTGTAAAGACATTCATATTTGCTTGTTTCAGAAGACCTACCTTAATAAAATAATCATGCTTAACGTAAACCCTATTTTACTAGCTGTGTTCACATAATAATATGATGATGACTCGTGTTCATGTATCTTATGAAGAATGATTACTGTGTGAATGGATGTTTATCTGGAGCCAGCGTCAGTGTGCTGCAGAGGGTCTACAGAGCCCCCCGCAGCCCTCTGAAGGCTGGTGGTGGTCTGGATGGGATGGCTCCAGTTTGGCCTCAGCCCCTCTCTCTGTGGCCAGCTTTGACAAGCGTTTGTTAAACAGAACAGAGACAGAGAAACAGAATGAATTAAAGGAGGAAATAAATGGGTTTTAATGAATTGTCCACACAAAGGGCAAAACCCCATTGTGGTTCTGCTTTTTTCTCTGTTCAGCATCTCTTCAGGGAGGCCCTAAGTGCTCGTGGTCGGCCAGCCAAGGCTTCACAGAAACACAGACACACACAGCATATGCCAACAATCCACCCTGCTCTAAAGTCTCTCCCTCTCTCTGTCTGCCTCTCAATCGGCCCCCCGGCAGTGGCAGGGGGCTCAAATCTGCCTCATATTAAGGTGAACTGTGCCAAGGCCTGCACTGCTCTCTGCCAGCGCCTTGGTGTGTGTGTGTGTGTGTGTGTGTGTGTGTGTGTGTGTGTGTGTGTGTGTGTGTGTGTGTGTGTGTGTGTGTGTGTGTGTGTGTGCGTGCGTGTGTGAGCATGGTTCCAAAGGGTCCGGATTGAGGAGGGTCCTGATGTGTTCTGTGGTGCATCCAGGTGGAAGAGGAGGGTCCTGCTTCACCTCTTCCTCATGGGCATGGGGAGGAGGGGAGTTAGCTGCATGAGAACTGAGACATCACGCACGCACACACACACACACACACACACACACACACACACACACACACACACACACACACACTTTTGCATTTTCATGCTAAAATATAAATAATGCCATGTAACCTGCAAGGATATTTTGCATCTCTCACATTACATATATTATAAGTGAAAACATTTTACAATTGTAACATATATAACAATATAACAGTTATAATAATATGAATGGTCAATCAAAGTCCTTCAGGTACTTTTTGTAGAATTGTTATATTTAATAAATATGTTTTTCTGTTTCTTGCGATTTATAATATTTTTGCTTCTTTAGGTCCTCCTGCTAATTTGTATTTGATCAAGACATGACACATACATGAATACCAACACACTCTCACTCCCTAAGTGTCCAGGAGCGACGTTTGGTCAGTGTCCGTGGCGTGCAGTTGTGACGCTCCTAGGCTCCTTCAGCTTCATAAAGGGACGCAAATAGCTTTCAACTGACTGCAATGTATTCTCATCTGCGTGGGATTTGACGCTCATGGAAGCACGGCATTCGTTTGTGTCGGCTGCCCTTAAAGGCAATGTGAGCGTCCATTCTCATTGGATAACGGAGAATTGTACACCCGGAAGTAAGTATTCCCCTTACTGTCGATTGATTTTACAGTGATATCTGCACTACTCATCCACTAAAAAACACCAGATTATCCTTGTTAATTACACAACATTGATTGGTTTAAATTGTGTGTAATGCTTTTGTATTTTTCCCCTTCGATTCGGAGAAACAAATATTTTTTCGGAGTAAAGGATGGCAGAAGACACTACACTACCCAGAATCCCCAGCTATCGTTTGGACTACACCATGTGCTCCATTCATTCCAATGGCTGGCGTCTATGTCACGTGATCTTCAAATTTCTCCCTGCAGAAAAAAAAAACATGGCCGAACGTCGTTTTATTCTCGGTGTAAAATGCCTATTTTAAAGTTAGTTTGGCCATTAAAATGCGTTTTGATGTCATTTGATGCGAGAAATATGAGTTGTTATTTCAGATTATGTGTGCATGGATGTACATGATCTTTAGTTTGCTAGTTATTACGAAGATTACTTCAGGAAATTGCGTCCATAGAATGTTTTCATTGTTACCAAGGTGGTTGCTAGGGACGCTGCTATCGATATTATTTCTGTTATGTTGTGTAACTGTTTAATGGTGTTATCTTTCTTGCTACCCCCTTCCCCGTCAAAGTATAGTGTTGGTCCACAGCGCAAACATATTAGTTTAACAAAATCCGCATCTAAAGATAGCCTACGTTATTTTCCCCTGTGCAATTCAGCCTCACATCTCACAGCACATCGTCGTTAACAAATACCGGAAACAGACCGGAAACATTTAAAAAAAAATAATACTTTATTCCGAGTGTGCTTGCTTTTCTCTTTGAAAGTCATCACATAACGGCATTGTAATACACGGTTCGGCTGCATTATAGATTTCAAGATTTTCTAAGGTTTATTGACATATCATATAGGCCTACACAACTATGGTGTAGTTATGCATTGAATGAAAAACTTGGGTCGCAGGTTCCTCAATAGTGCATTACAAGACATCTATCAATATTTGTGCATACGTCCAGCAATGTTAACTATGTTGAAGCACTTATTTTAACTGATATTATACATAATGTATTATACTCTTATAAGATGTATGTAGATATTTCATCTCCGGCCTTGTCAGGTATTGAACAATCAATAAATAAAGAACACAGAATTGTTAAATATAAAACACAGAATTTGTGTGATTATACAAAATGATTTACAAATAAACACCACTGCATATTTACAACTGTACACATGCTGATGTAACGCAAATGTTCCAACTTGGGATCAATAAAGTAATATCTTATCTTAAGCTGATCGATGCTATACTGCCATATTTGCAAAATGTGCCTCTGAACCTTGACAAGTGCATGTTTCAGGCTTATCAATTAATGTAATGTAATGTTATCAATTAACAACAGGGGGGGAGGGGGGGGGGGGACGCGGTGGACACGTTCAAATCCAGTTTTGGACAGTCTGCCGTGGTTCCATCCCATTTCAAGTGCTGTTCGAGGCTCAGCGTAACCCTCGGAGCACTCTCTCCAATCACAGAGCTTGAGGACTATCACGGGTTTGTCAAACAGAGCACATGGTGTAGTCCAAACGATAGCTGGGGATTCTGGGTAGTGTAGTGTGCCATCCTTTACTCCGAAAAAATATTTGTTTCTCCGAATCGAAGGGGAAAAATACAAAAGCATTGCACACAATTTAAACCAATCAATGTTGTGTAATTAACAAGGATAATCTGGTGTTTTTTAGTCGATGAGTAGTGCAGATATCGCTGTAAAATCAATCGACAGTAAGGGGAATACTTACTTCCGGGTGTACAATTCTCCGTTATCCAATGGGAATGGACGCTCACATTGCCTTTAAGGGCAGCCGACACAAACGAATGCCGTGCTTTCATGAGCGTCAAATCCCACGCAGATGGGAATACATTGCAATCAGTTGAAAGCTATTTGCGTCCCTTTATGAAGCTGAAGGAGCCTAGGAGCGTCACAACTGCACGCCACGGACACTGACCAAACGTCGCTCCTGGACGATTATGGAGTGAGAGTGTGTTGTGAATAGATACATGTCTACACACTTCAAATGTTATTCCAAAGTAAAAGCAGCAGAGGAGAGCGAGGCAGCAACTATCTGAGGACATTCTAAAATCTTTTAATTAAACAAAATCTTTAGTGAGTGGATTTGTTTCCTGCTCTAAAAAGAGATACATTATGAACAACTAAGAGCAGATATATGTAGAAGCAGTATCTTTGTTTGGAAACATGTAATATGCTAATGTCATTTAACATTTTCTCAAACACACCCTATGTCACAGTCTGCTTTCTCACTCACCTATTTTCTGCATTATCATTCCTTAGTCACCTGGTAGTCACACCCTGTCTCTCTCTCTCTCTCTCTCTCTCACTCTGTTACACCCATCAGCTCCATTAGTATTTAGGCCCACTTCACTTTCACCTCAGTGCCAGATCGTACTTTGCAGCATGCCAGTCTTTCCCGCATTACTCTTCAGATTGCTCTCCCGGTTTCGACCCTGCCTGTCCCTGACCAGCCTGCCTCGCCTGCTCCCTGACCCGTTCTGTACCTGCGACTCCCGTCCTGCCTTCTCCCGGAACCCTCGCCTGTCCCCGACCAGCCCTTTGCCTACTATCTGCCGTGTTGTCTCCTACCAGCCTATTGCCTCTAATAAAGCTGGTTACCGACTATCTCTGGTTTCCTGTGTTCTGCATTTTGGTCCTCAGCTCGTTTGTGACAGAACGATCTGGCCAGAAATGGATCAAGCAAACACCGGGTCTCCTAGAGACCGCTTTGAGAGGGTTGAGGATGCCATCCAAAGACAGGAGGTCACAATAGCTACCTTAGCTATCGAGACCCACCAGGCAACCTCAACCCAGGGACAAACGCTGGCTTACCTTACCTCCCAGATGCAACAGATGGCCGCCACCGTACAACAGCTAGCCGCTACCATGGCTGCTACCGTCCCTCCGCCCGCAGCTCCGATGCTCGCTCCAGCCCCTGGGTCGACGGGATACGCTCCGGAGCCTCGTGTGGGAACGCCGGAACGCTACGCTGGTGAGCCGGAGGGATGCAGTCCTTTTCTCACAAACTGTTCCTTATTGTTTTCACTGCAGCCACACACCTTCGACTCCGAGGCGGCTCGTGTAGCTTTCACCGTTAATCATCTGACGGGGAGAGCACGTTTATGGGGAACTGCAGAGTGGGAGCAGCAGACACCAGCCTGCGCCTCTTTTGCTGCATTTTCCGCGGAGATGCGGAAGGTGTTCGGTCCCGTTCGTCTGGGTCCCGACGCTGCTGGAGGTCTGCTGAGTTTGTGCCAGGGTTCCGGCACGGTGGTGGATTACGCTATTGACTTCCGCACCAGCAGCCGTCGCAGCAGCTGGAATGAGCCGGCGCAGTGTGACGCATATCTGAGAGGATTAGCGGATTATATGAGAGATGAGCTGGTTTCCTATGATCTCCCTGCTTCCTTGGATGGGTTGATTGAGCTCACCTCTCGGATTGACGGACGAATCCAGACTCGGAGAGGAGAGCAACAGACGCGAGCGGCGGGCCGCTGCTCGCGACAACAACTTCCGGTTTCCGGGAGATTTCGACTTCCGGTTTCGGCGGAGAATTCCCACTCCTACTCTGACTCACGGTACGAGGTCGAGCCCATGCAAGTGGGTCGTACCAGTCTTACCTCGGAGGAGAGGGAATTACGTCGAAGAGGTAATCTTTGCCTTTACTGTGGTCAGGCTGGACATAGGGTTTCCCGTTGTCCGGTAAAAGGCAGAGCTCATCAGTAATGGGGAGTATACTGGTGGGCCAAACCTCTGAGCTGATCCCCAATCTAAGACCCTTGTGCCATGCTCGACTCCTCCTGACAGGCAGATCTCAGGCTCTGGCTGTTTTTATCGACTCCGGATCAGATGTTAGCATCATTGACGAGGAGCTCGCACGACAGCTGGGCATCCAACAGGTTCGGCTGCTCCAGCCGGTACCGGCTAATGCTTTGGATGGTCACCTGCTGGGAACAGTGACACACCAGACGACACCGGTCCGTATGCTCATGTCGGGGAACCACCATGAGACAATCCAGTTTCATGTGCTACGGTCCCCCCAAATCCCTCTGATTTTGGGTTATCCGTGGCTCCGCCGCCACAACCCGAACATTGACTGGGCAACTGGGTCCATCCTAGGTTGGAGTTCCTCCTGTCATCAGGTTTGTCTCAAGCAGGCCGCCGCACCTCAACTATCTGTGGATATGAACCTGGTTCCGGATGTCACAGGGGTTCCGGCGGAATATTTGGACTTTAAGGAGGTGTTTAGCAAGGCTAAGGCGACATCTCTCCCACCTCATCGGCCCTATGACTGCGCCATTGAGCTACATCCAGGCGCAGTCCCACCCAAGGCCCGGTTGTACTCACTTACGTCAATGACTCTCTGGCTGCGGGAATTATTCGTCCTTCCACATCACCCGCAGGAGCAGGGTTTTTTTTTGTGGCGAAGAAGGACAAGACCCTGAGACCCTGCATTGACTATCGGGGCCTGAACGACGTCACGGTGAAGAATCGTTATCCCTTGCCACTCATCTCGTCAGCATTTGAGTTACTACAGGGGGCTACAATCTTCACTAAGCTGGATCTACGAAACGCTTATCACCTGGTACGAATCCGGGAGGGGGACGAATGGAAGACCGCCTTCAACACCTCTTCGGGACATTACGAGTACCTGGTGATGCCATTTGGACTTACCAACGCCCCTGCAGTTTTCCAGGCGTTGGTGAACGACGTACTCCGAGACATGTTGGATCGTTATGTTTTTGTCTATCTGGACGACATCTTGATTTTTTCAAAGAACCTCAAGGAACACGTCCATCATGTCCAGACAGTCCTCCAGAGACTTCTGGAGAACTCACTGTTCGTCAAGACGGAGAAGTGCGAGTTTCACACTTCTTCGGTCGCCTTTCTTGGCTACATCGTGGGTCAAGGAAGTGTGGAGATGGATCCTTCTAAGGTTTCAGCAGTTACCTCGTGGCGGGTCCCTGATTCCCGGAGGGAGCTGCAGCGTTTCCTGGGATTCGCCAACTTCTACAGACGGTTCATCCGTGGCTACAGCACAGTGGCCGCCCCGCTCACCGCCCTGACCTCGTCCAAGGTGACGTTCCGATGGTCCCCTGCAGCCGAGGAGGTTTTTCAGGACCTCAAGGGCCGGTTTACGTCGGCTCCTATCCTGAAAGTACCAGACCCCGCTGGTCAGTTGGTGGTGGAGGTGGATGCTTCTGACGTAGGGGTGGGGGCCATCCTGTCGCAACGTTCTGGTGAGAACCAGAAGCTCCACCCCTGTGCTTTCTTTTCGAAGAGATTGAGTCCGGCGGAGAGAAACTATGACGTGGGGAATCGGGAGCTGCTAGCAGTCAAGTTGGCGTTGGAGGAGTGGCGACACTGGCTTGAGGGGACAGAACAACCATTTCAGGTTTCGACTGACCATAAGAACCTGGAGTACATCAGGTCGGCACAAAGACTGAATTCTCGGCAAGCCAGGTGGTCGTTATTTTTCACCCGGTTTAATTTTTTCCTCTCCTACCGCCCGGGCTCCCGCAACGTGAAGGCCGACGCTTTGTCCCGGCAGTTCGGGAGGGAGGGAGACACCCGGGGTATTCCGGACACTATTCTTCCTGCTCCTCGAGTGATCGGCGTCCTCGCTTGGGAGATTGAGGAGAGGGTTAAGACCGCTTTGGTGGACCAACCCGGTCCTAGTTCTTGTCCTCTTAACCGCTTGTTTGTGCCTCAGGTTTTGAGGGCTGAGGTGCTTCAGTGGGCTCATAGCTCCAGACTTTCCTGCCACCCTGGAATTCAACGTACCAGAGGGATGGTCCTACAACGGTTCTGGTGGGCCACGCTGGAGGCTGACACCCGGGAGTTTGTGAACGCCTGTCCTGTTTGCAATCGGCACAAACCATCTCACCAAGCGCCAGCTGGCCTCCTTCATCCATTACCGGTCCCACGTCGCCCTTGGTCACATATTTCATTGGACTTTGTGACTGGTCTACTACCGTCCCACGGACATACTGCCATCTTGACGGTGGTAGATCGGTTTAGTAAGATGGCTCATTTCGTACCCCTGCCTAAAATCCCGTCAGCTAAGGAGACGGCAGAACTGATTCTTCTCCATGTTTTTCGTATTCACGGACTGGCGACTGATGTGGTTTCCGACCGGGGGCCCCAATTCACCTCTGTGTTTTGGAGGGAGTTTTGTGAATTGATCGGGGCAACAGTCAGTCTCACCTCCGGTTTCCACCCACAGGCCAATGGCCAGACCGAACGGAAGAATCAGGAGATGGAGACCACTCTCCGCTGCATGGCTTCCGATCATCCCACGACCTGGTCAAAACAACTCCTGTGGGTGGAGTATGCCCACAACACCCTCATCAGTTCCGCTACTGGTTTTTCCCCTTTTCAGTGTGCTTACGGTTTTCAACCCCCATTGTTCTCTGCATTGGAGAAGGAGGTTACCTGTCCGTCTGTCCAGGCTTTCATCAGACGTTGTCGGAGGACTTGGAGGCAGGCTCGAACAACTCTGCTTCAGTCTGCTAACCGGTACGCCACATCAGCGAACCGCCGACGCACCAAGGCACCTGTATACCAGGTAGACCAGAGGGTGTGGCTTTCCACTCAGAACATTCCCCTTCGGATGGAGTCTAAGAAGTTAGCGCCCAGGTTTATTGGACCCTTCAGGATTGTCAAGGTCATTAATCCTGCAGCAGTTCGACTGAGTTTGCCCCGGAACATGAAGATCCATCCCACCTTCCACGTTTCTAGGATTAAACCTGTCCGGGAGAGTCCTATGGTTTCCGCCGCCCCTCCACCACCACCCCCTAGGATGATCGATGGGGGCCCTACCTACACCCTTCGTCGTCTACTCCGTTCCCGTCTCAGAGGAAGAGGGGTTCAATATTTGGTGGACTGGGAGGGCTATGGTCCTGAGGAGAGGCAATGGGTTCCGGCTCGTCATATCCTCAACCCTCAACTCATCCGAGACTTCCACCTGCGTTACCCGAAGCAGCCGTCTAGGACCCACGCTCAACCAGGCGTTAAGCCAGGGAGTACTCGTCCGCTACGGACCAGAGGCTTCGTCGAGGAGGAGGGGGAGGCGTCATCGGGCGAGGAGGACGAGGATTTCCAGGAGGGAGAGGCCGAGAGAGCATTCTCAGACGAGTACTAACCTTTCCCATACCTCCACCTTCCACCCGGTATCTGTAGGGTTTTTTTTTCTTGAGTCTCCTTTTTTAGAATTGTTTAGACGTCTGGAGCCGTCCATTAAGGGGGGGGTTCTGTCACAGTCTGCTTTCTCACTCACCTATTTTCTGCATTATCATTCCTTAGTCACCTGGTAGTCACACCCTGTCTCTCTCTCTCTCACTCTGTTACACCCATCAGCTCCATTAGTATTTAGGCCCACTTCACTTTCACCTCAGTGCCAGATCGTACTTTGCAGCATGCCAGTCTTTCCCGCATTACTCTTCAGATTGCTCTCCCGGTTTCGACCCTGCCTGTCCCTGACCAGCCTGCCTCGCCTGCTCCCTGACCCGTTCTGTACCTGCGACTCCCGTCCTGCCTTCTCCCGGAACCCTCGCCTGTCCCCGACCAGCCCTTTGCCTACTATCTGCCGTGTTGTCTCCTACCAGCCTATTGCCTCTAATAAAGCTGGTTACTGACTATCTCTGGTTTCCCGTGTTCTGCATTTTGGTCCTCAGCTCGTTTGTGACACCCTAATGATTAAAAAAAATGAGCTGCATTGTGAATGTGGAAGGTATGCATGTTGTTTTGCTTTGTTTGGAGCATTCATTATATGGCAGTTTCAAATACCTATGTGCAGATGTATTGTTTTACAATGTAAAGTATAACCACTCCTCATTGGATATTAGATACACCTATACCGTTTGTATATAAATAGTATTCTTTATGACTCTTCAAAGTGCTTTACATTTATGAGTCATCTTTCACACACTCACACACTCACCGTTGGCCATCATAAGCACCTCAGGGTTCAGTATCTTGCTCAAGGACACATCGACATGTTGTGACTGCACGGCTGGGAATGAACCCAGAAACTTCTGATGAAAGACGACCCACTCCCTCGCAGCCATAGTCGTCCCCATTGTCAGAAATGTGACATTATCGCCTCCTTTTGCTTCGGGAAATCAGCCCAACTCAGTCCGGTCAGATGTTTCAAGGGAAAGTTTGATTTCTAGACAATAAACTCATGTCTCAGAAATCTTATGGTGATCAAAAGCTAAGGTCAAAAGACCACATGTAGCATCTTCACGTATTATTTGAAGAACAAATATTCTTTAGAAAATTAGAGTTAAATCTTCTGGGCTGAAACTATTGTCTGCTGCACTTTCAAAAGTGTAAGTTAATTTCAATGATGAAGGGGTTTGCCACTCATTTTGGTTTACTATACAGGGGTTACAAACAGGTTGTTTTCAAACTGGGATGCAAAGCCACAAACCATCCGACTCCACATGCAGATTTCCCAGCAGGCATTGTTTGCTTCGACTCTCTCCAACCAAAATTACACCTTTATCCTTCCTCCCCCTCCTGCATCCCTACTCCCCCATTCCGCTTCTATCTACTTGCCTCATATATCCAAATCCCTTTTTATTGGGATTTATCAAGGCTTTTATCACTTTTCATATAAAAGACTGTGGAGTATTCCCTCTCCTTTTTTCAATGTTGCCCATTTATGGCAGAGAATTGGCACAATTTCCGATCTTTTACTTTTCTTTCCTGACAGTTACATTAGCATGTCATTACTGGGGCTTTCTCTGCCCCCCCAGAGGATCTGAAGCTCCGAGGACCAAGTACTGGAGAGACAAAGGGCACCAGCTGCACCCACTTCTCCTCATCCATCCCTTTATCCCTCCCTCTCCCCTCATTCCTCATTTTCTCTTCATTCCATGCTTGTCCTGACTTAGTGACATCCTGACATACCCGCAGGTTTTGACTTGGCAGCCGAGATTCAGGCGATAGTGGCATCTTGTTTTTTCATTTACATTCAAGCCTTTCATTTCTGGTTTTGTATGTGAGATGATATGTTGACAATATATGTGATTACACCCATTTGGCTGTTAGAGCGAGTGGTATTTCATTGTTGATAATGTGGGGTTTTATTGGCAAGGCTGAGAATGTCTGATGAAGAACTCCCTGACTCTGACCTATACAACTGTTCCTGCAAACATCCCAGTGATTACAAAGACCTTCAGACAGACATGTAAGGCTGCACAGGCTTGATAGGCAGGCCATAGTGAATACAATTACAGTGAATCCTGTAAAAGACCCCGATTTTCCCCTCAACCACCCCTGAGGTCTACTGGATTCTCTTGAACCCTTTCCAAGGACACCCAGAGAGTGTGACGTGTCCTTTGCTGGGAAACCAGGAACTCCTGGATCCCTTTCAATAATTGCCATTCCAAAGTACTTTAGAGAAATGACCGGTCCCTGGACAACTCTTAAAGACAGTCATCATTACTGCAACAATTACCAGGATCTCTGTAGGTCCTAGATCCTTCAAACTCTGATGGTCACATCATTGAGTTTTAGAGTTTCTTTAGGATTCAGGGGACCCTTCTGCTAGGAAGGTGGAATGCCCTCAAAGAAGTCTGTGGACATACGTGGCTTTAGTTACAGTTAAACCCAAAGACAGTTCTTAACGTTTCCTGAAGTTCCCTAAAACATCTACAAAAACCCTTTTAGTTTCCATTCAAGGATTTCAAACCAATAAGCAAAATCACTTGCTTAGTGTCTTGCAAAATGATACCTACATGTTCAAAAAAACCTTCATGAACATAGCCCCCCAAAACCTCCTCAAAACCCTGGACAGAATGCAGCTGCACGTCTTCTTACCGGCCATAAAAAGCGCGACCATATCACTCCAATTCTGGCTTCATTGCACTGGCTTCCAGTTTGGTTCAGAATAGATTTTAAATGTCTTTTACTTGTTTTTAAAGCCCTAAATGGGCTGGCTCCTGCCTATATAGCCGAACTCCTCCATCGCTACACCCCAGGCAGAGCCTTAAGGTCGGCTGATCAGCTGCTGTTGATAGTGCCTAAGACCAGGCTCAAAACCAGAGGGTATCGAGCTTTCGCAGCAGCTGGCCCCAGGCTCTGGAATACTTTGCCCCTCCATGTGAGGTCGGCCCAGACTCTGGGGGTTTTTAAATCAACACATAAAACTCACTTTTTCTCTTTGGCTTTTGTTTAATTATCTATGTATTTATAGATATATTTAGTTATTTATTTTAATATTTATAACATAACATAGGATTTCATAAAGTATTTTTAAAATAGTTTAGTCGCTTAGATAAGCGGGGGAGTGCATCTGACGAAGAGATAGGTTGTTGTGCTCCCTATCTCTGTTTCTTATCCTATATCTCAGGGGTCGGCAACCTTTTTGATATGAAGTGCCATTTAAAAATGGTTATCAGCGTGCCAACGATCGACAATTATCGGGGGGGGGAGGTTGAGGAGCTTGACGCTCGTCAACTATTAGCAGGAGGGCGGGGGAGCCTCGCTGCGGGGAAGCAGTGTGTGGACCTGTCAGCGCAACTTACATGATGTCGAATTTTACAAACACATTTAAATAATTGGTTTAAACGGCATAATAATAAGGACGATCGTCCGTTCTGTGATTCTCCAGAACACACATGTTATGATATTAGGATCACGCAGAGTGAGATGAGATCGCTGTCCCTTTTAAGAGAGAGAGAGAGAGAGAGTGTGGCTTGTGCCTACGTGTTTGTGGATGGTAGAGCGACAGTGAGGGAACGTGTGTATGTTTCTGGAAGTGAAACGAGGAAGCAGAAAAACAGGTCTGTGATGTATTTTGTGAAACAGAAGAACAGCTAAATAAATGCAACGGCCTCCCAAGAAGAGCTCGCCTCTCTCCAGTCATTGAAGCTAAAGTGGGTTATTGAACCTGAAGCTTGTTGCTTCTGCCCTCCTCGACTACGGTCTGGGAGCCGACAGGAAAGTTCAACACACAGATGGCCAGTCCGCTCCTTTGTAGCATATTATTTCAATGAGAGATGAGCAGATCGCCACTGGGCTTTCAACTAAAGACACAGCCACGCAAAAACTGCGGCACTTGTACAGCTCCTTATGGGTAGGCTACTGCAATTAGTGAAGTGCTTTCCTCTGTGGTGAAACAATCAGCACTACACTAGTGTTAATTTCATCAGCTATTTTTTAATTTAGTTTTAGTCTTAGTCCTGTGTTACATTTCCTTTTTAGTTTTAGTCATATTTAGTCACCTTCATCCTGTTTTTATTTAGTCAAGTTTTAGTCGACTAAAAGTCTGAGCATTTTAGTCTTATTTTAGTCAAAGAAAACTAATTATTTTAGTCTACTTTTTGTCAATGAAAACTGTTGTCTTTTTTAGTCATCAGATTATTTAGAACATTTCAGTCAAACTAGTCTAGCCAAAACCAATAATTTGTCATTTTAGTATATATAAATAAATAAGATTATATCTTGTCCTTATTTGATGAAAAACACAGGTTGAATGATTAAGAATGCAGCTTTGCAGAGAGTATCTGGTCAGGTGTGTGGTGTTTTTGCTCTGTGTTATGGCCACATTGCTTCCCTTCTGATAAAACAATGCATTCGCTTAAACTGTGGGTTTTCTCTGGAAGTTTTTCCTTGTACGATGTGAGGGTCTAAGGATAGAGGGTGTCGTTTTTCTCATACTGATATTATGAACAATCTGTGCTGTTCTATTTGCTGTAAAGTGTCTCTACTGTAGGCTATTTTTATTATATGTACAGCACTTTGGCTCGACCAAAAATCGTTTATAAATGTGCTATATAAATAAAACTTGATTTGATTTGACAGCATCAAGCACCCACGGAACAGTGAAGCAAATATAAAGACTATTATGTCAAAAAGGCAGGAAGGAAGCAAGGGCAAGTGGCAGCTTTACTTACTGACAAAGTCTGACAACCTGATCATCATTCACGTCATTTATCTCTCCAGCAGGACTAAGCCCCGTTGTTAAAACCTGCCAGCCCACCACCGGACCGGTTTAGGGCTCACGAAGAAATCCCCTTCCCTCTTAAACATTCTGACCAGTCGCATCTCCATGTATGAAACTCACATAGCAAATCCTGGAACAGGGGGGGCTTTATAATCCACTGTTTAATCCTTAATCCCTAATGTGTCCAATCCCATAACCTGGTTGACCTGCCATGTTAGAGGAGGTTGACGAGATCAGTGTTAAAGTTAGACGTTCTTTAAGAAATTCACTTTCTCCTGTCGGCTGGAGCTCCCTTTGTGTGCTCCGTCATCTGTTCTTCACAGCCTGCTGCAGCATGTTAAAGTGACCTTTGATTCATGGGTATTTATTCATGACAATGAGTTGGTTATAGATATGAATTTATTTCATGTGTTTTATTTTCTATTTGGCTTTACATTTGTATTTCCTGTGCTGTGTAACCATATAGAACAGTATTACAGTGTTGATCCTTTCTTTTGCCACGAAGGTGACAAAATAGGGAATGACCATAAAGTGTTTTTCTAACATCAAATATTAAATAATTCATTTTGAAGTGATATGGGCTACAGGAAAACATTTGCATGTAATTATTGAGTTAGCCAAAGTCATACACCATTTGACATTATTATCACTCCAGTATGACTCCAGAGATGTCTTCATGTAGCTATGGTGGATTTAATCACAGATAAAGTCCTGGAGGCTCCAACCCAAACACATCATTTCAATAAAGTTATATCAAGCTGGTTCATCTGTTGAAGAGTCTCAATACAGTTTTATTTTTCATGAAATCATAGGTGTAGCTTCTTTTCATATCATAATAGTTTTTAAGATAATATAAGTATTTATATATCTGGTGGCCGGGCTTGCCACGGAGCCCGGCCGGGCACAGACCGAAAAGGCAACGTGGGCAACACCTCCGCTTCTCCGTCCCGCGGGCCCACCACCTACGGGAAACAGCGATGGGGTCGGGTGTGCTGCCAGAAGGGTGGCAGTGAAAGCGGAGGGTCTCGACGGACCAGACCCGGGCGACAGAAGCTGGCTTTGGGGACGTGGAACGTCACCTCTCTGGGGGGGAAGGAGCCGGAGCATGTGCGGGAGGTGGAGCGTTACCAGTTGGATCTGGTTGGGCTCACCTCTACGCACAGCGTCGGCTCAGGAACCTTACTTCTGGATAGGGGTTGGACTCTATTCTTCTCCGGAGTTGCTCAAGGTGTGAGGCGCCATCGGGTGTGGGGATACTCACAAGTCCCCGGTTGGGTGATTCGTTGTTGGAGTTTACCCCAGTGGACGCCTGCGGGTTATGGGGGGGGGGGGGAAATCTGACTGTTGTGTGTGCTGATGCACCAAACAGAAGTTCAGAATATACAGCCTTCTTGGAGACCCTGGAAAGAGTCCTGTATGGGGCTCCTGAAGGGGACTCTTTAATCTTGCTGGGAGACTTCAACGCACATGTGGGCAATGATGGAGACGCTTGGAGGGGCGTGATTGGGAGGAACGGCCCCCCTGATCTGAACCGGAGTGGTGGTTTGTTACTGGACTTCTGTGCTAGTCATGGATTTGCCATAACAAACACCATGTGTACGTGGTACCAGAGCAGCCTCAGCCGTGGCCGAGGCAAAGCAGCGGGTGTGGGAGAAGTTCGGAGAATACATGGAAAAGGACTTTCGGGCGGCACCAAAGTTGTTCTTGAAACTGTCCGACACCTCAGGAGGGGGAAGCAGGGAACCATCCAAGCTGTGTACAGTAAGGATGGGACGTTGTTGACCTCAATTGATGGAGTGTTAGGGCGTTGGAAGGAACACTTTGAGGAACTCCTGAACCCGACAATTCCGCCCTATGTTAGAGGCAGAGCTGGAGTATGACGGGGGATCAACACCAATCTGGTGGTTCCACTTTTCAAAAAGGGGGATCAGAGGGTGTGTGCCAATTACAGAGGCATCACACTACTCAGCCTCCCCGGGAAAGTTTACTCTAAGGTACTCGAAAGGAGGGTCAGGCCGATTGTCGAACCTCAGATTGAGGAGGAACAATGCGGATTCCGTCCTGGTCGTGGAACGACAGATCAGCTTTTTACTCTCACAAGGATCCTGGAGGGGGCCTGGGAGTAAACTTATCCGGTCTACATGTGTTTTGTAGACTTGGAGAAGGAGTATGACCGAGTTACCAGGGAGTTACTGTGGGAGGTGCTGCGGGAGTATGGGGTGAGGGGGTCTCTACTCAGGGCCATCCAATCTCTGTACTCCCTAAGCGAGAGCTGTGTCCGGGTCCTCGGCAGTAAGTCGGACCCATTTCCGGTGAGGGTTGGCCTCCGCCAGGGCTGAGCTTTGTCACCAATCCTGTTTGTAATATACATGGATCGGATTTCGATGCGTAGTCGTGGGGGAGGGGGTCTGCAGTTCAGTGGACTAAGGATTGCACCACTGCTTTTTGCAGATGATGTGGTTCTGATGGCTTCATTGGTCTGCGGCCTTCAGGACTCACTGGATCGGTTCGCAACCGAGTGTGAAGCGGCTGGGATGAGGATCAGCACCTCCAAATCTGAGGCCATGGTTCTCAGCAGGACACCGATGGCCTGTCCACTCCACGTAGGGAATGAGTCCTTACCCCAAGTGAAGTGTTCAAGTATCTCGGGGTCTTGTTCTTGAGTGAGGGAACAATGGAGCGTGAGATGGGCCGGAGAATCGGAGCAGCGGGAGCGGTACTGCAGTCGCTTTACCGCACCGTTGTGACGAAAAGGGAGCTGAGCCAGAAGGCAAAGCTCTCTGTCTTCCGGGCCATTTTCGTTCCTACCCTCACCTATGGTCATGAAGGATGGGTCATGACCGAAAGAACGAGATCGCGGATACAAGCGGCCGAGATGGGTTTTCTCCACAGGGTGGCTGGTGTCTCCCTTAGGGATAAGGTGAGAAGTTCAGTCATCCGGGAGGGACTCAGAGTTGAACCGTTCCTCCTTCGCGTCGAAAGGAGCCAGTTGAGGTGGTTCGGGCACCTAGTAAGGATGCCACCTGGGCGCCTCCCTAGGGAGGTGTTCCAGGCAAGTCCAGCTGGGAAGAGACCAAGGGGTAGACCTAGGACCAGGTGGAGGGATTACATCTCTTCGCTGGCCTGGGAGCGCCTTGGGATCCCCCAGTCAGAGCTGGTTGATGTCGCCAGGGAAAGGAACGTTTGGGGCTCTCTGCTGGAACTGCTACCTCCGCGACCCCACCACGGATAAGCGGGAGAAGATGGATGGATGGATCGATTAATGTTTTACAATAAATGTGCAGTGTACCATCCTGTGACCCCTTGTGAGGGTCCCTACCCTCAGGTTGGAAACCATTGTTTGGAAATAGGTGGAAATGTGATTTATGTTTTTTATTTAGTTTGTTGCATTTTATGGTACAGCCTTAATATATTTGAGTTTATTGTATTAGACATTAAGTTACGACACACACATTTTTCAACTGAACATGTCTGGACAGGCTGGGATTGACTCCCTCCGAGAGTGGCAAAGCCCCCGCAGCCCCCCCTGTGCATGGTGGGAAGGATATCACTTTAAGTGATGAAAGCCATCTCAGGGCATTCACTTGTTTATCTCTCAGTCGGTGATGACAGAGAGAGGAAAAGTTTCAGGCTCGGTTGCTCATTGTGGGCCGGTGAGATAGAGGAAGAGACAAGGCAAAATAAAAGCCAGCCAGAGAAATTTGCATGGTGCTCAATTATACATTAGCGAACATCACTTGGCAATCTGTTCATATCAATTTAATTGGATTTTAATACTGCCTGTGATCTTGTTTCCTAATTAACAGCAGCGGCTGGCAATAAAGCAGAAGCATGCACCCAGCAACACCTTTGATCCGGGCCATATGGACTTTCTTGGAGCTCATTGGTAGGGAGAGAGAAAAATATCAGTCACCTAAATATGGGCCTATGACAAGCCAGCGGAAAGGGGACTTCAGTGTGTGTATGTGTGTTTGCATAATGTTTGTTCTCGTCGTTGTTGATCCCTGTGTGTGTCAGCGCATGTGTGAGTGTGTGTTTTTCTCACCGCATGTATTTGCTGCTCCCTGCCAATGTGTGTATGTGCATACATGTTTGTATCCATCAATGTTGGACCTTGGATGTGAATGTGTGTGTGTGTGTGTGTGTGTGTGTGTGTGTGTGTGTGTGTGTGTGTGCCTGCCGGGGGGTGGAGGGATCAGCGCGACCCCCAGATGGCGGATATCACTCCTACAGTACCTTGCGCCTTCATTGATTAATTTCTTCCCTGATTGGTTGTGATTACTGATAAATAAAACATGATCTGAGGATCAGATGCAAATCAGCTCGGGGTGAGGGTGGGGGGGCTGTTGATTGCTTTTTCAAATCTGTTTATTTCTTGCCCCCCTGCCCCTGACTCTGGAGTGGAGGGCAGGAAGACGGTGGACCTTTTTTCTGCTAGAACTCAGGACAGCATCTCTGAACGTGTTTCCTTCTTAAAGTTGTAGCACATATTTATCCATTAAGGTCATCTAAAAATAATCATACTCCGTACTGAAATGAACAGAGTATGACGTTCCCTCTTAAACAACTTTTTTGAAGTCTGTTTTGTTGCATTTTGACTGTTGATGATGATCCCTGATGAAATGTATTAATTTAATGCCGTCAAATGTCTGTTTTGGACTTTGTAGAACTAAATAAACAATCTGAAGATGGCTCTTTGAACACTCTATAGGGCCCATGTTAAAGACAGCTGTCGGCCTGTGTTGGATAGTCTTTGAAGTCAAACTAATATTTACTGCAGACAGAAATATGCGAACAGTCACAGCACCTGGATGTCAATTTCAATGTCAAGGTATGAGTGTTATTCTGTCTGATTGGGAGGTGCTTGTGGTGTGTTTTTGAGCGTTGGACAGAGACATCCCTTTTCCAATTTCATCCTGCTTAGCCTACTAATAATCCAGGTTAACCCATCCTGACTCCAGCTCTCCCTTGCAATCTCATATGTAAGATTTATATCAATCTTCTCAGCTCAAAAACAATGTAACATTTTAACAAAGAAGCAGGATATTCAATTACCATATATTTTGACCCGAAGACAACAGGAGGGGTAATGACCGATTTACTACTTTCATCAATCAGAACTTTTTTGTTTTACATTGGATTGCATTAAGGCTTTATGATATCCTTCACAGGAGACATTTGAACATATCAAATGGCTGATCACCACTTTCATTGAATTTTGGATGATTTAGTCAACTTTGTAACACCCATGGTGTTCCCGGTCAAAAATGACCGCCATAAAGAAAAGGAATTAGTAACCATCCGGATCAGATAAAACACACACACAAACACCCACACACACACATACTCTAGATGTGTCCCCCCCCCTTTATGTGCCCAATCCCCCCATGTGATTCACACCTGGCACACACAAACACACAGAACAATTTCACACATTTCCCGCTCTTATGTGCCCATCCCCCCACATGGATCACACCTGACACACGCAATACATGTTCAGTGTCTATTCTTTGTATATTTACTAGGGCTGTCAAGTTAATGCGTTAATAACGCGTTAACGCAAAAAAAAATTAACGCCACTAATTATTTTAACGCGATTAACGCATGTGTATTTTTTGTCCTCGGCCGCCCCGTAGTTTCAGAGCGCATCGAGTTTAAAATACCATCTACAAGCTGATGCTGACAGCCCCGCTCCTGCCGCCCGCTTGTGGCAGACCACACTTCCACGCTCACCGGCAGGCACCGACTGGCTACTGAGAGGACCGGGAGAGACCTTACGTGCATTGTTGTTAGCATCTGGTGCTAGCCAGCTGCGCTAACGGATATAAGGAGCTGTTTAAATGAAAACAGAGGAGCGACATTTCGCCACAACTGCGCCGAGCACTTGAGGCGACATTTCGCCACAACTGCGCCGAGCACTTGACTTTATGCAGGAAGCCAGACAGCGGGACATGGTACGAAAAGTCAGCACACTAAGCACGGATAGTGCGTAACTTGATCGCAGTGTCCAGGCAGCTCCGTTCGAGCATATGCCTTGAGTTGCACATAGTTCCAACGATCCATCACACACACACACACACACACACACACACACACACACACACACACACACACACACACACACACACACACACACACACACACACACACACACACACACACACACACACACACACACACACACACACAGTATTGTATTATTGTATGAGAGAGGTTTCAGGTTGTTGTGTTTAATATTCATGAGAATATTTGTCATTGTTCAAATGATAATAAACATTTGCATAAAGCATATTTGTCCACTCATATGTTGGTAAGAATATTAAAAACTTGAAATATATAATAAATAAATATAATTTAGAACAGATCAAAAATGTGCGATTAATTTGCGATTAATCGCGATTAATTATGGACAATCATGCGATTAATCGCGAGTAAATATTTTAATCGACTGACAGCCCTAATATTTACTGCAGTTTTTCATGTATACCAGTAGTCTGATACACTATTTACAGTTTGAAAGGGTGTTCAATTACATTTGGTGATGATTAATGGTTTTGCTGTTAATGTAATAGCAGTTAAAACAGGACCGGTCAAATTTGACCGAGAACACCAAAGTAAGGGGAACGAAGACAATAGGAGGGTTAAAGGCCTCAATTTGCCTGTCTTGACAACTGAGAGTCTGGGACCAATGGGCAGTCACCTGCCTTACCTGGGCCCAAACACAGCCTGGGAGATGTGAGCTGGGAAATGGTTTGTATACATTGTAGAACAAATGTAAACATACACTGGACGAGGCTCCACTGTTGATGTTGTAAAAGTGAACTGGTTAGATGTGTTGGTACTAGTTTAGCCTGGACCCTGGACCACCTCACGGAATATGCCACTATAGGAATTAGCATTTTGGGAAATTAAGGATGCAGCGCTTTTTAGGGCTTGTCTCATAGTAGCACTTTAAGTCAGAATATCTTGGACTTTGATGCACTGATTTTGACTTTTTTTTACTCTTGACTTTGTGGGAGCACAATATTTATTCAGTAGCCCTTCAAAGAGAAAGCTGTTAATGACAGTATTGTATTGTGAGTGTTTACCCCATTTACTGTATATGCAATATTCACAAAAGACAGAGCGGTTGGCCTGCAGAGGCTCTAGTTTGCATTGTATCATATACTACAGTTTGCATTGTATCATTGACCTGCCTCCCATCTACAAGGAGCACTCGATTTCCCTATGTAAAGTTTAGAGGTTTAACTTGACATTATTATCCCAGTTTAAAGAGGCCTCCATATGCAAAGTCAATTAAGTGGGAGTGCTTGGATTCATGGAGGCAGAGAAAACAGTATTTGAGAGGAGAGGGGGTAGAGATTTCAAATACAAACAAGCCCTTTAACAAGTGCACCATTTCAAAGAATTCATTTTAAAGACAATGCATAAATCTACATCTAAATCTGAAATCTCTCCCTGAAAATGTCATACGTCCAGCAGCTCATCCGTGGTTCCCATCCTGAGAAAATATTGTATTTTAAATGATAAATAGTATAATTTTACAGAAACCAGTGTCTCTACATGGATGTGAATACTAAATGCACAGGTGGAGATATTTCATCCGAGTCACAGCAGATCGGTGGATAACGCTCCGGTCATTCTCAATCGTAAGGATGAACAACACATTCTCACTCCCAACTCGTACTATAGTGACGTTATGTCAGGATCCTTTGGCGTCACTATCAAACGCAGTGGGGGATCGCGGTGAAATGCTCTTCACAGATCCATTCTCACAGCATTTATCAACCTTTTTCTTACTCAATATCAAGCCACACTTATTGTTTTTACTTCTTTATTTTAATTGTATTATGTCGGACTTTTGTTGCTGTCAGTTAGGGGGAGAGTAGGGGCTCAGCATACTGAAATCTGTATTGTTTCATCGTTTTTTCCTTCTAATTTTGTATTCTTTTCTAAACCACACACTGTTATTTACTCAGCAATAAGACACAATTATGCTTGTGTTTATTTATTTGTTTATTTATTTGTATAATGTCAGACTTTTGGAGTCCGTCGGGACCGAGGGTCGGAGCAGCTCATTCGAACACAGGAAGCTGTATTTTCAAAATAAGAGTTCATTTTAATATTATGTTTGATCATATATTTTGTGTTAACTAGACCAGGGGTTCCCAAAGTGGGGGTCGTGAGATGATTACACAATTAAATTAGAAAATGAAAAATATATTTATTTATTTTGTATCAATTTAAAAAATATATATTATTAATAATAACGTGTGCATAGACATTTTTCAGGGGCAGACTAGCTATCTGTATAATTTCCCTGCAGCGAGGCTCCCCCCGTTGAAAATCCACTAGCGCAGTATTTCTCAAACATTTTCATACCAAGGACCACTTAACCAATAAAAAAACACTCACAGACCATCTAACTCCACAAATATCCCAAAACAATAGGCCTGCTCACCACTCCAACAGTAGGCTACATAACAGCCTAATAATGACAACTTAACCTTCTCTACATCGCCTCGTTCACACAATGAATCAACAATACAAATAAAACTACGTAAATAATTGGACAGCCTTCTGGGGAAAACCTGGTCTGATTAAGAGAGACGGCATTCATCCTACTTTGGAAGGTGCAAATCTCATTTCGGCAAACATTTCAGGGCTTTGTGGACTTAATCCATGACAAACTGGAGTTGAGACCAGGAGGCGGAGTCGCAGTCTTACACGCTTCTCTGCGCTCTCTACTAGGCAGTCATCCATAGGAATCCCGAACCCAATAAAATACCCAATATTAGCGGTGTGTGTGTTTCTGCCCAAGGACAATTTAAGGTAAAACCTAATAGAAGTGTCATACATAATAACCTAATAAAAGTAAATGTAACAACTACTACAGTGCAACAAAACAGGAATATTAAATGTGGTCTCTTAAACATAAGATATCTAGCATCTAAAGCAATATTGGTAAATGATTTAATATCAGATTATAATATTGATATATGCTGTCTCACTGAAACTTGGTTGAGACATGAAGAATATGTCAGCATAAATGAGGCCACTCCACCCAGCCATATCAATACTCATATTGCCCGAGGCGTGGGCCGAGGAGGTGGAGTTGCAGCAATCTTTGACTCAAGTTTACTTATCAATACTAAACCAAAATTAAATTATACCTCTTTTGAAAGTCTCGTTTTTAGTCTTGCGCATCCGACCTGGAAAACTTTGCAGCCAATCTTATTTGTTACAGGTACCGTGCACCAGGTCCTTATTCAGAATTCTTATCAGAATTCTCTGAGTTTTTATCAACTTTGGTTCTTAAAACAGATAAAGTAATGATCGTAGGTGACTTTAATATTCATGTTGACGATGATAGAAATAGCCTTACTGTTGCATTTAACTCTATATTAGATTCTGTTGGTTTCTGTCAGAGTGTAAATAAACCAACCCACTGCTATAATCACACTCTCGACCTTGTTCTGACTTATGGTATTGAAATTGAGCAACTATTAGTCGAACCGCATAATCCTGCTTTATCCAACCATTTCTTAGTAACTTTTGAAGTACTGTTGCTAGACTACAAAGCATTAGTCAAAAGCTCCTGCAGCAGAAACCTATCTGTTAGTGCTATAGCCACATTTAAGGAAGAGATTTCACCAATACTTAACTCGATAGCATGTCTGCATGTAGGGGAGGAAACTTATACAAAATGTCCACCACCCCAAATTGATCATGTTGTTGATAGTGCTACAGATGCGCTGCGAATAAAATTAGACTCTGTTGCTCCTTTGAAAAAGAAGAAAATAAAACAACATAGATTAGCTCCATGGCATAATGCCGAAACCCGCAAAATAAAGCAAAAGTCGAGACAACTTGAAAGGATATGGCGTTCCACTAAACTTGAAGAATCTCGTTTAATTTGGCATATTACTCTCAATGAATATAAGAAAGCACTGCGTAAAGCGAGAGCAGCCTACTACTCTTCATTAATAGATGAGAATAAGAATAATGCAAGATTTCTTTTCAGCACTGTAGCCAGGCTGACAGATAGCCATAGCTCGATTGAGCCTTCTATTCCCATAGCACTCAGTAGTAATGATTTTATGTGCTTTTTTAAAGATAAAATTGTTACTCTTAGAAACAAAATTAATGACCTCTTGCCTTTGACGAGTATAGTGTTATCAACTCCCGGAAACGTAAGTTATAATATTACACTAGATAGTAAACTAGAATGCTTTTCAGCCATAAACCTTGAACAATTAAATTAAATGATTCTCTCTTCTAAACCATCAACGTGTATGTTAGACCCAATTCCAACTAAGCTGTTGAAGGAAGTTTTTCCATTAATTAGCACTTCTTTATTAAATATTATGAATATGTCTTTATTATCAGGCTATGTTCCACAATCATTCAAAGTAGCAGTGATAAAACCGCTTCTTAAAAAGCACAACCTCGATCCAGAGGTTTTAGCCAATTATAGACCTATTTCTAATCTTCCGTTCCTCTCAAAAATTCTTGAGAAAGCAGTCGCAAAACAGTTGTGTGATTACTTAAAAAACAATGATTTATTTGAAGATTTTCAGTCTGGCTTTAGAACACATCATAGCACAGAGACAGCTCTGGTCAAAGTCACAAATGACATTCTAATAGCCTCTGACAAGGGACTTGTCTCTATTCTTGTTTTGCTCGATCTCAGTGCTGCATTTGATACTATCGATCATGATATCTTATTGCAAAGACTAGAGCACTTAGTTGGCATCCAGGGAACTGCTTTAGGCTGGTTTAGGTCCTATCTATCTGAACGCTCTCAGTTTGTACGTGTCAATGATGAATCTTCCACGCAAACCAAAGTTAGCCACGGAGTGCCACAGGGCTCAGTGCTCGGACCTATTTTGTTCACATTATATATGCTTCCGTTAGGCAATATTATAAGGAATCATTCTGTAAATTTTCATTGTTATGCAGATGATACTCAACTATATTTATCAATCAAGCCTGATGAAATTAATCATCTAAATAAAATTCAAGACTGCCTCAAGGACTTAAAAACGTGGATGACCTTAAACTTTTTGATGTTAAACACGACCAAAACTGAAGTTATTGTACTTGGCCCGAAGAATCTACGAAACAAATTATCTAAAGATATACTAACTACGGATGGCATTAATTTGGTCTCCAGTGAGACTGTAAAGAATTTTGGTGTTATATTTGATCAGGATTTATCCTTTAACGCCCACATAAAATCAATTTCAAAGACCGCCTACTTCCATCTACGTAACATTGCAAAAATCAGGCATATCTTGCCTCAAAACGATGCAGAGAAACTAGTCCATGCATTTGTTACTTCAAAGCTGGATTATTGTAACTCTTTATTATCAGGGTGTACCAAGAAGTCAGTCAAGTCGCTTCAGCTAATTCAAAATGTTGCAGCTCGTGTACTAACCAGAGTTAGGAAAAGGGACCACATTACTCCTGTTCTGGCTGCCTTACACTGGCTCCCTATAGAACACAGGATAGAATTTAAAATTCTTCTTCTCGCCTACAAAGCCCTTAATGGGCAGGCGCCATCTTACCTTAAAGAACTCATTATAGCCTACTGTCCTACTAGGGCATTGCGTTCCAAGAATGCAGGGTTGTTGGTTGTTCCTGGAGTCTCTAAAAGTACAATGGGAGCCAGAGCCTTTTCTTATCAAGCTCCACATTTGTGGAATCAGCTTCCAGTTTGTGTTCGGGCGGCAGACACCCTATCCGTTTTTAAGAGTGCGCTTAAGACTTTCCTTTTTGATAAAGCTTATAGTTAGGGCTGATTAGATTCAGCCCCTAGTTTTGCTGATACAGGCTTAGTTTGTCGGGGGACATCTTACTTCTTCCTTCTCTCTGTCTATACCTGTGTACTCCCATGTTCCGATTAACCCAGCTTCCCCAAATGTCTTTCTTTTTGGTGTCTATATACGCTGGGATCCGGAGTCATGGATGATCCTGCGGTCCTGTGTCCTGCATCGCGAGCCCTGGATCTTGAGTCGTGGCTGTGGTCCTGGATCATAGGTCCTGGATGGATATCCTCGTGGATTCATCTTCCTATTATACACACATGCATTTCCAAACATTTGGACTACCTATGTTGCAAATGTATTATCTTTTCAATTTACACACGGCATCTATTGCACGTCTGTCCGTCCTGGAAGAGGGATCCCTCCTCTGTTGCTCTCCCTGAGGTTTCTCCCATTTTTCCCTTTAAACTGTGGGTTTTCTTCGGAAGTTTTTCCTTGTACGATGTGAGGGTCTAAGGACAGAGGGTGTCGTATTGTCATACTGATATTTTGTACAAACTGTGAAGTCCACTGAGACAAATGTAACTTTTGTGATATTGGGCTATATTGATTGATTGATTGATTGATTGATTGAACTACAGATTATATAGGCATTAAGTTCAAATGCGATTTAAAATGCTCTCAGGTTTTACACCTCTTATGCAATGTAGACTACATTTATTACGGAGTTTATGTTCGAGCCAACAGACTCACAGATCGTTGGCTACTGAGAGATATGCAAAATACACCGCATGTAGTAGGCTACGACACAAACCTCCGCTCTGGATTTTCAAAACAAAATACAGTAAAACTATGGTCGCAGGCCCAAGTTTAACTCTGAGGCCTGCATGGTCTGCCTACAAAACAAAAATAAAAAAACGTTTATGCAGCCCCAACAACAGCCTCTGATCATCAACAGACTTCATGCAATGCTTCATCGGATGCATATATTAGATAATAATCTCTATAGCACTCCTAACACATCTAAATCTACTTTCAGCATGAATAAATGTTCATAAAATACATCCATTGTTTGTTTTATATGCTTCTTGAAATACTAAAAAACACATCGTTTTTCTAGAACAGATTACAAATCGGCTGAAAATGGTACAAACAAGTGGCAACATGTTTGACGAAGGTGCTGCGCTGGGCTATATCATGCAATCAAAAATTAAGCTCGCTCCATTGCGGATATATTCCTGCGAGAGTGCGGAAAACTTAAATTAATTCACTAACAGGTTTTGGGGGTATCTACAGATAAATATTAAGCCTGACAAGGTACTTAACGTCTAAATTGCATAGTTTGTTTTGGGACTTGCAATGTTAACTATGTTGAAGCACTTATTTGAACTGATATTATACATATTAATTATACTCTTAATATACCGCAAACACCCGCCGTTGTGAGTCCACTACCGCCCGAGAGGACCCGGGTTCGATTCCGGCCTGAGGTCTAAAATAAAATAATAAACTCCCGTTCATCGCGTCCATTCGCGACTCACCTATCACATCTCTGCGCCCCACCAGTGGGGCGCGCCCCACACTTTGAGAAACGCCTTTACATCACTGAGCTGACGTTATAAGATCCTCTCAGTCTGACAGGAGAGGACTCTCCTCCAACTTGTTGTAGAAACAGCTCCTTATGTACGTTAGCTTAGCTAGCTAACCAGATGCTAACAACAACAATCCCCGGGACCCGTGCGCTCTCTCTCTCCCTCTCTCTTGCAGACGTGCCACACACACAGAGCCTCATGATAGGCCCCTGATCTCAGTAGGCCCCTGGGCTTCGGCCCAGGGCAGCCCGTGCATTAAGGCGGCCTTGACAGTAGCTGAGGCATGCAGGGTGGGGGGGGGTGGTGGTGTCAGCAACCTCAGCAGCTTGGCACACTGGTGACTGGAGGTGCAGCTGTGAAGGTAGAAGAACAGGGGGGAAAGCCTTGAGAGGGGGGTTTACTCACCTTCATGTGCTGCTTCTTGCCAGACAGGAAGTCTGTGATTCCACTGCAGCCGTCTGTGCAGCCATCTCGAGTTGAAAATACTACTCCTGGAGGAGGAATGGCCTTTGACTTAAGCTTTACACCGGACGTGATGCGTTTTTTTTCAAGTAAATGTACGGATGTAAACTAATTTGCGGCACAAATTCAATTTATCTTTTAAATAATTTTTATTGTTTTAAGTGGTTGTAATTGTATTTTAAATAATTTTAAACTACTTTGAACTTAAGTTATATTTTAGTCAGCTCTGATTTTAGTTACTTAGTTAAGTTATGTCCTCCTAACAAATGATTTATTGAACCTTAAACTTGAGTAGTTGGCTCCTTGATTGCCCAGAGTGTCTCTTTGTTGGAGTTCACCCCAGTGGACGAGAGGGTCGCCTCCCTACGCCTGCGGGTTATGGGGGGGGGGAAATTCTGACTGTTGTGTGTGCTTATGCACGAAACAGCAGTTCAGAGTATACAGCCTTCTTGGAGACCCTGGAAAGAGTCCTGTATGGGGCTCCTGAAGGGGACTCTTTAATCTTGCTGGGAGACTTCAACGCACATGTGGGCAATGATGGAGACACTTGGAGGGGCGTTATTGGGAGAAACGGCCCCCCTGATCTGAACCGGAGTGGTGGTTTGTTACTGGACTTCTGTGCTAGTCATGGATTGGCCATAACAAACACCATGTTCGAACATAAGGATGCTCATGAGTGTACGTAGTACCAGAGCACAGGCAGAAGGTCCATGATCGATTTCGTTATCGTATCATCGGACCTGAGGCCGTATGTTTTGGACACTCGGGTAAAGAGAGGGGCGGAGTTGTCAACTGATCACCATCTGGTGGTGAGTTGGATCGAGTGGCGGGGGAAGCCTCTGGTAAGCCCAAACGTGTAGTTCGGGTGAACTGGGAACGTCTGGAGGAGGCCCAAGTTCAGGAGGCCTTCAACTCCGGCGGAGCTTTTCGGGCATTCCTGTGGAGGTTGGGGACAATGAACCAGAGTGGTCGGTGTTCAAAGCCTCTATTGCCGAAGCCGCAGCGGGGAGCTGTGGTCTCAAGGTCTTAGGTGCCTCAAGGGGCGGTAACCCTCGAACCTCCTAGTGCACACCGGTGGTCAGGGAAGCCGTCCAAATGGAGAAGGAGGCCTTCAGGGAATTGTTATCCCGGGGGACTCCCGAGGCAGTTGCAAGTTACCGACAGGCCTGAAGGGCAGCAGCTTCAGCCATGGCCAAGGCAAAGCAGCGGGTGTGGGAGAAGTTCGGAGAATACATGGAAAAGGACTTTCGGGCGGCACCAAAGTTGTTCTGGAAAACTATCCGACACCTCAGGAGGGGGAAGCGGGGAACCATCCAAGCTGTGAACAGTAAGGATGGGACGTTGTTGACCTCAACTGATGGAGTGTTAGGGCGTTGGAAGGAGCACTTTGAGGAACTCCTGAACCCGACAACTCCGCCCTCTATGTTAGAGGCAGAGCTGGAGTATGACGGGGGTTCAACACCAATCTCCCGGGGGGAGGTCACTGAGGTCGTCAAACAACTCCACAGTGGCAAAGCCCCGGGGGTGGATGAGATCCGCCCAGAAATGCTGAAGGCTCTGGGTGTTGAGGGACTGTCATGGTTGACACGTCTCATCAATGTTGCGTGGAAGTCGGAAACAGTACCGAAGGAGTGGCAGTCCGGGGTGGTGGTTCCCCTTTTCAAAAATGGGGATCAGAGGGTGTGTGCCAATTACAGAGGCATCACACTACTCAGCCTCCCCGGGAAAGTTTACTCTAAGGTACTCGAAAGGAGGGTCAGGCCGATTGTCGAACCTCAGATTGAGAAGGAACAATGCGGATTCCGTCCTGGTCGTGGAACGATGGATCAGCTTTTTACTCTCGCAAGGATCCTTGAGGAGGCCTGGGAGTACGCTTATCCGGTCTACATGTGTTTTGTAGACATGGAGAAGGCGTATGATGGAGTTCCCAGGGAGTTACTGTGGGAGGTTCTGTGAGTATGGGGTGAGGGGGTCTCTACTCAGGGCCATCCAATCTCTGTACTCCCAAAGCAAGAGCTGTGTCCGGGTCCTCTGCAGTAGTCGGACCCATTTCCGGTGAGGGTTGGCCTCCACCAAGGCTGCGCTTTGTCACCAATCCTGTTTGTAATATACATGGATCGGATTTCGGGGCGTAGTCGTGGGGGAGGGGGTCTGCAGTTCGGTGGACTAAGGATTGCACCACTGCTTTTTGCAGATGATGTGGTTCTAATGGCTTCATCGGTCTGCGACCTTCAGCACTCACTGGCCATGGTTCTCAGCAGGAAACAGATGGGCTGTCCACTCCAAGTAGGGAATGAGTCCTTACTCCAAATGAAGGAGTTCAAGTATCTCGGGGTTTTGTTCTCGATTGAGGGAACAATGGAGCGTGAGATGGGCCGGAGAATCGGAGCAGCGGGAGCGGTACTGCAGTCGCTTTACCACACCGTTGTGACGAAAAGAGAGCTGAGCCAGAAGGCAAAGCTCTCTGTCTACCGGGCCATGTTCGTTCCTACCCTCACCTATGGTCATGAAGGAAGGGTCATGACCGAAAGAACGAGATCGCGGATACAAGCGGCCGAGATGGGTTTTCTCTGCAGGGTGGCTGATGTCTCCCTTAGGGATAATGTGAGAAGTTCAGTCATCCGGGAGGGACTCAGAGTTGAACCGCTCCTCCTTCGCGTCGAAAGGAGACAGTTGAGGTCGTTCAGGAACCTAGTAAGGATATCACCTGGGCGCCTCCCTAGGGAGGTGTTCCAGGCACGTCCAGCTGGGAAGAGACCAAGGGGTAGACCTGGGACCAGGTGGAGGGATTATATCTCTTCGCTGGCCTGGGAGCGCCTTGGGATCCCCCAGTCAGAGCTGGTTGATGTGGCCAGGGAAAAGAAAGTGTGGGGCTCTCTGCTGGAACTGCTACCCCTGCGACCCGACCACGGATAAGCGGGAGAAGATGGATGGATGGATTAGTTCAGAATTTCAGAGTCAGAAGGTTGAGCGGGCTCATGTTCAGAACTTCGGATCCAGATCAACATGATAGAGGGAGATGTGTCGCAGGACATGTGTTGGACACACAGACTGTGTGGTTGGACTCTGTCCCACAGGCAGGTTGCAGTGTAAAATCAGAGGAGACTGGCCCAACTGTACGTTCTCAAACTGCACCACTTAGAACTAACTAAACAATGCAGAGATTATTTTTATATAATTGTATTCAATAACCAACTAAATTAAACAATATGACGTGATTTGTAAATACGAATACAGATTTGACTTAATGTTTTCATAAATATATTTTTCCCCCAGTGAAATTGGCATGGGACTTATTTTTACCCTCTCAAAGAACCGGAATTCGAAAAGCAGAACCGGAATCGTCAAAATCCAAAAACCCAACCCTAGTAATGGATACCAAAACAGATGAGACAAAATACATGCAAGTGTCAAGTATATACATATGTGAAAGTGACAATGTATGTATGTGAGAATATGATATATGTTTATATGAATGTAAAAGTTAGAACTTATTTATGTGAGAGTGAAGAATACCTATATGTGTGGAGGTGTATATATATGTAAGTCAGAGTGAAAATACATGTATGTGTTGAAAAATCAATTGTATATATATGTGAGTACAAATATATGCATGTGAAAGGAGAATGTATGTGTGTAGTTTAGTTTAGTTTAGTTTATTTATTGATAGTGTCGTGTACAGTCCCCATCGATGAACTGTCACAAAAACAGTAAATGGTGCAGCTTTAACCGACATGGCTAATTTACAGCTGTTGTCCCTGGCCAGATGGCAATAGACATCCTTAAAATTACAATATATCAACAGCATTAGAATTAAAAAGCATTAAAATATATAAAATAAAATAAAAAGGAGGAAAGACAAGTAGATACCGGTGTGAGGATAAAAGAAAACAATAAACAACACATGTTACTATATACAGTACTTGTCACATAGAGCACATCACAATCACACAACAGAAACGAGGGGCAACATCCATGATCACAACATGTAACACAACATGTAACACTCACACCATACTCAGTGAAAATATATGTATGTGTGTAGGAGTGAAATTATATGTATGTGTGTGAGAGTGTAAATATATGTATGTAAAGGAGAATGTATGTGTGTAAGAGTGAAAATATATGTATGTAAAAGGAGAATGTATGTGTGTGAGAGGGCCAGAATGAATGACGGCCTACACGGCCCCTCATACATTTGTATGTTTTTAAGGAGAAAAACATAGTTGCGCGGTTGTGCCAGTGTTCAGCCTCAAGTTGTCTAGTAGTCATAGGACAGTGAGGGTTACTAACACTATTACACATTTAAACAGTACAGTATATTCAAAATGAATACATATTGAAGAACACATAATAACATTGACTTTAACACATTTAGCTGTTGCAAACCAGTTGTGGATCCACATAAAAGGTTTTACAGTCTTTTGCCTGTTGTATTATTAAAACATTATTACTTTATTTGGTACTTTGAAGCAGATGGACTGAGGTTAAACACTACCATTTAGCTAGCAGTCTATGCTAAATTCATTGTAATTGCGTTTCAGTGTTGGTATAGCTATACAGCAAATGTAAAAAATGTAATGTTATATGTTCATTAATGAGTAGATATTTGGCAATAAATGCACCAGCGGGCAGTAACAGCACAGACTGAGCAACAACAGGATTGAGTGTAAGACCAGAGGAATGTGGACCCAGGACTTGATGCTGAGCTACAGTTATACTCTTTAAGTTCATATTGAGAAGTGGACAGATAAGACCTGGCTCTGGAGCTGGTTCCTCTGCTCTGAGAACGCTGCGAGACAGACAGCTGCTGCAGATAATGGCTCAGGTTATACAGGGTCGGTGGGGCTTTGGTTGATGGGATTTAAGGGAAAGGGTTGGGTCCGGAGGTGTGTTTACATTTGTATGTGTGTTTGCTGGCTGGGGCTCGGCTTGGCTTTTGGGAGTGAGTATTGGCTTCTCCCTTTTGACAGGGCCTGTCCGTTGACTAGGGATCCTTTTCTCATTAAGCCCCCTCTCCCTAATCCTCCCTCCTGTTTGAAACCCAGTCCACACCTCTCCTCCATCCAGGAAATGAAAAGAAAATGCTTTTTGTCAGATGATGCACTCAATCTCTTTGCTTTTACTCTATCTCCCTTCTTTCTCCTCCACCTCTCTGTCTCCACCTTACCCTGTCCCTACCTCTACCCCTCTCTTCTCTTTATCAATAATTATACCACTCTTGACACTAAAGACTTAACATCAAATGAGCTTGGAAATCCATTTTCACACGTTTGGCTGCCCATTCCACAGCTTTTTATTTTTTTTTATATATTTCAGAGGAGGCGAGGGGAGAGCGGCTCACAGACTCAGAGTTGCCTTTGTTCGTCTGCCCTCTGGCCCTCGGTGCCCGGGTGGCTGGTACCATCGGGAGACAGCTAGAGGAGATCAAACGTGTGTGCTGGTACCTGGCCCCTGAAGATGCCCCCTGGCACTCGCAATTAAATCAGCCAGCGAGTAAAAAAATGTCCTGGTACCGTCAATCAAAATAATTTACCCGGACTTGGTGGCTTTCTTAAAGGCGCACCGCTGCTTTTCTGACGGGGCCTGTCCACTTAATTTCAAAGCTCTTTATTCAAATCAGGGCCGAGGAGGAAGTGCTGGCAAGCACCGCAACTGGGATTCTTATCCTCTAGCCTGCAGTTGTCTTCAAAAATAATGTGAAGGAGTGGGGGACGTTGGGATGGAGATAGAGAAAAGAGGCACCCGGTGAGGCAGCGTGTCATTTGAATAAAACGCTGGACACTTTCAATCTCCCAGAACATAAGAGGAAAGGTTTTAATGCACGACTGCGAGGAAGCACACACAGTGCCTCTGGTTGCCTTGGTGGAAAGCAGTTAAAAGGACATCCATGGAAGTCAGATAGAGTTTACACTTAAAAGTTGAGATGACCAAAGCAGTGTGCTGAATTTGAAAACAACAACCCCTACTCTTCCTTGTGTGAGTGTGAGTGTTGTGTCATTTCCGGCTTTTTACATAGAAAATCAAGAGCTTATATTATATTTCCTTACTGTCATGCCTAAAACAGATCCAGAGAGTGAGCAGGTATCAGAATTACTTCATGTGTTCATCATAAATAAGCTTCTCCAACCTCTGCCTTTGGTGGTGCTTCATAGTAACCTTAGATTTGCGAAACCTCTCGTGAGACACACTGTCCGAAAACCTTTCAAGATTCAATTCAATTCAAGATTCAAATATGTATTGTCATATCATATACACAGCTATGGTGTATGCAAGGAATTAAACACTTAGGTCACAGGTTTATAAGAATAAAATAGTCAGAAAATTGTGCAAGCTCAGGTGTTTAAAGCTTATGGCCTGTGGGATAAAACTGTCCCTGAGTCTGGTGGTTTTAGTCGTGATGCCGTGGCACCGCCTGCCAGGAGAGCAGCTCCGTCCTGGTGATGTTCTGTGCAGCTGCCGTACCAGGCCGTGATGCTGCCAGTCAGGATACTCTCTATGGTGCACCTGTAGAAGGTCAGGATACTCTGCCGGACCTGACGGCCTCGACCCTTTCTTTTAAAAAAATTGCAGCTCAGATTATAGCCAAACCAGTTACTGACATTTGTAATCTCTCCCTGTCCACTCACACACTACCAGCTGTGTGGAAGCAAGATCTTGTTTCGATCCCACTGAGTTGAATAACTATCGTCCTATCTCAAATCTTTCTGTGTTATCAAAGATTCTTGAGTCCCTAGTTTCAACTCAGCTAAAACTTTTTTTTTATTCACAAAACATCCTTAACCCTATGCAATCTGGATTCAGATCAAAGCACAGTACTGTGACTGCCAGTCTGAAAGTCTTAGACGATATTAAGGCTGCTTTGGATACAAAATATGTTTGTGTTGCATTGTTTATTGACCTAGCCAAAGCATTTGACACTGTAGATCACCACATTATGTCTAATGTTTTGTTGATGTCTCGTTTCGGTCATAACGCCATTTGCTGGTTTCGGAGTTATCTAACCGACCGTACTCAATGCGTCAGGTTGTGTAGTACTGTCTCTGACCCTGTCACCTTGGAGAAGGGAGTTCCACAGGGCTCTATTTTGGGGCCCTTGCTCGTTTTATTATATGTAAACAATATTTGTAATCAGATGCAATCATATCTGATGATTGTATTGCACTATTGTATACTCACGTGCTCCTTCTCTGGATACGGCCGTTTCCAATTTAAAATCAGATTTTGCGCTTCTTGATTCGAAACTGCTATTGAACAGTAAGAAAACCAAAGCAATGCTTTTTGCTCCCAAGTCAGCGTCCTCTTGCCTCTCCATTGACACCCTTGATGGCGTCTCCGTTGAGTTTGTCGATACATACACATATCTGGGCTTTTGATTGGACAGAAGTCTAAACTTTAAACACCACATTGAAGTTCTAACTACGAAATTGAAATTCACTCTTGGCTTCTTTTACAGACTTAAATGTTGTTTTTCAACTTCTTCCCGTAAAAGGTTGGTCTCTGGCTTATTCCTGTCCCAGCTGGACTACGGTGATACAATTTATAGATTTGCCTGTCCCACTGTTTTGGCCAAACTTGACCCACTCTACCATGCTGCACTACGATATATATTAAAGGTCCCATGTCATGGCCATTTCTACTGATCATAATTCCATTGTTGAGGTATACTAAAATAGATTTATATTGTGCAATTTTCCAAACTCACATTGGTTTCTCATACAGCATCTCTGTATAGCATGTGTATTCACTCTCTGTCCTAAACGGCTTGTTGGAGCTCCTGCACCAGAAGAGCCTGTCAAGTTTGGCTGTACTCAGCATGGAATCAAAACGCACCATAGCTTTAAATCTTAATAAGTTTGTGAGGCATTTTGCTGAACAAGATGGTAATCGCCACATTCAGCTGTTATAGCCAACTTGATGCTCTGCTCACGGATGACTCGATGAGCATAAAAAACTGCTAAGATGATGACCTTACGTTTGTATAATATTTTTCTTCATGTGGGGGTCTGCCCCCAAAAAACTGTTTTAAGTCCTGAGAAAGTCAAATAAAACTTCACTGCCCAGCCAAAAAAAAGTAACCACTTTGATTTAACTAGGCCAGTAGGTACAGATGTAGGGCTTCATTTCAGACACGGACTGGGCCCCTGCTGAAAAGGAAACCCCCCCCCGCAGGACTTGATACGCCCCCTTGATAAATAAATGTAATTTTAATTAAACCAGCTGCAATGGATCATGGATCCACCAGGGGGAGCCGTGAAAAGCTGCCACACTGGAACTCATGTGAAATAAACAGCTGATAGATCTACAGGTATCTGATCGGATATTTGTTAAGATCCATATGTCACGGATACGATCATATTCTGTGCTAAATAAGAGACATGTAATCATTTACAAAACATCACCATGTTTTTATTTAGCAAAATAATGTTGTTTAATTCACGTAGGTGTAAGTACAAAAACATCGCTATGTTTTTTCATCAGGAAATGCAGCCCGGCTCAAACAAACGATTTTCAATCATCATCCTCACGATCATTTAATGTATCATATGTTCGCGAATTGAAATGAATGCACTAATATATGTAGTTTAATCCACGTGAGTTTACAACAACAAAAATAATCGCTTTGTTTTTATATCACATCCGACCGGAGGAAAATGCAGCACGGCTCTCACTACCAATCATCCTAATCCCACGGGCAAACAATAATATGTACAGTGTTAATAGTTTACTGTATTATTAGTGTATAATATTACTGCTATAACAATCACACATTGAGTTGTTAAAATCTGACCGTTGTTTTTTTTTAAACAGTCTGAATAAAACGGCAGCTCTCAGGTGATCAGGTGTGTGTTTACCAGTGTTGGGACTAACGTGTTACAAACTAACGCATTACTGTAACGCAACTACCTTTTGCGGTTACTAATAACGTTACTAGTTACCTATTCCCATTCAGTAACGCCGTTATAGTTACTGTGATTTAAATGGTTGCGTTACTGCGTTACATTATGTGATGGAACTGAACCGAATCTCCCTGCGGATGTAGCTTACAGGCGAATACAGCGATGTCCTCTCACAGCACCATGGAAAAGTGAAAGTAACCAGAGAGGAGTGATGATTGGTTAACGCGGGGTAACATTTCAGGGTAAGCCAATCAGAGACAGAGTTGGGCGGGTCTTGCCTTATGGGGAAAATACACAGACACACAAACACTTGCTAGCACACACACATACACGGCAACGCTCACCACCAGCACACACATACTATGGCAGATGCAAGTATCAGCGAGAGCAGCAGCGCATTTACAACTTGGAGATATAACCACTATTTTCAATTTGTGGGGATAAAGGAAAATATTATGGTCAAATGTAAACTGTGTGCAGGACAAAAAGCATTGTCCCCATCGAATAACAGCAATGCCAATCTCCTGAAGCACCTAACTAATGTAGCTACATGAGGCTATAAAACTAGTCGCCAAAGACCCCACCGTCTCAACCACCGGCAGTGACCCAGATGGAGCAACACCATCTAAACAGCCAAAAAACGATTATTTTAAATCGCCACATGTCACCCAGAGTCAACTAAACAGATTGATTGCTGAAAATAGTTTGTTTGTCTTCAGTGTCAGTCTGACAGTTTATTATGTATCTAATTGTTACTGCCAAAAGAGTGTAGTTCTTGTTTAATTGTTACACTGCCAAAATAGTGTAGTTGTTGTTAATGTGTACACTGTGGTGATTGACATTATTCACCCACGGATCTATGGGTTGGGGTGTTGTTCTGCACGGACATTTTAGTGAACCAGACTTCTTGTTTCCGCCGGTCTTCGCTTCCCGGGAATGAAGTTGTGTACAATGGTTTTCAGATGCTAAATAAAAGTCTAGCTTGTACCTTTGATACCCCTCCTCCGACTCCCATCTCTCGGCACCACAACACTGCCAAAAGAGTGTAGTTGTTTTTCAAATCAAATCAAGTTTTATTTATATAGCACATTTATAAACGATTTTTGGTCGAGCCAAAGTGCTGTACATATAATAAAAATAGCCTACAGTAGAGACACTTTACAGCAAATACAACAGCACAGATTGTTTTAGTTTTTATTTCATATTGCACTACTTAGAACTTGATTGTTGAGGCTACAATAAAGATACCTGCTTTATTGTTATTGCACAGATTACAGGTACTGAGACAACGAAATGCAGTTTAGCTTCTAACGGTGCAACAAGCAGTGAAGTGAAAAGTAATGTACACAATCTACAGAATAAAATATAGAATGAATTGAATGATGAATAAACAGTGAGCTTGGGTTCATACACTAGCAGCCTGTGAGCAGTATTAACAGTGTGTATGAATATGCTAAGATGTATAAAGTATGAAAACGGTAAGCAGTGCAAGTATAGTATAAAATATATGGATATTAATTTCATGATAAACATTGTGGAACAATGATGAAAAATGTGAATGGAAGTGGCGACGTAAAACTGACACAAAACAACAACAAACAAAAATATTTTGAGAAGCCCCCACCCCCCATGTTGCCGGTGCTGTATGCTGCAAACTCTTTGTTTAAAACTAATTGGCCATCGGAATGTGTGGAGTAAGTCTCCAAAGGGGGAAGGTCACATTCCACAGCTCTCCCCGCCCCCTCCTGTGATCTCCCAACCCCCAGTCTGTACGTTTGTGTTCGCATATTTCAGTGTTAATTTTGGCAGCTGTTTTTGATTTAGTCTTAGTCTTTAGACGAAAATGGTTATTAGTTTTAGTCACATTTTAGTCATTCCTATCCTTCGTAGTTTTAGTCGACGAAAACTCAAAACGTGTTAGTCTAGTTTTAGTCGACGAAAACTCAAAACGTTTTAGTCAACTTTTAGTCGATGAAAAATTACATTTTAGTGAACTTTTAGTCAAAATGTGTCTCTCAAACAAGTGATTAAATGCTACAGTATTCAGCAAACAAAACTGCAGAGCTGCAAACATTGCAAACAGACTAAGTTCTACAACACCCAGTTGTCTTTGTGTATTTGTGAATGATGCGCCATCTCATGGTTAAATCCTGTAATTGAACAAATGGGGAAATTTGGCAACGACCTCTAGCAATTTGGCAACACCCCCAGCCACTGGGATCCGCTGGGCTTTTGACTGGGACACACCCATGTGAGTCCTATCTGGAGTGCTACATCTGTAAGGACTTTCCACTGGATAACAACTGCAGCGATGTTTATGTTTTAGCTGAATACACGTTTTTTAACCCTAACTGATGCAGTTAGTCACTTCTTTAATGTTTGTTCTTTCTGATGTAAAGTCAAGGTTGTAACTGTTTGCAGTAAAGTTGTGGGGCGCTGAACTGTTCTTTTGATTCTTTTGATTTATGATAGTAATTACTTGTCTTTCAAATTTGAAGGAGGGTGAGCAAGCATCTTGAGGAACATTCATCATTAACTCCTCCAAAAAATATAGTTTATTCAATAATAAATACATCTGTGAATCATAAGAGTGATTGACAGCTGATAGGAATAATATGATTGTTAATATTATCATATTCATACAGACAAACATCGATGAGACAGTTAATTAATATACTTATTGCAGCAGTCTTCATAGATTTGGTACCCCTGCTGGTCTAAGAGTGAAACAAACTCATTCAGTTAATGTTCAGTTAAAATGCATGATATTATGTCTGCCACCTTATATAGTTATATGTAAGGCTTTACTGATGTGCCACAATAATGTCACCAATGTTATTGAGTTAAAATCTCAATATTGTGGCTTTCCAAGTTAACATTGATTGATATGACTGCGATTACATCAGCATATACTTCTGCCAGGGGATGCCACCCCTCAAAATCTCCTGCCACCCTCTTGCCACCCCATGAATATTTGTCTAGATTTCAAAATACTGCTGCTGGTTTATAAAGCACTCGACTCGGACTCGCGCACTGATTGACGCGACTCAGACTTGGACTCGTGAATTCTCGTGCACGATGACTTGGACTCGGACTCGTGAATTCACATACTGGGCCCTGCTATTCCAGTCTAAAGATGTCTACCAACCTTCCAACATTTTCCCACACCACTCCGCTCCTCCGCTCGCTTCACTGGCTCCCGGTAACTGCTAGAATCCACTTCAAGACACTGGTACTTGCATACCATGCTGCGAATGGATCTGGCCCTTCCTACATCCAGGACATGGTTAAACTGTACACCCCAGCGCGTGCACTCCGCTCTGCATCAGCCAAATGACTCGTTGCAACCTCGCTGCGAGGGGGACCCAAGTTCCCATCAGCAAAAACACGTGGGTTTGCTATCCTGGCTCCAAGATGGTGGAATGAGCTCCCCATTGACATCAGGACGGCAGAAAGCCTGCACATCTTCCGGCGCAGACTGAAAACTCATCTCTTTCGACTCCACTTCGAGCGATAGAATTAATAACAAGGCACTTATATACTAATATAGGACTGGCTTATCTATAGTCAGCTGAGTAGCACTTGAAATGTTTGGCTCTATGATACCTGATGTACTTATATGATTCTGTTTTCTTCTGGGTTGTGTCTTCCTGGTCGTATGTACTTATTGTAAGTCGCTTTGGATAAAAGCGTCAGCTAAATGCAATGTAATGTAATGTAATGTCTAGAGACACCCCCCGCATCGTGCTGTATGCTTTCACACATTCTGCTTCCACATTGGAAAAGAGCAGCGCAAAATGCTCGTTATGTGGAAACAATATTGAAGAAGGCTCTGTAACACTTTACTCTAAGAATCGAGTTCAGATATATAGGCTGTGTTGAACACTATCATCAGAGTAACGTGATCTAATCAATAAATAAAGATTCAGCCGATAACACGAAAGCACAGTATGGCTACTTAACATGCATAAAAGTGCAAAACGAAAACTTTACCATAGGAAAATATTGGCATACAAATATAATCACTTCTCTAAAAAAGGTAACTCATTTAAATATAGTTAGACATATTAAAGGTCATTTACAATAATAATATTATAATTGGTAATAAGCTTTATATTAGTGTAGCACCTATTACAAGAATTGTAGCCAAACTCACTTCACTTCAATCGACAGGTTAATATAACATGACAGGATAAAAGCAATGTAGAGGAGCATCTACATTTAAACACATATATCCACGAAGATTAATACATGAAGACTTGTGACTCGGACTTGACTGGGACTCTTCTTAGGTGACTCGGACTTGGACTCGGACTCGAACATAGGTAATGATGACTCGGACTCGACTCGGACACTCCTTGGGTGACTCGGACTTGGACTCGAACACAGGTAATAATGACTCGGACTCGACTACGACTCTCCCTTGGTGACTCGGACTTGGACTCCGACTCGAAGAGTGGTGACTCGAGAGTGACTTGGACTCGTGAATTGGTAACTTGACTACAACACTGACACACACACAGACCCACACACGCCCTGGCGACCGGACATATTCTTCATAAAACTAATAATATGGCGTAATAATCGGGCAGTTCGATGTGTTTTACCATAAGAAAGTATATGATGTGAACGAGAAAGTATATCGTGAATTAATAAAGCGTGGCCTCGTTAAATTGAGGCCACGAATTACATCTCGTGCGCACAAATTAACAAAACGTGGCCTTGTTTTATTTATTTTTCTCTCTATGAACCCTCCAGGGCTCCGTAGTTTTCAATATAAGTAATGTTTTCTTTTTGGACGGACACTATAATTTACATTGTTTTACTATGTTAAATCTGAATTTACTTTAAAATAAAAAAATCTATATTGATTCTGACTTTTCTACATCCAACTCACAGGTTTATCATTGCTTTGAGAAAAAAGATTATTCATTTACCCCTTTTAGAAGGGAAGTTATAGTCATTTGTTCTGGGAATGTCATTTTCGAGGCCTGAAAAGCAGGCTCAGGGGTTAACAGGTTAAACACCTGGGGCCTCATTTATAAATGGTGCGTCCGCTCAAAAGATGGCGTATGCCAGTTTCTACGCAATGTTTGTGATTTGTAAAAAACAAACTTGACGGGAAAATCTGCGGTCCTCCACGCAAACTCTGACCCATGCGTACGCACTAAGCACAAAAGCGGGAGAGACGAGAAACTGCGACACCGTTGGCAGAAGGAAGAATGGAGAGAACTATGTGGAAATAATACCATAAATAAAATGTTACCTCTCATTTATCATATATGAAGAATTAAAGCCAATCTTAAAATGATTAAACAAACGCCTGTTTGCGACTCCTCATTGCACACAAAAACATAACTTGGAGAGATAAATAAATACGGAAATGTTATTGATCACCCCTCGATTATGTTCTCTTGTTAAGAAATGTATTCTCATAAATGATGTGGTAAACAGAAGGACAGAATTACTTTAAACTGACGCCGTTTTGCTTTTCTAGGTTGTATAGATACGAGCATGGTTTTATATACTATCATGTTTAATCATGTTTTATGGCGTTCGCCAATACTTGATAAGTTGTTCGTAAAACACAGGAGGTATGGAAACTAATAACACCATATGTGGTCAATTGTACAGCTAATATAACACAACACATTCGTTTTATTCCCATTAACTGGTGGATTATGGATATAGAGTTGCTGCTGGGGTGGGGGGGGGGGGGGAAACACAAACCACCAAATGACAGCTGGGACACAAACCACCAAATACAAAAAAATAATTCAGATCCAGTCGTCATGACTCCACTCCGGAGGGATTCCCCGATCATTTCTTAGAGTTTCTCATCAAGGGGGTGCCTGAGGAAGGCTATGTGTATTGTTTTTGTCATTAACCTTTTTCGGACCACTTATTTATTTATTTTGGTGACGATCCGACCTCCATGCTGCTACTCTGGTTCAAACTGCATCCACCAAACAATATGATTTATCTCGACCTCCCCAAAATAACCAAAATCTGTGAGATGTCTTTTTTAGCTGTTCTGTCGTCATTTCCTGCGATCTTCTTCATGCAGTCAGTCAAAATGAATATTAATACGGGGCGTTTCTTTGACTATTTATAGGCAAATATGGGCGTGACGGGAAGTCCGCAATTCGAGTGGATTGTGATTTATAAAAGGGAAACCGGCGTAGGACGTGTCGTACGCAAGTCCTACGACGGTAATAATAATAATAATAGATTTAATTTGTTAGCGCTTTTACAGGTGCTCAAAGACGCTTTACAGATATAGTGAAGGGAAAAGGAAGGAACAACAAATAAATATATAGTAAACAATCACACATTAAAAGCCAGATTGAAGAGGTGAGTTTTTGTAAGTTTTTTGAAGGTGGTGAGGTCAGTGCAGTCTCTGATGGGTTGGGGGAGTGAGTTCCAGAGGGAGGGGGCAGCGACGGAGAAGGCTCTGTCCCCCCAGGTCCGGTGATTGGTGCGGGTGGGGATGGATAGGAGGTTGGCTTCTGATGAGCGGAGGCAGCGGGAAGGGCGTGGGGGTGCAGCAAGTCTGTGAGGTAGGGGGGGGGCCTGATTGTTGAGGGCTTTGTGAGTAATGAGGAGGACTTTGAAGTTGATTCTTTGACGGACGGGGAGCCAGTGGAGGTTCTGGAGGACGGGAGTGATGTGGTCTCGGGAGCGGTGTGGGTGAGGAGGCGGGCAGCAGAGTTCTGGATATGTTGGAGTTTATTGATTAGGTTGGATGGTATGCCGTAGAGGATGCTATTGCAGTAGTCGAGTCGTGAAGTGATGAATGCATGAATCAGGGTTTCAGCAGCAGAGGAGGAGAGTGATGGGCGGAGACGGGCAATGTTTTTGAGGTGGAAAAAGGCAGTCCTGGTGATGTGATTTATGTGGTGGTTGAATTTGAGCTGACTGTCGAAGATGACTCCGAGGTTGCGGATGTGAGGGGGGGAGATAGAGTGTGGCTGTCAATGGTGAAGTTGAAATTCTGGATGTCTTTGATACGGGATGGGGGGCCAATGATGATGATGTCTGATTTGGCACTGTTCAGTTGGAGATAGTTTGTTTGCATCCATGCTTTTATTTCTGAGAGACAGTTGGTGAGAGTGGAGTGTGTTGTGGGGGTGATGGTTTTGTTGAGATATAAAGTTGGATGTCATCGGCGTAGCAGTGAAATTGAAGGTTGTGGCGACGAATTATTTTGCCAAGGGGGAGCATGTAGAGGATGAAGAGGAGGGGGCCAAGCACCGAACCCTGGGGGACACCTTGGTACAGAGGAGCAGTGGAGGAGGTGCAGTTGTTGATGTTGATAAACTGATGTCTGTCGGTGAGGTAGGATTTCAGCCAGGAGAGTGCAGTGTCGGTGATGTTGAGTGATGATTCGAGGAGGGACAGCAGGATGGCGTGGTTGATGGTGTCGAATGCTGCGGTGAGGTCGAGGAGGATGAGGATGTTAAGGTTGCCGGAGTCAGAGGAGAGGAGGAGGTCGTTTGTGATTTTGAGAAGAGCTGTTTCGGTGCTGTGTTTTGATCGGAAACCGGATTGAAATGGCTCAAAGAGATCATTGGAGCTGAGGTGGGCTTTAAGTTGTGAGGGCAACGACACGTTCAAGTATTTTTGACAGAAAGGGGAGATTTGAGATGGGCCGGAAGTTGGACATGATGTCAGGTGTGAGTCCAGGTCTTTTGAGAATGGGTGTGACAGCAGCCAGTTTGAGAGAGGGGGGGAACTGATCCAGATCTGAGGGAGGAGTTAATGATGGTGGCGATGAGTTGGGAGATGGCAGAGAGGCTCTCTTTAACACATTGGAGGGCATTGGGTCAAGTGTGCAGGTGGAGTTAATTCCAGTCATGAAGTCGGACAGTTGCATGGGGGTCACAGGGGAGAAGTGGGACAGGGGGTGTGAGGTGAAGGGGGGGGAGGCAGGAGGGAAGGTGGGGGGTGCTGATGAGGGTGTCAGATTGCTGTAAATGTTGCTGATTTTGGTTTGGAAAAATGAGAGGAAGGAGTTTCACTGTTCGGTGGTGAAGGATGAGGTGGCGTTGTCACAGGTTTTGAGAAGTTTGCTGATTGTGGAGAACAGACGCTTGGGGGTTGCTGGAGCCAGACTGAATGAGTTGTGAGTAGTAATTAGACCGGGCTGCTTTGAGTGCGTTACTGTACTGCTGGAGATAGTCTTTGTAGATTTGAAGATGGACTGTTAGTGTGGTTTTCTTGTGTTGGCGTTCAAGTTGACGTTTCCTTGATTTCATTTGGCGGAGTTCGGGGGTATACCAGGGGGCGGAGTGTATGAAAGAGACATTTTTTGTTTTTGTGGGGGCCAGTTCATTGAGACAGAAGGAGAGGGTGCTGTTATAATAGTCCACAAGTTCAGATGGGTTTTCAGAAAGTGGGGGGGGGGGGGAGACAGACATCTTGCAGGCAATGGAGGCAGTGATTGCTGAAGGTGAGATGGATTTGAGATTTCTGTAGGTTATTGTGCGTTTTTGCTTTTGGGCGGGGATGGGGATGTTGATGTCCATGATGATGGCCAGGGGATCAGAGATGTGGAGATTGAGGCTGGACAGATGATGGATGGTGAGACCAGTGGAGCAGACCAAGTCCAGGATGTGACCACGGCTGTCTGTTGGGAAGTTGATGTGTTGGGAGAAGTTGCAGCAGTGAAGGGTTTCCTTAAATTCAGAGGCATATTTGCAGGTCGGGTCGTCAACATGAATGTTAAAATCACCTAAGAGGAGAACAGATGGGGATATGGCAGAAAGCTGAGTGAGAATGTCAGAGAGGTCGGAGAGAAAGGAGGGGTTTGGCTTCGGGGGACGGTAGATGATGGCTGTGACCAGGGGAGTGGGACCAGATAGTTTAAAGATCAGGTGTTCAAATGAAGAAACATCAGGGATGGGGATTATGGTAGCTTTTATTTCCTTTCTGATAATAGCAGCTATACCACCACCCCACCCTTGTGGGCGAGGTTTGTCAATGTATGTGAATCCTGCTGGGGTGATTTGATTTAAAGAAAAATAGTCCAGGGGTTTTTGCCATGTTTCGGTCAGATACAGAAAGTCCAGGTTATTGTCTTTAATGAATTCATTTAGAATGTGGCTTTTATTGTGGATGGAGCGTGTGTTGAGCAGGGCTGCTCTGAGGTGGCGTTGCATTGGGGGGGGTTGTGTGGACCGGGGGAGTGAAAGGAGATTGGTCAGATTCACGTGTTGTTTGTTGTGATGGCGTAGTGTGGGCGTGTGACAGGACCGAATGGACGGGATGGAGTGTGGAGACGTGGAATGAAATAAAAACTTACGGCCAGAGCCTCTGTGTGAAGGACGGCGTTTGCGGAGTATTTCATAATCTGCGAGGATGTCCATGCAGTCCGGACGCAGGCGGTTATTGAAGGAGTGGAGATCTGACAGGGAGTAGAGCGGCGGCATGATCCGGTGAAGTGGCGCTAGCACGGAGCTAGCTAATGCTGGGGACCCAGGCAGCAGAGACCAGGAGCCGGATGACCGTGGAAGAAGGAGCGGTGTGAGTCCAGATAAAATGAGAATTATAATCCACAGCATATCAGGAGAATAATTCCAGTGGTTTCCAGAGGAGAATCGTAGGAGGTGCTGACAGCCTGGTGCAGAGTGGGAGCCGGGTGACCAGCCTACTAGCTGGTTAGCTAGCTTGATAGCCGCCGGCTGTAGGCGGCAGGGAGAGACGATGTCAGCGGGGAAGCCGGCTTATCGCAGCGGGATGGGAAGACCCACACGAGCCGCGGAGTTAGGGTGGAGTTAGGGTGGAGTTGGGGTGGAGACAAAAATGTTAGCTCAGCAGACTTCAGGGAGCCGAGGAGCCTGCTAGGTCCGATAATGCTAGCGGGCTAGTGGGCTAGCGGGCTAGCGGGCTAGGGACCGGTGAGCAGGAAAGAGCCAGCAGGTAGGAGATGACAACACATTTATCTGTGTCGATTCGAGATAGAGATGCTGCTATTTTTTGCTAATGACTGATGTTTAAAAAGTAGATAGCCAGACAGGAGAGGTTCTGATCTGGACTAAATAACTATATTTGGGGCGGAGGAGCGGCGAACAAACAACGCCAGCACCCTCGGCGACCCGGGAAAAAAATAAGCAGTGTTTTATGAATTGGAACATTTCTGTGCGTATTTATTTGCTTTGTCCTACGTAAGCAACCTTCCCACGTGAATCCTACGCAAGGCTTTATAAATGAGGCCACTAAACTGTTGAAACAACATCCATAATATTCATCTGGCTGCTACTTAGAAATTATTTATCTATTTACCTAATATATCATACTCCAATAACTTGCATATAGACTCTTATTGCACTATTTCACTTTTTTAAACCATTTTTGTTTTTGTATTTACTATTTACTATTTACTTGCACTATATTTTTCTGTTTATCTCTGTTATTGTGTTGCACTGTTGGAGAAGCCAGATTTTCATCGGCATAACTACACTGTAGCTATGTTCGTATGACAAAATAAATAACCTTGAACCTTGGGGGCGTGTCCCTCTCTCTGCTGCTTCCTGTTATCCACAATCAGCTCCTTGGTTTTGCTGACGTTGAGATGGAGGTTGTTATCCTGGCACCAAGACCTCCTCTCTGTAAGCCGTCTCGTCGCCGTCGGTGATCTGGCCGATTGCGGTCGTGTCGTCAGCAAACTTCACGATGGTGTTGGAGCTATGTATGGCCATGCAGTCGTGTGTGGACAGGGAGTAGAGGAGAGGGCTGAGCACGCAGCCCTGAGGGGCTCCGGTGTTGAGGATCAGGGTGGAGGATGTGATGTTTCCCACCCGCACTGCCTCGTTAAACAAATGGATGGTAATATTTCAGACAGGACCCTTTCCTTTGTATGTGAGGCATTTATTGACATTAAAGGTACAGTCAGCGATTATAATATGAAAAAATATCTCCTCACCATCTGCTAGCTGTCTGCTCTGTGGGTGCAGAAAGAAAATCCAGTGTTCATAGAGTCACAAGGACTGCAGATGGAAATTAGCTATAAAATCGGGCATAAATCATCTCTTCTCTTTTCTGAGATTAATGTATTTGTATGCATGGTCCTTGATCAAATAAATACATATATTAAATAACACTATTCGCACCAGTCAATAACAGGGGGCATTTGGGCTTGTCTGGACAGGGGAAAGCCCATGGATGCATAGAGAAAGGCATTGAGATCATTTGGACAGTACATCTTTTGTTGTCTTTGTTATTTTGGTGTTGAGTTGTAATATCAACACATTTTCTCTGAAAACTCTACCTTTAATCAAGGTTTGTTTATTTTCCAGTGACGAGCAACAAACACTTCCCAAATGTATTGTAACCTGAAAATCTAATTTGGCCTCTCTCCATTCATATTACCTGCAATAAGTGACAGCATCTCACGATTCAGCAGCTCTCCTGCCGCCCTCTTTGTTCTATGGAAGGACTCTGGCCATTGTTCTATTATACTGTGTTCTCGCAGCATAAATCATAAAACGACATCCGCCTGTACAAATGCTTTCTCTTAAAAAACAGCAGGGTGCATCTTAAAGGCTTTCTTGTCTGCCAGACAGACAGCAAGGTACAGTATTGTTACTTGATTTAGAAAAAAGGTGGTTTTACATGTTTTCTGTGTATTTGGTATTTTCTCCTTTTCCTCTGACTGCTATGAACATTGAGGAGAATGTATTTTAATGAAATAGGTGTGAACAAGTGAGGAAAAGCAGACCTTGTGTGTTATTATGGAAGCAAAGTCAACATAAGCATGCCTTGTCGTCACCTTGCTTAAAGTTTGCATGTATACCCCTTGAACGTTGTGTTTTACAGTGGCAGGACACGTTTTGCAGTGTTTCTCCCTGTGTCCTCACAGTGGAGGAGAGGGAGTGTCGGTAATTGATGGGCACATTCCAGGCTTGTGGGCAAATGCCCCGGGGGAAAACTTGAAATAATGACCAAAATATTTTTTAACATGTTAATTAAATGTCAAACCACAATGCTGAATGTACTTTGAAAGCAAGGTAGAGTACTTTCTCTTACTGTAAGTGGCTTCCTTGTTTTCTTACTTGTTCAGAGGAAATAAAAAAGAGAGATTTATCACTGACACAGAAAACAATGAAATCTGTGCCTCAGAGGATTTTTTTATCTAAATATACACTTAAATACATTTAGCTGACCAGGAGGGGAGTATGCAGTGGCTTCCAATAAACCAAGATAAAGTACTGCAAACGTACTTTGATTTGAGCGTCTTGGAACTGAAAACAAAATGGACTCTTCTATAAATCATGATAACGCTGTGACTGCAGGGAGAAAGAAGAAGGGGGCGGTTATGCGAATGCAATAAGAGATAAAAAGTAGGGCGTTAAAAAAGTGAACTCCATTGTCATGGCACAGAGAGATAAAGCAAACTTTCAAAGCAGAGTGGTTTGCATACATTGAGGCAACCAAATAATTGAAGAGATTTTTGTCAATGAAGAGTCATATGTAGGAAAGATAAACAGTAAATGGACTACATTTTGTCGCCCTTTTCCTGCTTTTTCGACCCCTAAATGCACACTTAAACAGGTCAACATCAACCCATTGAAACACACTTAGTAACATGATATCAGGAGCAACTTAGGGTGACTACAGGAAATCAATGGTGATGGAACCACTGACAATCTGAATGGTGGACGACCACTCCTGGGCCTCAGCCGTGTGTGTCTACAGGTCCAGGTTCACGCCACAGTTTGGCTCCTGAGGAACACTGATTTATAAGGGGATGTTCCCCTTTAAAACACCTTCCTTGTAGCTGTGGGACTGGTGTATAAAATGTGACGATGAGTCCGTATCTCTCTGTTGTACGACAGCTTTCAAAGGCTGGCAGGACGCAGTGAGGTATGCATGTGTGTACGGTGGGGTGGGGGAGGGTTGCTTAGATCTGTCTGAGCCAAAGCCCACTGTGCCTTGATGCCTTGGAAAGGCCAGGGTTGTTGAAGCGTGTTACTAATTAACAGAGAGCAGAAACATTTGTATGCGGCCGTTAGCTCAGAAACAAATGTATTATACTCATCTTTCCTTACAAGCTCTCAAACAGACACATTTAAGACACCTTGCCGAACCAGTCCCACTCCACTCAATTTGGGCAGTGTGAATCGATGTCACTCACTAATAACATTATGGTTGTAATAATGTACTCACATATATTTGAGTCTGCCTTTAATGGGCAGGATGGAGCTGTAGCCACTAATGTATTCACAGTCAGACCAACTGTCACTCGCCACAAAGGGAGGAAAAGCTGGACTTGCTTGAATAACTGTAATAATTGGAAAATGATTCTGATAGCCTGAAACAATCTAATATATTACAGAATTGTATTAAAATAATATCAAATCAAATTAACTGCTATTCCATAATGAATTAGGTAACAAGTTAGGCAGATATTAATCGCTATCCCCACCCTTAGGCCGAAGCCAACTGGGAGATAGGATGAGATGATGATGAGGTAGGGATGTGAGGAGGGATGATGGGAAAGAGGAAGGGAAGGATGAAAGGGAGGGGGAGAGGGGTTATTAACTTGGCTCTTGCATCTTGTTAGAACTTAGTAAGGAGCAAGGTAAATTCCTCAATGAGGTTTAGACTTTTTGCCTTTTCCTCCTTCTGTTTTCCAGTTTAATTTGCCATCATTTCATAAGAGATTTTGCAGAAGAGGGTGTCACTGCGAAACAGGTAAACATTCCTAGCCCACCTTTACCTTAAATATTTGATTGGCTGGTAGAAATAAGTGCACTTAAATTATCCTATAATTTTAAACCTGTAAAAGATGCCCCAAATTCAAAGTCAATATAAAAAAATCTCACTTCAAAATGCTAGTGAGAATGCGATGAACAGAAGGCAAACCATAGTCATATATGTTGGTCTTGTAATGTTTTGTGCGGGTTCTGAGAAACAGCTATAAGAGAAATGTCATTTGTCTAAACATAAACCACTAACTTTATTACTTGGGAAAACACCAGAGGGAATACAAAAACAGAATTCCTACCCATGATATAAATTGCAATTATTAAACAAAGAAATTATAAATAATTGTTTAAAATATTTTATTAACTTAATTAACTCACAATGGAAGAAGTCAATGAAATTAATGGAATGGAGAAAATAACCATTAGAATCAGAAACGAAGTTCATATGTTTGATGAAAGATGGGAACAATTGGAAATGATAGAACACAAAACATAGTTAACAGGGTGGTAAGATCTGACACTTAATGTCCATATGAATATTAATGTTGTATCCATTATGTGTAAGCTATATGTTTGGAGAAATGGACCTGTGATAGGCTGCTATGACATCATCCAGGGCTGCCGTTCCTCACTGTGGCTCCCCTTACTGGCATCTCTGTGGATGCCAATGGGGGCCTTGCTGGGCTACATTGTTTTTAATCAAGTCCAGGTCCGAGTGCTTTGAAATCATAATCAGATGCCTGCCTGTCTGGGCCGTGCCAGATATTTAATGTATCGGCCGTGCCAGGTCCCCCTTCAGCACGGAACGTCTCCCCTTAATTCCATCACGCCAATCAATTACTGGCTCATGGACTCCAGTGGAATAACCAGTTGCAGCAGTAGCTTAATGCTGTGTGCTCTTATATTATGGCTGGATGCAGTGTTTTTGCAGACCAAACCACAAGACTTTATGAAGAAATTACCTAAAGACTTTAAATCGAAAGGGATGATGAACTCTTTGCCCCTTCTTACATTGCTGTGTCTGCAAGGATTAAAGACGAAGATAACCAAAAGGACGGCGTTAGTGATGGCGTTCTCGGAGTGGCACAAGGCTGACGAACCCTTATCCCGAGCTACTGCGTGCTAAAAGATGAGGCTTAACCTAGTCCAGAGGATCCCATGGTTTTGTCAATTTAGGATCACTTTACCAGGATTTCAGCGGTGTGGCAGCATGGATTATCATTTGGAGCCCGCGGCACGACGGGGGTATCTGGCCCCGAACCCGTGATAATGGGGTCTGCTCTCCCAAAGGAGATAAGACGAGCTACTTATCGAAGACATTGCAGGTGTTCGCAAAGTCAATTGCGGGTGAAAGACGAACAACTAGTGGGGATTTGAACGTCGTGTGAGACACTCTCCCGTTGAGTCCTTCGCTGACAAGATTAAACAGCTTCCAATGAACACGGTGTCATCTGCCACCAAGAAGCAGAATGTACGCATGTCATCAAACTAACGAAGTAAAGGAAAGCCCAGCAAGTTTCCCTGAGAGCTGGGAAGAGCATGGAAGTGTTTGTACAACCGATATGTCCATGCAGAAATCCTACACTTCAAAAAAGATCTGGGGAGTTCCCGCCCCTTGAAAAGATGCCAAAGAAATACAAAACAAGCCACTTTTTTATTTTTAATTACTAATTATTTAAGGGAGGCTTTAATGGCTTTATTTTAGCTGTCACAGTCATCAGAGAGGGGGCAAGAGATGGGAAGAGAGGGAGGAAGGATTATGTTTCTCTTGGGGAAAGCAGGGAGGAGGGAGGACAGCTCGTTCCTGATCCAGGGGGTTTTCAGGCCAGGGGGGTGACAGCTGCACTGTCTTTAGCCTGGATTTGAATTTGAATTCTATCTAACGATGCAGCGCCGGCGAGGACTTGGCAGGGCAGTCTGCTAATCTCCCAGACACAAATGCCTGGGCTTTTCTTGTGTGCCCTCGCCGAGATTTGAGTAATTAAAGTTAAATTGAAGGGAATAAAAATATCCTTCTTGTACCCGGGCTGTCTTGCTAATGCCAAGTGTGAATAGTCAGGTTTGCCTCAGAACTATAATCCCCAACGCTATTTCTCTTCTCTCTTTCTTTCTCCTCTCTCTCTAAAAAGCTAAGGTGCTGCCAAGCTTTCACAAGCTCTAAAGACAGTGATAAGGCGAGGGCGAGGGCCGCAGCCTTTCATCTTCTACACATCTTTAAGAAAAACGGGGAGAAAAGAAGTGAATAGAGGAAGAAGGGAGGGGTGAAGTCTGCAAGGAAAAGTGGATATGGCCAGCTGTCAGAGAGCGTTATGTTGGAGGAATTGGCTGGAGCAGTCCGGACTTGTCGGAGTTCGCAGAGTTAAGCAGAGAGCAGGCTTCTCTGGCAGCAGGTCACCTCCTCTGCTTCCTGCTGCTCAACATGTGCCCCTCGAAGGGTTCTTCAATGAGTCCAGGGGTCTTTGAGGGCGGCTCTACTGGTTCCCTGATGACATTTAATATAACCAAATAATAATTAATAATACCCAATAGAAAAAAAATGCAGACAACTCTTCAATTGAATACTAAATCAGCAACAATGAATCTTCCCCAAATGGGACTTATTTATTAAGGTTTCTCTAAAGTAGGAAAAGGGGTTATCCAGATTTCTGAAACCAGGATACAATGTTTACATGCACAAATCTGTAATAATGAAATTAAAGGCCAATTTCTATCTGGGGAACTAGTGCCACGTAAATGCATATTGTGACTGTCTGCACATAAACACAAGTCAAATATGAACTTGAATAATTAGTAAATAATTACTTAAACTAATATTACAACATGTCAGGATGGGGATAGGACATGCTGTGTAGGCAGGAGCGAAAGGGCAGACAGTGATTGGTCGACGGACACTCACTGATGGCTGGTGTCACGGCTTTTACAATTTTCTTCAGGTTCTCAAGTAGGGCACTGATATCGAGTTCTTCTGCTGAAAGCTCCTCAAACAAGTGGTAAATCAACCTTGTGTTAAAATGATAAACTCATTTCAAGAGTCAGGATATAATTGAAGTCTAAACTTGCTCACCTTACCATTAGATCACTTGAGTGGATTTAGTTAATAAACTCAAGTGATGGTTATTAGGAAAACAATTTGAAAATTACATGTATAAACATAGTTTTTCCTTTCTTTAGCTGCACCTCTTTGAAATGTTGCTTTGAGTATTGTCCTTACTTCAGATTTCAAAATAAAAGTACAAAAATATAATATAAATATATGCAAATATGGCGTGGAACACATACAATTAGCCTAAACTGATGCAGGTGCATTGAAACGCATCAGTCAGGACCTCCCCCCCTCCCCTCTGTCTCTCTCTCTCTGCAGAGTGAACCTCTCTCTCTCAGCCTGCAGGAGGTTTGGTGATGGATCAGTCATTACGGCAGGGACTGGCGATGCAAACTGAGTCAATAGAGGAAGAATTAACTTCTCCCATGGCCATCTGTGTGATGATGATGATGATGATGATGAGGATGAGCTGCCACCAAATTAACCTGGGACTCAGTATGTGTACCAGTGGGTGGGGGGGGGGGGGGGTGATCTGTGTGTGTGTGTGATGTGTGAGTGTGTGAGATGTGTGTGTGTGTGTGTGTGTGTGTGTGTGTGTGAGAGTGTGTGTGATGTGTGTGTGATTGTGTGTGTGTTGTGTCTGTGGGTCGAGTGATGGTGTTTTCTGGACCCTTTGTCTCCCCTGCTGACTCCCTCTGGAACGCTGCTCCCTCCCCTTTATTCTCACGCTTCTTTTCTCAATCTCTCCACCCTTCATTTGGCCCTGGAGAAATGGGAACAAAACTCCATACTTTAAACCAATTCTTCTCTTTGCTTCACTCCTCCCTCTCCAGTGTACCTGTAATACTCTTTTATCTCTCCCCAACTGCTTTCCTCTTGCCGTCCTCCTCTTCCATCTCGACCTGGTTCAAACCATTTCTTCCCTTCCATATCCTCATTGTTGGCCCTAAATATTAATAATACACTTTATTTATATAGCACCTTTTAAAACATAGTTTACAAAGCGCTTTAACATACAAATAAACGGACAGCAAGTGAAAAAAAAACAAAGTAAACAACATAGCAGATAATAAAACATAAATACATAGAATGAGAATAAATGAAAAATAAAATGAGAATAAAAGTAGACTTAAAGGTCCCCTATTATGCAAAAGGCACTTTTTTATGTTATGATATATATATATATATATATATATATGTGTGTCCCCGGTGTGTGTAAGGAGACTCAAAGTGTCAGAAAATACAACCCTCTCTCTTTTCCTCCTTACCCACATCTCTAAAAACGGGGGAACAACGGAGCTGATCCAGATTTGCTGCGTCATGATGACATTACTAACATGTGGGCTGGCTTTACGTTGAACTCCTAATAATAATACTTTTTATAGCGCCTTTCAAGAGACCCAAGGATGCTTTACAATGGGAAAAAAAACAACAAAATAATAATAGTCACAAGGATACACAGGTTAGAAAAAAAATAACAGGTTGCTGGGTACTGCATTTTAGCTGAGGCCAAAGGCCCGGGTGAACAGATGGTGTTTGAGTTGTTTTTTGAAGGTGTCCAGAGAGTCGGCATTCCTGATAGCAGAGGGGAGAGCATTACAGAGGGTGGGAGCTGCAACACAGAGCCCTGTTGCCAAAGGTCCTGGCAACGTACCGCCCACGGCCCAACCTATCGTCCCCTATCAGAAACGTTGCTGTATCAGAAACAATGCGCAACGTGTTTTGGAAGTAATACGATGTTACGGCTGCTGCTTCCTCTCTGCCCATTAACCTGTCTATGATTGTTTGCAGCTGTGTGTGATATATGTATGAGCTGTGCCATTGCCCAGACATCATTAGATGCCGGCTTCCTGTCCCTCCCCCGGTCGGCATGACCGAAGATCCGAAGGTCTGGATTGGAGCACGGCAGGCCCGACTCTCCAATCCCCACGCACTCTTTCCGGCGACAGCTATTAAGACCGTGTGCACCGTGTTAGTCGAGAGAGGTCTGAATCTGTGTCAGACGTCTCTCAATATCCTCTCTGAAACATTCTATGTTAGTGTTGTTAACGGTGGTTAACAAGTTGTCCTAGTGTGTTTAATTGTGTAAACTCGGTTTATACTGAGGAACAATATTAACTGTGGTTAATTTGTTCCCAGACTGTGTTTTACATTACATTTAGCTGACGCTTTTATACAAAGCGACTTACAATAAGTGCGTTCGACCAACAAAATACAAACTTGAAGAAAAACAGAATCATATAAGTACATCAGGTTTCATAGAACAAAAACATTTCAAGTGCTACTTAACTGGCTTTAGGTAAGCCAGTCCTTTATTAGTATATAAGTGCTTTGTTAATAGTTCTATTGCTCAAAGTGGAGTCGAAAGAGATGAGTTTTCAGTCTGCGCCGGAAGGTGTGTAAGCTATCTGCTGTCCTGATGTCAATGGGGAGCTCATTCCACCATTTTGGAGCCAGGATAGCAAACCCATGTGTTTTTGCTGATGGGAACTTGGGTGCCCTTCGCAGCGAGGGTGCAGCGAGCCGTTTGGTTGATGCAGAGCGGAGTGCACGTGCTGGGGTGTACGGTGTAACCATGTCCTGGATGTAGGAAGGGCCAGATCCATCCGCAGCATGGTAGTACCATTGTCTTGAAGTGGATTTCTAGCAGTTACCGGAAGCCAGTGGAGGGAGCGGAGGAGCGGCGTGGTGTGGGAGAATTTAGGAAGGTTGAAGACCAGACGAGCCGCTGCATTCTGGATGAGCTGCAGAGGTCGGATGGCACATGCAGGTAGACCAGCCAGGAGGGAGTTGCAGTAGTCTAGGCGTGAGATGACGAGAGCCTGGACCAGAACCTGTGTCGCTTTCTGGGTCAGCTGGGGACGTATCCTCCTAATGTTGTAAAGCGTGTATCTGCAGCAGCGGGTTGTAGCAGCTATGTTTGCAGTGAAGGACAGGTTGTTATCTAGGATCACACCCAGATTCCTTGCAGTATGAGTCGGGGAAACAGCAGAGGTGCCAATGTTGATTGTCAGGTCAAGAGTGAGACAATCTTTTCTCGGAAGGAAAAGAAGTCTTGTCAAGGTTGATCTTGAGGTGATGAGCAGACATCCACTGAGAGATGTCAGCTAGACAAGCAGAGATGCGTGCGACGACCTGGGTCTCTGAGCGGGGAAAGGACAGAATTAATTGGGTGTCGTCAGCGTAGCAGTGGTATGAAAAACCATGCGGGCTAATGACAGATCAGAGCGAGTTTGTGTACAAGGAGAAGAGGAGGGGACCAAGAACTGAGCCCTGAGGGACCCCTGTAGTTAATTTTCAAGTGTCGGACTCGGACCCTCTCCAAGTTACCCTGTAGGTACGGTCTTTGAGGTATGAGGTGAGGAGAGAAAGTGCAGAGCCTGAAACTCCAAGTTCTTGGAGAGTGCGAAAGAGGATCTGATGATTCACCGTGTCGAATGCGGAGAGGGAGGCTGCTTTAGCAGTGTGCAGTTCCTCAGTGACAGCAAGGAGGGCAGTTTCTGTGGAGTGGTCTGCCTTGAAACCAGACTGGTGCAGATCCAGAAGGTTGTTCTGATGGAGATAACAGGAGAGTTGTTTAAAGACAGCGCGTTCAAGTGTTTTAGACAGGAACAGGAGGAGAGAGACAGGCCTGTAGTTTATAACATCAGACGGGTTGAGAGCGGGTTTCTTTAGGAGAGGGTTTACTCTTGCCTCCTTGAGACTGTTTGGAAAGTGACCAGAAGTTAGAGAAGTGTTGATGAAATGGGTGAGAAACTGTAGAACATCAGGAGCGATAGTCTGAAGGAGGTTTGAAGGGATAGGGTCCAGAGGACAGGTGGTAGGGCGGGCAGAGGTAATGAGGGTAAGAACCTCATTTGGAGAGAGAGGGGAAAAGGAGGTCAGTGTGTGGGTGAAAGGAGGGTCTGGTGACCCAGCGGTGAGTAAAGGTGAGTCAGAAAAAGAAGAGCGAATATCATCAACCTTTTTTTCAAAGTGGTTAACAAAGTCGCTTGACAGAAGGGAGGAGGGGGAAGGGGCTTTGGGGGGGATCCAGGAGGGAGGAGAAGATGGAAAATAGTTTTTTGGGATTGGAATAGGAAGATTGGATCTTATCTTGAAAGAAAGTGCTCTTTGCCTGAGAGATGGAAGCAGAGAAAGAGGAGAGGAGAGCCTGATAGGTTAGGAGGTCGTCATGGTGTTTCCGCTCTGCTGCCCGAAGGACGGTTCTATTAGCACGCAGTGCGTCATTTAGCCAGGGAGCAGGTGGGGACTGACGAGCCTGCCAAGATGTGAGAGGACAGAGAGAGTCCAGAGAGGATGAGAGAGTAGAGAGGAGAGTTTCTGCAGCAGAGTTTGGAGGCAGGAGTTGGAACGAGTCAGAGGAAGGGAGGGCTGAGAGCACCGATGAGGCAAAGGTAGAGGGGGAGAGGGAACGAAGGTTACGGCGGACAGGTGCAGGATGAGAAGAGATTAGTTTGTTATGTTTGGAAAGGGGTAGAGAGAATTAAATGAAGAAGTGATCGGATGTGTGGAGCGGGTTTACAGAGAAGTTAGAAGTAGTGCAGTTCCTTGAGAATATGAGATCAAGGACATTGCCAGCTTTATGAGTTGGTGGGGATGGAGACAGTGAGAAAGCAAAAGCGGTTAACAGAGATGTTAGTTAGTCTATCTTCCCTGTCTGGAGGTTGAAGTCTCCGAGAAGTACAGCCGGAGGGCCAGTTTCAGGGATGTGTGAGAGCAGATTATCTAATTCCTCCAAGAAGTCCCCCAAGGCGCCTGGTGGACGGTAGAGAACAACAATGGTTAATTGTATAGGATGGGTTAATGTGACGGCATGGAATTCAAAGGTGGAAGGAGTGAAGTTAGGTAGCTTGAAGAGGGAAAAGCTCCATTTGGGAGAGAGCAGGAGACCAGTGCCACCTCCTCTGCCAGTGGGTCTGGGTGTATGGGAGAAGGAGTATGCTGTGGAGAGAGCTGCTGGGGTGGATGTGTTGGATGGAGTAATCCACGTCTCAGTCAGAGCAAGGAAATCCAGAGACTGCAGGGAAGCGTAGCCAGAGATGAAGTCAGCCTTAGGAACAGCTGACTGGCAGTTCCACAGGCCGACTGAAACTAGATGTTGGATGTCAGTGGAGCATGTGGGATAGACGAGAGCAGGCCGGTTATATCGATTACGAGATACACGGGGCCAGTGATAATTGCGAGAGGACACATGAACAGGAATGGAGAAAATACACATGATTATAGCATGAGGGTCTAAACAACCAAATAAAATAAAACACCAGCAATACTTCGCTCAATCAAAGTAGGATTTGCCTCCTCTTTGCCACCCTTGTGACTCCAGCAGGACTCTCTTGTCTTTGTCAGTCTTTGACTCCAGCAGGACTCTATTGTCTTTGTCAGTCTTTGTCAGTCTGACGCTCCAGGAAAGAGCTACCTAAAATGGACACCTGATTGCTGAGTTCTCACAGATGTGGGGCCACGCCCCTTTAATTAGTTAACTCTCTGCAGCTGGTGGCCCTCAAAAGGAAATCTAGACTGGCTCCCTCCTGAGTTGCTATTGTGTCCTTTCAGTGGCCCAATGGTTTTACAATTACATTAAACCCTAAGTTATAAAGTTATGAGTTTAACCCTTAATACAGTTACACCTACTCAATAAAGCTCTTAGTATTCTACAAATGTTTAAATCAAAGTTAACCCTAGCAGTCAGTTCGTTCAGTTTTAAGGTTTCAGTCAAATTACTTGTCCCAAGTTTCTGCCTGACAGATACTGTAGCGGTTTTGAGATTTAAAGTCACAATTTCAGTCAGATCAACTACAGAGCATTTATACAGAGTACACACACTGAAACAGAGAAGTCTAAAAACAGAATGTTACTCTAATTCTAATTCTAGAAGTCACCAATTGTTATCCTGTCAAAATCGAGTTGCACACAGTCTATTTTTTGTTAGCCCCATTTATCTTCCACCCTAGAGGTGAGGGTTCTTTTGTTTGTTTGTTTGGTTTGTGTAACATGTAATACAACTTTTACTTAACCCTCCGGTATCATTGGATTGGACTACGCAAATTAGTCATTCGAGACAAAAATGTCCACTGCAAAATGCTTTGATAAAAACATTATATTAAAAGGTTTTTTTCCCAACTTTTTTGGGTTTAATCTTTAAAGCAACTTCCGTCCTAATAGAAATTACCAAAAATATAATCATTTTCAGGATTTTAACCCTTTAAATGCCATTTTGAATACATGAAACCGCTGTTTTTTTTCATGATGAAAACAGAGAAAATTAGTTATTTTCCAAAAAATACATATCTGGGGACTGGCTCTTTTTTTTTATAACAGTCTTGGATATGTCAAAGATTAGCAACAAAATGGATTTTTTTGCATTATTAGTTTTTGCACAAAATCAGATTGAACAAAAAAGTTACAAATTAGTCATTCGGGACAAAAATGTCCACTTCCAAAAACGGCTCTAAAATGACAACAGATTAATATTTTTTACACATTTTTGGGGTTAAATCTTTCAATCAACTTCAGTCCTGATCAAAAATACCAAATGTTAACTTATGTTCAGGATTTTAACCCTTTAACTGCCAATTTGAAAACACGAATTTGCGTTTTCTATGAAAAACATGCACAAAAAGGAAGTTATTTTCCATATAATGAATGTTGGGGGGGTCGGCTTTTTTTTTTTATCACAGTCTTGGATATGTCAAAGATTAGCAACAACATTGATTTTGGTGGATAATTAGTTTTTGCACAGAATCAGATTAAACAAAAAAGTCATACATTAGCCACTCGCGGACAAAAATGTCCCATCCACTCCCATTATAACCACATCTTTTGATCTCTCCGCCATACCGGTATAAAATCATGCATTTTGTAATGTCAGGGTTTTATATTGGAGGAAAATAGTTCCATTTGTCCTTTTTACTGTGAAAACCAGATGTGACATTTTACCATTGAATTACATGCTTGTCATTTCTTGGTTTCTTTGCCTGTTGTATAATCGAGCCCTGCCAAACATTGGAATACATGTATGCAACTAATATGATGTAGGTGTGTTGGTATGGATGTGGAAGAGTGGTATCAGCTGAGGGGTGTGTGTGTGTGTGTGTGTGTGTGTGTGTGTGTGTGTGTCTGGATGTACAGTGTGTGTGCACAGAGACAACAATATACAGTAGATTTGGTTTACAGAAAGTCGTAGTTTTCGCCTCATATCTTTCTTTCTTTCTCTTTCTCTCACTCCCTCATTCCCAAACTCATACACACTCTTACATATTAAACCTCTTTATACCTTGTATGTGTGTGAGTGATTGTGTGTGAGAATGAGACAGGAGTAAGTGTGCTCTCATGGCGTTTTGTTTTTCATTTGTGCTGTTTCATGTGTCTTTGAGGTAAACAGATGTATGATCTTGACCCATCTTGACCTCGATGTTTTGAATTGTTTGGAACTTCAAAGTCCTTTGATAATGTCTCTTTAGCAAACAGACATACATAGCCATACATATACTCCTTGAAGTAAATAAAAACACCTAGCTGCAAAGCCAAAGCTTCAAATATGTGTCGTTTGGCTGTATGGTCATTTCATTCCTGTGATACGCAACAACCAGTAAGATGAAGAGGAGCTTCTCTGTGGGACAAGAGGTCTCATGCAGCCCGTAACTTCAGCTGCAGGACTCATCCTCTGAAATAGAAACACCCTGAGAAGGAGAATCTGGTGTGGATCTGAACTGTGCTTGAAAGGAGTCAGCGCAAAGATAAAACACTTTTTTGCCAAACATGAGAAGGAGAATCTGATGTGGAGTTTGTAGTGGAGTCTGATCCTTCTTCCTCCGACCCTTCCCCTGAAAGTGGAGAGGACACAGAGGATCCCATCCCGTAGCTGCGCTACATTCCTCTGCACTATCCTATCCGGAGGATCGTGTCCATCATGGCAGTGGGTGGACATCAAAACATTTTTTGGGGTTAAAGATTTAAGGCGAGACACGGCAGGCAAAAACATCGTTTTTCAAGTACTGGTCAATTTTGAGATTTTGTGCTATTTTGATTCCATAACATGTTTTCTTTCAGGCTTTTGGAAGGAAAACGTACAAAATACACATTTAAGTGTTTATTTTACTATAGTTTGTCTATTTGCGTCTGTAGATTTCTCCTAAATTCACCAAAAGTTAGCATTCTAACGTAACATAAAGTACCGCGACCGCTGTGTGCACCATGTCAACAGAGATATCGTTGGAAAGCTCCGTCTCTCCTGCACAATCTCATCGGATCCAAATATGGTCATTTCCTTTGTATCAGCAACCAATCGTGAAAGCACAAAGGGGTCTTAAACCAAGAAACGAAATCTCATTGGCTGGTGTCAATTTCTGACAACGTGATTCGTTCAGATGCGTCACGTGGTGTGCTAAAACACTTCCTGTTTAGCTTTCCGCTAGAAATTGAAATCTCAAAATCGCAAAAGAACGGCGAAAAAAACGTTCACAGAGAAGACGACAACAATTGTCACTTGCACGAAGCAAGGTTATACAAAAAACAAATGACCCCGAACATGAAACACCTTCACGGAGTGCGTCGATGCGCGAGCTATCATCCAGAGAACAGGAGGGTTTAGCTAGCGCCTCACTGCAATCTTTAAAGGTCCTTTTCTCAAAATGAGTTTTTTCTCCTACTCTGAGTTCGAAATGTCAACTTCAGAAGCATGTAGAGACACCAAACTTTCCAGTTATATTCCTATCAATATTATGAAGGCTTTTACAGAAGGGTTTGTTCATATATAATTCATAGCCTGAATTATACAACATTGTATACCTAAAAACATGGCGAAAATGGATATTTTAGGGCTGTTGACAGTATTTTCTGATTTATTGAGTGATAAAAAGAGATATCCAATATCCCTTCTGTAAAAGCCTTAGATACTAATATGACTACAAAATGAAACAAGAATTTGGAACCTGGCTTTATCCAAAGTTCAGATTTCGATTCCTGAAATGTGTTAAAATATGTGCATATTTAATGAGATAATGGCTAATTTGCATATTTAAACATGCTATTTCAGAAAACTTGTAATACAAAAGACAATTGCCTTATTGTAAGACATTAACTGGAGAAATTTCTAGCTGATACCTTTAAGTTAAAAAAATTACCCTATTCACCTGGGGTGTCTCGCCTTAACCCCAAAAAGTTTTAAAAAATATTAATCTGTTGTCATTTTAGAGCAGTTTTTGGAAGTGGACATTTTTGTCCCGAATGACTAATTTGTAACTTTTTTGTTCAATCTGATTTTTTGCAAAAACTAATAATCAACCAACATCAATGTTGTTGCTAATCTTTGACATATCCAAGACTGTGATAAAAAAAAAGAAAAGCCGACCCCCCCAACATTTATTATATGGAAAATAACTGCCTTTTTGTGCATGTTTTTCATAGAAAACGCAAATTCATGTTTTCAAACTGGCAGTTCAAGGGTTAAAATCCTGAACATATTTTAACATTTGGTATTTTTGATCAGGACTGAAGTTGATTGAAAGATTTAACCCCAAAAGGTTTTAAAAAATATTAATCTGTCTAATTTGTAACTTTTTTGTTCAATCTGATTTTGTGCAAAAACTAATAATGCAAAAAAATCAATTTTGTTGCTAATCTTTGACATATCCAAGACTGTTACAAAAAAAAAAAAGAGCCAGTCCCCAGATATGTATTTTTTGGTAAATAACTAATTTTCTCTGTTTTCATCATGAAAAAAACCAGCATTTTCATGTATTCAAAATGGCATTTAAAGGGTTAAAATCCTGAAAATGATTACATTTTTGATATGTTCTATTAGGGCGGAAGTTGCTTTAAAGATTGAACCCAAAAAAGTTGTGAAAAAAACCTTTTAATATAATATGTTTATCAAAGCATTTTGCAGTGGACATTTTTGTCTCGAATGACTAATTTGCGTAGTCGATTTGTTACACAGTGAATTAAAGACCGATTTCAAAAATTGAAATTGGATTTCCAAAATAGATCGAGAAAATAGCCTTGTTACAAAAAATCAGGCCATTCGCACCAACACAACCAAAGTTATTGCAAAATGTGAAAAATGACCCATATGGACAAAAACATCCACAGTGATACCGGAGGGTTTTAAAGAGTCTTCCTCAGTTCCATTTGGTGTGTGTTTAAACTGCTGTCTTTGTGGCATTTGTTTTGATTGTGGCTGTTGTTGCCAACTTTAATTGTATTCACTTTATTAAAACTCCTTCCTATTTACCAAATACAACTGGTTAAATGTTACTTTCCACGAGCCGGGACGTAACATATGGTCTGCGTTTACATTCCGGCAGTGGCTCAGTCAGTAGGGGCTTGGACTGTGAGCCGTAGGGTCGCCGGTTCAGAGTCCCCGACTAGACCTCAAAATGGAGTGTGGACTGCTACTTGGAGAGGTCCCAGTTCACCTCCTGCCCTACCGTGGTGCCCTTGAGCAAGGCACCGGACAACCCCCTTCCCCCCCCCACTCCCATGCTCCCCGGGCGCTGTACAATAGCTTCTCACTGCTCCTAGTACTAGACTCTGGGTACTAGGATGGGTTAAAAGCAGAGAACACATTTCACTGTGTGTGCTGTGTGCTCTGCATGTGTGACCATTAAAGAGGGTTTCATCCCTCCCAATATTTATTTTTTATTTTATTAACAAGCATCGCTAACACTCAGAGCTAACGCTGTACTGGAGAGAGTATGTGTAAAGAAGCAGGATATAAAAGGTACTGTCCTAGTGGTAAACCCCCAAGAGAGAAAGCGTTTAAGCTCCACAATGTTTCAGAAATAATCCTTGATGTGGTTTGGAACATAATATGGTGTTTAATCACGGCAGCGTTTAGCTGAGTTTCTGCTGGTAGACAGCCTTCTCTTCACAGAGATCACTGCTTGCATGCACTCCAGAGGGGCGTGGCCAGCAGCAGCTCCAAAGGGGCGTGGCAGCTCGGTTACATTTAAAGGGCCAGACCCAGAATCAGCACTTTAGTAACAGGGCTGAAATAGAGGGGTATGAGGCATGCTACAATGGGTGGTCTGTTTGGTATTTTGAGCAAAACACTTCAGAGACATGTTTTTTATATATATACATCATAATATATGCCTAAACATATGATAATAGGAGACCTTTAAGTGACTTAAAAGAGCAGAGAGATGCTGCAGCCCTGATCCCCTCAGGTTGTTCCAAAGTCCAGGAGCTCTGACAGCAAACAAGAAGGCCTAAAGGCCTGCTGTTTGTCACTAGTATGAACATATTATTTGATGATTCATGATTTGAATGATGATATCAGTTTGTTAACATTGAGCATAGTACACTTTCCTGTCCTACTCTCTGCTTGGGGACTATTTTCACCATCGTAATAATCGTCATTTTGTGCTCCAGTGAGTATATTTGGCAGTGTGACAGTGTGTGTGTGTGTGTGTGTGTGTATGTGTGAGGTAGAAAAGGAAATAAGGGGCAGTGTGTTCATGCTGTTAAAGGGATGTGTCACGCAGTGACCTCCTGCTGAGAAGTGAAGCTGATGTAGCTGATGTATGTATCTCTCGCTCTGACATCTGGAAACGGGAAAGCAGGTTTATTGCTTATGGATTATCAGAAATCATTTCAAAGGGACACAGACACATTGGATTAACTTCAGCAGCGTTTTTATTGTTTTAATGCCATTGAAGACCACTTTTGACCAGACAACGACACAGGTAAGCCATGTTAGCGTTTTTAGCTACCTAGCGCCACATGTTTTGATGTCTGTTTTTTTTTTATAAAGTCGCGAGTTCATATCATTGAGTGATAATGTCTTTACCCATCGATTCTGTGTCATCTCACGATCAGATCGATGGGTTGGATGTGCAGAATGGATAAATAATAAGGTTTTATGAGTGAGTTTCTGTGCAGTAATCTGTTAGCATTTCTCGCTCGTTGCTAATTCAGAGGCTCAGCGTTAGCATTGTGGGGTTTTTTTTGAAAAAAAAATGAAAATGATCAGTTAGATGAGTTTCTTCCCATTACATGGTTATAAAACATTCATAGTTTGTTAAATGAACATGCCCTCAGACACTGTTTCCTGCAAGATGTTGCTGGAGTGCCGGGGTCTCTCGGGCTTAAAGATCAAATGCAAAGATATTTTTATAATTGCCAGTAAAATCGAAATCATATAGCTACAACACTATTTAAGATATTACAGTATTAAAATCGGAGATAATATGCGTCTGGCAATGCGCAATATTTATTTTGTTCAACCCCCAACACCAAGTCAGACGATTTATTTCTCAGCCGCTTGTCTCCGCAAGATGGCGTCGCGTGACGTCAGCGTGGCCAAACATATTTCCACCTGGCTTATCGCTCACAGCTGCTTCCGCTGATAGTACAACTTAGTTTCGTTATAATGTCTGATTCTGAGTCGGAGGCCACCCAAGATCTGGAGTTGTAAAAGGGGTAAATTAATTGGATGTAGAAGTGTCAGAATCAATATAGATGTTTTTATTTTAAAGTAAATTCAGATGGAACATAGTAGTCCAAAACAGTTAACAGGCACAGCAGAATCCCGATATGGGCCATTTTCTCAGACCAGCACACAGTATCCGCGATGTTCCTGGAGTAAATCAGCACAGCAGCAAAGGACAGGCGAAAACAGCAGCGTGGAATCGCTCCGGTCCCTCCGTGGTATCCCCGGGGTGAAAGCAGGCCCCAGCGGTGGTAAAATCCTCCTCCGTACAGCAGTACACGCCCGGTGGAAGCAGGCCAAGCCCGAAGCGTGGATCCACTCCGTTTCTCCGCGACGACTCCGGGGTAAAACCTCTCCAGTACAGCCGTATTCTACAGGTGGGAGCAGGCCTCCGTAGATCGCAGAATCGCAGGCAGCAACAGGTGGAGCCTACTACCAATACGGGTTTCAGCCTCCGATGTACTTTTAATGCTTCTCCACCAACAGACTTGACGATGGCAGGATCAACATCGTATGCATCACACGCGAAGTGGTCAGAGCACAACTTGCTCCATTTTGTCGGCTGCCAGCCAACACGATTCACTAAAAAAATCCAGTTTCGGCGGAAGATTTTGTCTTGGGGAAATGCATGTAAAATTCTCCCAGATCCCGCACCGTTCGTACATCCAAAAGCACAACAATAACCCATGTTTTTGCGGATATAATTCAGTTTTCTTTTCGAAAAACACCGCTGACATGTGAACGAGACTGCCTGGCCCAGAGACTGTTTGGCCACGGTGACGTCACGCGCGCGGAGGCTGCTGGGAATGACATGTCAGAAATTCAGACGGCTTTGGGTCGAGTTTTGTATCAATAAAAAGCTTTTTTTTGGGTGTATTATCTCGATTTAAATTAAATAAGAAATACAGGCAGTCTTAAAAACAACATTTCTATAAAAATATAGCATATTTGGAAGCTTTGCATTTGATCTTTAACAGATTAAGTCCTTTTGTGGGATTCATTGACAAACCATTAGAATATCACCACAGTTACACACTACAACTGTTTTTGTCCACTTTCCATTATGAACATGTGTCTTTATAAAGATACTGTACTAGGAATCCTAACTCCTACTTTCAGATGAGTATACCAGTGCTGTGGAGTTTAGGACAGAGGTTAGAAACGGTTGAGGTTAGATTAGAAAAGCAGGCTGGAGGTTCACTTGAGGTAATTTTGTTGATTGCAATGAACTTTAAGGTTAATCATGTATAATCTTGAGTTAAACACTACTGTATTTACTTGGTTGATACTTTTTAACAAGTTGATTAACACCTAACAAAATGCACAGAGAGAAAGAAAGAAAGAAAGGGCAGTAAACAGGGGTCCACAGTGGATTCTCGGCCCCGTGTCCACCCATGGTTTAATTAGTTTTGGATTAAATGCAGTTAAAGTGAGAGTAGGAACCTGTGGGGGGAGACAGTGGTTGTTGGGGGCCCTCATCATACTTCCTCAGTAGAGTCTTTTGTCATAACATGTTCTTCCTCCCTTTCCCCTCCTCCTATCCTCTTCCAATCCAGCACATCCCCTCATTCCATCAGTGCTGTCATGTCTCTTCTTTCTAGAAGTCTTGATCTACCCCCCACCACTCTCTGTCTGTCCCTCCCTCTCCATGACATACACCTGACATGCTGGATTTGAATACATGTTTTATTTTCTCTTCTTGAGGTGATGCTCTGAGTTAACTGAAAGCATTAATGACACCTTTTGGAGATGGTTGATCATTTTTAGAGCTGTATAATAAACACTCTTCAGACATAGCTTGATGTTCTCCCTTTAACCTCAAAAAGTTTGCAGTGAACCCGTTGACAAGCAGACGATAAAAGCTCCAAGCATTTATGTCGAACTTTACAGCAGATAAACTCTGTGCCTACGTCATCTGTCGCTTAGTCTCCAGCGCTCTTCCGTGGCTGTGCCTATATTGAAATAGCTCTCCCTAACGGTCTGTAAAATCACACAGAGTCAATGGGTGCTTATTCGCCATGTGCACCCTGGATTACAGTTTGTTATTACAGCCCTGCCTGCAGTTGTGCTGTATTGATAGCCCATACATCAAACCTCCTCCAGACAATCGCAGATGGCTAATTGGGACTTTTTACTGCCTCCCAGTTTATGCAGGGATTCTGATATAAATTAACCACACAAGGCAGCGTCCCCTTTCATGAAGCTTTACTTGGACAGGGCCTCATCTGATAAATACCTCCTTTTAATGGTGCAAAGACCTCCAAGACTCTACTGAGATGGAATATTGTTTTTAATACGTACCTGTCTGTGGTAATTAATTATAGCTTGCTGTATTGCCTCCAGTCAAACTTCCTTCATCTCTCAGCTCTCTGCTTTCTCTTCGCTCTCTCGTCTTTTATCCCTCTTTTTTCTCTGCCCCTGTTTGTCTGTGCCCATCCCTCCATCATCCAGAGGTAGGAGTCTTAATTGCCATGGGGAAGCCAACAAAAGAGCATGGCCCCATAAATAAACACAAATACACACACACAGAGGCCCAAATGCGCGCACACACACACACACACACACACACATACTGTAACTCATGTATACAGTGAGATTCAGGGTTTGACAGTTAAAGGGTTAACAGGCAGCATAGAAGCAGAAGGTTATAAGAGCTTCACATTCTGAAGATACTTTTACAAATTTAGATATATCATTCATTAAAAATGAAATTATTACAAGATCAAATGAAAGTAAAATAAAAAGTGCAGAGGACAATAAGGACACTGCTGCTTCACTCTCCATCAGTGGTGCAAACTTATTTTTTCTTTAGTCATTTTCATCTTAGCTGCCTTTATTCCTACTAGCCGGACTAACATGCTAATCCAGTATATCTCAACCATTTGGGCTCAAAACCCCTTAGAGCAAAGTCATATGACTTTGGTGTGCTCAACATTTCTGTACGAGAGTGAATTAGTTTGTATAAAGGATCATTGTGGATCCCCTCTGAAACAACTTTTTACTAGTGAACACCAAACCAATAGTTTTGCAAATGCACAAATGCAGATAAACACTAAGTTTAACATGTGGCAGAGAACATACATTCACCGGCCACTTTATTATGCCCACCTTGCTGGTACCAGACTTGATCCCCCGCCTGCCTTCAGAACTGCTTCAATTCTTCGTGGCATAAACTCAACAAGGTGCTGGAAACATTCCTGAGAGATTCTGGTCCGTATTGACATGATAGCATCACACAGCTACTGCAGGTTTGTCAGCTGCACATCCATGATGTGAATCTCTGGTTCCACCACATCCCAAATGTGCTCTATAGGATTGAGATGTGGTGACTGTGGAGGCCATTTGAGTTCAGTGAACTCATCGTCATGTTCAAGAAACCAGTTGGAGATGATTTGAGCTTTGAGACACGTTATCCTGCTGGAAGGAGCATCAGAAGATGGGAACACTGTGGTCATAAAGGGATGGACATGGTCAGCAACAAAACTCAGGTAGGCTGTGGTCTTTAAACCATGCTCAATTAGTACTGAGGGGCTCAGAGTATGCCAATAAAATATCCCTCACACCATTACCGAGGGAGGCGTGTGGTGCAGTGGGTTGTGCGTTGGTGTTGGGATCAGGTGAACGCAGGTCCAAACCCCACTGCAGTCAGCATGTCGTTGTGTCCCTGGGACACTTCACCCCAAATTGCTCCTGTGGGGATTGCCCTCAGTATTGAGTATGTTAGTCGCATTGGATAAAAGCGTCTAACAAGTGACATGTAATGCAATGTAATTACACCCCCACCCCCAGCCGTTGGTACAAGGCAGGATGGATCCATGCTTACCGTCCGAATGTCGCAGCAGAAATCGAGACTCATCAGACCAAGCAACATTTTTACAATCTTCTATTGTCCAGTTTTGGTGAGCCTGTGCGAATAGTAGCCTCAGTTTCCTGTTCTTATCTGACAGGAGGGGCACCCGGTGGGGTCTTCTGCTGCTGTAGCCCGTCTGCTTCAGGGTTCCACGTGTTGTGTGTTCAGAGAGGGTTTTCTGCATACCTTGGTTGTAACCAGTGGTTGTTTTAGTTACTGTTCCCTTTCTATCATCTTGAACCAGTCTGGCCATTCTCCTCTGACCTCTGGCTTCAACAAGGCATTTTCTCCCTTTCGGACCATTCCCTGTAAACAATAGAGATGGTTGTGCGTGAAAACCCCAGAATATCAGCAGTTTGTGAAATACTCAGACCAGCCCGTCTGGCACCAACATGCCATGTTCAAAGTCACTTAAATCACCTTTCTTCGCTATTCTGATGCTCTGTTTGAACTTCACCAGGTCGTCTTCACCATGAAGGTTTCTCATTTCTCTATTTTCCCTCCTCGACTCCTATCCTTGTGTCTTAGTCCCACCCACAGGAGATGCGAGCGGAGGACTGAGGAGGGGAACCGAGGAGAGAGGAGGGGAAGCAGCAGGCGGTTAGAGAAATGAGAACTCCTCTCCTCTGAGCGGTCATTTTAAAGAGACGTCCATTAATGATGACAGGAGGCACAGCAGCCCTCTGTCTGATGGACAGATGTGTTCATGACCACTTATATATTTACTTTTAATTCATTCACAGTGCGGTATAATGAGACAACAACATGCTACAGATGCGGACACACACACACATATTTATATATATAAATATAGACAATTTCAGAATCAAACAAGTATGAGAGCACTCTCATAATAACGTAACACAATCAGAGACTGGATATATCCATCCCCCCCCCCCCCCCCCCCCCCCCTCTCTGGTCGCTGAAATGGGGAATTGAAATTGAAATATTAAAAGTAAGCATAGGACACCAAACCAACTGACACCCAGGCCCGGACTGGCCATCGGGAGGACCGGGAGGTTTCCCGATGGCCTGGCCTGTTAAGTGGCCTGCTGGCCTGAGGATTTTATTTTACACGTATTGTGAACGCAACGCTGCGCAAATGTGGGTCTGACTCTGCCCCACAGAGGGTCACTGGCTGTCTACATGATGTGGCCTCCCGACATGGCCACTTTCATACAGATCATACTAATGCCCTCGATTGGTCTCTGTGTGTCATTCAAGCTTGGGAGGGTGTGTGTGTATGTGTGGCGCGAGAGAGAGAAAGCGCGTGCACCGGTTACGTGTATTGTTGTTGTTAGCATCTGGTGCTAGCTAGCTGCGCTAACGGATATAAGGAGATGTTTCAACAACAAGGTGGGGGGAGAGTCCACTGCTGTCAGACTGAGAGATAACAGCTCAGGTGAGGTAAAGGACTCTCTGAGTGTTTAGAATCTAGATAGTTAACTTAGTCTACTTCTCAGTGGGTCTCAAACGGTTTGGTCACCATTTATGTAAACACATATTTCCATTTGAGGGGGGAGTGATTAGTAAAATATGCATGAATAATACAAATAAAATGTTAACTAGGTGAAATAAGGTAAGATAAACTTTTAAAACTTGTTGAGAGCTTACGCTAGTCTTTGCTGCTGCCTCAAAGAGGAGCAGGGGGAGAGGAGGGAGACAGGAGAGGCTGGTTCAGGAGCACAGACACACTCACAACTATAAATGAACCAAAAACAAATAAATATATAAGTTTCAATGTTTTTTCATATTGGATATGGTATGTTATTGGTTATGGCCATGTTCTTATGATTTTATGATTATTTAAATGTATACAGTTCTGTTTCATATGGGTGTAGTCTCTTTATTTCCCCCTCAAAATGCACCAGATTGATGCATTTTAAGTCCAACATTTAAAAAAAAATCTTACCGGGGGAACATGCCCCCGGACCCCCCTATAGAGTTTGAGGTCCACCCCCACTTAAAATATGTTCACATGAATAGGTTCCTAAATAGATTTTCACACTTTTTTAAATAATAACCCATGTCCATATGTTTATTCTGGGGTAGTAGATTTCAACTAGGGCTATCACTACGGGCAGCAATGCTGTAAATATTGACAAATAAATCCAGCAAAATGGCACAAAAAACTGGTAGTGGCCTGGCTGGGTGTATAATTCCCGGCCTGACTTATTGTCCCAGTCCGGCCCTGCTGACACCTGTCTGTCCGCCGCATCTACGCACACGCACGCACACACACACGCACGCACACGCACACGCACACGCACACACACACCTACAGCTCTTAAAGCATAATCAGGCTACAGCAGTTGTGTATTTTATTATGTGAAGCACTAAATGGTTTTAGAAAAATATCGACTCTTTGTTTGTAAATATCTACTAAACTAAAGCAAATAAAGAGAGTAATGTAGGCCTGTTATACTGCGTGATATATATTATACACACTGCTCTGCTTTCTGCACGGACCTCACAGCTGTTCTCTCTGGAAACATCGCGACGCGATGAAAGCAGTTTCTAAAATAATATCCAGGGGATGCATGCAGAGCTGTCATTGGCTGAGATAAGTCCGGCCGTGCGTCACGACTCTTTGAAACATCACTGTTGCCGGAAATACATCCGCGGAGGAGCTGTGGAGGAACCATCAGTGTATCCTGGGTTAGAGCTTGTTGAGCATATTTGTATAATAACAAAGTCATGTTTCAGTTCATGTGTATGACATCATCAGAATGTGCCTGAAACGTGGTGATGCTAATGAGTATGCACAGTTACAATAAACGGCTCAGTACTCCAGGCCAAACTCTGAGCGATGTGGTCGTGTGTTTTTTCTGTCCGTTAGCATACTTACAAGCTACTTTGATTGACTGCAAACATGGAGACTTCTGCTGAATATAATGTCTCACGCAACAGAGCTCCTCCAGAGAGCCTCCTCGATGCTCGATCCTCGATGTCCATTTAGAGAAATGAGATGTCCTTCAATATGATTAGGAGCAAAAAGTATCTTTCCAGTTTTTAACAGCATACATATTGCTTTATTTATTTAGACCTAGAAATCTGCTCTATAGGTTGGCAAATATTTGGTAGATAGTATTTATCAGTGTGTAGATCATTGATTGTTCACCTGAACATATCTGTTTGTACATAATTAAAACATTTATATAGTTTGGGAACAACAATCCCAGTCATTTGTTTATTTCCACCTGGCTGCTTTAAAAAGATGGGAGAGATATTGCTGTATATCCATCTTGGTTGGCTGTGCTAGGTTAGTACCAATGTGGGTCACAGCCTGCAAGACACTTTGCATGATGGGATGCAAAGTGCCGGGGTGTCCATGCCAACGTTTTATTGATGATCCCGCAATAAGTAAAATCTTTAATGAGATCTTTTCATGTGTTTCCCAATCTCTAACAGGATTACCAGTCATGCTGAAACACCATGACTTGCCACTCAACATGCAATAGATGTCCTGTTTGTAAATCATTATTGAAACAAATATTAATCTCACCCCAGACTCGTATTATGTGGACCAGAATAATTGAAAATATTCATATGTACCAGTGTAAATGTAATCCGCATAATCGGCTGTGTTGATTACTGTGATCCCATCCATATACGAGGATAAGGCTACTTTTAACTGTAAAGGGATTTACATGTTGGATTAGCACTAAAGCAAGGATATATGGCTAAGTACAAAACATGTCCTAATATTTCCTCATTTGTGGGAAATTGAACCAGAGGGATCTTTTCATGTTAATGCGACAAGCATGTGATGGAAAGTTTGGGGTAAATCGGTCCAGGCAACAACAAACAAGTGTGTGTGACAGCGTGTATTTTAATCCCTGATTTTAATTCACTAATCGTTATTCTGATTAGATTGCCACAGAAGAAAAAGGAGGATATATTACAAATCTATTTGGGTGTATTAATAGCTGTCTTCATAATTCCTTTATTTGCATAAATACATGAATGCATAGCTCAGTACTTTGGAGCATATGTGCATTAAACTGTTTTATTTTTCAAGTTTCCCAGGGGAAAAACTACATCCATGGTGTCTGCAATAGGGCAACTCTCCAAGTTTATATATATTTTAAATTAAGTAAACTTGGTTTACCTGGGTCCATAAATCCAGCCTCCTTCCCCTCTGGTCAGTGGATTTTTTCCGCGGAAGTAATAACTGTCAGGCCAAATGCCTGGTAAAGTGGCGGGCAGCAGCAAGTGGAGGGAGTATTTATCACGCTATTGACTTTGTGACTGCCGTGTCGTGAACTCTTTTGTCATAAACTGGAGCAGCGCTGCAGATCGATCCGAGGAAAACTGCTGTCAGCTCGACTCCCAGCGAGCATTGCTTTTCCTACAGCCACTGAGAGGGCTGATAAATGCCCCACACACACACACACACACACACACACACACACACCACACACACACACACACACACACACACACACACACACACACACACACACACACACACACACACACACACACACACACACACACACACACACACACACACACACACACACACACACACACACACACACACAGTCCACAAACACACTTGAGAGGATATCAGGGCAAAGTGTACATGTTCACACGTCCTTCAAAATGAAAAGGTAAGAGTATGGAATTTTATAATTTTGAATCATGACACAAATAAGAGGTGGTTAACAATCCAAACTGTGAAAGCGGACCAACTGAGATAATTACGTGTTTCTTGGAGCCATATCAAGTGCCTCATTTAAGAAGAATATGACATTGATATAAATATACTGTTAAGATCCTCATTAAGGATCCCATTCTCCTGATGGTACGAGCTCTTCATCTCAGTGCTGCATGGTGTTTCCAGGACCTTTCCCGTTATTCAGGGGCTCGGCCAGGGGCGGACTGGCCATCGGGACGAATCCCGATGGGCCGGTACTGAAGTGGGCCGGTCGGACGATGTGGGCCGGCCGGTAACCTGCAGGGCTCGACATTATAAATGGCCCGCTGGCCCGGAAGCACTATTTAGACACCCCGGGCCAGCATAACGTACTTTCCACTTGCCCGCTCGGGCCACTAAACATATTGCTTTAACATAATTGTCCTGTTGTATTGGTATTTTGACTAGCAATGTTGTTAAATTGTTTCGTTTATTAACGCTACAACATAGCGTTCCGTGAGTCGGTTGTCCTTGTTGGGTGAAAAGCAAACAGCTGTTTGCTGCAGAGCGCAGCGCGAGCAGGCTCCCGTGAGCGGGAGCGCGCTCCTTCACTACAGAGTATCGCGCCACCTAACCATTCGCCAAAATGTTTTTAATACCAGCGGTAACCGGCCAAGCGCTGGGCAAAAAACAATCTTCAAATAAAAGAAAGTCACCGGAGGAGTTAAAGGAGAGTGACAGGGAGCATGAGAAGAAGAGGGGGAGAAAGTTTCAGCTTGATTGATGGAATTGGCTTCTAGTGGTGCAGTGATGCGTCCTCAACCCTTTATCGATTACATTTATAATTCGAAAATTATAAAAGTAGGGTAGACATGTGGAGATTATCCGGCTGAACAAAACGTGCATTTATCAAACAGGTTCGTTTTCCACAGACCTTATTTCCAGCTATTTTCCAAAACCCTGTGGAGAAATCCAACCCAGTCTCACAAAAAAACGTGTAATAACTACGTTGGTCCACAACGTAGGACGTAGTATTTCTACAAAAACGCCTCTGAAATTGTAAGATCCCTACGGTTTTTTTCACCATTCATTCCAATGGCTGGCGTCTATGTCACGTGATCTTCACATTTCTCCCTGCAGAAACAAAAAACATGGCCAAACTTCGTTTTATTCTCGGTGTAAAATGCCTATTTAAAGTTACTTTGGCCATTAAAATGCGTTTTGATGTCATTTGATGCGAGAAATATGAGTTGTTATTTCAGATTATGTGTGCATGGATGTACATGATCTTTAGTTTGCTAGTTATTATGAAGATTACTACAGGAAATTGTGTCTATACAACGTTTTCATTGTTACCAAGGTGGTTGCTAGGGACGCTGCTATCAATATTATTTCTGTTATGTTGTGTAACTGTTTAATGGTGTTATCTTTCTTGCTACCCCCTTCCCCGTCAAAGTATAGTGTTGGTCCACAGCGCAAACGTATTAGTTTAACAAAATCCGCATCTAAAGATACGTTATTTTCCCCTGTGCAATTCCAGTCTCACATCTCACATCACATCGTCGTTAACAAATACCGGAAACAGACCGAAAACACTTTATTCCGAGTGTGCTTGCTTTTCTCTTTGAAAGTCATCACATAACGGCATTGTAATACACGGTTCGGCTGCATTAAATATTACATATCTGCCGTAGTTCTCTATTCATAGAGCCCTGATGAGAAGACTTCTAGACAAACATGAAAAAAAAAATGAAAAAAAAAAAAATGCAATGTAACATGAGGAACTGCCGCCAACACTGGAAACGTGACGTGGATCATAAATATATCAACAATTAAACAACATCTTACATTTCTTTTCACACAATACGTCTCCTTGCAGTATCAACACTAATTCGGCTGACTTTTATATTTGATCCAATTGGTAGATAGGCTGTATTTACACCATAAAGGTGCACAGCTGATAGAAAGGGACACCTAGTGGTTAAAGCATGTTATTGAATTTTATTATTTTTATTATTAGATATTAATAGAATGCCTATAAAGTATATTCATTACTCGTTATTCTCTACTAATAGTTAATTAAAGACTGTATATATTGACTATTTTGCACATCCCTTTCAAAATTTCAAGATTTTCTAAGGTTTATTGACATATCATATAGGCCTACACAACTATGGTGTAGTTATGCATTGAATGAAAAACTTTGTGTATACCTCTAGAAATGTTCACTATGTTGAAGCACTTATTTTAACTGATATTATACATATGTATTATACTCTTATAAGATGTATGTAGCAGGGTTTCCGCTAGGATTTTTTCTCGCCGGTCAAATGTCCGAACAGAATTTATTTTACCGGACACATTTGAAACTTACCGGTCATGTTTCAATAATAATAATAAGAATTGTGTGGCAGAGTTTCCGTTAGCAGGTAATCACCGGACTATGACCGGCTATGCTGATGTTTAAAACGCAGTTAATGGGAGTCGTTTTTATATTGCTTCAGTTTATAATCGTAACAGATCGAAAAATTCAGATTAATTTTTCAACAAATGATTCCACAAACAACAAAACACATCATTATTACATTCAAAGAAACTACTTGTAGTAGATGAACTACATTATTCAAAAGTTTACATTAACTTTGAATAATAACACGGGAGAAACGGATCCTCTCTTTTCCTCCCTCCCTCCCTCTCTCCTGACAGCCCGTCAGTTTCTCATGCAGCGCGCTAAACAGTGGGCGGGGCTTCAGGTCAGACTCAGCAGCTGATCTGATCTCTCTCTCGCGTCCGGTTACACTACACTCGCGTTTATGTCCATATCGATCAGATCCAGCTCTCCTGATCGGCCTATAGAGAGCGCCGATCAAACTATTAAGAGTGAATATCGGCCGATAATGATCAGGCGGCCAATCGATCGGAGCATCGGACATTTTGACCGACAGGTTTTGAATTTACCGGTTTTTGTTCAATTTGACCAGCTAAAAACCGGTAAATACCGGCTAACGGAAACCCTGGTATGTAGATATTTCATCTCCGGCCTTGTCAGGTATTGAACAATCAATAAATAAAGAACAAAGAATGTGTGTGATTATACTAAATGATTTACAAATAAACACCACTGCTATTTACAACTGTACACATGCTGATGTAACGCAAATGTTTCCAACTTGGGATAAATAAAGTATATCTTATCTTAAGATGATCGATGGCTACTGCCATATTTGCAAAATGTGCCTCTGAACCTTGACAAGTGCATGTTTCAGGCTTATCAATTAATGTAATGTAATGTAATCAATGAACAACAGGAGGGGTCACAAACATAAGACCAGCTGTAAAATAAAGCTCTTCTGACCTTAGCTGGCATGTGTGTATATACAGGACTGTCTCAGAAAATTAGAATATTGTGATAAAGTTCTTTATTTTCTGTAATGCAATTTAAAAAAAACAAAAATGTCATACATTCTGGATTCATTACAAATCAACTGAAATATTGCAAGCCTTTTATTATTTTAATATTGCTGATTATGGCATACAGCTTAAGAAAACTCAAAAATCCTATCTCAAAAAATTAGAATAGTTCCTCAGACCAAGTAAAAAAAAAAAGATTTATAACAGCAAAACACAATCAAACATTTGAAAATGTCCATTAATGCACTCAGTACTTGGTTGGGAATCCTTTTGCACGGATTACTGCATCAATGCGGCGTGGCATGGAGGCAATCAGCCTGTGGCATTGCTGAGGTGTTATGGATGCCCAGGATGCTTCAATAGCGGCCTTTAGCTCATTAGCATTGTTGGGTCTGGTGTCTTTCAGCTTCTTCTTCACAATACCCCACATATTCTCTATGGGGTTCAGGTCAGGGGAATTTGCAGGCCAATCGAGGACAGTAATGCCATGGTCAGTACACCAGTTACTGGCGGTTTTGGCACTGTGGGCAGGTGCCAGATCATGCTGGAAAATGAATTCCTCATCTCCATAGAGCTTTTCAGCAGACGGAAGCATGTAGTGCTCTAAAATCTCTTGGTACACAGCTGCATTTACTCTGGGCTTGATGAAACACAGTGGACCAACACCAGCAGCTGACATGGCTCCCCAAACCATCGCTGACTGTGGGAACTTCACACTGGATTTCAAGCAACTTGGATTTTGCTCCTCTCCAGCCTTTCTCCAGACTCTGGCGCCTTGACTTCCAAATGAAATACAAAACTTGCTTTCGTCTGAAAAGAGGACTTTGGACCACTGTGCAACTGTCCAGTGCTTCTTTTCCTTAGCCCAAGTCAGACGCCTCTTCCGTTGTCTTGAGTTCAGAAGTGGCTTGACCATGGGAATACGGCTATTGTAGCCCATTTCCCGGACACGTCTGTGAACAGTGACTTTTGATACCTGGACTCCAGCTTCAGTCCACTATCTTTGAAGCTCCCCCAAATTCTGAAAGCGACTCTTCTTCACAATGCTGTTAAGGCTGCGGTCATCTCTCTTGGTTGTGCAGCGTTTCCTGCCACATTTCCCCCTTCCAACAGACTTTTTGTGGATGTGCTTTGAAACTGCACTCTGTGAACAGCTTGCTCTTTGAGAAATTTCTTTTTGTGTCTTACCCTCCTGATGGAGGGTGTCAATGACGGTCCTCTGGACAGCAGTCAGATCAGCAGTCTTCCCCATACTTGTGATTTAGTTTACTGAACCAAGCGAGTGTTTTTCAAGGCTCAGGAAACCCTTGCAGGTGTTTCGAGTTAATTAGACGATTCAAGTGATTCGTTGAACACCCTACTAGTATACTTTTTCATGATATTCTAATATTTAGAGATAGGATATTTGAGTTTTCTTAAGCTGTATGCCATAATCAGCAATATTAAAATAATAAAAGGCTTGCAATATTTCAGTTGATTTGTAATGAATCCAGAATGTATGACATTTTTGTTTTTTTAATTGCATTACAGAAAATAAAGAACTTTATCACAATATTCTAATTTTCTGAGACAGTCCTGTATATTAATGCTGCCCATTATGGGCACAAGCAATTTTCACCCATTTATTAATTATATGTTTTAAATGTGAGTGTTTCCTATCCCCTAAACCTCCAGGGATGTACACAGTTTAATTCTGGCAACTTCTTATTATGGGAAATATGAAAACGTCTTTTAAAACTACAACTCCCAGTAGAGACGTGCCATAGATAGAGAACATGTTGCGAAACACAATAGCCAGCATGTGTAGTTCTGGGGACGGGGTGGGGGAGGGGGGGGACGGGGTGGGGGAGGGGGGGGGGACGCGGTGGACCCGTTCAAATCCAGTTTTGGACAGTCTGCCGTGGTTCCATCCCATTTCAAGTGCTGTTCGAGGCTCGGTGTAACCCTCGGAGCACACTCTCCAATCACAGAGCTTGAGGACTATCACGGGGTTTGTCAAACGAACCGGAGAGAATACTTACTTCCGGGTGTAATATTCTGTAAAGCAAATGAGCTGCTCCGACCCTCGGTCCTGACGGACTCCAACTTGTGTTTATTAATCAAACAAATAAATAAACACAAGGATAATTATGTGTTATTGTTGAGTAAATGGAGAATTGCACAGGGGAAAATAACGAAAATAACATTTTCCACCGAGAATAAAACAAATGTCGGCCATGTTTTTTTTTTCTGCAGGGAGAAATTTGAAGATCATGTGACATAGACGCCAGCCATTGGAATGAATGGTGAAAAAAAACGTAGGGATCTTACAATTTCAGAGGCGTTTTTGTAGAAATACTACGTCCTACGTTGTGGACCAACGTAGTTATTACACGTTTTTTTATGAGACTGGGTTGAGAAATCCCATTGCTTTTTGTCGAGGGAACCCGCAGCTTACTTCCTGGTTTTAGGACGCGTCACTGGCTGCACCTCTCAATATGATGCCAATATAAACAAGGTCTTCTGTCGGCTCTGTACATCAATGCCGACCTATGCTGACAAGTAAGTGAAGAGTAGAACATATAAAGGTATTGGCTTTAGGGAAATGTCCCAGCAGTTTAGGATAGTGAAGGATCTAATCTATTACATAGACATTACATTTCTAACTCTTAATGACAGGAAGGCAGAAAGTGCATTATACAAATAATAATACTCATAATAATAGCAGACATTTTTTAACAATGACCACAATATCATTATTTTAATAAACCAAATATGAACAATTGAGGAAAATGAGGAAGAACTGATGATTCAAATGTTGTAGTACAAGTAGTAATGTAGTTAGTGCAGGGTTGCCAACTCTCACGCATCTGGCGTGTGACACACGCTTTCACTCTCAATCTCACGCTCTCACGCTGCCCAAACTATTCTCACGCCAAAAACAAGAATACCGAAGACTATAAACGGTTTAAAAAACTTGTCAGGTAGTGATCGTCTTCTCGATAGAACATCTTTGATAATGTCTTCTGGCCAATCAGATTCAAGATAACGGCGTGGTGTTGTTGCAGGAAGTCCCGACGGAGAATACTTTTGCTGTAGAACATCTCTATACGTCGATACAACATTACGTGTTGATAGAAATCAACACGTAATGAAATAAGACCCCACGGTTTGATGATTGATAGGTGTGTGAGCTGTCTTTCATCTAAACCTCACGCGTGGCGTTTCACTGTTAAGGGGAGCGTGTATGTAATTACAATGCAAATACTGACTTCACCCCACCACTGTATGGGTTAGCCCTACCATAGATTACCCAACAAAAATACTCTCTGGCAACTGCCGACCCGTATTGCGCAAGCGCAGATCTAAGATCCAGTAGAAATGATAAAAAAGTAAAAGTCTGCTGCTTAAAATAGAGTGTGTTAATTAATATGTTTGGCAGTTTGGAGTAAGTCTGTAGATTTGTGTGTGTGTGTGTTTCATGTAGCCTATAGGCCTCTCACGATAATTAATTTTGTTGGATACATTTTCCAGGAAATTATTGCGATAAACGATAATATTGTCGGCACCGTTGTATGACCATTTTAGACCCCTGACATAATGATAATATATAATAATAATTGAAGTACAATTGAAGTAACTGCTAGTCACATCCTCATGTAAATGGAAATGTATTGAGTTCATTTTAATTTATCGTACGATAAGTCAATTAATTGCTTATCGCGACAGGCACACAATAAAACAGTGGAAACAAACATGTGTTTGACTTTCATTAGTGAATGAAACTGTGTGCCCTTTATAGTCTGTGTCCAATATTGTGTATTTGTATATATTGTATATATATCCTATATATATGCTAAGGTCCCGCTGCTGACACGATAGCAGTCATTTAGTGTGCATATGTGTAATTAAACTCATGATATCAAAATCTCACTCCAGCCAGGTACCCAAAGTTGGCAACCCTGAGTTAGTGCATACATTATTATTGCAACAAATGTGTTCATTTTTTTTTTTGGACGAATGCTCCGGGCCAGTGGTTACAATGGTGGGGCCAGTGATAATATAATGCCAGTAGCATTTTACCCTTAATGTCTACCTCTGCGGTAAGTCACTAGCACCGCGGTGGGCCGGCGGTACCGAAGTGGGCCGGTCGAGAGTCCCGGGCTGATTTGTAGTCCCAGTCCGCCCCTGGGCTCGGCATGTGCAATGTTCCAGGTTTGTGCCTGCAAACATCTTTTAGACTGAGCTCATTGTATTAGATATTGCTTTTAATGTTTTGAAAAGTTCATTGGCAGAGTTTTATACATTTTCATACATTATATTAACATCCACCCACCACTTAGCTCAATCTGCCTTTCCTTCCCTTATTCCCCCTTTGACTCAAGTATACTTTCCCCCTCTGTTACAGCCATGCTCCAGTTGTTTCCCCCTTGTTTCATTTTCATAATCATCCCTTCTTTCTTCATGTTTTGTTGTTTTTCTCTCTCCCTTATTACCCTGTCCCTTTATCTCTGCACCTCTCCTCTCCTTATATCTCACATTTTCTTACTCCTCAGTTCCTCTCTGCTCTTTCCTTTTCTCATTATTTTCTATTACTTTCTTTACTTTTCACATTTGTTTTATTTTTATTTTCTTCTCCAACTTACACTTCCCTACTCTCATTTCCTGTCTCCCTTTTCTTTTTCCCTGTCCCCTATTTCGTTCTTCCCCTCCTTATCTTTGGTGTCTTTTCTTTTCCGTTCACTATTCCTTCTCTAGGTACTTGTTCACTCACTAGGCGTTTGAGCACCTTAGCCAGAACTGACAATTTAGAGATTGGCCTATAGTTATTTAAAATAGTTGCCTCCCCTCCTTTTAGTAAAGGCATTATTTATTTAAGTTTTGAATTACAATAATACAACATGTCTTATCAAGATTGTTAAAGTGATACAAGTGATAGACAATGATAAACACATCTAACTGCGTGGCATTATGGTTACCTTAAGAGAAACAACTCAGCTGAAAGGGTGTGTCCTGCATATGTCTGCGTCCCCAGTAATACATTTAGATTTTTGAGATGTAGAAGGTCTAAACCTGAAGACCTTCTACTGATCTGAGCTCACTGTGTTGTTGTCACAGCAACCATGACCAAATCCACCTAGGTTTAAGGAATTCTCAAAGAGAGAACTCTGAGCTGAGCTGTGCCCGGAACGTTGAGGAGAAAGAAATTACGACATAAACAAGACAAAAGTATTTATGAGAAATTATTCAAGTTTGATGGGTCAAGGTCTAGAACACTAACCGTCTACTCTTAAATATTCAGGTATTTACGGAGCCCCTAAAGGGACATGAAAAAAAAAAAAAGAGAAAAAAAAAAGTCGGGATAACGGGTTAGTTTCTCGTGCTCACGCCAAGGAGGAAGTGCAGCACACAGGAGGAGACAAGTCAGACAACCATTTCATTGCAGACTGTTATGATTACGTGGGGAAATGTAATCATAACATTTCCCCCCCCCCCCCCCCTCAAATAATGTATGCACTGTCATTTCCCCACGTAAACATAACAGTCTGCAATGAAATGGTTCTCTGACTTGTCTCCTCCTGTGTGCTTCACTTCCTCCTTGGCGCAGCGGTAACTTTCTCCAAAAAAAAGTCGGGTTAGGGTTGAGTTACCCGTTTTCATGTCCCTTTAGGGGCTCCGTAGGTATTCCAATCCTGATGATAAAAAAACCTCCATCTGATGCGACTAACATTGCATAAGGAAATGAAACATGCTTTATGTGCTCTCTAGAACCTAAATGAAGTCTACTGTATATCCCAAAATGTCAAGAGGAAGCTCGCTTGGTGATGCATGTGCAATGTTTAAACATTGATTAAACTCCATTCAAATGTTCTATAATGCAATAATAAACACAAAATACACAGTTCCATCAGTAAAGGCGCTCAGATGGGGAGAGTCAGACGACTTCCTGCAGCTCAGAGACCTCCGTCATCTCCATCCACCGCTTTCAGCACGCCAGCAGCACTAAGGAGCATTAAGGTAAACTGTCCTAGTCTCTAACATTGGATAAAGGGTGGGTGGTGGGGTGTCCGGTGCCTTGCTCATGTGGACCCAGGAGGTGAACTACCTCTTCAAGTACAATATTTTAAATCTGTTCGGGGACTTGAACCAGCTACCCTACGGCTCCCCGTCCAAGCCCCTGCCGAGTGCTGGCTGAGCCACTGCCGGACATATATAGAAAATATCATATATCACCATAGATTACATAGTATTTGTAAACGGCAACAGCAACGTGGACAAATAACTTACTCGTGTTTAACCACACTTCAAAGTTCAACTGCTAACACAATATTATTTGTTCTCTCTATCTGAGAGGTGAGACTTGTCTCACTCATACTGACTGATTTTAAGGTTTTCTGATGGTACTTTTAACACCTTTATTATGTGAGAAATGGCCCGACAGGTCCGAATAGAAAACAAAATGACATGGCGGAGGTTGGCCCGGTAGTAATTCACACTTCATTCCTGTTAAACCTCGTGATAATCCCAGAGTGCCTTTCCTTGGCCCCGGTCCAAAGCCCTCTGTATACAAAAAAACAGACAAAATAAAAAATGGGGGATGAATACCAGCAGCAGTGTCACAGGGGAGAGAGATTTATAATGTGAACGCTCCAACTCCCTCGTAAATCAGAGCAAAAGGCTTTCAGGTAGGGGAGCTGGCATTTATTCAAGACAAGAGAGACAGAGAGGGACTGAAATAAAATAAAAAAGGAGTGATATAAAGACATTTGAGTGAGGAGTTGTGTGGAGGTGAAAATATAGATTTAGTGTTGAAGATAGAACAGCCTAATTAAGAGCAGGGTAGACGGGGTTTTCTTCTTTTTTGCTACGGAGCATGCATGCTCATGCATATCTTTGACACCTCAGTAGTTCATTAATGTGTTGGCACACAAATGAAAAGGCTGCTCAATAAACAGTATACAAAATGTTTTCCACAAAAAAAAGACTGGATAAAAGGTAATGTCATGGCTCTGACAAAGTGATCTTCATGACGTTAACAGATATAAAGTATACCATGTTAACCATTTTAGCTCAGCATATTAATGTGCTAATTTATAGATGATGCAAAGTTAGTTCTACAGATATTATAAATTCTTATTGAAACGTAAACATGGACGTGGAAACATCATGGGAGTTCATTATAGGAAATCAGGTCTGGACATTGTCCGTAATTTTTGTTTTGGCATATGAAAGTTTGTTTTCTTTTGGTCTTTCACAATCTGTTATTAAAACGTTTTAAACACATACACACTCGCTTGCCCCAGAGAAGGAGTAGATTAAACATGAGCTCAATCGGACATCTAACAGACAAAATAAAGCCAGTGTAAAGATTTCGGACATTTCGGACTCAATCTGTTCAAATTCAACATGACAATCCTTACTTTCTATTCTGGAAGAAGAGGTTACTATCCAATGTAAGTGACCCTTTAAGTAAGGCGTCCCCCCCTCCCCCACCTCGTCCCCAGAACTACACATGCTGGCTATTCTGTTTCGCAATATGTTCTCTATCTATGGCACGTCTCTACTGGGAGTTGTAGTTTTAAAAGACGTTTTCGTATTTCCCATAATAAGAAGTTGCCAGTATTAAACTGTGTACATCCCTGGAGGTTTAGGGGATAGGAAACACTCACATTTAAAACATATAATTAATAAATGGGTGAAAATTGCTTGTGCCCATAAGCAGCATTAATATATACCCACACATGCCAGCTAAGGTCAGAAGAGCTTTATTTAACAGCTGGTCTTATGTTTGTGACCCCTGTTGTTCTTTGATAACATTACATTACATTAATTGATAAGCCTGAAACATGCACTTGTCAAGGTTCAGAGGCACATTTTGCAAATTTGGCAGTAGCCATCGATCAGCTTAAGATAAGATATACTTTGTTGATCCCAAGTTGGAACATTTGCGTTACATCAGCATGTGTAACAGTTGTAAATATGCAGTGGTGTTTATTTGTAAATCATTTAGTATAATCACACAAATTCTGTGTTTTATATTTAACAATTATGTGTTCTTTATTTATTGATTGTTCAATACCTGACAAGGCCAGAGATGAAATATCTACATACATCTTATAAGAGTATAATACATTATAATATCAGTTAAAATAAGTGCTTCAACATAGTTAACATTGCTGGAGGTATGCACACATATTGATAGATGTCTTGTAATGCACTATTGAGGAACCTGCGACCCAAGTTTTTCATTCAATGCATAACTACACCATAGTTGTGTAGGCCTATATGATATGTCAATACACCTTAGAAAATCTTGAAATCTTGAAAGGGATGTGCAAAATAGTCATTATATACAGTCTTTAATTAACTATTAGTAGAGAATAACGAGTAATGAATATACTTTATAGGGATCCTATTAATATCTAATAATAAAAATAATGAAATTCAATAACATGCTTTAACCACTAGGTGTCCCTTTATATCAGCTGTGCACCTTTATGGTGTAAATACAGTCTATCTACCAATTGGATCAAATATAAAAGTCAGCCGAATTAGTGTTGATACTGCAAGGAGACGTATTGTGTGAAAAGAAATGTAAGATGTTGCTTAATGGCTGATATATTTATGATCCACGTCACGTTTTCAGTTCCTCATGTTTGTCTAGAAGTCTTCTCATCAGGGCTCTATAAATACAGAACTACGGCAGATATGTAATATTTAATGCAGCCGAACCGTGTATTACAATGCCGTTATGTGATGACTTTCAAAGAGAAAAGCAAGCACACTCGGAATAAAGTATTATTTTTTTCTTTTTAAATGTTTTCGGTCTGTTTCCGGTATTTGTTAATGACGATGTGCTGTGAGATGTGAGACTGGAATTGCACAGGGGAAAATAACGTAGGCTATCTTTAGATGCGGATTTTGTTAAACTAATATGTTTGCGCTGTGGACCAACACTATACTTTGACGGGGAAGGGGGTAGCAAGAAAGATAACACCATTAAACAGTTACACAACATAACAGAAATAATATTGATAGCAGCGTCCCTAGCAACCACCTTGGTAACAATGAAAACGTTGTATAGACACAATTTCCTGAAGTAATCTTCATAATAACTAGCAAACTAAAGATCATGTACATCCACTGCACACATAATCTGAAATAACAACTCATATTTCTCGCATCAAATGACATCAAAAGGCATTTTAATGGCCAAACTAACTTTAAAATAGGCATTTTCCACCGAGAATAAAACGAAGTTCGGCCATGTTTCTTTTTTCTGCAGGGAGAAATTTGAAGATCATGTGACATAGACGCCAGCCATTGGAATGAATGGAGGACATGGTGTAGTCCAAACGATAGCTGGGGATTCTGGGTAGTGTAGTGTCTTCTGCCATCCTTTACTCCGAAAAAATATTTGTTTCTCCGAATCGAAGGGGAAAAATACAAAAGCATTACACACAATTTAAACCAATCAATGTTGTGTAATTAACAAGGATAATCTGGTGTTTTTTTTTCCTCTCTGAAGAACCAGCACCTTACCGTGGTAGAGAGGTTTGTGTGCCCTGATGAACCTGGGGGCTGTGTTGTCTGGAACCTTGTGTTCCTGGTAGGGTCTCCCATGGCAAATTGGTCTCAGGCAAGGGGCCAGACTAAGATTGGTTCAAAAAGACCTCATGAAAGACGACACAAGGAGTGAGGATACCCGGCCCGGAGGAAGCCCGGGGTCCCTTTCTGGAGCCAGGCCCAGAAGGAGGACTCGTCGGCGAGCGTCTGGTGGCCGGGCTTGCCACGGAGCCCGGCCGGGCCCAGCCCGAAAAGGCAACGTGGGCAACACCTCCGCTTCTCCATCCCGCGGGCCCACCACCTACGGGAAACAACGATGGGGTCGGGTGCGCTGCCAGAAGGGTGGCAGTGAAAGCGGAGGGTCTCGACGGACCAGACCCGGGCGACAGAAGCTGGCTTTGGGGACGTGGAACGTCACCTCTCTGGGGGGGAAGGAGTCGGAGCTTATGTGGGAGGTGGAGCGGTACCAGTTGGATCTGGTTGGGCTCACCTCTACGCACAGCGTCGGCTCTGGAACCTTACTTCTGGATAGGGGTTGGACTCTATTCTTCTCCGGAGTTGCTCAAGGTGTGAGGCGCCGGGCGGGTGTGGGGATACTCACAAGTCCCCGGTTGGGTGCTTCGTTGTTGGAGTCTACCCCAGTGGACGAGAGGGTTGCCTCCCTACGCCTGCGGGTTATGGGGGGGAAAACTCTGACTGTTGTGTGTGCTTATGCACCCAACAGCAGTTCAGAGTATACGGCCTTCTTGGAGACCCTGGAAAGAGTCCTGTATGGGGCTCCTGAAGGGGACTCTTTAATCTTGCTGGGAGACTTCAACGCACATGTGGGCAATGATGGAGACACTTGGAGGGGAGTGATTGGGAGGAACGGCCCCCCTGATCTGAACCGAAGTGGTGGTTTGTTACTGGACTTCTGTGCTAGTCATGGATTGGCCATAACAAACACCATGTTCGAACATAGGGATGCTCATAAGTGTACGTGGTACCAGAGCACCCTAGGCAGAAGGTCCATGATCGATTTCGTTATCGTATCATCGGACCTGAGGCCGTATGTTTTGGACACTCGGGTAAAGAGAGGGGCGGAGTTGTCAACTGATCACCATCTGGTGGTGAGTTGGGTCGAGTGGCAGGGGAAGCCTCTGGATAGACCTGGTAAGCCCAAACGTGTAGTTCGGGTGAACTGGGAACGTCTGGAGGAGGCCCAGGTTCAGGAGGCCTTCAACTCACACCTCCGGCAGAGCTTTTCGGGCATTCCTGTGGAGGTTGGGGACATTGAACCAGAGTGGTCGGTGTTCAAAGCCTCTATTGCCGAAGCCGCGGCGGGGAGCTGTGGTCTCAAGGTCCTAGGTGCCTCAAGGGGCGGTAACCCTCGAACCTCCTGGTGGACACCGGTGGTCAGGGAAGCCGTCCGACTGAAGAAGGAGGCCTTCAGGGATTTGTTATCCCGGGGGACTCCCGAGGCAGTTGCAAGGTACCGACAGGCCCGAAGGGCAGCAGCCTCAGCCGTGGCCGAGGCAAAGCAGCGGGTGTGGGAGAAGTTCGGAGAGGACATGGAAAAGGACTTTCGGGCGGCACCAAAGTTGTTCTGGAAAACTGTCCGACACCTCAGGAGGGGGAAGCAGGGAACCATCCAAGCTGTGTACAGTAAGGATGGGACGTTGTTGACCTCAACTGATGGAGTGTTAGGGCGTTGGAAGGAGCACTTTGAGGAACTCCTGAACCCGACAACTCCGTCCTCTATGTTAGAGGCAGAGCTGGAGTATGACGGGGGATCGACACCAATCTCCCGGGGGAAGGTCACTGAGGTTGTTAAACAACTCCACAGTGGCAAAGCCCCGGGGGTGGATGAGATCCGCCCAGAAATGCTGAAGGCTCTGGGTGTTGAGGGACTGTCTTGGTTGACACGTCTCATCAACATTGCGTGGAAGTCGGAAACGGTACCGAAGGAGTGGCAGACCGGGGTGGTGGTTCCCCTTTTTAAAAAGGGGGACCAGAGGGTGTGTGCCAATTACAGAGGCATCACACTACTCAGCCTCCCCGGGAAAGTTTACTCTAAGGTACTCGAAAGGAGGGTCAGGCCGATTGTCGAACCTCAGATTGAGGAGGAACAATGCGGATTCCGTCCTGGTGGTGGAACGACGGATCAGCTTTTTACTCTCGCAAGGATCCTGGAGGGGGCTTGGGAGTACGCTTATCCGGTCTACATGTGTTTTGTGGACTTGGAGAAGGCGTACGACCGGGTTCCCAGGGAGTTACTGTGGGAGGTGCTGCGGGAGTATGGGGTGAGGGGGTCTCTACTCAGGGCCATCCAATCTCTGTACTCCCAAAGCGAGAGCTGTGTCCGGCTCCTCGGCAGTAAGTCGGACCCATTTCCGGTGAGGGTTGGCCTCCGCCAGGGCTGCGCTTTGTCACCAATCCTGTTTGTAATATACATGGATCGGATTTCGAGGCGTAGTCATGGGGGGGGGGGTCTGCAGTTCGGTGGGCTAAGGATTGCACCACTGCTTTTTGCAGATGATGTGGTTCTGATGGCTTCATCGGTCTGCGACCTTCAGCACTCACTGGATCGGTTCGCAACCGAGTGTGAAGCGGCTGGGATGAGGATCAGCACCTCCAAATCTGAGGCCATGGTTCTCAGCAGGAAACCGATGGACTGTCCACTCCAAGTAGGGAATGAGTCCTTACCCCAAGTGAAGGAGTTCAAGTATCTCGGGGTTTTGTTCTCGAGTGAGGGAACAATGGAGCGTGAGATGGGCCGGAGAATCGGAGCAGCGGGAGCGGTACTGCAGTCGCTTTACCGCACCGTTGTGACGAAAAGGGAGCTGAGCCAGAAGGCAAAGCTCTCTGTCTACCGGGCCATTTTCGTTCCTACCCTCACCTATGGTCATGAAGGATGGGTCATGACCGAAAGAACGAGATCGCGGATACAAGCGGCCGAGATGGGTTTTCTCCGCAGGGTGGCTGGTGTCTCCCTTAGGGATAAGGTGAGAAGTTCGGTCATCCGGGAGGGACTCGGAGTTGAGCCGCTCCTCCTTTGCGTCGAAAGGAGCCAGTTGAGGTGGTTCGGGCACCTAGTTAGGATGCCACCTGGGCGCCTCCCTAGGGAGGTGTTCCAGGCACGTCCAGCTGGGAAGAGACCAAGGGGTAGACCTAGGACCAGGTGGAGGGATTATATCTCTTCGCTGGCCTGGGAGCGCCTTGGGATCCCCCAGTCAGAGCTGGTTGATGTCGCCAGGGAAAAGGAAGTTTGGGGCTCTCTGCTGGAACTGCTACCCCCTCGACCCGACCACGGATAAGCGGAAGAAGATGGATGGATGGATGGAATCTGGTGTTTTTTAGTCGATGAGTAGTGCAAATATCACTGTAAAATCAATCGACAGTAAGGGGAATACTTACTTCCGGGTGTACAATTCTCCGTTATCCAATGGGAATGGACGCTCACATTGCCTTTAAGGGCAGCCGACACAAACGAATGCCGTGCTTCCATGAGCGTCAAATCCCGCCGCAGATGGGAATACATTGCAATCAGTTGAAAGCTATTTGCGTCCCTTTATGAAGCTGAAGGAGCCTTGGAGCGTCACAACTGCACGCCACGGACACTGACCAAACGTCACTGCTGGACGATTATGGAGTGAGAGTGTGTTGCACAGGGACACCATTTTCTAAATGCTTTGAATCAATGTTTACTCAAAATGTGAAACAATCATAACCAACTTTAATGACAACCACCTAATCATAAAAAACACAACAAATTAATAACAGTCTCATATGCTGCGATCACTCTAACGTATTCCCACCGCATTACTTCCATGTGAAGCCATCAGGTCACATACTGTATAAAGATCTTTGTTATCCGCTGCAGGCCAGCTGTAAATGCTTAAATAAACACACATACTGTTGTGGTCTCTAATGCTGTCTGCATTGTGTGCCTCTCATTAAAGTGGAGTGTGCTCTCTGAAAGCTGCTCCTTGGACCTGCTAAGTGATGCAGCTGGCTTGCTTTAATACACTGGAAATATTTTTAATTTCCTCCTGTAAATCCTTTCTAACACCTGCTAAATATTACACATTTCTTTCGTTAAAAGACATTTGCCCGCCTCTGTCTTTAAACGGTCTAAAGAAGCCCAGCAGTGAGCTGCTGAAAATGTTATCTCTGGTGTTTTATGATGCTTTTAAACAGAAATATTGCCCTCAAGGTCATTATTACAAAATAGATGTTCCTTTTTGCTCCACAGAACATACCAACCACCTGTGCAACTCCTGTGTTTCATAGTCTGAAAGACGTGAACTTCAATTTCACCTCTTAATTATCCAAGCACACTGAACAAATCATTCTGAAACAACATGTCACTATGCATCTTTTTTCTTTACAAAATGTTTTTTAAATGTTTACTTTCAACTTGCTTTTATCCTTTGCTAACTAGTGTTAGCGGTTGCATCACAATGAGGAGGAGGTTTAGTAGAATGTAACTTTAGTTAGCAGGAGAACAAAGCACTCTAACACAGGACCGTCTCTTTGGGGTGATGTTATCCAGATTGTATTTCTGTAGGTCTCCCTTGAAAAAGAGATCAATGATCTCAATGGGACCTACCTGGTTAAATAAAGGTTTGAAATGAAATGAGATTATATCTAAATCAATTCATCAATGAAATTGTGCGTGCATACTTGTGTCAATAACAACATCACATCCAATCTGACCACACTTGTTAGCAGGAAAGTCAGCTTTTGAACAGTTGCCAGAGAAAGCCAAGGGGGATGGATGTGAGAGGAGGGTGAGAGAGTGGAGAGCAGCGAGAGGCTAACGCTAATCCACTTATTAAGGCAATAACTGCGAGCTTGGAACCTGCGCCAGATATTAATACCTAATCACGAGTTAATTAAAGGAGGGTTAGTTAGCACCTAATCCTCTGTGATGGCGGGTGATAGCGGCGGGGAGCGACAGAGTGTCCTGAGGGGGTGGGGGGGTGATAGGCCTTCTATAGTGCTAAAGCTAAGTGCTAAAACCAGAGCTGTGGACTGAAGATATAATTAGCTGCAAGGTGCCAATGTTGCATTGAGCTGTCTTTAGACTACTTGAGAGGGAATACATTATCAAATGGGACATTTCTCTGGGTGTTAGAGATGATTAATGGACCATAAGGCCAAGATGTAAGAACTACAGCGAGAGGGAGAGAGGTGTAAGGAGTACAACAAGAACCACATCCTGTTTATGTGGAATGAGTTTTCATCCACTTGGCCTTTGGTGCTGAATAACCCTCAGTATGCAAGGCTTTCCTAATGTGTTAAAAATATATATTTTTGCCTATAGATCAGCATTACATATAATAATAATAATTATTATTATTAACAAGTACATGACATGTTACTTGTTAGACTTTTATCCAAAGCGACTTACATACGCAATACTGAGGACAATCCCCACAGGAGCACTTTGGGGTGAAGTGTCTCAGGGACACAAAGACATGCTGACTGCAGTGGGGTTTGAACCTGTGCTCCCCTGATACGAACACCAACGCACAACCCACTGCATCACACCCCTCCCTAATACAAATTATAATAAGAAATATTATAATAAAAATATTATTTATAAAACAAGTGCTTTCACAAAAAAACTGAACACTTTTAATACATGAAGAGGAGAACAAAAAGATTCTCTTGATGCTTCCCCCCTTTCACACTCACTCACCAATTCATCCTCCACCTTTTTCTTCCTCCCGCTTCCACCTCCTCTCCCCCTTCTCTTGTCCCCTCCTCTGTCTTTTTCTTGGATGTGTGTGTTCACATCATCACGTCTCATCTCCCCCTTGTGGCGCAGCTCTAAGTCATTCACACACACGCACACATTTACACTCACACTTTCTCACATACACACACACCCTCATTTACTTAGACACACACACACTCCGTAGACTTTCCTTCACATAAGCCAGAACACACACTGCACTCCATACATAGTCCTGAGGATGTTAGATAGATATCAGCACTGTGAGCATTAGCATTTAAAAGGAGGCGAATTAGCCATCGCGCCTCATTCTCAGTAAATGAGTGGATGTGAGGCGAACACAGCTTTTATCGGAGGACAGATTCACAGCAGAGAAGGAGAGGAGGAACACGCTTTAAATGCAGCTGTTGCCTCTCTTCCTTCACAACTATTCCCTGTGGGCCTGGATGTGGCGTTATGTTTAATTTAAAACATGTTCCCTGCAAAAGAAGTTCCTCACTTGTTAGCTCCTACAAATAAAAAGAGAATCAATGAGGGAGATGTTATTCCTGCTGGGAGGAGGGATGGAGGCAGTGTGGAGTGATAAAGGAGAGGGAGAGGGGTCAGCAAACATCAGCTCCACAGAAACAGAGGGAACTGATTCAGTGATGGCCTCTCTCCTGTCTTCATTTCCCTTACTCGCCCTTATGGTTGATATCATTGTTTTGTTCTATCCTTTTAAATCTAAATGAATTACATACGTACTCATGCTGAATGGTTTATGCTATGTGAAATGCTCAGTGCAAACAACTGAACATGCTCAGTGTGTAAAAAAACAGCGGGGTTATGACAAACAAGCATCCAATGATATTACAGTGATAATGTGCCTTTTTATGCACACATGTTCTGTGCATGGCTGCAGGTCTACAGTTTCCTTTTCACAACCCCCACTCTGCATGAGACACAAAGCACAACTTTATCTTATTTGGACTATTCAACTACTGTAACGCAATCTTAATAACTGTGCAATATAAACTTTTATTCTCCCAAATGTTATCTGGCTGCTATCACACTACTCCTACAGTGTACACATCTTTTATTTGAAAATACTGTTACTGTACTTATTGTTGTCCACCTGCATTCTGTGCATTGTAAATAGCACACATACGCCCGCACACACACATAAACACATACATAAAAACACACTCACTGTACATGTAGAGGTGAGGTAACAGGCGTGTGGTGCAGTGGTTCGTGAGTTGGTGTTCAGATCAGGGAGTCACAAGTTCAAACCCCACTGCAGTCAGCATGTAGTTGTGTCCCTGAGACACTTCACCCCAAATTGCACCTGTGGGGATTGCCCACAGTACTGAATGTATGCAAGTCGCTTTGGATAAAAGCGTCTAACAAGTGACATGTAATGTAATGTAACACCATTAAAGCCCCATGGAGAAATTATGGAAATATAACAGTAGCAGAATAAATATAAGATGTGTTCCAATTATTTTACTTTTGAATATATAGATGTATCCTCTAAATCAGGGGTACTGAAACTTTTTTATTAAAGGTCCACTTGTGAATTTTAAACAAGGTCACGGGTCCGGAACAATGCCAGTAAAGTGCGTGACATAAATCAACATCCATAACATATACACACACATTCAATACATACATTGTATTGAGCTAGTGGGAGAAATGGCACTGTTTGCCTGTAGCCAATGCCTTGAACCTTGGCACAAAAGGTGTGATAGCCAGGCGGAGGCACTGACCCAAGTGTTCATTTGTCAAACTGCTGCGGTATGAGTTTTTCACAATGTTCATTGTGGAAAATCCAGACTCACAGCAATATGCGGAGCAAAACAAACACATCTAGTTAGACCTAACATATTTAGCTATTTTATCTACCTCCTGAACAAGCTAAACTAGTTATAAATATGTTTATTCTACTGTCAGGTCACTCATTACTGGATCAGTGAGCTGCATGAGGTACTGACAGGCTGTCAGGGGAGGGAGAGAGAGAGAGAGAGAGAGAAGAAAAGAGAGCGCTTCCGCTCATTTCTCTCTCCTGTTTCTCCTAACCCTCCAACAAAGCAATCTAATTTCCATCAGAATCAGAACGTTTTTATTTTTTGATTATTTTTTACAATGGGACACAGGGCTCGGTCCGGATTGATTTGCAGTTCGGTCCGGATGCGGACCTTGGTCCGGAGTTTGAGAAGCCCTGCTCTAAATAATCATTGTATGTTGTGTTTCTATCTCTACGTCCCTATAATTGCTACACTTGTGTTCTATTTCGTATATCGCTATTGGGTTATCCCTCTGCAGCACTGAACACTTGTAGTCCACGCCCACCCGCTAGGTGGGCCCCACCCTCGGGATTCCTTCCGGTATAAGTAGGAAGGGGGCCCGGCAATCTGCTCCCTCTTTTCTTCAGCAAACCAGCACAGTTACTGAAGCACAGCAATTGAGAATCATCATGACAACTGCGCCCGTGATTGTCCCTCATGTGGCTCTGGGTTCATAATGAGTTATGACCAGCAGAGATAAAAGCAGTATGCGAATCCTGCCTGGGGTCAGAGCACGCGTACGCGGCTCTAAACCAGCAGGTAGCAGGCACACACTGCGCCCGTCTCCCCTCGGGCGACAGGAAGTGGAGAGCGGACGCTCTTGCTGCTGTGGCCGAGGAGGACGATTGGCCCGTCCAGGCTTACGAGCCAGTGGACGGGGCCTCATGTCCCTGGGGCCGAGTGCCGGGCAGGAGTCCAAAGAAAAGCAACTCCTGCACCGCCTCCCTCCACGGTTCACCGTTTGGTTCTCCCCTCCCTCCTCTCCCCCGGACAGGGGAGACAGAGTCGGAGCAGGGTGCCAGCTTGGCGGCCGAACATGCTTTCCCCCTCTCCGTCAGACACAGATCCAGCGCCACTTCGGGCTGAAGTAGGCGTCTGTTACGGAGACGGCCAGAAAAGTGCTACTGGACGCTCCAATCAGCCCGGACCACGCCATGGTGGAGTCCATGAAGACGGCCGCGGAACAGGCGGATGACATTCGCCAGCATGTACAGCTGGCTCCAGCCGGCTGAGCTGCTACAGCGGCATCAACGCCCGCAGCAGCCGCGGCGTCAGCGCCCTTCGGCGGCTGCAGGGGCTCCGTCCCACGTCTCCGCTCCCCCGCCACCCCAGAGACAGGGTCTCCCGGCGGCGAGTCAAAGGGGAGGGAGGCTCCCCCGCTCCTGGTCTGCTCCGCGAGAGCCTCCGAGGACGCAGAGCCGGTAATTAAGCCGGCTGTCACTAATCTGTTGATTAAGTAAACGGCAGGGCTCCCTGCAGAAGCCTGACGGTGTTAACCCCTGTTAATAACCTGCAGACCTCGCGGCATTCCTCTGTCCGAGATACGCCTCCTACACACGGTCATAATAAACCCATGAGCGCCGTTATAACGCCTCATGTGGGCAGCACGCCTCATGATGAGAGTCGGAGTGAGACGCAGCGTGTGGAGGCCCCGCGCAGCCCGTTCGGTCCCAGCCTACCTGGGGTTGCCTCACGCCCTGTGTAAACCAGCTGCCTATAACCTGTCGGTTAATAGCCAGCAGGGCTCGTTGCTAAAGCCTGGTTTTAACCTGTCGGTTAATACATTTCAGAGCGTGCTAATTAAGCCGGCTGCCACTAATCTGTTGATTAAGTAGACAGCAGGGCTCCCTGCAGAAGCCTGCCGGTTTTAACCTATCGGTTAATAACCTGCAGAGCGCGCGGCATTCCTCTGTCCGAGATATACCTCCTACATACGGTCATAATAACCCATGAGCGCCGTTATAACGCCTCATGTGGACAGCACTGCACACACCGCCACTCATCCCCTGAGCGTGTACACGCCTCATGATGACAGCCAGAGTAAAACTGGACTACAAGTTTTCAGTGCTGCGGGGGGGCGCAGAGGGATAACCCAATAGCGATAGCCTTAGAGGGCTGCGCCATTTACTCATAGAAGCTGGGTTACAGTAGGTAACCTCAGTTTCCTGTGTTATTGCCCCATCCTAATCACTAACAGTGTGGCTCTCCTGATGCTGCTGACTCTTGCCCCTTTCACACCAACACGGTTTCAGGGCCGGTTTGGAGCTGGAGCTTGAAAAGCACTGGTTTTTCCAGTCCACACCGCAGCGGAGCCGCCTCAGCTCCGGAATCCGGTTTGTTTCAAGCACCAAAAAGTTGTTGGTCTAGAAAGCAAGCACCGCATACGTCACGCTTATGTCGGAGGCGGGGGCAGGGTTATCAGTAGGTATTCTCCGATCGCACATTTCGGGGCCGATCGCCGGAATCAGCATCGGCAGATACCGATCCGATCGAGTGGGCGGGGCCTAAATGGAAGATTTAAACATCACTTTAAATCTTCCATTTAAAGTGATGTTTAAAACTCAGTTAATAGGGCTCATTCACTGGAGCTTCCACAAACAACAATCAACTTAATTATTACATTCAAATGATGTACATTATTCAAGTTTACATTCACTTTGGATAATAACACGGGAGAAATGAGCGGAAGCGCTCTCTTTTCCTCTCTCCCTCTCCCCCCTCTCTCCCTCTCCTGACAGCCTGTCAGTATCTCATGCAGCTCACTGATCCAGTAATGAGTGACCATGAAGAATACATATATTTATAATAGCTATTTTATCTTGTTCCAGAGGTAGATAAAATAGCTAAGTGTGTTAGGTCTAACTCTTACGGTACGTCCACACAGCAGCTTTTCAAAAATCTTGAAAATCTTGGAGCTGGGCGTGTCTGAAAGCTTGGGGATTTTTTGCGAGCAACGCGACCAACAACCAATCACATGAATCTCCCGCCCCCGACATACAAAGCAAAAAACCCCGGGGATTTTATGCGAGCAATATATATATATATATAAACTCCCCAAACAGGCGAAAACCTACCAGTTTCACCCACTGTCTCTGCCACCTCCCTCCATGCCTGGTTCCTCCGGTTTGTTTTCCGTTAATCAATCAATCAATGTTTATTTATATAGCCCAATATCACAAATGTTACATTTGTCTCAGTGGACTTCACAGTTTGTACAAAATATCAGTATGACAATACGACAGCCTCTGTCCTTAGACCCTCACATCGTACAAGGAAAAACTTCCGAAGAAAACCCACAGTTTAAAGGGAACATGGGAGAAACCTCAGGGAGAGCAACAGAGGAGGGATCCCTCTCCCAGGACGGACAGACGTGCAATAGATGCCGTGTTTAAATTGAAAAGATAATACATTTGCAACATAGGTAGTCCAAATGTTTGGAAATGCATGTGTGTATAATAGGAAGATGAATCCACGAGGATATCCATCCAGGACTTATGATCCAGGACCACAGCCAGGACTCAAGATCCAGGGCTCGCGATGCAGGACACAGGCCCCAGGATCATCCATGTCTCCGGATCCCAGCGTATATAGACACCAAAAAGAAAGAAATGTGGGGAAGCTGGGTTAATCGGAACATGGGAGTACACAGGTATAGACAGAGAGAAGGAAGAAGTAAGATGTCCCCCGACAAACTAAGCCTATATCAGCAAAACTAGGGGCTGAATCTAATCAGCCCTAACTATAAGCTTTATCAAAAAGGAAGGTCTTAAGCACACTCTTAAAAACGGATAGGGTGTCTGCCGCCTGAACACAAACTGGAAGCTGATTCCACAAATGTGGAGCTTGATAAGAAAAGGCTCTGGCTCCCATTGTACTTTTAGAGACTCCAGGAACAACCAACAACCCTGCATTCTTGGAACGCAATGCCCTAGTAGGACAGTAGGGTATAATGAGTTCTTTAAGGTAAGATGGCGGCTGCCCATTAAGGGCTTTGTAGGCGAGAAGAAGAATTTTTAAATTCTATCTTGTGTTCTATAGGGAGCCAGTGTAAGGCAGCCAGAACAGGAGTAATGTGGTCCTTTTTCCTAACTCTGGTTAGTACATGAGCTGCAGCATTTTGAATCAGCTGAAGCGACTTGACTGACTTCTTGGTACACCCTGATAATAAAGAGTTACAATAATCCAGCCTTGAAGTAACAAATGCATGGACTAGTTTCTCTGCATCGTTTTGAGGCAAGATATGCCTGATTTTTGCAATGTTACGTAGATGGAAGTAGGCGGTCCTTGAAATTGATTTTATGTGGCCGTTAAAGGATAAATCCTGATCAAATATAACACCAAGATTCCTTACAGTCTCACTGGAGGCCAAATTAATGCCATCCATAGTTAGTATATCTTTAGATAATTTGTTTCGTAGATTCTTCGGGCCAAGTACAATAACTTCAGTTTTGGTCGTGTTTAACATCAAAAAGTTTAAGGTCATCCACGTTTTTAAGTCCTTGAGGCAGTCTTGAATTTTATTTAGATGATTAATTTCATCAGGCTTGATTGATAAATATAGTTGAGTATCATCCGCATAACAATGAAAATTTACAGAATGATTCCTTATAATATTGCCTAACGGAAGCATATATAATGTGAACAAAATAGGTCCGAGCACTGAGCCCTGTGGCACTCCATGGCTAACTTTGGTTTGCGTGGAAGATTCATCATTGACACGTACAAACTGAGAGCGTTCAGATAGATAGGACCTAACCCAGCCTAAAGCAGTTCCCTGTATGCCAACTAAGTGCTCTAGTCTTTGCAATAAGATATCATGATCGATAGTATCAAATGCAGCACTGAGATCGAGCAAAACAAGAATAGAGACAAGTCCCTTGTCAGAGGCTATTAAAAGGTCATTTGTGACTTTAACCAGAGCTGTCTCTGTGCTATGATGTGTTCTAAAGCCAGACTGAAAATCTTCAAATAAATCATTGTTTTTTAAGTAATCACACAACTGTTTTGCGACTGCTTTCTCAAGAATTTATGGGTATAGAAGGCTCAATCGGCGAAATGTCGCTCCTCTGTTTTAATTGAAACAGCTCCTTATATCCGTTAGGGCAGCTAGCTAGCACCAGATGCTAACAACAACAATACACGTAAGGTGTGCCCGTTCTCTCTCGCTCGCTCGCGCCACACATACACACACCCTCCCGGTCCTCCCGAAGGCCAGTCGGTGCCTGCCGGTGAGTGTGGAAGTGTGGCCTGCCATAAGCGGGCGGCAGGAGCGGGGCTATCAGCATCAGCTTGTAGGTATTTTAAACTCGATGCGCTCTGAAACTACGGGGCCGCTGAGGACAAAAAATACACATGCGTTAATCACGTTAAAATAATTGGTCAACGCATTATTAACGCGTTAACTTGACAGCTATATATATATATATATATATATTAGGGCTGTCAAGTCTGTTAACGCGTTAATAACGCGTTAACGCAAAAAAAACTTAACACCACTAATTATTGTAACGCGATTAACGCATGTGTATTTTTTGTCCTCGGCCGCCCCGTAGTTTCAGAGCGCATCTAGTTTAAAATACTATCTACAAGCTGATGCTGACAGCCCCGCTCCTGCCGCCCGCTTGCAGCAGACCACACTTCCACGCTCACCGGCAGGCACTGACTGGCCATCGGGAGGACGGGGAGGGTGTGTGTATGTGTGGCTCGAGCGAGAGAGAGACCTTACGTGCATTGTTGTTGTTAGCATCTGGTGCTAGCTAGCTGCGCTAACGGATATAAGGAGCTGTTTCAATGAAAACAGAGGAGCGACATTTCGCTACAACTGCGCCGAGCACTTGACTTGATGCAGGAAGCCAGACAGCGGGACATGGCACGATAAGTCAGCACACTCAGCACGGATAGTGCGCAACATGATTGCAGCGTCCACACACATGACATGGTTAAACTGTACACCCCAGCGCGTGCACTCCGCTCTGCATCAGCCAAACGACTCGCTGCACCCTCGCTGCGAGGTGGACCCAAGTTCCCATCAGCAAAAACACGTGGGTTTGCTATCCTGGCTCCAAGATGGTGGAATGAGCTCCCCATTGACATCAGGACGGCAGAAAGCCTGCACATCTTCCGGCGCAGACTGAAAACTCATCTCTTTCGACTCCACTTCGAGCGATATAATTACTAACAAAGCACTTATATACTAACATAGGACTGGCTTATCTATAGCCAGCTGAGTAGCACTTGAAATGTTTGGCTCTATGATACCTGCTGTACTTATATGATTCTGTTTTTCTTCTGGGCTGTGTCTTCCTGGTCGTATGTACTTATTGTAAGTCGCTTTGGACAAAAGCGTCAGCTAAATGTAATGTAATGTAATGTAATGTCCAGGCAGCTCCCGTTCGAGCATATGCCTTGAGTTGCACATAGCTCCAACGATCCATCACACACACACACGCACACACACACACCATTTGTATTGTATTATTGTATGAGAGAGGTTCCAGGTTGAATTGAGGCGAATATTTGTAATGTTCAGAGGTTGTTGTGTTTAATATTCATGAGAATATTTGTCATTGTTCAAATGATAATAAACATTAGCATAAAGCAAATTTGTCCACTCATATGTTGATAAGAGTATTAAAAACTTGAAAAATATTCCTCTAAGGTACATTTAGAACAGATCAAAAATGTGCGATTAATTTGCGATTAATCGCATGATTGTCCATAGTTAATCGCAAATTAATTGCACATTTTTTATCTGTTCTAAATGTACCTTAGAGAGATATTTTTCAAGTTTTTAATCTTATCAACATATGAGATGAAATATGCTTTATATGTGTGTTTATTATCATTTGAACAATGACATATATTCTCATGAATATTAAACACAACAACCTCTGAACATTACAAATATCTGCCTAATGCGCTGTGACCCCGAGGTAACTGTCATTACTGAGTGAAGTTCAATAGTCTCCGGTGAGTCTTTCTTAAATCCTCCTCTACTTTCGCTTTTTGGACTTCATAGAAGTTGTGTATTTTCGACACAGTGGTGGCTCTGGAAGGCAATTCATAAGTGCAGTCGTTGGATGCGACCCGAATTATATCACGCAGCCCCTCGTCCTCCACAATGTTAATTGGCCTGCAAGTTGTCGCCACCCATTTCACGATCTTTGTTGAAAGTTTGCTGCTCGTAGACGTGTCCAGGCGTCTCCTCCGCACACTTTCAAGTGTGGTCTGCCACAAGCGGGTGGCAGGAGCAGGGCTGTCGGCATCAGCAATGTGCTTGGATTTATTTTAAACTCGATGCGCTCTGAAACTACGGGCGGCCGAGGACAAAAAATGCTCATGCGTTAATGGCGTTAAAATAATTAGTGGCGTTAATTTTTTTTATTAACGCGTTAACTTGACAGCCCTAATATATATATGTGTGTATATATATATATATATATATACACACACACAGGTATAAAGGGTTACATCCTTAGCTGGCTAATAAGCTATTTAACAAGCTAAGCTAACAAGCACACAAACACCTGCTAACGGGGTAACATGTATAATATTATCATTTTACTCACCGAAAAAAGCTGAGAGTAGACTCCTTGGAAGTTCTGTTGGTACATTCAACCGCACAGCACAACATTTTAATTATCTGGTGTTTGTAACAACATTCCCTAAAAGGCACAACCAAGAACCCGGCTAAAGGGTCAAGTACAGTAACTACAACTAGCTAACGTTGTAGCCTAGCAGAGTGGACAAGTTGCTGTTAGCTGACAGTGAGGCACGTACCTGTCCATCAAAGTGACCACGCCCTAATTTATGCAAAAAACTTGAAGACCTAATATAAATAAAAGGGTTATTATTAGGGCCGTCAGTCGATTAAAATATTTAATCGCGATTGGGTGGGAAGATCGGAAGGTTGTGAGTTCAAATCCCGCCAAGGAACACCACCACTAGTGTGCCCTTGAGTAAGCCTTAGTTACTCCAGGGATAATGTCCCTGTAATTGGTAATTGTAAGTCGCTTTGGATAAAAGCGTCAGTGATAGTGTAACAATGACACAACAACCTCTGAACATTACAAATATTTGCCTCAATTCAACCTGGAACCTCCCTCATAGTGTGTATGTGTGACTCAAGGCATGGGCGCTGCAATCATGTTGCATGCACTATCCGTGCTGAGTGTGCTTGCAATGTCCCACTGTCTGGCTACCTGCATAAAGTCAAGTGCTCGGCGAAATGTCGCTCCTCTGTTTTCATTTAAACAGCTCCTTATATCCGTTAGCGCAGCTAGCTAGCACCAGATGCTAACAACAACAATACACGTAAGGTCTCTCGCTCGCGATCACATACACACACCCTCCCGGTCCTCCCGATGGCCAGTCGGTGCCTGCCGGTGAGCGTGGAAGTATGGTCTGCAGCAAGCGGGCGGCAGGAGCGGGGCTGTCAGCATCAGCTTGTAGATGGTATTTTGAAATCGATGCGCTCTGTAACTAAAATAATTAGTGGCGTTAATTATTTTTTTGCTATTTTTTTGTAATTAACGCCTTAACTTGACAGCCCTAGTTATTATAAAATTATATTATAAAACAATTCACTCACCAATTCATAATCATGAAGGTGGAATCTAACTATATCCCAAATCATTTGTATTGCATCCAGGGGTAGAAACTTGTTTATTTCTGCTGTAAAGTTGGGCATTTTAACATGGGGGTCTATGGAAAGTCCTCCTTTCTGCAGTCATCGCCTATCGGCCAATAGATGAACTGCAGTTTGTGGCACTTCCTTATTGGCCTCCCGGCTCAGCCCCAGAGTTTGCGGCTTGGTATGAATACTTTCCGGATGCACTGTAAATATAAATATCATATAAATTACATTATTATAAGTCCATAATCCAAAAATAAAAGCCCAATAAGATGAAAACTTTACAAATGAACATGCGGAATGTATATGAAGTAGTATAGAACTAGTGAAGGGTGTGCAGCACCTCAGTATATATAGTAATAATATCAGAAATAATTGTCAGAATATAAAAGTTAATAACAGCAGCATTAAATACACACGGTCACTATTAAAGGACTATTTTGTGTTACAGAGACCAGCGTCGGAATACACAGGTTATCTGTCCATCTCACATCACAGAGCCAGGACTGAGGTATTTGGAGCTGAGGAGGAGGAGGTGGGGGAGTGGGTTGTATTTCAGGTCATTAGCTGTGATGAGGCTTATCAGATCCGTCTATCTGAACACATCCATCTTCTGCCTCTCCAAATAAATTGCTCTTTATTACTCTATCATTCAGGTTATTGCCTATGAAATAATGAGACACTCCTGGTCAGGGCCAGCATAATTGATTTTTCTCTTTCTCCCTTTTGTGTGTTTGTGTGTGTGTGTGTGTGTGTGTGTGTGTGTGTATGTATGTGTGTGTGTGTTCACGGTATTGTTAATATTAATTAAGCCAGGGATTACTGAGAACATAGGATTGTGGGGAAAAAAGCAAAGCAAAACTAACAATGCAAATGTATCAACAACTTGTTAAAAACATTCTATATTTGGTGTCTTTAGGTTGCGTCTGATTGTTGTGGAGTTCAGCAGATTTGAACCTACCATAGAGCTCAGATTTGTACCGTGGATAAAAAGACAAAAGGTAGGAGTTATCGAGAGCATCTCTAGATAGAGGAGGAAGCAGACATCTCGAGAGATAGCAGAGCGAATAGAGAATAGAGAGCGAGATATACGAATCTAGATCGATAGCATCGTATTATCTCTCTCGTATCGATCTCTCTCTCTACTATCTCTATCTATCTACTCTCTCCTCTCTCTCTCTCTCTCTCTCTCTCTCTCTCTCTCTCTCTCTCTCTCTCTCTCTCTCTCTTCTCTCTCTCTCTCTCTCTTCTCTCTCTCAGGGTTGGGGGAGGGGGGGCCGCAGTATAAATGTTTCATTCCTCCTGAATGGCAGGTTAAGTGAGGATACGATAATACTGCCGACAGTAATGGCAACTTTAATTTCCTTTTCCTATTGTGGAGCTTTATGTGGAGAAATTAAATTCCAGCAGCTCGCAGGGCTCAATAATCATTATACAGAGCAGAGAGTGAAAGGAAAAGGGAAACATCTCCATGGTCACAATATATAAAAGTAGCAGGTTAAGCACCAGGGAAGAGAAGGTAATCTGTGAGGGCTTAATAAACACAAAATACATCAGACTGATTTTTTTAAAGTCTCAGAGCGCTGAGTAAAATTAACAACATGCTTTATAAAGGAGCTGAGGGCGATCACCAGTTGGGAGTCGCCTCCAAAGGCTCACAAAGACTCTGGGAAACTACCTCCACCCGCTACACCCATAATTTCTTTATTGAATGATTGACATCTGACACAGCTGATGGTGAAAGCCCCTTTCTTTTTTTTCTAAACAGCCACTGGATAACGTTTTTGACGGGCGATTGTCAATGAAATTGTGAGACAAGTGACATGAAATGTTGTGCAGTCCAACACAAAGTGTTGGTAACCCTAACACCATGGCAGTATTCTAGAGTCAGCTTCATTTCCACTAGGACAGTTTCTAGTTGGGGTATTTGGGGGCCTACGTCCTGATTAGTATTGAGTATTATTTCTACATTGCCAAGTCATCAGCAGCGGGACACATAACCTTTGCATTTAGCTCTCAAATGATTTTGTTGTACACTGTCAATGAGAATTTTTAAACATGTGATATTTCAACATCTCCTATTAGATATTTCCTTGTTGGGGTTAATAGAATGATGTATCTGTCCAGTAATGATTGTCGGAGCAGTTAACTTATAGAAATGTGCAGATATGAGAGTATTTTATATTAATTAAATTATTTAAACTGTTAAACCCCGAGCCTGTTTTTCAGGTCTCAGGCTCGAAAATGACATTCCCAGAACAAATGACCATATCTTCCCTTCTAAAAGGGTTACATTAATAATATTTTTTCTCAAAGCAAGGTTACACATGTGAGTTGGATGTAGAAGTGTCAGAATAAATATAGATGTTTTTATTTTAAAGTAAATTCAGATTGAACACAGTAAAACATTTTTAATTATTGTGTCCGTCCAAAAAACATTACTTATAGTGAAAACCACCCTTGGATGAAGGGTTAGTAGACTAAAAGCTTTAGGAATCCAAACCACAACATATAATAAGTACCCTGTATCAAGATTGATGCAAAACAAGTGAAATTTGACCCTTTTAGAGAGATTTAGCAACAAAACCCCACTTCTGGGGTCATTCGGGTGGATTTGACCTATCTCTGGCCCCCCTCGTTCGATTGTGATGATTGACATCTCTTTTTAACCGTTAGAGCCAATAGAATCGATGGGGAAGTTCCTAACATCCATCTAAACATTACCCATTGGTGAATGAGTGATGCGTAGCCAGAATGCCCCGGAACCGGAAGCTGCGATACTGTCAGGGTGCGTGGAAAAGGTAGGACCCAAAAGCAGTATTAACAAAAAGCGAGCTTTAATTTACAAAAAGCCGTTGACAAAAGAAAACGAGACAAAGTTAGCATTACCAAAAATATATAATATAAAATAATCCTGGACCAAAACTTCAAGGACAAACATGGAGCATGACATGAAGGGAAAGACAAACAATGAACCAACACTGAACACAGGAAGAGACAAGACTAAATACAGGGAGGGGTAATCACAAGACGAGAAACAGCCGGGCAGGGGAGGAGAAACACAAGGGCCACAGGTGAACACAATCAGACAACTAGACACACCAGGGAAACTAACGACAGGAGGAAAAACACAGGGAAAAGGACCAGACAATAAACCAAGAGGAAAACATGACAGGGAGAACAGCAAAACACCCAAACCTAGACATAAAAACGTGACATATCATGAATATCGTGACAGATACACTCTGGTAGCTATCATTAGCAGCTAATATGAAAACTCCGTTACTGACATAAAAATGGAATGATGGATTATCAATAATCATTTTAAAGTGACACAGGGTAAGTGTAAGTGAACATGAAACTATTCAGCAAAACTTTCAATAATAATCTAAGGTATTGACTTTTGGGGTAATACTTGCATACAAATCTTAAAATGCCTTCAGGTTTCTAAAATATATCATATGTGGTAAATTCAACAGTGGATCCAGCAAAGATTCACATTTTTGCATGATTTTAGTTTTTGATTTGTTGCCGTCACGTCAATTTGACTTTTGATACATTTGAGTCAAGCTTAGTTACATGTGATGGTAGCTAGTTCTATTTCGTATAAGGCTTCGCCCTCTAAGGCTATCGCTATTGGGTAATCCCTCTGCACGTGTGCAGCACTGACAGACTTAATGCATGCCCACCTATGGCGTGGGCCCCACCTACGGACTCACTTCCGTATAAATAGGAAGTAGTCCCTACAATCTGCTCCCACTTTTCTTCAGCACTCCGTTGCAGAAGCACTGTACAGGCACAAGCTCTTTTCAGAGCTGTTTACTAGAAAGCAAACATTTCCCCCTGGCCCCATCCTCTCTCTCCTCCGGACGGGGAAGACAGGGCGGGGCTCGGTGTTAGCCGACATATGAGTTACGACCGGCTATGGCTGGCTCGCTCCAGGGAGGAAGCGGCTTTACACAGACGATACAGGTGAGTCCTGCCGGGGATTGGAGCACGCAAACGCGGCTCTCACTCTCCAGGTGTCGTGCACTCATTGTGTCCGTCTCCCTCTGGCCCACAGACAGCGGAGAGGGAACGCTCTCGCGGCTGCGGCCGGGGATGATTGGCTAGTCCAGGAGTCTTACTCTGTGGACCAAGCCCTTGATTATTGGATCCGAGTGGCGGGCAGCAGTCAGGCGACTCCTTCCCCTCCATTCACTGATCACCATGTGGTTCCCCCGGCCCCATCCTCCCTCTCCTCCGGACGGGGGAGACAGGGCGGGGTCCGGCTGACACCAGGTCCTTCTATCCGCCATCTCGGCTCTGCCGTATAGGCGGTATTCTCCAGGAACTCCCGGAGATCATCGGAAAGGCAGCCGCCTAATGAGATCTCCCCGTTGCCCCGGTTCAGGAGAGCTCTCCTCCGGATGACATAAGCGGCTGCCTCATAGCCTGTCGGTTATTAGGCAGCAGGGCTCGTGGCACAAACCGGCTGTCTTTAAAACCTGTCGGTTGATTAGACAGCACGGGCTTGTTTCCTATGTCACAGATATGCCTCCACACACCGTTCATTCCTCAAGCGGGTTTGAGCGTGAACGCGCCTCAATGTCCGGTTTACGAGCCTTCTCCTAAACGGCGACATGATGAGAGCCGCTGTGCAATACATGCGTGTGGAGGTGCAAGAGCCGGCTGTAACCTGTCAGTCAGCAGGCAGCAGGGCTCGTGGCGCAAGCCAGCTGTATTTAACCAAGCGGTTATTAGACAGCAGGGCTTGATGTTTAAACCTGATGCTCCTAACCTGTCGGTTAGCAGGCAGCACGTTTTTTTTCCTCTGTCCCAGATGTGCCTACTACACACGGTCGTAATGAGCCCAGGGCTGTTATTACGCACTGTGTGAATAGCACTGCACAAACCTCCGCTCATCCCTCAGCAGGTTTGAGTGTGAACGCGCCTCAATGTCCAGTTTACGAGCCTTCTCCTAAACAGAGACAGGATGAGAGCCGGTGTGAGATGCAGCGTGTGGAGGCCCCCTCGCAGCTTTTTGGTACGGGCCCCTCTTGGGTTGCTTCACGGGCAACGGCGGCGAGGGCTCTGACGTGGCTCGTCACCATGACAACCACAGCACATCCAGAGCATGTCGCGCACTCTCAGAATATTACTCAGAGTGGCGACGCGTGTGTTCGATGGACAGATGGATAATAATAAACAGCAAGGCCCACCGGGTAAGCCGGCTGCCCCTAACCTGTCGGTTATAGGCAGCATGGCTCGCTGCATAAATCGGCTGTCTTTAAAACCTATTGGTTTTTAGGCAGCTCGGTTTTTCTCCTCTGTCCCAAACCTACCTCCTACACACGGTCGTAATGAGCCCACGAGTGCCATTATTACAGTGAGGACAGCACTGCACACAGCTCCGCTCATCCCTTAGGGGTGTTGAGCGTGAACGCACCTCTGTGTCCAGTTTAACACTGTAAGCAATTGCTGTTATTTTACAGCCAATTTTCAACGCTAGTCTACTGACAGCCCCCTAACCAGAATGTTACTGTGAATTATTTAATTTTTTACAGTAATAAACTGAAATTGTTCAACAGTATGAATACTGTATCATTTCAGTGTATTGCTGGCGTCTCTGCTGCCAGTATTTTACTGTTAATTGAAAAAATGCAGCAGTATACTGTATTTTATTTTTACAGTAAGAGACTGTAAAGTCATTTCACAGTATGAGTACTGTGGTATTACAGTGAAGTGCAGGCGTCATTGTTATTTGACAGGAAAATGTGTTACAGTGGACATAATGAGAGCCTGTGTGAAATGCAGCGTCTGGGGGGCTCTGGCGTGACTTGTCACCATGACAACCACAGCACATCCAGAGCAGGTTGGCGCGCTGAGTGGTGGCGCGTGTGTTCAATGGACAGATGGAAGTTAATATGCAGCAAGGCTCCCCGGTTAACCTTAAACTTTTTGGGTTTAGGCAGCACGGATTTTTTCTCTGTCTCAGACGTACCTCCTACCCACGGTCGTAATAATCCCACGGAGGGCCATTATTACGCATTGTGTGGACAGCACTGCACACACCTCCGCTCATCCCTTAGTGATGTTGAGCGTGAACGCGCGGTTACGAGTCTTCTCCTAAACGGCGACATATTGAGAGCCTGTGGGAAATGCAGCGTGTGGAGGGCTCTGGCGTGGTTTGCCACCAACCACAGCACATCCAGAGTATGTACACCCGGCGCTATCAGAGTACTGTATGGTACTCAGGGTGGCGGCGCGTGTGTCTGATGGACAGATGGATGAGCAGGCGGATGGGCAGAGGATAGTCTCTGCAGTTCGCCCCCCCCCCCCCCAGTTCTACGGGATACAGGGAACCCTGTCATCCCGGGAACAGTGTCTCGCGCTCCGTGCAGAGCGGCAGGAACTCTTGTTAAAAGAAAGCTTTTTTCCAGGGTTCCTCATGGGGAAGAAAATCAGGGTTTTTACTCCCGGTATTTTCTGGTCCCGAAGGAGACGGGGCGGGGGGAATGAGACCCATCCTCGATCTGTCAGTATCCAACAAGGGAATGGCCTTTTCCCATGCTGATGATCAAACAGGTGATGGAGTGTTCACCAGGGAGACTGGTTCACATCCATAGTCCTGAAGGATGCATTCCTGCACGTAACCATCATTCCGAAACACAGCAATTTCCTGCGTTTCTCATTCCTGGCTCCACGCACTTTTTCAAAGTGGGTGGAGACGGTTGGAGCAGCTACTCAGAATGGGGATGAGAGTGTTATTTTACCTGGACGACCGGCTGTGGCTGGCTCGCTCCAGGAAGGGAGGAAGCGGCTTACAGACGATACAGTTCGTATCTCATCTGTCAAACCTGGGTTTCATTATCAACTGGAAGAAGAGCTGTCCTCCTCCCTCCCAGGTTATCTTTTTAACTGGGAGTGGAATTGAACTCAGCCCGCATGAGAGCACGACTCTCACAGCGGAGAGGGGAGAAAGTAACAGCTCTCCTCCGGCGCGTCACACCCCGCGGGGCGGTGACACCCCTCTCCGTGATGCAGCTGTTAGACATGATATCAGCTGGTTACGTGGTGATTCCCCTGGGTCTCCTTCATAGTGAGGAGACTCCAGAGGTGGTTTATTCACCTGTGCATCGACCCCGTGCGTCAGAGGAGACGCATGGTGTACATTCCTCCTTCCGTGGTTTTGGATTTGACCTACTCGAAAAATCTCCACGTCCTGTCAGTGGGGGTGCCCCTGAGCAGAGTGACGTCACACACCGCAGTGTTCACAGACGCATCTCTCGCAGGCTGAGGAACGTGCATGTCGCAGGCAGTGGGGGGACAGTGGCTGGCTCACATGTCTCTCCATATAAACGTGCTGGAATTACTCTCCGTATGGAAAGTGCTCCAGCACTTCGTCCCGTTGCTGTACAATCAACATATGTTGATTCAAACAGACAACAAAGCAGCGGCGGCCTACATAAATCGCCAGGGAGGTGTTCGATCAGCGCAGCTGCTGAACACACATCCTACACAGCCAAATGGACAGCGTTCCGTATGGTGTGCAGGGAAAAGCCTGGAACCCGCTGGGCCCCCTGCCTCGTGCTGTCGTTCCTCCTTCTGTTGCTGGACAGGAATTGGCTTATAGCACGGTAAAAACATATGCTGCTGCCATTTCATCTTGCCACGTAGGTTTGGGGTCAGCACGGTGTTTAGTCACCCGCTCACATTTTCTACGGGGAGCACAGAGACTCAGACATGTGTCACGCGCTTTGGCGCCTCAATGGGTTTTTGGCTTTAGTGTTACACGAACTGAGTAAAGCTCCATTTGAAACTTTAGATCAGGTCCAGGCATGAAAACGGGTCAGGGGTGAAAAAGGTGAGAAGGATATTATCTTCTCAGGGGGGTCCGGGGGCATGCTCCCCCAGAAGAACATTTTGAATATTCCATATTTTAAAGCATCAATCTGATGCATTTTGAGATGCATTTTTTTGCCAACCTAGAGAGAGCTGGAGAAACTTAACTTCAGCCATGAGTCAAAAATATTATGGCCTCCTTACTAAGTATTATGCAAGACATTTCATGCCAGCCTGTCACTGGGTCTAACATTTACAGTATATGAGGCACAATGTGGTAAGGGCTTAATGCAAATGGTTTAATGCATATGCAGATGGTGGACATGCTGCAACTTAACTTGTCTACTCTTCCATCATGACTGACAGCCAATACAATGTTATGTATATTATTTTAAATCTGTTAAGGTCAACATAGAAAAGGAACACAATCAATCTTGTTTTGTACAAAATACTGAATGAAAGGGAGAGGAAAGGGATGTCCTTATGATACTGTAGTTACAGCTGAAACACTCCCTCCTGAGACTTAAGGACATAGTTCGTAATACTCTCAGAACCAGATCTCATTTTTTCTTCTTTGCCTGGACCACCAGTGTCTCCATGGCCCACTTTCGCTGTTTTGCCACATGTCTCAGCCTCGCCCTTTTCTCTTCTTCAGCAGTCTGTTTCTTGGCCTGCTGAGCACTGCCAGTTGCTTGGGAGCCATACTTGCTCTGTTGCTGCTGCTTTTCTTTCTGATTCATCTTCTGCTGGCGTTTGTATGTGGCTGCTGCAGAGTTGATGTTCTTGCATAGTTTTCTGTCCACCTCCCCGAACTTCACATCCTCCCTTCTGAAGAGCTGCACGGCTGTCTTCCCCCTGGACTGCAGGGTGTACTTGACCGTCTGGATTGCATTAAATGTTGGTACATTCATGTTGCCACTCCTTTGGTCAATTACTTCATTCATCAAACTAAAAGAAGACTCAACCCTTGGTCCGTGAAAGATGGAGAGGCAACATTTAACCATCGCACTCAGGGAGAGGTACTTATCTGGCTTGTCAAAGACATGACCCCACCACTCAACGATGCTCTCTCCCTCCTTGAAACTGGGGATGGTCAGGTCAACATTGAACCGCACAAGTTCTCTCTGGATGTCCTGGTCTGCTGGCAAGAGGTGCCGCAGCATACCACTCAGCCTGCCAATAAATGGATGAGAATTTGAAATTAGTTTAAGGACATGAGGTAACAAAAATCCCAAAGTACCTGGTAATATGGCAAAAAAAAACTTTAAATGTTATTCTTACCTCTTAAACTGAATGGTTGCCTGTGAGTGGCCTCTCAGAAGAGGGTCCAGAGCAGACAAGGCTGTAAGAGTCGGACTGGCCAAGGGGAGCTTCTTCTGGAGGTACACTGCAGTGGTGATGTAGGCTTTCCTGACGTCTGCTAGGAATGGCACCAACAGCTGACACAAAACACCAAAAACTGACCATTATTTTAAGTCTCAAAAACAATTGAGAAAAAAGGTCATGCAGGTGATGCAGGGTAATTACAGCATGATTGGGATTCTGGCTCCTGAACGTGTCAGCCTCCTGTCCCACATAGACCTCCTTGGAGGGCAGCAGCATATGATCCTCCAGGACCATCTCCCTCAGAGCCCTGGGAGACAGCTGTGTAAGGGAAGTAATTAATGGGAGTAATACCTTAAGTGCCTTTCAAAAGACCCCAGGTTGATTAACAAAAAAGGAAACACTTAACTGATAGCACAGACAACAGAAAAGTAAAAATAGGGATAAAATCAATATACTAATGTAGGCAGAGTGGGTGTGAGGAGGAGTTAATTACCTGAGTAATGTGTTCGGCCTTCACGAAGCAAGCCATGAAGGCCAGGAACAGCTCAAGTTGCCGATCATGAAGTTTGTGAACCAATGTCTGGCTACCCTGTGTATGTAAAACAAATTCTTATGAAATTGATTGATTGCCAACATTGGATGTGCATGCACGTGCAGTCAAGTTGCAGTAATTCCAAGCACAACTAACACCCAGCTGGAAAACCATGACATACTCCTTGAGAATAGCCAGCAAACCCATGTAGATGCTGAGCCTTAAGACTGTTGTCGTCTCCTCATGCCACAGCTTCTGACATACCCTCTTTTTTCTCTCACGGCCTTGTGGAGTCATGACTGTGAAACACAATACATATTCCTCCTCATTAGTAACTTCAAAACAAGTATAAGTGCTAATTATTATAAGGGATTGGAACTAGGGCTGTCAGTCGATTAAAATATTTAATCGCGATTAATCGCATAATTGTCCATAGTTAATCGCGATTAATCGCAAATTAATCGCACATTTTTGATCGGTTCTAAATGTACCTTAGAGGAATATTTTTCATGTTTTTAATACTCTTATCAACATATGAGATGACAAATATTCTCATGAATATTAAACACAACAACCTCTGAACATTACAAATATTCGCCTCAATTCAACCTGGAACCTCTCTCATTCAATAATACAATACAAAGTGTGTGTGTGTGTGTGTGTGTGTGTGTGTGTGTGTGTGTGTGTGTGTGTGTGTGTGTGTGTGTGTGTGTGTGTGTGTGTGTGTGTGTGTGTGTGTGTGTGTGTGATGGATCGTTGGAGCTATGTGCAACTCAAGGCATATGCTCGGGAGCTGCCTGGAGGCTGCAATCATGTTACGCGCACTATCCGTGCTGAGTGTGCTGACTTTTCGTACAATGTCCCGCTGTCTGGCTTCCTGCATAAAGTCAAGTGCTCGGCGTAGTTGTGGCGAAATGTCGCTCCTCTCTTTTCATTTAAACAGCTCCTTATATCCGTTAGCGCAGCTAGCTAGCACCAGATGCTAACAACAACAATGCACGTAAGGTCTCTCTCTCGCTCGCTCGGGCCACACATACACACACCCTCCCGGTCCTCCCAATAGCCAGTCGGTGCCTGCCGGTGAGGGGGGAAGTGTGGTCTGCCACAAGCGGGCGGCAGGAGCGGGGCTGTCAGCATCAGCTTGTAGATGGTATTTTAAACTCGATGCTCTCTGAAACTACGGGGCGGCCGAGGAAAAAAAATACACATGCGTTAATCGCGTTAAAATAATTAGTGGCGTTAAAAACTTGACAGCCCTAAATGGTACATCAAGTCTCATCACCTTTCCTGTTGAGTTCCTCCTGAACCACCTTAATACGGGCTCTTCCCGCCTGGTTGACGTGGTACTTGGTGTACATCAGTTCCAAAGGCTCCCTATACAGCTCCTTATCTGCAGTGGAGAGGAAGCCATAATAGAGGACTCTGTACGCAGGCATCATGGCATGGGTTGCCATGCTGGCATCGTATGCAGACAGCCAGCGATGAGGAACAAAGCCCCTCTGTGCGCTGGAGGCGGGGAGATTTTAAATCATAGCTATCTCCTTGAGGTACATCACCTGACAAAAGACAGAAAAAGATTTTGAAAAAGACACATACATAGACATTCTACACATTCCATAGTTTTACCACAGTACAGTACAGACTGTCACGAGTCCATCAGCATACTCACAAGGTTATTCTACGGGATGTTGTTTTTCTCAAAGAACTCACAGAGCACCTTCTCTAAAGAAGCAGCATTCACCTTCACGATCTCCAAGGACCCCAAATGCTCCACTATCACCTTCCTCAAGTCTGCATGATGGTAGCAAACGAGCATGGAGAGGATCTTCAACATAAAAAGGTTTATTAGCCATGCAACATTTTACAGGGCATACACTGAAGCAAAAACAGAAGGACTTTGATGGCAATAGCTTAATATGAGACCAACCTTTTTGTTGTTGTTGGAGGTACTCTCGTCTAAATTTAACGAAAAGGGAAATATCTTCATGTCCTCTAAGAGTAGGTCCGCCCTACACAAAGTCGGACAGATTTGTCACATCACATGCATAATCTAATTCAGTACAAAATAAATCATACAACAGGTAATTCTGGCAACATAGCAGTATATATAGCAACATGGTAGTTTAAGGAACATGTTTTATGTGTGCACTTCACTAAAATGGAAATTAAAACACTGAAATAGTAGGTAAGAAAGAAAATGTAAATACCTAGACCATGGATCATCTTGTATGAAGCTGCCGTCTGCGACAGCTTCATTCCCTGCAAAGCTGGTTTATCCAAGGAAACGGTCTGGGCAAGCTCAACAATTAAAGATGGAATGCTCCGCCAAGGTTCCAAGGACCATTGCCTAGAACACAAATTATGTAATTAATGTAAAGCTAGTGTATTCCATGTTTAGGTGATGATGCTGCCAGTGACCGGAGCTGATTGTGAATAATAATAATAAATGATTATTATTATTATTGTTATAATAAAAATAACAATCTCAAAGTGCTAGTGTACTCTGTCTATGCTGCCTGTGCTGACTAACAGGCCTACACCACCTACCGCTGCATTTGCTATGCGGTTTATAACTGGTACATCTTTCCCTGGCACTGCTGCCTGATTGTTTCTGACCCCTGGTTGGCTTGACTCTGGCTTGCTGGATTCACCCTGGCTGATGCTGGAAGGAAGCTGCTGGCAACCCTATGAGTGGAAGCTATCATCTGCACTTTCTTCTTGTGAACTTCCGTCTGGCAGTGAGCCTGCAGAGCATGGCTGCCTTTGTTAGCATAATTGATCTCTTCGTGGCAGAGAATGCATCTGGCGAATCCCTGCCTGTTGATTTTGATGAATACATCTCCCAGATGAAAGGACACCTCTTGCTCTTTTACTGAGACCTTGCCTTCCAGTTTTAGCCACGACCAGTTCCAGCTGCATTTCAATCCAGCATCCAGCTGTTTAACAATGGCTGAATCCTTCTCCCCTAACACACTCATTCTGCAAAGATAATGTTTGTATTAGTGTTAGCACTAACTTCTAGTTTAGCTTTATTGATAGAACGGTGGACCACTTTACCCTTCAGCCTTGTCAGTCCCCTCACCTCAAAATCATCAACACGTCCTGGAAAAACGAGTTGTAGAGATTTTAGAAATTAGCACTAACATTAACCAGTTTTTATTTTTTGTGATTTACCGTAAGCTATACAAGCTAGCATCTAACTTTAGTAACGATATCTAGCTAATGTTAGGCTAACGTTAACGGTAGCGTTAGCTAATCATTTTCCACCGGAGCTTTATTGCTAGCTGTCTAACGTTGCGTTCTCTCCTGCTGTGTTCAATGACTCAATTCATCAAGCTGTAGCTAACGTTAGCTAAGCCATGTCAACAGAGCTCCTGGGTAACTTAGATATACCAGAAAATATTAAAATGATTGAAACCATCACTCACCAAATTCAGTCAGGTACTTCTGAACAGAGCGTGAGTAGACAGAGTCAATCTTTATCTTCCACCTGACTTCACTCCTTTACTTTCCCAAGGAAGATTTCACACAAACTATTCCTTCCCAGACAATCAAACATTGTACACAGATATATTGGTGCTTGAGATTATATTGGCCCCAGAAAGAACCTTGAAAAGAATATGTGTGTGTGTGTGTGTGTGTGTGTGTGTGTGTGTGTGTGTGTGTGTGTGTGTGTGTGTGTGTGTGTGTGTGTGTGTGTGTGTGTGTGTGTGTGTGTGTTGGTATCTGGGTTAGTGAGTGTAGGTGAGCAAAGAATATGTGTGTGCGCTGGTGGAAGGAGGTATATGTGTGTGAAGCAGGGTATCTGGGGTATTGAGTGTAAGTGAGAAGGTTTATATATATATATATATATATATATATATATAGAATTACTTTAAAACAGTCCCAAATAATACATGTTCACTTCAATACAGTTCAAGATAATACCTGTTTACTTTAATACAGTTTAGAACAATATCTGTTTACTTTAAGAGCTGCCCTTTTCTCCCTCTTTGATCGTTTTAACAAGTGGGACTTTGGTCTCTACTTTTTATAAACGACAGGTAGCCTATTTAACCTACCTTCTTTCCCGTATGGAGAATATTCATTTTTTAAATGCTATATTCCCTGGGAATGTGATGCTCCATTTACGCATGGCGAAATGGACATGGGTTATTAATTGAGTAGGTGTGTTTTTGTGCTTCTGGTAACGGACGGACCAGTGGGGCGTAGACTACATCCTGCTTCGCCCCTTAACCCAATAAGCCTTATACGAAATAGAACTGGGGTTACGTACTGTAACCCAGCTTCTATGAGTATAGGCGCAGCCCTCTAAGGTTCGGGCCCCACGAATAACTGAAGAAAAGCTGTTTGTGTGGGAGCAGATGGTAGGGACTACTTCCTATTTATACGGAAGTGAGTCCGTAGGTAGGGCCCACGTCATAGGTGGGCGTGGATTAAGTCTGTCAGTGCTGCACACGTGCAGAGGGATTACCCAATAGCGATAGCCTTAGAGGGCTGCGCCTATACTCATAGAAGCTGGGTTACAGTACGTAACCCCCGTTAGTGCTCTTACCTGTGTGCCTCCTCCACAACCAGACTGTATTAAAACTCTTAAGCATCAGTTCTATCTACTTTAAACAATTAAAAAGACAAAATCAACTAAATGTATTGAAATAAAAATCTTTATTTTAGGTGCCTCTTCTTCTTTTAAATTAAACTTTCAGAGGTGAGATATTGAAATACAGTAATAGTACTGTTTATCTAAAACGACTGAGCCACTCCTTACAGTTAACTTCATATTTCTTATTGTCTAAAGCAGGGGTTTTCAAAGTGTGTGAAGGTGAGCCTCCCCTCAGAGAACATAAGAATAGCCGTGCCCCCCCTCCCAATTATTATTGCTATCATTATTATTATTATTATTATTGTTGTTGTTGCTATAATGCAGGGGTATTCAATTGCATTTCAAAGAGGACATGTCATTAAATGCTGTTTTCGCTGTCTACCTTTCTCTTCTTTGAAATGTTCTCTTCTTGTCTCGTCTCTGTGTGTGTGTTTGAATCTATCGCACTGACTCACTGACTGCACCGATTTGATTGGCTGAGTAGCGTCACCTCCTTAAAACACTAAACAACAACTTTTTAAAACCATTTTATCTTTAACATTTTCAACATTGTGGATAAATCTTTATGCTCCTGACAACACACTGAACGTCAACTTTGCCTCCTTATTACACTCACCCAGGGGAGGATCTAGAAACATATTCATGGGGTGGCAAGAGGGTGGCAGGTTATGGCTAAAAAGGATCCGTCTTGTGTAAATATGACGTCACGTTCTCGTTGTAACTCTCGTTGTAATCGGAGCGGCTCAGAAACACATCTACAGCAGTAACATGATGCAACATACACATTAATGCAGCAGCAATATTAATAGAGAAACATCAGACATAATAGTAAAACACTGAAAGGGAACATTTTATTGCACCAGGAGCTATCTTGGGACTTTTACTGCGACAACGTTGACGTGCCTGTGAATAAAAAATAAACCAGTGTTGGTGATCTACAGTATTGTCATTCTTCTTTGAACAGCAAGACCGCTAACTCCCTATTTCAACAATCACACTCCCTGTCATTGACATCATTGATAGTTTAGCTTCTCACCATCATTTGCGGTGGCCCACTGATGTTCACGTTCAACTGAAAGGCTGCCTGCCAAATGTAAACATTCAGCCATGTGACTTGCAAACTCTCGCGAGACTTTTACACAATACGGATCCTTTCTAGCCATAACCAGGGTGGCAGGAGATTTTGAGGGGTGGCATCCCCTGGCAGAAGTACAGTGGGGCAAAAAAGTATTTAGTCAGCCACCAATTGTGCAAGTTCTCCCACTTAGAAAGATGAGAGAGGCCTGTAATTTGCATCCTAGATATACCTCAACTATGAGAGACAGAATGAGAAAAAAAAAATCCAGAAAATCACATTGTCTGATTTTTAAAGAATTTATTTGCAAATTATGGTGGAAAATAAGTATTTGGTCAATAACAAAAGTTCATCTCAATACTTTGTTATATACCCTTTGTTGGTAATGACAGAGGTCAAACGTTTTCTGTAAGTCTTCACAAGGTTTTCACTGTTGCTGGTATTTTGGCCCATTCCTCCATGCAGATCTCCTCTAGAGCAGTGATGTTTTGGGGCTGTCACTGGGCAACACAGACTTTCAACTCCCTCCAAAGATTTTCTATGGGGTTGAGATCTGGAGACTGGCTAGGCCACTCCAGGACCTTGAAATGCTTCTTACGAAGCCACTCCTTCCTTGCCCGGGCGGTGTGTTTGGGATCATTGTCATGCTGAAAGACCCAGCCACGTTTCATCTTCAATGCCCTTGCTGATGGAAGGAGGTTGTCACTCAAAATCTCACCATACATGGCCCCATTCATTCTTTCCTTTACACAGATCAGTCGTCCTGGTCCCTTTGCAGAAAAACAGCCCCAAAGCATGATGTTTCCACCCCCATGTTTCACAGTAGGTATGGTGTTCTTTGGATGCAACTCAGCATTCTTTCTCCTCCAAACACGTCTAGTTGAGTTTTTTTTTTTTTAAGTTGGTTTCATCTGACCATATGACATTCTCCCAATCCTGTTCTGGATCATCTAAATGCTCTCTAGCAAACTTCAGACGGGCCTGGACATGTACTGGCTTAAGCAGGGGGACACGTCTGTTACTGCAGGATTTGAGTCCCTGGCGGCGTAGTGTGTTACTGATGGTAGCCTTTGTTACTTTGGTCCCAGCTCTCTGCAGGTCATTGACTAGGTCCCCCCGTGTGGTTCTGGGATTTTTGCTCACCGTTCTTGTGATCATTTTGACCCCACGGGGTGAGATCTTGCGTGGCCCCAGATTGAGGGAGATTATCAGTGGTCTTGTATGTCTTCCATTTTCTAATAATTGCTCCCACAGTTGATCTCTTCACACCAAGCTGCTTACCTATTGCAGATTCAGTCTTCCCAGCCTGGTGCAGGTCTACACTTTTGTTTCTGGTGTCCTTTGACAGCTCTTTGGTCTTGGCCATAGTGGAGTTTGGAGTGTGACTGTTTGAGGTTGTGGACAGGTGTCTTTTATACTGATAACGAGTTCAAACAGGTGCCATTAATACAGTTAACGAGTGGAGGACAGAGGAGGCTCTTAAAGAAGAAGTTACAGGTCTGTGAGAGCCAGACATCTTGTTTGTTTGTAGGTGACCAAATACTTATTTTACCGAGGAATTGACCAATTAATTCATTAAAAATCCTACAATATGATTTCCTGGATTCTTTCCCCCCATTCTGTCTCTCATAGTGTACCTAGGATGAAAATTACAGGCCTCTCTCATATTTTTAAGTTGGAGAACTTGCACAATTGGTGGCTGACTAAATAATTTTTGCCCCACTGTATATGCTGATTTAATCACACTCACATGTTAACTTGGAAAGCCACAATATTAATTAAGGCTGAACGATATACCGTGTCATGGCGATAACTGCGATATGAGCATGCACAATATTCACACCGCAGGGACGTGCGGTTTTATTCATTTAAAAAAAAAATGCTAACGCACTTTAGCACAGAATTCAAAATAATGATACCCTTATTACTTATCGAAACTGCACATACAATATATCCGATTAAAGCTGAGACTCCACAGATTATTTAAGTATAGTATCTAAGCGATCCGATCTCGCGACAGGGGAAGCAAACAGACATCACAACACGTACCTTTTACAGAGCTTTTACGGGAGATTGTCTCACCGTAGCTGTTAATCTGATCAAAAGACGTGTTCAATGGCATTAAAATGAGAAAAAACACGGCTGAATCGGTTGATCCATAGGTTAATAATGTTTCTGTGGCTTTGAAGCAATTGTTTATAATCCATAATTCCATTTTTATGTAAAAATCGGAGCACAAAAGTTAGCTGCTAATGGTAGCCACCAGAGTGTATGCAGCTTCCGGTTTTGGCTACGCGTCACTCTCACTCCTTATTTGGTAATGTGTGTATTAGACTACCGCATAGCCAAGACCGGAAGCAGCAGCCACTCTGGTGGCTACCATTAGCAGCTAACTTTTGCTCTGCGATTTTTACATAAAAATGGAATTATGGATTATAAACAATAGAGTCCAGTAGAGGGCGGAGCCTGTGAGAGATTTAACGCCGGGTTACGTATTGTAACTGTACTGTTCTCACTAGATGTTCCTGGAATCTAGCTATTCAGTCAGCATAAACATGAACTTCAAATAATTCCAGGAGAACGGGATTCTGAATTGGAGATTACTGAAGCTCTTGAATATTCTTATATTCTTTATTGTAAAACTGTAACACACAAGAAAAAGACATTGTTTTACAGTTGCAATGGGATAAGTATACATGACAGGTATACATAAACACAACGTAAATTACCATGCTATAGTCATGCTAGACTAGTTAGACAATTTAGAAGGCTAACAAATTAATCTATGTTATAACTGAAGAGAAAACAAGAGTTTAGCTAAATGCTAATATGCTAAGCTAACGACAAGCTAATATGCTAAGCTAACAACGAGCTAATATGCTAAAGAGGCTAAGCTAACAACGAGCTAATACACTGGCGGATTACTGTTACATTGTCATTGACATGAGGCGTTAGTTTAGGCCTAGTGGTGCAGATGCAGTTTAACATTGCATAATAAAAGGTAAGAAATACAATCAAATTATGAAATAAACACTATTCTACATTAATATAGTTTCAACTAACATATTTACTTACAGACAATGCGCTTAACAAGTCTCCAGGGCCCAAGAGTTCAAAACTTTTAATCTCAATCAGATCCGATCAGATTTTGAAATCCCATTTTTTGTGATCCAGGATCAGACAAATCGGCCAGATTTTGTCCCTGGACTTCAAAGCAATTCAGGATAGGATCAGCCTGATCCAGATTACGACTTTTCAAGATGACTAGATCCTGAATATCAGTGCTTTAATCCTACCGATCGCCATCTAGTGGACATGAAAAATAATACAAGGAAGACAAGAGACCACATTGCAGAGACATCTATTGTCCGCAATTATTTTTGAAAGGTGATGACAGATGATGGACTTTTTTCTTTAATCTAAATTACATTTGTGATTGACAATCTTTGTTGTGATACTTTCATGAGCATAAACATTTATGTCATTAACATTTGGTTGAAAACAAAATAGGCCACCACAAACGTGACCAACAAATGAAAAATAAAATGTATTTCCCATGAAGGCTAAACATGTTGTATTATTTCAATTAACAAACTTTGCCATCTTATTTATATTGAAACATATTTTTAAATAAATGGTACAGTACATTTCGCTCTGGTAATCCGCTGGAAATCCACCCTCTGGTGGGATCAGAATAATCCAGTTTTTTGGGATCAAACTGATCCCAATCCTGTGTTGTCGGTTTGAACTACCCGTTTTGAAGATTTGATCCAGATTAAAGCTTGGATTGGATTTCCTGATCTGATCGGATATCAAAGTGATCCTAATCCTGTTTTTTTGTTTTGAACTCCCCAAAAGATAAATCTGATCTGATCAGATAGGGATTAAAAGTGTTGAACTCTTGGGCCCAGACGATGGATGAAGCCAGATTGTGGAGCTAACAAAAACTGGACTGCCACATGTAATTTCTCAACTGACTGACACAACTTCCTGTATGACTATTTCCTGTGGTAGATAAAGCTGCGCTATTATCACTCGCCACTAGGGGCTCCCACAAACACACAGCTCTATACATGGAACACAACAGTAACCCTTGTTATATTAACAGAGGCGGAGCTAGGGATGGGTATCGTTAAGGTTTTAACGGTACTACTACTTTTATCGATACCGCTTATCGGTCCGGTCTTTTAACGGTACTCTTATCGGTTCTTTTGGAGAAAAAAAAAGGTAAACTAACGAAACAAATTGTGAACAAAACTAACATTGCTTTTTATTTAAATTAAATGCATAATATTTCACATCAAAAGAAACTACAATGTTTTAACACATTGTATTAAATAATCTGATGACAGAATTGTAAACAGAATAGCTGAAACTTTAACATAATAAATAACTCAGTTACCTCTAATCATTAACCCATGTTTGTATAATTGAGTTAACTCTGTGTGTTGCTGCTAGCATACATGACACCTGACGTGGAAACGTTACTTGTGGATGGGGCTACAGAGCTACTAGAAAGACAGTCGAACCCGGTGCATTCCTCCGTCTGAATGTGGTGCACTTTTGCTAAATGTTTAGACAAATTGCTTGTGTTACCGCCCTTACATGCTAAACTCTTATTGCACTTTTGGTAATGAGCATTGTCCACATCGAGACGGGTAAAGTTTAACCACACCTCAGAGCGCGTTCTCTCCGCCATCTCCTCCGTGTGTGTGTGTTGCTGCATGTAGCAGCTGTGTGTGTGTAAACTGCCCCGCCTGCATGCGAGGGGGCGGGGCAGTTTACACACATGAGATCTCTCGCCTGTGTTGGAAAGATCGAAAATACTAAAAAGACGCATTTTGTAGCCTTATTGCATATTAGAAACGGAGTTGGCGACACTAAAACTGCAATATAATGTTTGTGTAGCAATAATACATATATTTTGTACATGTCTCCAGCACCGATAAAAAGACCGTTAACGTCGGAGCTTAACGGTACCACGGTCTTTAATAATTCAGCCCCGGTGCCCGTTTAATACCGGGGCTCGGTACCCATCCCTAGGTGGAGCCCTCTACCCTGGGGCACTGTCCTATACCGCTCGCTGAAGAGTGGTGTAGGATGATGGGCGGGAGGCGAGGCCTCCTTTTATACGGAAGTGAGATGCACGCGCATTCAGGTAGGCCCGCCCCAGGGCCGGCTACGTCTATAGAAATCTCAGTAGGTGAATGCTTGCATGATAAGGTAGTTGTGGAGGAAACTTCTGTGTAGCAATGCAGTAGGAGTCACCGACTCAGGAAGGAGACACGATAGAGCAGGAGCTTTTGATGTCAAACACTGATGATTTATTTGGAGTTTCGGCCGGAGAGATTCACATCACAAGTCACATCAGTCACGGTGAGACTGCACGGGAGAGTTGCCACGTCAATTCTGGAGCGCCTCTCTCTCGTTAGCCCATTTAACTGGTTTCACAGAGTGATCAACATATTTTGATAAGATAGCTTAGACAGTTGGGCACACTGAGTCACTTGCATCCGTCACTTATAGCCTCGAAGATTTCATACCTTGGAGTCCACAAACAACAAAGAAGGAAGTGTCCCAGTGCACCCACAACAACAGACCATCTGTGACCTAGTGTTGCCCGGTCACAGAATGGGAACAATAACTTTATGGCTGAAGCAGCCTATGTCCTTAAAGGAGATAAACAGACGTCAGGGTTGGTGATGTACAGTCCACTCTGTTTATCATTTATGATAACCTAAAAACATTAGTCTAATAATAATTTGGTCAATACTCAACTCAATAGGCGTCTCCAGATTTGAGTGTGGTCTCACCTTACATTAATTACATCACAAAGTAGAATAAGATTGAAACATTCAATCACAACTGATACAGCCAATCATAATAGGAAAAATCATCTCTCATCAGTGTTTGATCATCTTTCGTCAAAAGCACAATAATGAACACACATAAAACACAGATGCATAAATAGCTAAATATTTGTTTTAAACTAATATCTCTTATCATTTATCATTAGTTAATTTCATTCATCAAACTATAAAATCAAAACCAGCTTGCCGCTTTAAAGATTTACTTCAAGGCAATCACTAGTCAAAAGCACTTTAAAACTTAGGATCCTAAGAGATCCAGCTAAGGTATACAATTCACAGTTGTGATTTTATCAATCTGTAATCTGCAAAAGTGCAGTGTCCTCAATATTAGGATTACTTTTACGTTTACTTACATACGCTTTAGTCATTAGTAAGGCACTTTAGTCAAATCAATACATTCATTTTAGTCAAGTACATTATTCAAAATCTAAAAAGCAAAAGTTAGGCAAATATTCAAAGACTTTTGTAAAAACCTGGAAAGGAAGGATTAAACATTCTTAAAACTTGAATTATTACATTTGTAAATGCTACCACTAATCTGTACCAAATAAAGTCTATCAATTATTCCTATTAGCCATACTTACCTGAGCATCTACTTATGGTACTTGGAAAGGATTCTTCTGTGTTTATCTAATGTTGAATATAGAATATCAATTTCTTTAAATTATACTTCTCTAATTTGAGGATCAAATATGCTACATAATTGTTATATGAAATATTATAAATATTTGTTTTGGGCCAAAACTGAAATTAATCCAGTACTTGAAACATCATTGTAGGTCTTTCTGTGCATGGATAATACATTAAAGAGTAGTGTTGTTAAGCCTGATTGCTGGACGATTAAGGATATTAACATTATCTGTGATAATAGTAGAAATATCTTATTATTCAATACTTTATAATCTGAAAATATTAATTAATTAATTTTGTTTAGTGCGAAGGTGTAATCTGATCCGGCAAAAATATATTAACCTGTTAAGCCCCAAGGTCCCCGCCGGCGGGGACCCCGTTTTTTTTTTTCACGACACTGTGTCTCAGGGCATTTTAATATTTAAAATCCTATTAATGTGTTATACCAGATTAACGAGAAGAATCTCAGCTAACTGACGATACGAACCATTTTTACTGAAACAAAACACAAGTCTCACAAGAAGCGTTAGCATTAGCCCTTAGCTAAAACGGGCAGATGCTACTTCCAGTGCTAACTAGCAAAAACGATCTTTAAAACTTAATATTTTCTGCACAAACTACATATCATCTGGAAAGCTGATACTCCACAGATTATTTTGTTATAAGTATCATCCCTGTAGGACACAAACTCACTGAGCTAGCAGCCAGAACAGAGAAGAAAAAAAACAACAATTTTTAAAAACATAACAATAATTATGTCTTACCGTTGCTGTTTTGTGATCAAAGCTCGTGTTCAAGGGAATAAAAACGCTCCTCAAGGTTAATCCAATGTCTCTTAGTCACTTTAGAATTGTTCCTGATAATCTATCATTACATTCATGGCAGCAGAGTAGGTATAAAGTTTCGCAGTCCCAAGCTAATGCTGTCTCACATGCTGTTTACGCAAACCTCTCTCTACTTGACGTAAGTGTTTAGCGGGACTTACTAACTGTCACTCGATTCTATTGGCTCTAACGGTTCAGAAAAGGTGTCAATCACCCAAATCGACCAATGGGTTCCAAAGATATGATCCTGCGTAGTATAAACTACGCCTGCTCCGCCTCCATTACGCATTACGCAGCAGGCTCCACAGAGCACTGCACCGCAGCAGGAGCCACAACAGAGCACACGCAGCAGGACAGCACCACAGCACCACAGCACGCAGCGACGATAGCAGGTAACAGGTAACAGAGCACATTTCAAGGACGTTGATTTCTTTGCTTTTAGATATTTTTCTTGTGTATCCTCTTTCCATTTTAGCAAATAATGGCAGCCAGAAGGGAGAGCTTCACCACCGAGCTGGTGCTAGAGATGCTAGCTGACGATAGTGGAGCTATGATCATACCAGATGACTCTTCTTCGGATGATGAAGATCTCCTCCAGCCAGACCTGGATCCAGACAGTAGTGACTCGGATGTTGAACTTCCACCACGGGAAAGGTATGTAATCTCTCCGTTTTTATATATTACTTATGTGTTTGGTGGAACTGCGTCACAGTGCTAGCTTAGCCAAGAAGCTACAGGAATGATGCTAAATGCTAAATGATGCTAAATGCTAAATAGTGTTACTTGTCTTTTTGGAGTTACATTTTCTAAATGAATGGCCAGTGAATGAATATACATGGGTTTACTTATTTATTTGGTGTAATATTATTCATTTATAGTCCAATATTATCCTTTTTATATATTACTTTTGTGTTTGGTAAAACTGCATCACAGTGTTAGCTTAGCCAAGAAGCTACAAAAAATGATTAGGCAAAATGCTAAATAGTGTTACTTGTCTTTTTGGAGTTACATTTTCTAAATGAATGGCCAGTGAATGAATATACATGTGTTTACTTATTTATTTGGTGTAATATTATTCATTTATAGTCCAATATTATCCTATAAGTTTAAGCCAGTGAATTAATCTAATCTCTTTGTTTTTCCACATGTGTTAGATGAGGAGTGACCCCAGCAGGACAAAGACACACACCCAGAAGACTTTCAGGGAGCAGCTTGCTGCAGAATTGTTGGAGTTTGCTGAAGGGCCTGCACCACCACCCCCTCCTCCACCACCACTCACATGCATGCCCGAGTATTATGGGGAAGATGCCACCAAGGTCAGGAAGAACTGCAGGAGGTGCCTAGATGCTGGACTCAAAAGGGTGAAGACACCCGTGTACTGCAGGAAGTGCCAGGTCCCTCTGTGCTTCACTACCAAAAAGAACTGTTTCAGGGAGTGGCACGACCTAAATACTGGAACATTCAGGTAGGTATAAAGTTCAGGTAGGTATAACGTTTGCGAGTGTTTATTTAAAAAATGTTATATACCTAGTGTGATTTTATTGTATAGTACGTTGGTAAAATGTTTGTTTTTACATGCCTATAGTGTTGGTAAAATGTTTGAAATAAATCTGCCCCAGTTGGAGTCAAATGTTACCTATGTTTCCGTTTTTTTTTTATTGTGCAAGTACACCTACACACACTGACCTACAGTGTAGTTTTATTGTATAGTGTGTTGGTACAGTTACATACACACACACACAGCTACACTTACACATACCCACACAGCTACACTTGCACACCTACACACACCCACACACCTACACTTACACATACATACCCACACACACACCTACACTTACACACACATCTACACACACTCCCACACAAACAAATATTTAAAAATATATATATTTAAAAAAAATATGTATTTATTTTTTAAATATTTTTTTGTTTTGTTTTGGGTGGAATGAATACCTATAGTGATGATTGAATGTAATACAATGATTTTTATAGTCTGGTACCTGAAAAAGGTCAAATGGCACTGATGGAACCAAATGTGCCCAAATGTGCCCAAAGCTTATTCCGCCTGGACTTTATTTTCATAAACCTCTCTAAAAAGGTCAAATGTCACTTGTTTTGCCTCAATCTTGATACAGGGTACTTATTATATGTTATACTTTGGATTCCTAAAGCTTTTAGGCTACTAACCCATCATTCAAGGGTGGTCTTCACTATATGTAATGGGTTTTCTTTAGGCGGAGACAGGAATTTACATTTTTTTGCTATGTTCCATCTGAATTTACTCTGACACAGAAAAATCTATATTGATTCTGACACTTCTATATCCAACTCACAGATGTAACCTTGCTTTGATATCAAATATTATTCATATAAACCTTTTAGAAGTGAAGTTATAGTCATTTATTCTGGGAATGTCATTTTCGAGCCTGAAACCTGAAAAACAGGCTCGGGGTTTAACAGGTTAATCACCACTATTCAACACATGTCTGGTCATTAGAAATATAAAGACAGTCATTAATTGTACATCTGTAAACATCCAAGATATAAAATCAATTCAAAGTTCATCTTTGTACGAAAGCTGGAAGAACATGTCCTTCAGTCTTTCTGACTCGTTCTCCTCCTCTCTTTATGACAAAGAGTGTCTGGTGTGTGTGTAAAGGCATCCTGATACTGTAGATTAGCACTGAGGTGCTGATTGGCTCAAACTCTTCGTCATCAGAGCGCCATATTTCAACCCCCCAATTGCTCTGCTTTTGTGTGGCTCAATTCAGTGAGCACTGTATGATCCCCCAGTGAAACGGAGGCTCATCTGCCTGCATTCCTTCTGCAATCTGCTTGAGAGCAGTGCAACTGCGTATTCCAAGTGGCGCATCCAGGTCTCCCCCCGTGATGGGAGAGGTTAGGGAGACATCTGCTCCTCCACGAAACAAGGAACCTTGTATGAAGCCTCTGAAGCCCTCGCTCGTCCCGCAGGGTTGTCTGCCTGAGCCCACCGAGCAGAATGGTGAAGAAGCATCCCATCTCCTCAGATAGTTGAAGATTAGAATCCTCTCATCTCGAACGACCTCGTGCCTCCTTGCCCGTGGATGGTGCCTCCTTGGAGCCCAAGTCTAGTTTCTCCACCTGGAGATATTCTCACTATTTCACTTTTGTCGAGCACAAAGAAAAGAAAGTTTCTGTTAAATGTAAGTTGTGTCCTGGCGGGTCAAAGAGTCTATCTACTGCCCAAACTAGTCATTCAAATCTCTTAAAACATCTGCAAAAACAACATGCTGGGACGAACCTAGTAACTAAGACCGGCACAGACCCAGACTCAGCCGACGCCACTCCACCTCCACCTAAGCAACAGCGGCTAGATTTTAACCAAGGGACTGCTAGCCAGGGAAAAGTCGATAAAGCCATTGCACGGTATGTTGTAGAACACATGCAGGCTATTGCTACAGTGGAGTCACACGCTTTCAGGGAGCTAGTTAGCATGATACCATGCCCGGGCGGCACACGGCATATGGGACGGAAAACTTTGTCCAACTACCTGGAGAAAGAATATACAAAAATGGAAAGCCAGCTAATATCGATGCAATCCAGATTGCATATAATGCATGTCAAGTTGATCAACAGATTGTATTATTCTCCAATGCAATAACAGTACTGGAATGAAGGCTATAAGGGCATTAATGGGAGCCTTTTTTTTTTTAAGTAACTAAAAAGTTACTTTTTACAGCAACGCATTACTTTTTGGTGTAAGTAATCAGTAAAGTAACTGAGTTACTTTTGAAATGAAGTAACTAGTAATGGTAACTAGTTACTGGTTTTCAGTAACTAGCACAACACTGGTTATTACTGATGGCATAGCATGAATGGAATTGGGTGTCTGAGGGTGTTATTACTGAGAAATGTCAAACAAATTCAAAACCTTACATTTGAAAACAGGTTTGCATTCCTCCACTTAAGGTGATGTTATCATTGGAAACAATGAAAGCTAATTGTTTTGACGTAGAATCTATCAATTGAATCGTTAGAGCAGAACAGAATGGTCGTATTGTAGCCTGTGTTTCGTGCAACCTCTAGTTTTTACCAGGTGGACACATTGTTCTATATAATGTGAATACATGTAGAACTAAGACGCCCCTGACATTAGGCCTGTTTTAAAAAATAGTAGGGGCCTTTAACAGCTTGCCAACTTACAGGCATCCTCTGCATAGCAGTATGAATAGCCTTAAAAAAACAACCCACTATGCGGTAACGAGAGTCATATTTCTGAACCAAATGCCCTAAGTGAAGCCGTTAATCCCATCTGACTGACCCAAGGGTTGGTGCTGGTGTGACAGGGAGGCTTCCAGGTGTTCAAAGCAGATGTCAAGCTTTCAGTTCATGTCTCGGTGGGGGGAGCAGACCCACGTGAGACAGTATCAACGGCTGTAATGTTCAGTTTGAGGAGCGTCATTCTCTCTGGGAGCAGGAAATGGTGTCCATTCTCGGACCAGACCATTAATGTAATTTCATGTAGAGCAGCCATAGCATCTCTGTGACTGCACTCAGCCGGACTGTAGCAGGGTAGAACTGGGTGACTCTTAGTGAAGCCGTCCAAGGCCATAGGCAAAATGGAACCACGTACCAACAAAAGGGACACAAGGTCATCAATGTCTTTCTTTACCTTTGGCCTAATTGCACAACAAATGAGTGGAAAAAAATGTGGAACACTAATCCATCATCATGTGAAATGTTGAGTTAATCTAAATAATTACTTATGGGTTGAAATCAAATTAACATTAACATTAGAACTAAAGTCAGTCAAAATTGGACTTGCACGGATCAGAATCTAATCAATACACCATTTTCCCAGCTCTGTAACGAAAAAGATAACAAGATTAGGTACATTACAGGAGTGTTAACACACCCAAACATGCACACTTATCTTATTCAAGTAGAGATTAGAGGACAAGGTCTAATGTTGTGAACAAAATGATCAAGTCAAAGTTATTTTATGTATTCTATGTTATGTACCACATTTAATTTAATAATTAATCTTGAATTACTAATCAACAATTTACAATTTGGATAAGGTGAATACTTATCCAAAGTGTGTGTGTGTGTGTGTGTGTGTGTGTGTGTGTGTGTGTGTGTGTGTGTGTGTGTGTGTGTGTGTGTGTGTGTGTGTGTGTGTGTGTGTGTGTGTGTGTGTGTGTGTGCTTGTCTGCCCAAGGTTTAAAAACATTTGGGACAGCACAGCAGTGAGAATGTTATGAGACTAAACTCGAAGGAAGCTAGACTGGAGCATTTTAACTAAATCAAAACACTTGCACATTAATTAAATACATTTGACATTTAGCTCGAGCTGGGTTCTCTTCATGGTATTTAAAATTGGGCTTGAGTAGAACCCCTGGATTTGGCTTGCAACACAAAGTGATACTGATCTCTGTAGGACTTGGAAGTGTCATGATTCAAAGTGTGGGCCTGTGAAAGACAGGCCCTTGGAAAACAACATCTATTTTTTTAACTGTAATTACTTATTTTAAAGAGATTGCAACATTATACTTTTTAAAGAATTGCTCAATTAATTTAAACACATTTATTATGCACACAATAAAAAAACTTCAACAAATATATTGATCCTGGCTTAACCAGCGACCTTTACTCTGTTGTTCATAAGCTCGGTTTCAGAAAACTTGTCAGTAGTTTAACAACTATTTTAATTTTAGTAATGTCTATGGAGACCAATTGGTTGATACGGGAAATAATTTGAACTATTTTTTAAAACTGTAATTGAACTTCAACTTAATTATCTGATTCCAGTGGCCAGTTGGAACAGATAATCAGCAAAGTTTCCATTTTGCAGCAACAGCGCAAAAGATTTCAACAACAATTAGTATTATGTCTGAGTCTAGTTCTGTCTTATCTGCTTTGTTTCGGAATGTGTTCAATACATTACGTTTTATTCATTATTACCATACAATACATAGATTTAAGAATAAATTAAACAAATAATACAACATTGACCTAAAAAAAAAAAGATTTTGCAACCCTGATCTCCTCAGGCAGGTCTCTGAGGGTCTCGGGGCGCAGGACGGGGCATAGGGTTTATACAAGGTCACAAACATATCTTAACATACCAGCAATACCATTTAAGAATGGATTCTTAAAGCAATATAATCTTATTTTCTTCTTACATTACATTACATTGCATTTAGCTGACGCTTTTATCCAAAGCGACTTACAATAAGTACATACGACCAGGAAGACACAACCCTGAAGAAAACAGAATCATATAAGTACATCAGGTTTCATAGAGCCAAACATTTCAAGTGCTACTCAACTGGCTATAGATAAGCATGTCCTATGTTAGTATATAAGTGCTTTGTTAGTAATTCTATCGCTCGAAGTGGAGTCGAAAGAGATGAGTTTTCAGTCTACGCCGGAAGATGTGCAGGCTTTCTGCTGTCCTGATGTCAATGGGGAGCTCATTCCACCATTTTGGAGCCAGGATAGCAAACCCACGTTTCTTACACAGCGCACACCCTGAACAGTGGGCTTCTTGTTCACTTTTTCCTCTGCACACTCAGATGCAGGACATAAAAACACTCTTTTGCTATTTATTTTCATTTTGCAGCACATTTATACGACCAGAATTATTTTGCTTTACATCTTTATATTATTTATTTTTCTCAAGTAATTTACTTTTGGTGAGATAACTAAAGTTTAATTCATTTTACCCTGGCTATGGACTGATTCATTATTAGTTGTTACAAAACATACACAAGACGGCGGTTAGACAAACAAATATAGACCCCCCATACAAACAATCAGACAAACAAAAGATGAACTCGTAATAAACACCAGCGTGACAGCAAAGCTCATCCAGCTCAATTTAGTCCGAATTAAGAGGTTTCAGAGGGGGTAGGGAATTATCTCTAGTGGGGCGCCTTGACTCGCGCGTCCACCCTTGTACAAGTGCTAAGATCGTGCCTGAAGACCGTCCAAAAGCGATAACTAGCTTATCCTCTTGCGACACCACTACTCTATTCTAGTGGCGCTATGAACCCCAGACCAGGAGAATATAGACTTTTTTCCGCTACCCTTTCTCTCCAACAACAGCACGGTTGACTGTAGTCCTACTCGACCAGCCTATACACTCGCTATCGAGTTAATCACAACGATGAAACACGGTTTTGTTCTACACTTGCTTGCCACTACCCACCCGTGATCAATTAGCCTATAATTGTATGTATGCACCCCGGACCGCCACCAGCTCCTCTAGCCATGTATAGGGAACTGTGGTGCATCGGGTAATGCACACACCTCGCGCTGCCCCGGCCTTGCCAGCAATGTAGAAGACGGTCACAAACAACGAGTGCTTTTAGACCATCTCGTTTTTAATAGAGACGGCGGTGGTGTGAGTTAAAGCTATAGACAAAAAGCTGTGACTTTCTCCCTCTCAGCTGCACTTCTCCAGCCCCACAAACACGGGGAGGTTTTACACACACACCCACGGCTGCAGCCCTGGAGCCGTCTTTACAGTGGCGATAGGAGTAATATCTCCGGCTGCTTATTTTCAACTGCTGTGTTGGCCGCTGAAACCCCCAGAATTCAGCGATTTGTTCAATACAAATCTTTACATTGCTTTCCTACAGAAGTTCCACTTTACTGATGCCTTTCTTTAAGGTCTCTCTAAACATGAGCTGTGCATGCTTGTATGGCACATACGTCCCGAGCAGCATACACAGAGGAAATCAGCCAGGACAAAGTCCCCAGACACTGATCGAAATGAAACACAACCGCTCAGTTTCACAGGTATTTTTAGGATACCGTCAATCTCAGATTCTGGTAAGGCAATGTCCAAATGTAGATTTGAAATTACACTTACCAGTTCTGAAGATTTGTTGGTATCCTGCCGACAACGCCAATTTGTGGAGGAAACTTCTGTGTGGCAATGCAGTAGGAGTCACCGACTCAGGAAGGAGACACGGTAGAGCAGGAGCTTTTGATGTCAAACACTGATGATTTATTTGGAGTTTCGGCCGGAAAGATTCACATCAGTCACGGTGAGACTGCACGGGAGAGTTGCCACGTCAATTCTGGAGCGCCTCTCTCTCGTTAGCCCATTTAACTGGTTTCACAGAGAGTGATCAACATATTTTGATAAGATAGCTTAGACAGTTGGGCACACTGAGTCACTTGCATCCGTCACTTATGGCCTCGAAGATTTCATACCTTGGAGTCCACAAACAACAAAGAAGGAAGTGTCCCAGTGCACCCACAACAACAGACCATCTGTGACCTAGTGTTGCCCGGTCACAGAATGGGAACAATAACTTTATGGCTGAAGCAGCCTATGTCCTTAAAGGAGATAAACAGACGTCAGGGTTGGTCATGTACGTCATATCTAGGAGTCTAGGACAATTATTTCCCTAACAGTAGTAGTACCCATAGGGTCCAGTAGAGTGCTCCACCTGTGTTAATATAACAAGGGTTACAATACGTAACCCGGCGTTCTTTCCGGGCCAACAACCGGACAGAATATGCTAAAATAGTGAGAGAATCGCTGGCAAGGGGGATACATCTACAACAATGAACATATTTTACCGTGATTTAATTGTAATACATGTTTCAAAATGATGCCGAAGTAACAACATACTGATACCGGTTAGTAAAACCCATGAATTAATGCTTTGACAAGTCTGCAGACAGACGGCAGGCGAAAAACCTTTTAAAATGCGTGTTTTCTGAATGGGGATCGGCTAAGCTAACGCAGTATATGCTCCGACTGTCCACACTCACAACAACGGCCTACAGACATAAATAAACCAGCGACTATATTCGCCATGACACAGGCAGTCTGTGGTTTGTACTTGTTTAACTTTTGTCTAGTTTCTGAACAGATATGAGGAGCTGTGAGCTCTGAGTGCTAACAGCTAACGGCTGATGTTGGTTTTCTGTGGTTCGCATTGAAGATGACGTCACAGGGCAAAATGCGTATATGAAGTGTCATGAACGCAATAAATCATACCCTCGTGGGGGCGTGCTCATGTGATTGGCTTAGAATGAAGGAGACATCTGATTGGCTATAGATAGAAAAAATTACAAGTACGAATCGGGTGACCGTCAGGGGAGTCTAAAAAAAACCACACACGAATGCACAGCGGTTTGTGTTTGCAGGTTCAGAGGTTTTAAACGGAAAACAAATATGTGAGCATCAAAAATACATATGTAAAACTTTTTTCTGCATTTGGATTTTATTTACATGTATATGAAACGGAACACATTTGTGTGTGCATTGAAAAACACAAGTGTGGATCCGGAAATACAAGTGTGAATCCTTCTGTGTGCATGTGTGTATTATGAGACTGTTCTGAGCCCATACAAATCTGCCACTTCCTTACAGAGCCCCTCCTCCAACACACACGAACGCGCACATGACCAATGAGGGCACGAGATAAGTTTGTGGACAGATGGAAGGCTGACAGGCAGGTAGGCTTTTTACAGTACTACGGCTTCCACAGATTACATTTTGTTATGGATTTATTGTCAAAGCACTTAAGATATTCATTGCTATCAGGATGTTAAGAGCATTCCATGGAATATAACAAAAAGTGTATCTCGTCATTGTATTTTCATGTTTTTTAAAGAAAGATCAACTTGTCCACATTGCTTGCCGAAAGGGCAGATCTGCTGGCACTAACAATGTCTCCTGCTGTGGAGAACACCCTCTCGCTAGGGACAGAGGTAGCAGATACAGCCAGGTAGCGCTTTGCTAACATGGCAACATAAGGATATTTGGCGTTTGTAATAGCTTTGGCTCGGTCAGAACTTTCTGCGAGTGGTGGAGGCTAAAATGCTAGTGGGAGTTGGGTTTGCACTTCAGTCATTTTTCTTTTGGTACTGGTGATATTCATGTTCGGGTGATGCCTTTTCAAATGAGTGTGCAAGTTTGATGTATTGCCAGCCGCGTAACCAATTTTAGTTGAACAATGCCGACAAACAGCTTTGGTTCGGTCCACCTGTCTTTGTCCGTGATCCTTGTACGTAACTGCGAAACCAAAATGTTCCCAAACCGGAGACTTCAATGATGCTGGAGGATCTTTGAGCTCAACTTTATCTGCGTTCGCCATTTCGACAGTTCCTCAAATTACTGACTATATTTGAACGCATCCCTGTGACCAGCTCTCATAGTATGCCTCTCGTCCAATGAAATGACTTGCTCGCTCTATGACGCGTTGAACCCAATGTGAGCAAATTACTCTGAATGCTGCGACGCAGCACCTGAGATAACTTCCAAAAAGTTGTTCACGTTCTCTATTTTTTACGTTTAACGTTATATTCGTTCGGTACACACATGTACCAAACCGAAGGGCCCATAACGAATACTTTCGGTACGTATACCGTTACACCCCATAATGTCTACCCTACTTTTATAATCATAAATCTAATCGATAGATTTATGATCGATAGATTTATGATTAGCATAAGTTTGTTCATGATGGCTCATGTCAGTGATAGTGATGACATCATTGCGAAATTATTAACCGAGTCATTTTCAAGATTGAGTTACAATGATAAACTAGAGTGGCAAAGGATCAGCTGCATGACCCGCCATCAAGTACTTCATCCAAAAAGATAGGAGGATGGACTTTGTGTTTAAGTGATTTGATCATCAAAGGTACGCCTAAGTCATTTTCAATGTGGGGCGCCGTGCAGACTTCATTCATATGTAATTGTTACTTGGCTGTGGGTGCCCTGTCATGATAGGTGTTTATATAAATAGTGTTGTTTTGTGTGGTAGAGGGTCGCTGTCATTGATGCATTTTGCACCCTGGGCCGTTGTTTTGATATTCCGCTGAAGTGTAGGCTGTGACGTAATAACTCTTCTTTTTTCTTTTGAGGGAAGGGGGGGGGGTCAGAGGGCCTAGGTATAAAAGTCACTGCTCGCCACTGCCGTTGATGATCAAATCACTTAAAATTGACTTATCATGCTATATTTGAACAATATATTGTAGGGCCATACCTATATAAAACATGTCTGTGAAGTTATTTTTTCAAAATACCAAACAGATCCTGCATTTTAGCCATGCCTCATTTCGCTCTATTTGCTCTTTCCAGCCCTGTTTTTGCAAGGGCTGATTCTGTGACGTAGCTTTAATGCAAATGAGCTGCCGCTGACCACGCCCCCCTGCAGGAGAGGTGAGCGTCCTCTGAGATCAGCTGCTGGGCTCTCAGAACAGGGGGAGAAAAAGAGATCTTCATCCTCCGTGCTTTTTCCGTCATTATTCATTTGTTTTAAAGCTCAATAAATAAGACTTTTGACCGGCACTTTTCTAATTTTGTCCGGAATATTTAAACTTTAAAGGACATGTTGACCGGCGAAATTTTTTTTAACTGAAACTCTGCTGCACGGTCCCCTCGTTCCTGCTGAGAGGTGGGTGTTTGTCATCTGCTGGTGGACTACCGGAGAGAATTACAGTGCTTGCTTCGGCGGGGAGGGATTGCATTGAATTACAGCAGCAGGAGCAAACGCTTGCCTCGGGGAGGGAGACAAAGAGCCACAGCGGAGAATAAACAGAAGGGCAATCATGCACGGGAAGTCTTCTTCGCTGCTTTTGTGGCAGACTACAGCGCCAGTTACAGGCCTGGCATATGTACTACAGCGTCTCCAGCGCCTTCGAGCGGCAATTGCCGGCCGTGGCCCATCCCCCCATTCCCCTGATAGGTAGAGAGTTGGCCATATAGGCGGAGCTCCCTGTTTCTGACGTCAGAACAATTTCAAATCTGTATCAGTCTGTATCAGATCCATTGCAGCCCCGTTTTTAGAGATTTGGGTATGGAGGAAAAGAGAAAGGGTTGTGTTTTCTGCCACTTGGTGAGTCCACTGACACACCGGGGACACATATTCATGTTTAAAAGATGTACAAAAGTGCATTTTGCATGATAGGTCCCCTTTAAACACAAAGTCCATCCTCCTGTCATTTTGGATGAAGCCCTTGATGGGCAGGGTCATGCAGCTGATCTCCTTTGCTTTTTTGTAACTCAATCAGTTAATAATTTCGCAAAGATGTCATCAGACTCATCAGTATCAGTGACGTGAGCCATCAAGAACGAACTTATGCTAATTAGCTACTTCCCCCTAGCTCGACCCGTTGTTATAACACATGCATAAACTTCACAGCGAGCGGAACTTGTCATAAAGTTTGTGATAATAAATCCCACCCATTTAGAGAGAAGATATAATTGGTCAATTGTACTGTCATTTGACATTACTCTCTCATTGAGTTACTATAGCGGGCCCGCTGTGAATTTGCAGCAGGACCACCAAGCTCTCCCGTCTTCACAGTAACTCGCAGAGACGGCATTTAACCCTTCACATTCCAACAGAAACTGAATAGGCAGATTCGAAAGATTTATTTCAAATGCAATAAAATCAAGTTATTTGGTAAAACTAATACAAAATATATTAATACAAAATATATATTTGTAATGTATCTCAGAGAGGGCCTACAGGGCCCTGACGGCTCGCCACTGTCAAAACTTAGGCCCAATCCCAAACCACTCCCTCGACCCTACCCCTCCGTGATGGAGTGAACTCCGTCTGTAGCCACACTCGCAGCTCAACGAGGCTCCTCCTGTCAGATGGAGGGAGTAAATACAGCAGCAAGCTTTGGGACGGCCTCCCCTCTCTCCGGCAGAAACAGGAAATGCCGTAACTGTATGTAACAACGGTTTCAAATCAGCATCTCTTAGACACAAAGTTTAAATGAATAACTCAAATAAAACTCCAAACTTTCATTGTGTTTCAAAGCTCTTTTAGTTTTAAACCTGATGTTTATAAGCTTCTTAGTTTTTGCAACGGTCTGTAAATATACACAACTTTATAATAAAATGCACACATTTACCTTTTTCTAGACTAAACACAGGTTTGATCCTAAGTTAAAAACATATGAGGTTATCATGAGGTGTTTCCTGACGGACACACACAGCGTGACTCCGGTCAGGTAGAGACCGGTCTCAAGTCAGCACCGCTGCAGACTCGCTGTTTGAGGGCTTGATAGCTCACTCCCCCTCCACACTCGTTGCTTTGGAACAGCCCTCAATATGGCGGACCCTCCGCGTGAACGTGCAAACGGAGGGGTAGGGTGTGAGGGGCGGTTTGGGAATGGGCCTGCGTGCAACTGTAGTATCATGCTGTTCGGTTGTCTCACTGCAAGAACCACTTTTACCACGTTTTACAGACAATATGTGGAGACAAATGGTAGTAATTTCACAATGTAAAATAATAATTGCCTTAAATACATTGAAATGTGAAAGCTGACAAAAAAATCATGTTGCTTGTTGCTTGGTAAATCTAAATGTAACCTTTTGCAAACGTATTAGCATCAAGATATGCTTAAAGTAAAAGTACTCATTATGCAGATTTCCGAATCATAGATGTTTTGATGGTAATTATTGATGCATTTATGTGTTTATCAAACTATTCTGTTTCACCTTCTTAGCATCCACACAGCAATTTGATTTGTAATCCCAACCGTCCTCTGATTTGATCTGTTCTCTCTTCCTCTCCCGGTATTAATTTGCACAGCACATTCGTCATTTCCTCTGCATTTCTCTCAGCCAGGTCAACACTGTGTAATGATGCAAGCTCCACGCAACTGATGAACACACAATTAAATTAGAGAGACCAAAAGCAGTGGAGAGAAGAGAGTTTAAAACAATAAAGGGAATAAATAAGAGGGGCCTCACCCTCAGGAAAATGTCCCTCTTAATATTCATTAACAGAGAGCGGCGGGTGTGTGTGAGACTTGCCTACCCGACATGAACACACGGATTGGAATATTTAATGGATGATGTAGGCCGCTCTCCAGGGAAACACTTCAGACAGACCTGTTTCTAGAACCCAACATTTCTGTCATCATTTCACTTGGTAACAGACACTGATGCCCTGTCACCAATTAGTGTCTCTCTTTGTGTACGTAACGTGTATGTGTGTGGTCTGGGGTTAATTGTTTGTTTGTCTTTTACGCTTTAATTCCTCGTAAATCTACCCTTAACTGCATGGAAAAGTTGAGGCGGCGTGCGTTGACTCTTCAACACTTCTGTCCATTCACTTTGAATGGGGTGACGTCACATTTCGCCGAACTGCATTGTGGGAGCAAAGCGTAGCTTCTCTCGCGGTGCTCGCTGCAAAAGTAGAGCAATGTTCTACTTTTGACGCTTCGACGGAGGCGTCAGCCAATCAAATCCCGCTTATGCAAATCTGCCAGTACCAGCGCTAGCCAATCAAACCGTGTGTATGCTGGGATAGCCAGACCGCAGTTCATTTCCTCATATGCCAAAAAATGGAGGAGAAAATAATCGTAGCGGAAGGGACTCACCCGGTGCTTTATGATCAGTCCCTGTTCACCTACCGGGATACAAACCGGAGGAGCCAGGCATGGAGGGAGGTGGCAGAGACAGTGGGTGAAACTGGTAGGTTTTCGCCTGTTTGGGGATTTTATATCCAGTGTACTTCGTTTGAATGGACAGCTAGCAGACATAGACAGTATTTAGCCAGCATGGAATGTTTCGTAAAATAGCACCATAGACATTAATGTCATAAATGTTCATCATATAAAGTGTGACATGTACAACCTTTTATGCAATTGGTTGTTGGTCGCGTTGCTCGCGTAAACTCCCCAAGCTCAAGACACGCCAAGCGGCAACGCACGCCGCCGTGTGTAGGGGCCGTTACTGACTATTCAGATGTGAGAGACAGAGGACATCATGTGTTGTAGATGTGATCAACAATTAACCAATCAAGGATTTGGTTCAAGATAATTAAATAAAAATATACCTCATGGAGCTAAGAAACGTAACCCTTCTGTTATCCTCAGAGTTACACCCTTTATCCTCTGGGGTCAATTTGACCACAGTAGTTTAAAAGACAATGATCATATTCCACATTTAACCAACATGTATGTCTCTGGTGCTTTAGGTATCTTAGTTGACTACCTAAATAACCATTTAAATAAAACATTACCCCAACCTTCCCCCCTGCAGACCCCTTTATACATCCAGAATTCCTATAATGTGACTATCGAAAAATATATAAATCAGCATAAATTCTCACTGACTGAAATAAAATGTTAAAGTAAGATCTTTTTGATGTTTTTTAAGGACCAATAACTAAAGCAGAGGGTAGTTTTGTTTTAATAATAATAATAATAGCTTGGATTTATATAGCGCCTTTCAAGGGACCCAAGGTCGCTTTACAAGTAATAGGGCAAAAAAAACAAACATAACAAAACAAAAGTCAGACAGACAGAACAACAGATCGATTTAGGGGCCGAAAGCCTTGGCAAACAGATGGGTCTTGAGGGCCCTTTTGAAGGCGTCGAGTGTGGGGATGTTGCGAATCTCCGCAGGGAGAGCGTTCCAGAGGGTGGGGGCTGCCACACTGAAGGCTCTGTCCCCGAAGGTTCGCAGTTTGGTGCGGGGGGTGGTAAGCAGGCCAGAGTCTGAGGACCGCAGGTTCCGGGGTGGGGCATGTGGGTGAAGGATGTCCGATAGGTACTGGGGGGCAAGGGTATGGAGGGACTTGTAGGTAAGGAGGAGGACTTTGTATAATATGCAGGACTTGACCGGCAACCAGTGTAGGTGGATGAGGGTGGGAGTGATGTGCTGCCATGGCTTTGTGTGCGTGAGTACCCTAGCAGCACAGTTTTGGACATACTGGAGCCTGTCCAGGGTTTTGTTGGGAACCCCGAACAGGACACCATTGCAGTAGTCCAAGCGTGTGGTGACAAACGCATGCACCAGGGTTTCGGCAACCGACTCCGAGAGTGACGGTCGGAGTCTGGCAATGTTCCTCAGGTGGAAAAAGGCCGATTTGGTCACAGATTTGATGTGGGAATGGAAGGAAAGGGTGGAATCAAGGATGACACCCAGGTTGCGGGCTTCAGGAGATGGGGAGATGGAGCAGCCGTCAACCTCAAGGACGAAGTCACCAACCTTCTGGAGCAGGGGCCTTGGGTGCCACAACCATGAGCTCTGTTTTTTTGCTGTTCAGCTTGAGATAGTTGGAAGACATCCATGTTTTGATGTCATGCAGGCAGTTGATGAGAGACTGAGGGGGGAGCTGGGAGGATGGAGTGGTGCTGAGATACAATTGGGTATCATCAGCGTAGCAGTGGAAATTGAGTCCATGATGTCGGATGATCTGGCCGAGGGGGAGCATGTAAATGGTGAACAGGAGGGGGCCAAGCACAGAGCCCTGGGGTACACCGTGGTGGACTGGGGCCGGGGGTGAGTTTGAGCCACTGATGGAGACAAACTGTTTCCTGTTGTGAAGGTAGGAAGTCAACCAGGACAGCGCTGTGCCAGTGACACCTAGGAGGTCTGAGAGGCGGGTGAGGAGGATGTTGTGAGAGATGGTGTCAAATGCTGCAGAGAGGTCCAGGAGGATGAGGATGCTGAGGCTGCCAGAGTCAGCAGCAATGAGGAGATCGTTGGTGATCTTGACGAGGGCGGTCTCAGTGCTGTGTTGCTGTCTGAAGCCGGATTGGAAGGGCTCATAGAGCTCATGGTTGGACATGTACAGATGGAGTTGGCCGGCGACCACTCTTTCCAGAGTTTTGCTGAGGAAGGGAAGGTTGGAGATCGGCCGGTGGTTCTGGAGGTCGTCGGGGTCCAGGCCAGGTTTTTTGAGTATGGGGGTGACTGAGGCCAGTTTGAAGCTAGTGGGGACTATACCAGAAGCCAGAGAAGCGTTGATGATGACCACCATGTAGGGACAGAGGGTGGGTAGGCAGTCCTTGACCAGGGCTGTGGGCATGGGGTCCAGGGAGCAGGTGGAGCTCTTGGCCGAGCTGACCAGTTTGGCCACTTGGAGAGCATCCACAGGGGAGAAGGAGGAGAGGTTGGAGTGGGAGAGGCGCGGCGCTTGGGGTGCGTTACCAGGTGGCTGAGGTGCAAGTAGGGGGGAAGGGCCAGTCACCAGGAGCTGCTGATGGATGGCCTCGACTTTCGCCTGGAAGAAGTCGAGGAATTTGGAGCATAGATCGGGAGCCCCTGAGGGCTGGGGGGCGTCAGGGGGCCGTAATAGGCGGTTGATGGTGGAGAACAGTCTTCTGGGGTTGCTTTGCTGAGCACCAATGAGACAGGAGTAGTAGTGAGTCTTGGCATGGGAGAGAGCTTCCTTATACATGACAATGATACATTTGCATGTAATAGTCTCTTCAATACCATCCTACACAATCAACACAAATATGTGTAAAATATTGACATTTTTATATGTTTTATACTACCCCAAGGAACATCGATGCGTACAAAGTGCGTACAGGACATTTAAAAAAGATCTTCATGTTAATGTTATGTGTACCCATTAGTCCTCACTAAATCAGGAAAAGTCATGAAATACTAAGCAAAACAAAATAATGTGAACCATTTTTTATAGATACGTTAAACCAGTCGTGGCGTTATGGGTGGGCCTACTGGGCCTAAGCCCACCCACTCTGTCACTGGGACCACCCATTCATTGATCAAAAATGACTGGGCGGAAATATAGTTTCCAACATTTTTATCATTTCATATTGAGACTAAATAGAAAAATGATTAAGAAACTTAGAGCTAAAATGTCGTGCCATTTGCAACTACCGGAGCGCACCCTGGCGCAGGCATTCTCCAGCCCAAATCAGCAAAGCTTGTGTGTGACGCAACAGTATCTGCTGCCCAGCTGCTTTAGTATGAAATGTACCTTCAGCTCATGAAATCTCTGCAGTATCAGAAGGAAGTAGCCTAATGATAAATCTAGCACGCTCATGAACTGTTCACCGGAGCCTCGCAGCAGGGTTACTGTGTGTTCTCTCTCTCTCTCTCTCTCTCATGCTGACTGCAGTGGGACTCGAACTTGCTATCCTCTAATTCGAAGATCAGCGCACTAAACCACTGCGCCACACGCTTGAACTTGCTTTGCGAAAGGAAAGGAGAAAATGCTGTCCCACAATACCTTGCGGCCGCAACATTTACCGTGACACAACATTCGGCTGTTCACGGAAACAACCGATTATTACCGAGAAATTATATCATGAAAGTTACGGTGCTTATTAAGCTTTTTAAAACGTATGTGGTAAGTTGCCGAAGTGCTTTGTTTTGAACGTTCATCAGTATTATAATCAAAAAGAGAAATGAACCTTATTTTTTACTAAAATGATCAAATAAAGTCAACATTTCAGTCTTTACTGAGCTGTGTGGAGTTTGTTCAACTTTTTAAAGATGTTTGAATGGTGATATACACAGTGATAGATGTTAAGGACTAACGTTTATATTAAATACATTTGTATTGATTTTAAGATCTTTTCATACAATAATACGTATTGGGATCATTTGTATTAATGCGGACTGGAGAGAGAGGGTGACTCACTTTCCTTTTTTATTTCAATTACAACCTCGTGACAGGATGGGCTCACAGGAACTCAGATGCACGATTCAGTTTTAACTCAAAAATATATTTTATTCATAAAACACTAAAACTGCCAACTTAAGGCTACAAACAAAATCACTAAATAGGAAAACTTTGATAATAAACAAAAGATCACTAGGTTATACTAGATTGCTCAAAAGACTCACTATGATTACAGACATGGACTCGACGTGGAGACAAGACAAACTGGTACAAGACAAAGGGAGACAAGGGCTATATATACACACACACACATTAGGTAATGGGGCACAGGTGAAAAAAAAAAATCAGGGGCAGAAACAACAATCAGGCTGACAGGTGACACACAAGGGCAGGAGGTGAAGACACCTGAAACGAGAGGGGAGAGTCATTTACCAAAATAAAACGGAGGGTGACAATAAACTAACAGGATTCTACCGCTGAAACCTTACAGGACCCCCCTTTTACGGACGACTCCAGACGTCGCTGAAGCCTGAGACCGGTGTTTGTCAAAGTCTGTAATCAATGTTTTGTCCACAATGAAGCTGCCTGGGATCCAACATCTCTCCTCTAGTCCATACTCTACCCAGTCGACCAGGAACTGTCTACAGCTACCCCTCCTTCTTTCAGACAATATTCTTTCCACTGTATAGACTTGACCTCCGTTGATAATCCGGTTGCTGACGTGAAACGTGGGGTGGACCTTGAGGGACTTTGGGAGACATAGGCGGACAGCAAAGGGATTAAGAGCTAAGAAATAGCTAAGAAATAGCTTCACTTCACATATCAAAAGTGCTAAATCAAAGTACTATCTGTCAGTAACCACAAATAATCTGAATAATCCTGGAAAATGTTGGAAAGCCATTAAATCTTTATCCACTGGCGATATCCGTAATGAGCTACCTCCGTGCATTACCACAGCATCTGGCTCTATATCGGACAGGGCTACTATGCTAAATTGCTTTAATGAGCATTTTGTGTCCTGTGGTTCTCTATTTGATTCTGTCACTAACTCTGCTTCTGTGAACACTACAGTATGTGACTCTGAAAAACGTGTGTTGGAAAACCCTTTTAGTTTTACCCCTTTTACTGTTGATGTTGTTCGTGAAGCTTTAACCAAGTTAGATCCTAAGAAACCGGCTGGCCCGGACAACGTAGAACCTTTCTTTTTAAAGATAGCTGCAGATTTTATTGCTCCATCTCTCACTACTCTTTTTAACCTCTCCCTCAGCACTAACACAATTCCAAAATTGTGGAAGTCAGCGTATGTCCTGCCTTTGCTAAAAGAAGGGGAGGCCACCTTATTAAATAACTATAGGCCAATCTCTAAGTTGTCAGTTATGGCTAAGGTTCTTGAACGCTTAGTGAGTGAACAGGTAAAGGTGTTTTTATGTAAAATGACATCCTGTCTAAACATCAGTCAGGCTTCAGAAAGCAACACAGCACCATCACTGCCACAATCAGGGGCGGTTCTAGGAGGGCCAGGGGGGGGGGGGGGCAGTGCCCCCCTAACACTGACCTCTGACCCCCCTGTGGCCCCCCTAACAATGAAACGTTTTTTTTTTTTTTTTTTAAATGTATATATTCTGGTATTCGGTTCGCTAAAAACCGCAGGATTGTGTTGCTGTAATGTGTGCAGACATCCTTATGTAAAGTAGAGATGTAACTGTTCATTGCCTTTATTTTTATATAAATTTGGTGTTAGTGCAAACATTGCACTATAACTTAAGCTGAAGCTAACAGTAATAACTATAAGATCTATCTGAAATAAATAAGTGTACTGAAACAAATACCAATAACTGTATTGCATTGTTTTCTTATGCGCAATTACTTCATACTGTCTAGTTCTCTTTTTCGTCCTGCATTTATTGTGCCCCCCTCAGAAAATAAATGGCCCCCCAGTGGCCCCCCCAGTCAAATTGGTCTAGAACGGCCACTGGCCGCAATGAAAGTGGTAAATGATGTGGCAAGTATTTTAGATGATCAATGATGACATGTATAGCCGCATGTCATCATTTCAGCGCTGGTTGTCTTGGTGGTGCCCAGCAAACAATGTGGGCTTCGTAAATAATTGGACAGCCTTCTGGGGAAAACCTGGTCTGATTAAGAGAGCCGGCATTCATCCTACTTTGGAAGGTGCAAATCTCATTTCGGCAAACATTTCAGGGCTTTGTGGACTTAATCCATGACAAACTGGAGTTGAGACCAGGAGGCGGAGTCGCAGTCTTACACGCTTCTCTGCGCTCTCTACTAGGCAGTCATCCATAGGAATCCCGAACCCAATAAAATACCCAATATTAGCGGTGTGTGTGTCTGCCCAAGGACAATTTAAGGTAAAACCTAATAGAAGTGTCATACATAATAACCTAATAAAAGTAAATGTAACAACTACTACAGTGCAACAAAACAGGAATATTAAATGTGGTCTCTTAAACATAAGATCTCTAGCATCTAAAGCAATATTGGTAAATGATTTAATATCAGATTATAATATTGATATATGCTGTATCACTGAAACTTGGTTGAGACATGAAGAATATGTCAGCATAAATGAGGCCACTCCACCCAGCCATATCAATACTCATATTGCCCGAGGCGTGGGCCGAGGAGGTGGAGTTGCAGCAATCTTTGACTCAAGTTTACTTATCAATACTAAACCAAAATTAAATTATACCTCCTTTGAAAATCTCGTTTTTAGTCTTACGCATCCGACCTGGAAAACTTTGCAGCCAATCTTATTTGTTACAGTGTACCGTGCACCAGGTCCTTATTCAGAATTCTTATCAGAATTCTCTGAGTTTTTATCAACTTTGGTTCTTAAAAACAGATAAAGTAATTATCGTAGGTGACTTTAATATTCATGTTGACGATGATAAAAATAGCCTTACTGTTGCATTTAACTCTATATTAGATTCTGTTGGTTTTTGTCAGAGTGTAAATAAACCAACCCACTGCTATAATCACACTCTCGACCTTGTTCTGACTTATGGTATTGAAATTGAGCAACTATTAGTCGAACCGCATAATCCTGCTTTATCCGACCATTTCTTAGTAACTTTTGAAGTACTGTTACTAGACTACAAAGCATTAGTCAAAAGCTCCTGCAGCAGAAACCTATCTGTTAGTGCTATAGCCAAATTTAAGGAAGAGATTCCACCAATACTTAACTCGATAGCATGTCTGCATGTAGGGGAGGAAACTTATACAAAATGTCCACCACCCCAAATTGATCATGTTGTTGATAGTGCTACAGATGCGCTGCGAATAAAATTAGACTTTGTTGCTCCTTTGAAAAAGAAGAAAATAAAACAACATAGATTAGCTCCATGGCATAATGCCGAAACCCGCAAAATAAAGCAAAAGTCGAGACAACTTGAAAGGATATGGCGTTCCACTAAACTTGAAGTATCTCGTTTAATTTGACATATTACTCTCAATGAATATAAGAAAGCACTGCGTAAAGCGAGAGCAGCCTACTACTCTTCATTAATAGATGAGAATAAGAATAATGCAAGATTTCTTTTCAGCACTGTAGCCAGGCTGACAGAGAGCCACAGCTCGATTGAGCCTTCTATTCCCATAGCACTCAGTAGTAATGATTTTATGTGCTTTTTTAACGATAAAATTGTTACTCTTAGAAACTAAATTAATGACCTCTTGCCTTTGACTAGTATAGTGTTATCAACTCCCGGAAACGTAAGTTCTAATATTACACTAGATAGTAAACTGGAATGCTTTTCAGCCATAAACCTTGAACAATTAAATTCAATGATTCTCTCTTCTAAACCATCAACGTGTATGTTAGACCCAATTCCAACTAAGCTGTTGAAGGAAGTGTTTCCATTAATTAGCACTTCTTTATTAAATATTATGAATATGTCTTTATTATCAGGCTATGTTCCACAATCATTCAAAGTAGCAGTGATAAAACCGCTTCTTAAAAAGCACAACCTCGATCCAGAGATTTTAGCCAATTATAGACCTATTTCTAATCTTCCGTTCCTCTCAAAAATTCTTGAGAAAGCGGTCGCAAAACAGCTGTGTGATTACTTAAAAAACAATTATTTATTTGAAGATTTTCAGTCTGGCTTTAGAACACATCATAGCACAGAGACAGCTCTGGTTAAAGTCACAAATGACCTTCTAATAGCCTCTGGCAAGGGACTTGTCTCTATTCTTGTTTTGCTCGATCTCAGTGCTGCATTTGATACTATCGATCATGATATCTTATTGCAAAGACGAGAGCACTTAGTTGGCATACATAACTGCTTTAGGCTGGGTTAGGTCCTATCTATCTGAACGCTCTCAGTTTGTACGTGTCAATGATGAATCTTCCACGCAAACCAAAGTTAGCCATGGAGTGCCACAGGGCTCAGTGCTCAGACCTATTTTGTTCACATTATATATGCTTCCGTTAGGAAATATTATAAGAAATCATTCTGTACATTTTCATTGTTATGCGGATGATACTCAACTATATTTATCAATCAAGCCTGATGAAATTAATCATCTAAATAAAATTCAAGACTGCCTCAAGGACTTAAAACCTGGATGACCTTAAACCTTTTGATGTTAAACACGACCAAAACTGAAGTTATTGTACTTGGCCCGAAGAATCTACGAAACAAATTATCTAAAGATATACTAACTATGGATGGCATTAATTTGGCCTCCAGTGAGACTGTAAGGAATCTTGGTGTTATATTTGATCAGGATTTATTCTTTAACGGCCACATAAAATCAATTTCAAGGACCGCCTACTTCCATCTACGTAACATTGCAAAAATCAGGCATATCTTGCCTCAAAACGATGCAGAGAAACTAGTCCATGCATTTGTTACTTCAAGGCTGGATTATTGTAACTCTTTATTATCAGGGTGTACCAAGAAGTCAGTCAAGTCGCTTCAGCTGATTCAAAATGCTGCAGCTCGTGTACTAACCAGAGTTAGGAAAAGGGACCACATTACTCCTGTTCTGGCTGCCTTACACTGGCTCCCTATAGAACACAGGATAGAATTTAAAATTCTTCTTCTCGCCTACAAAGCCCTTAATGGGCAGGCGCCATCTTTCCTTAAAGAACTCATTATACCCTACTGTCCTACTAGGGCATTGCGTTCCAAGAATGCAGGGTTGTTGGTTGTTCCTAGAGTCTCTAAAAGTACAATGGGAGCCAGAGCCTTTTCTTATCAAGCTCCACATTTGTGGAATCAGCTTCCAGTTTGTGTTCGGGCGGCAGACACCTATCCGTTTTTAAGAGTGCGCTTAAGACCTTCCTTTTTGATAAAGCTTATAGTTAGGGCTGATTAGATTCAACCCCTAGTTTTGCTGATATAGGCTTAGTCTGCCGGGGGACATCTTACTTCTTCCTTCTCTCTGTCTATACCTGTGTACTCCCATATTCCGATTAACCCAGCTTCCCCAAATGTCTTTCTTTTTGGTATCTATATATGCTGGGATCTGGAGTCATGGATGATCCTGCGGTCCTGTGTCCTGCATCTTGAGTCGTGGCTGTGGTCCTGGATCATAGGTCCTGGATGGATATCCTCGTGGATTCATCTTCCTATTATACACACATGCATTTCCAAACATTTGGACTACCTATGTTGCAAATGTATTATCTTTTCAATTTACACACGGCATCTATTGCACGTCTGTCCGTCCTGGGAGAGGGATCCCTCCTCTGTTGCTCTCCCTGAGGTTTCTCCCATTTTTCCCTTTAAACTGTGGGTTTTCTTCGGAAGTTTTTCCTTGTACGATGTGAGGGTCTAAGGACAGAGGGTGTCGTATTGTCATACTGATATTTTGTACAAACTGTGAAGTCCACTGAGACAAATGTAACATTTGTGATATTGGGCTATATAAATAAATATTGATTGATTGATTGATAGATAATATGCAGAGTTGTGCAGCTCTATTTATTGACCTTTCAAAAGCGTTTGACACCGTTGATCATCACATTTTAAAGCAGAGGCTAGCCAGTATAGGCATGTCCAGCCATGCAGTAGGGTGGTTTGTAAACTACCTCTCTGAAAGGTCCCAATGTATTCATTTTGATGGGCTGTCTTCTGAGTGGTTGAACATTGCAAATGGTGTTCCCCAAGGTTCTGTTTTAGGTCCACTTTTATTCTCCATCTACATCAACAGTTTAGGTGAAAATGTGGATGAAGCTACTTTACATTTGTATGCGGATGATACCGTGATGTACTGTGCAGGTCCCTCCATTAAGGAGGCTGGTGTTAAATTACAGGCTGTTTTTAACATTATTCAGACTCAGCTCTCTGAACTAAAGCTTCTTTTAAATGTTGAGAAAACCAAGGTAATGCTCTTTTCTAATACCTTGGTATCTGGCTTGATGATTGTCTCACTTTTAAACTTCATGTTAATAACCTGCTTAAAAAGCTGAAGGTTAGGCTAGGTTTTTTCTACAGGAACAAGTCCTGTTTCTCGCTTGAGGAAAAGGCTCTGTGACCTTTGACCTGTGCTGGACTATGGTGATTTGATGTATATGAATGCACCTGCCAATTACCTGGTCAAGTTAGATGCTGCGTATCACAGTGCACTAAGATTTGTGACAAACTGTAAAGCATTAACCCATCACTGTACCCTGTATGCAAGGGCTGGTTTTGCTTTCACTAACTGTACGGAGGCTCAGTCACTCGTACATTTTTATATACAAAGCCATGTAAGGAAAAGGTCTGCCTTATGGACAGAGTTAACATGGGATTTGTCCTTCAAATGTACAAATGTCCGCGCAATGGAAATGTGACGTCAACTTATAATGCAAAGTCCCTGCCACCGACAGGACAAATTTGACCAACTGTACCTACATACATTCAACACTTGGGGATGCTCTATGCATGTGTCTGTGTCAACCCCGTGGATCATGTACATTACATCTGGGGTCCACGAAGCTGACACCCTGCTAACAGCAGTGATACCCGCATAAAAGCACTGATCTGAGGGTAAAATAATCATCATTCTGTATATAAATATGCTATGTCAATATCCTGGACATTTCCTTTTAAATGTGGGGTCCACGAAGCTGACACCCGCATAAAAGCACTGATGATACCTGCATAAAAGCACTGATCTGAGGGTAAAATAATCATCATTCTGCATATAAATATGCTATGTCAATATCCTGGACATTTCCTTTTAAATGTGGGGTCCACGAAGCTGACACCCTGCTAACAGCAGTGACTCTGCTGCCCTTATGTTCTTTTACATTTCATGAGTCAAAAACAGCTTTCTGCCCATGAAATGATTTCTAACCATTATTACCGTTATGGAGGGGCTGCAGGAACACTTTACCCAGCTTTCACACACTCATTCCGGGGTAATAAAGCCATGTTCTTCACCCTGGAGCTCTGCCTGGGACCGTGGGACCCTGTGCATCAGCCTGGAGCTCTGCCTGGGACCGTGGGACCCTGTGCATCAGCCTGGAGCTCTGCCTGGGACCGTGGGAGTCACTGCTTACAGCAGTGACTCTGCTGCCCTTATGTTCTTGTACATTTCATGAGTCAAAAATAGCTTTCTGCCCTGGAAATGATTTCTAACCATTATTACCGTTATGGAGGGGCTGACTTTAAGGTTCCCAGGGGCACAAGGTTCTTGAGGGTGTGATCATCTGGGTTTAGTCCGTGGGGGAGTGCTTAAGTTCGGGTACACATCTTTGCCAGGCGCACCCACCCGTGGAAAGACGAAATATGACAAAACAGTTAAAGTGTGAACCTCCAGCACATGGGAGGTGGTACCGTGAAGAAGGCCGAATATTGATGCTGGTGTGCGGACAGTAAAGCACCACAAAATCCACCACCTTTAAGTGTTACCAGGGCCATGAGAACATCCTCCACAGGAGGGTAGGTGGTGCTCTGAATAAGGCGAATATTGATGCTGGTGTGCGGACAGTAAAGCACCACAAAATCCACCACCTTTAAGTGTTACCAGGGCCATGAGAACATCCTCCACAGGAGGGTGGGTGGTGCTCTGAATAAGGCCGAATATGGATGCCGATGGGCGGACGATAAAGCACCGCAAACTCCACCCCCCCTTTAAGGTTCCCAGGGGCACAGGGTTCTTGAGGGTGTGATCATCTGGGTTTAGTCCGTGGGGGAGTGCTTAAGTTCGGGGGCCCGGGGTCTCGCGGTGTGCAAGGATATGGAAGTGTGCATGTCAGGGAGAGATGCTGGAGCTGCTTCGTCCGTCGTTTGGGGCTCTGTGAGCAGGTACAAATAGGTGGTTTTTCCGGTGTATTTCATGGATGTCTGACATAGCCTGTTTGCTCATGGCAGGGAGAGATGCTAGAGCTGATTAGTCCGTCGTTTGGGGCTCTGTGAGGGGCTACAAATAGGTGATTTTCCCGGTCTATTTCATGATTTTCGAAATTCTCGAAAAAACGGCCAAAAGTGCCAATGGAGGAGGGGCTCAAAAAAGCTCAAGTCTTCAGCGCTTCCAGCGGAAGCCCCGGACACATTTTCACTCCCCCGTTTCAATTTACAACGGAGAGGGGATTCGAGACCTCCCTTCCTCCGTCAAATAAATCTATTCATGTTTTCCAAGCTACCATCTGCACGAAATCGGAAACCCGGTTTTTGAGAGCACTTAGAAAAAAAACGGCTGTTTGATATCATGGAGGAATGCGTCTGCGACATGAGTGCTTTGGCTTGGATACAATTGTTGCCTGGAGGACCCCAATCATGGTTCTTACAAAACTTTAAGTTTTTGAACTGGTCTCTGGAGGAATGCAAGGAGAGTTTGAGGGGATTCTACCTGTATTATGATGCACTATTTTCGGATACATTTGGCCCGATTTCATGGTTCTCCAAAAAGGTTAACATGTTTTTTCTGCCTCTGGAGGAATTCAAAGGGAGTTTTAGGGTACTCTACCTGCATTATGATGCACCATTGTCGGATACATTTGGCCCGGTTTCATGGTTCTTCCAAAAGTGACATTGTACTTTTCCTGACTGTGGAGGAATGTGAGGCGAGTTGTCAGGGGACTCTATCCGCCTTCAGAGACACTATTTTCGGATACATTTTATCCATTTTCACCCTTTTCTCTGGTTCTCCCAAAAGATAACTTAGAGACTTTTTCTGCCTCTGGAGGAATGCATGGTTAGTTGTCAGGGGACTGTACCTGCATTATGACGCAGTATTTTCGGATACATTTGGCAGGTTTTCATGGTTCTACAAAAAGATAACATAGTATTTCCAGACTCTGGAGGAAAGTAAGGGAAGTTTGATGGGACTCTACCCGCATTATGATGCACTATTTTGGGATACATTTGGCCGGTGTTCATGGTTCTCCAAAAAAGACAACAGAGTATTTCCTGCCTCTGGAGAGGCCGAGAGATGACAGGGATCTCTGCCCGCCTAACGAGTGCCTAAATGGGACACCTTTCGCACGATGATGCAAATGGCAAAAACAATGTTTTGAAAATAACCTGGAGAGATTTGAGTGCAACTTTCTTGAGTCTTTTCACGTTTCCTTCTTTGTCGCCCCCGGTTCTATACATTCTACTGGGTACACTTCCCGGTGCCAAAATGCTCATGCATACAGATAGGATGTTGATGTGTTGTCCGATCTGTAAGAGTTCCTACCGCGCCCTGAGCAAGCACCTGCAGATGAACCATAGTGTGCGTAATTTAGTTGAAAGAAAAATTCTGCTGTTGTTGGCCAATGGACGTACAAACATTAGGCTCCATCCCTGCACCATTGCAGGATGTGAGTATAGCGGGACAAGGCTGGACCGGCACTTGGACAGAGACCATGTTGAGCTGTCCCGGGAGGAGATATATGTGGTCGTAAATAAACTAAAAATGACAGTGGCAACGAAGGAGCTTCATGCACTCTGACTGACAAACCCCACAGTAGCGATGATTACCTCTTGGGATGTGGACACTGAGGGTGATGAGGTCCTGTCACAACCTCCACCCTTGTCCCCAGTGATTGAATGTGACAACCCGGACTGTAAGGAATGGAGGATGGAGGCAAACACAATGAGGGCTCAGAGGGACAGATATGCTGCTGAGGTGAAATCCCTGCGCTGCAAGCTGCAGCAGAGGATAAAACATAAGCGACAGAGGAGGGACCAGAGGGCCGAGGACATGCATGGGTTCGATGAAGAGTATGGGGAGGAACAAGAGCGGGTGTTTCTAAGGAAACGACCCCGAACAGAGGCAACACCAACGAGGCAGTCCAAGTCCAAAGGTCCCTCCTTCAGCAAGTCCCCCATTCCCTCGTGCAGCTATTCCCCCCATTCCCTCGTGCAGCAAGTCCCCCATTGCCTCTCAGACACCTGCATCCAGCTCCTCAGAACCTACATCCATAGATACCGAGGACTCATCAACCTCCCCTCCCATAAATTCCCCCTGGTTCCGCGGCAAGGGCCGGGGGAATATAATGCGGGACATAACATTCCCACGCATCATGGGTAAGTGTTTATTAGATATGTCACAAATGCAGTTTCTGTAACACACAATGTGTTGTCATTAAAGTACTGTGTTATGTTTCACAGAGGAGTATCTGCAAGGCTACCGGGAGCATTATGAGGGCATCGACCCAACAGTGAGGCTCCAAGAAAACGCAGTCTCCAAATAAGCAGAGTGAAATCGTTCCTAAGCTTTATGGCACACGGTTTCAAACGCCTGTCTGACTGGCTCTTTCTGAGGGATCTGAAGAGGATACGTGGGTGAATAACATCAAAAAACTGTCCATGATGTCAGCATCATTGTGTGTGTTCTCCACATTGACGCAATACGATGTACTGATGCGTTTTCCTTTGCCAACAGCTGGTCCCGGAGCCTGATACAGTCCAGCCTACAGGTCACGACCTCTGACTTCTATATCAAAAATATATCACACTTTCTAAAATACATGGCAGCCACACCATGCAAGGGAAGAAGACTCAACCAAAACGACATGATTGTAATCCAACGGGAACTTGCTGCCGTCCTGAAGTCCCTGAGGAAGAAGGTGATTATCCACCAGATGCAGGTGAAGCGGGACAAGATGGAAGGTCTGCCGAGCCATAAAGACATCATGGCATGTTTGACTGTGGCCAAAACTCGCATCCCTCAGCTCTTGAACCTGATGGCCAGCAATCCGACTACCGCAACCCGGCTCTTGCTCTATGGGTACATGACCCTCCATTGGAGCTGCATTTATGGCCACCGTCCGGGGGTCTACTCCAACATGACCAACGCCGAGGTCCGAAAGGCGGAGACAACTGGCACTGACTTCGGCTACCTCATCCACGTGAGTGCTATTACAAAATGTGTTTATTCTGGCAGTGATAAACATGTTGTGCATGATTGATACTTGTATTGACGCTCTCTACCTCTGTCATAACAGGTAAGCAACCACAAGACGGCCAACGCGTTTGGTGAAGCGCAGCTGTACCTCACCATAGAAGAATTTGGATGGATGAAGAGGTGGCTGGAAATCAAGAGGACGCTGACCTGCACCCAGAACCGCTACTTCCTATACACAGCGGGGAAGAACCCGTCGAGGAACCTTGCCTACTTCCTGAGGTTGGCATGGGCTAATGTGGGACTAAAAGGTCCCATTAACTTCACCAACCTCCGCACAGTCCACGCAGATAATGCGAAGAAGTTTCAGGACATAGACAACCGCCAAAGAGTGACTGATTTCATGTGTCACAACACTGCAACTGCACACATTTTATGCCAAGAATCCTTCTTTGAAGGAGGCTGCAGACATACGGCTGCTCTTCACAGAGTCACTGCAAGCAGCGGCAGCAGCATCATCGGGGAGTGAAGACAATTTGGGGGACATTGACAGTGGCAGCTCTGGAGAGGAGCATAGCCCCACTCCCTACCAAGACTCCCCCGATGCCGAGACGTCAGACGAAGAATTCGACTTAAACTTCAACGCTTGGAGAGCGGCGAACAGGGAACAGTCAATGGCCGAACACAGTCCCTCAAACATGGGTGAAGAGAGGGTGCCAGACTCTGCACCAACTTCACCCGATACGGACAATGTTACCAGTGCACAAGCCAATGACCAACCTGTAAATATGGAATGTGTTGTTGTACTCAGTCCCCTTGTGCTGTATGAGTGAATAATGTTAACATGTTATAAAGTGACAATGTCAATGTATATAATTCTGTAAATAAAGTTTATTTAAATTACTTACTTAATGGTAAAGGTAAAGCAATATGCTGAAAATATGGGTGTTTTCCCCTTTAAGATCCCCAGGGGCACGAGGTTCTGGTGGTGTGCATGGAGGGGTTCAGTCCGAGTGAGGAGTGCTCAAAATCCACCCCCTTTATGTATTACCAGGGGCATGATAACATCCTCCACAGGAGGGTGAGTAGGGCTGTGAATAAGGGCGAATATGGATGCCGATGGGCGGACGATAAAGCTCAGCAAACTCCACCCCCCCTTTAAGCTTCCCAGGGGCACGAGGTTCTTGAGGGTGTGATCATCTGGGTTTAGTCCGTGGGGGAGTGCTTAAGTTCGGGGGACCCAAGGTGCGCGAGGTTATGGAAGTGTGCATGTCAGGGAGAGATGCTGGAGCTGCTTCGTCCGTGGTTTGGGGCTCTTTGAGCGGGTACAAATAGGTGGTTTTCCCGGTGTATTTCATGGATGTCTGACATAGCCTGTTTGCTCATGTCAGGGAGAGATGCTGGAGCACTTTACCCGCCTTTTAAACCCTTCTTCCTGGGTAAAACAATCAATGTATTTCCGCCTGCTTTCCATCAGCACCTGACAGCCTGTTTGCTCATATCAGGTCGATATACTGGAGCTGCTTCGTCCGTGGTTTGGGGCTCTTTGAGCGGGTACAAATAGGTGGTTTTCCCGGTGTATTTCATGGATGTCTGACATAGCCTGTTTGCTCATGTCAGGGAGAGATGCTGGAGCACTTTACCCACCTTGTAAACCCTTCTTCCTGGGTAAAACAGTCAATGTATTTCCGCCTGCTTTCCATCAGCACCTGACAGCCTGTTTGCTCATATCAGGGAGAGATGCTGGAGCTGCTTCGTCCGTGGTTTGGGGCTCTTTGAGCGGCTACAAATAGGTGTTTTTCATGGATGTCTGACATAGCCTGTGATAGCCTCTATTTACAATACTTTTCCCCCCCTTTTAAACACGTATTCTTGGGTTGAAAAGTCAGGTGCTGCACCACCTGTGCTCTGGGTCTGTATTCACAACCCTTTTCCCGACATTTCAAACAGTTTTCCGCACGTTTTAAACACTTATTTGCAATGTCTATTTCATGGACACCACTCTATGTATTAATGTCTGTGATATGAACATGTTATTCTGTACACACCACGGACAATGTTGTCCACTCAGTGGACATTACGCACATTTTATATCTCCGCGGGGAAAGCTGGTCAGTCTCCGGATCTTTTTCCACGTGGAAGGCCCCTGCACTGGCTATCTATGTAGCACCCCAGCTTATTTTTATTTTGCTCTGGGGCCGAACTGCATGCCTGTACACTTGGAGTACCGCGACCTGTAGTTAATGTCCACACAGTGGACACACATGTCCCTAAGGTATGTTAGGGAAACTTCCATCCTACATCTGCTCCCTGTGTCACAAACGAGCTGAGGACCAAAATGCAGAACACGGGAAACCAGAGATAGTCGGTAACCAGCTTTATTGAAGGCAATAGGCTGGTAGAAGACAACACAGCAGATAGTAGGCAAAGGGCTGGTCGGGGACAGGCGAGGGTTCCAGGAGACAGCAGGACGGGAGTCGCAGGTACAGAACGGGTCAGGGAGCAGGCGAGGCAGGCTGGTCAGGGACAGGCAGGGTCGAAACCGGGAGAGCAATCTGAAGGGTAATGCGGGAAAGACTGGCATGCTGCAAAGTACGATCTGGCACTGAGGTGAAAGTGAAGTGGGCCTAAATACTAATGGAGCTGATGGGTGTAACAGAGTGAGAGAGAGACAGGGTGTGACTACCAGGTGACTAAGGAATGTTAATGCAGAAAATAGGTGAGTGAGAAAGCAGATTGTGACACCCTGATCTCACGGCGAATTGTAAGTGGCTACTGCCTGAGATCGAATGCTGTGGTTTTATTAAATGTGCCAACTGCTAGGACTGTCTTAGGGAATACAGCTTTTAGATGTGCAGCTCCTCTGTCTTGGAATAGTCTGCAAATTAAATGGAAACTGAACAATCTGGTGCCACTAAATGTTTTTAAAGCTCGGTTGGATGCTACTCAATCGGAAGCTATTGGTACCTGTTTATGTGGATAATTATGTAAATTATGCTGTATGATGTCCTTTTGTTGTTCTATTTATGTTTTTATGTTTCATGTGGAACTACTTGAGCAGGTCTCCCTTGAAAAAGAGATCAATGATCTCAATGGGATTTATCTGTATAAATAAAGGTTTGAAATGAAATTAATAACTTTTGATATGGGAAAAGGACCAACGAACCGGGGAGCCAGCTTCCTGGAGGTGACATGAAGGGGAAGATCCTTGGTGGACAACCACACTTGTTGTCCGGCCTTGTACTTGGAAGCCGGACGTCGTTTTCGGTGTTGCATTTCTCTGCAGCATATGACGAACTCCCGCCCAGACACGGCGGCAGCGACGTACCAGAGCATGGGCTGGTACGGTGACTTCCTGCTCAATCTCAGGGGACAATGGAGGCTGGTAGCCATGGATACATTGAAAAGGGGAGATACCGGTGGCTGATGTGGGTAAAGTGTTGTGTGCATACTCAACCCAAATCAGATGTTTACTCCAGGTGGTAGGCTTCTGGGACACCAGGCATCTCAGACAGGTCTCCATTTCCTGAATCATTCTCTCAGCTTGACCATTCAACTGAGAGTGGTATCCGGATGACAGCCTGTGGCTTGGATCGTTGGGTTACGTATTGTAACCCTTGTTATATTAGCACAGGCGGAGCCCTCTACTGGACTCTATGGGTACTACCTTACACTGCGAGCATTCTCCCACTGAGACTTCTGAATGTGCATGGGGATAGGGAATAGCTGAACGGCAGCCTGTTGTACTCATAGGCTATCCCCTGGAAGGCAAAACACAGACACTTTCTGTGCTCTGCAGCAATTTCTACATGAAAGTACGCGTATTTCAGGTCGATGGTGGTGAACCAATCGCCTGGCTGCACAAGCCCCAGTATCTGTTTCATAGTTAACATGTGGAATTTCCTGCAGGAAATGTGGCGATTCAGGCCGCGGAGATCTAGAATAGGTCTGAATTCCCCTGTCCTCCTGAGAACCAGGAAGTACATGGAGTAAAGACCCTTTTCTCTTTGCTGAGGGTGCACAACAGACACAGCCTGTTTCTGCACCAGAGCCTGAATCTCTGCTGAGAGGAAACAGATTCTCCTCCTGGGAGGACAGATTTACCTCTCGCATGCCCATAAAAATAGGTGGGTGTGGGACACCCACAAGACAGTGGCCCATGTGATACAGTGGTACAGTGTATAGACATGTGGTACAGTGGGACGCTGCAAAACTGGAGTGAATAGCCCCGAATGGGCAAGAAGCAGCCACGCTGCGACTACTCCTCATCCCGTGAGCAAGGAGATCGATCAAAAGAGCCCTTCCGTAAACACGGGGGCTCCCAGGAGATCAACACGATCCTCTTTGGAAAGTGCCACGCGGCGTGATATCCCAGGGACATCACACGGCGGGCAGCGGTGGCGGCCTGTGATGAAGTAGGGTCGACCCTATATCATGTGAAGTCACTGAGCATCGGTCCACGGGGGAACCGGGCCTGAGGCAAGGCCCGTGGACCAAGCTACTTATTTGGCCTTGCGGCCCAACAATCGCTCTGACCTGGTGAGGCGGGGGCATCTCTAGCAATGAGTGAGTAGCCCACACACCCGCCGCCATGATCATCATCCAGGGAGAGTGTAAAGGAAACTTCTGTGTAGCAATGCAGTGGGAGTCACCGACTCAGGAGAGAGACACGGTAGAGCAGGAGCTTCGATGTCAAACACTGATGATTTATTTGGAGTTTCGGCCGGAGAGATTCACATCACAAGTCACAGCATTCACGGTCTGACTGCACGGGTGGGTTGCCACGTCAATTCTAAAGAACTCTACCTCAGACCCTTGTATTTAGCTAGTTCTGAGAGCATCATCAACATGCCGCATAACAAGATAGAATCATAACACCTCTATCAGCTGACGCCAACAGGCAGGAACAGGGAGACAGAACACTGAGAGCACAGCAGCCAAGGTTACGAGGTGTGTGTGCTCAGTCAGGACAGTTTGAACTGATAAACTGGGTCAAAGTTATGGGCCTTGGAAAATATTCCACAACAGAGAGTACAGCCCTGGGCGGTGGACTTCCATGGACGCCAGACCCGGAAGGAATGGCGAACGTGAATGGCACCGCATCGGCCATATCCTGGTCCTCCAAACACTCGAAGCAAAGGTGGTGGGGATCGGCGCCCGCTATTTCAGCCAGGGCACAAAGGACAGGCCCGGTCTCTAGCAGTGGCGACTCCCTGGAGGTATGATAACTCTTTCTTCTTCTTTCAAACGTCTCAGTCTCTCGTGGAATTACTTTCGCTGCTGAAGAGAAAAGGATGATAGTCGGGATGCGAGGCCTCCTTTTATACGGTGTGATGCGCGCGCATTCAGTTAGGCCCGCCCAAGGCCGGCTACGTCTATAGAAGTCTCAGTGGGAGAATGCTCGCAGTGTAAGGTAGTACCCATAGAGTCCAGTAGAGGGCGGAGCCTGTGAGAGATATAACAGGCGAAAAAAACTCCTTCCAGAACTGTGACACGAATTGTGGGCCTCGGTCTTAAACGACATCACTGGGGAAACCATGGATTCAAGAAATATGGCCTCTGCTGTTTCTCTGGCAGTAGGTAACTTGGACATGGCGATAAAGTGTACCATTTTAGAGAACCGATCAACAACTGTGAGTATTGTGGTATTACCTTCAGAAGGTGGCAATCCTGTCACAAAGTCTAAAGTAATGAGAGACCATGGCCTGTTGGGAATGGGAAGAGGTTGGAGGAGACCTGCCGCAGCTTGACTGGAAGTGTTGTTCCTAGCACACACAGGGCATGCTGCCACATATTCTGCAACATCATTCACCATAGCAGGCCACCAGAATCTGTGTATCACCATGAAGAGGGTTCTCTTGGTTCCAGGATAGCAGGTAAGTACAGATGTATGGGCCCAATGAATAACCTGAGAACGAAGTAGCATAGGAACAAACAAGCGATTCTGAGGACACCCTCTAGGGGCAGGATTCTCCCCGTTTGCCTGTTTTACCTTAACTTCAATGGACCAGGTCACACTCCCTATCTCCCGTTCTGGCCTTCTTGGGGACTGGTTCAGAATCATACATTCTAGAGCAGGGGTCGGCAACCCCTGGCACGCGGCACCGTAACCAGTGGCACGCTAGGAATAAGTGGAATAAGTGTGCAAAAATATTTAAATTGTATTTTGGGATCCTGAACGAGGCCGCTGCCAGAGCGCGTCTCCCTGTTACCCGCAGAAGGAAGCCATGCACACAACGCAGCCCCGCTCTCTTTAACTCCAGGTGACTTTCTGCCGCTTTCCTCCGTGGTGCTGATCGTTTCACCACAGAGGAAAGCACTTCACTAATTGCAGTAGCCTACCCATAAGGAGCTGTACAAATGCCGCAGTTTCTGCGTGGCTGTGTATTTAGTTGAAAGCCCAGTTCAGCCCGATCTGCTCATCTCTCATCGAAATAATATGCTACAAAGGAGCGGACTGGCCATCTGTGTGTTGAACTTTCCTGTCGGCTCCCAGACCGTAGTCGAGGAGTACACACCTCTGTTTTTCTGCTTCCTCGTTTCACTTCCAGAAACATACACACGTTCTCTCACTGTCGCTCTACCATCCACAAACACGTATGCACAAGCCACACCCCTCTCTCTCTCTCTCAAAGGGACAGCGATCTCATCTCACTCTGCATGACCCTAATATCATAACATGTGTGTTCTGGAGAATCACAGAACGGACAATCGTCCTTATTATTATGCTGTTTAAACCAATTATTTAAATGTGTTTGTTAAATTCGACATCATGTAAGTTGCGCTGACAGGTCCACACACTGCTTCCCCGCAGAGAGGCTCCCCCGCCCTCCTGCTGATAGTTGACAAGCGTCAAGCTCCTCACCCCCCCCCCCCCCCCCCCCCCCCCCCACTTGATAATTCTCGATCGTTGGCACGCTGATAACAATTTTTTTTGAAAATGGCACTTCATATGAAAAAGGTTGCTGACCCCTGTTCTAGAGAGTGCATCAGGTTTACCGTTCTGTGACCCAGGTCGATATGACAGAGTGAAATGAAACCTATTAAAGAATAAAGCCCACCTGGCTTGCCTAGAGTTCAAACGCTTGACCTTTCTGATGTATTGCAGGTTCTTATGATCCGTCCAGACCAGAAAATTCTGCTCCGCTCCCTCCAACCAGTGCCGCCACTCCTCCAAAGCAATTTTCACAGCCAACAGTTCTCGATTTCCCACGTCATAATTCCTTTCAGCAGATGACAACTTACGGGAGAGATAGGCACAAGGATGAAGCTTATTGTCCCCTGATGACCTCTGGGATAATATAGCTCCAACGCCGTCGTTGGAGGCGTCTACCTCAACGACAAACTGTCGGTTGGGATCAAGTACAGTGAGGATGGAAGCTGTTGTGAACCTTTTCTTTAGTTTCAGGAAAGAGTCATCTGCCTGCGGAGTCCACACAAACTGAACATTGGGAGAGGTAAGGGCATGGAGAGGAGAGGCAATGGCACTGAAATTTCGTATGAAACGTCTGTAAAAGTTAGCAAACCACAATAATTGCTGAACCTTCTTCCTGGAGCTCGGAGTTGGCCAATTAGCCACGTCGCTGACCTTTGCTGGGTCCATTTCCACCTTATTAGGGGAGCGCAAAACAAAAATCACAAAGCCTAAAAACGACACTGAATTAACATGGAACTCACATCTTTCGGCTTTCACAAATAAATGGTTCTCAAGGAATCTCTGAAGAACAAGGTGAACATGGTTAACATGAGTCTTTTCATCTGGAGAAAAGATGAGAATATCATCGAGATACACAAAGCAAACATACATTCAAGAAATCACATCATTGTGTTATTCTTATGGTATTGAAATTGAGCAACTATTAGTCGAACCGCATTATCCGTTATCCGACCATTTCTTAGTAACTTTTTTTTTTGTGACCAACTTTTTATTGTTTTTTTTTGTCCTCACAAAAGGGACTTATACAGATACAAATTATATAGACAATATAGAAAATACAAAAAGGAAAAGACAAAGAAAGAAAAAAAATAAATAAAGAAAAAAAATATAGGGAATCCCTTTCCCATGCCACCCCGTCCCTCCCCCTTCCCACCCATCTTGCCATTTCACTGAAAATCCTACCTGATGTTTGTTAGCAATCGTCTGAGTTCATCTATCTATTATATTATATATATTATTTATATTATAGCATAACAATTTGTCCACATAAAATACATTCATACCTTTTTAATTTCCACATAACATTTAATCTGTTTAAGCTGAATTGCGATGAACTCCTAATAATCTACAATTGCACCAAGGTGTGCGTATATGTACAATCATCATTTACATGAATGATATTACCAGATCAGCAGCTCTTTGAATAGCCTCTAATGTTCCCTCTTAGCCTTATTAGCAGAATGACTGACAGCTCTGAGATTAGTCGGTCATGGAAGGATGATATCTATTTCTTAATAAATAAAGTATGTGGGGGTTTCCATCATATTACAATTATTTTTTTGGCTGCTGTTAGTCCAGCGAAAAGCACCCTTTTCTGATGTTTCTGTAGGTCAAGAGAAGAATCATCATTCAACAATACAATATTTGGGAGACAGGGTATGTGAACTCCAATAATCTCAGATACAATATCAATAACCTGTTTCCAGAACGTTCTTACTGCAGTACATTCATAAACCATGTGTACATATGTGCCGATGGTCTTTTGGTTACAGAGAAGGCATATGGGGCTTGGAATCATCCTTAATTGACAGCATTTTCTGGTTGACAGGTAGTATCTGTGTATCATTTTATACTGTATCAATTGGTGATTGTGGTTACGCTGTTAAGGAGATATTATTCCATATTCTCTTCCAATCAATAGTCTGCGTATAATTTTTTAGATCTGCATTCCATACTGCAGAGATGCCAATATATCCGGTTAATTTATCTTGCAGCTTTTTATATATAAATGAAGTAGTGCCGCTCACACTGTTTGGACTTAATATGACCTTAACTAATTGATGTGTTGGCAGAGGTTGATTCCAAGGACCTCCATATGTGCGCATGGCAGTACGTAGTTGCAAATAGAAAAAGAAAGAAGAGCCAGGCACATTATACGTGTCTTTCAATTCTTGCACGTGCACGGTTGTGGCATGACCACCAAAACAGAAAGATATGTGCAACTCGATTTTGACAGGATAACAACTGGTGACTTCGAGAATTGTGTGAGTAACATTCTGTTTTTAGACTTCTCTGTTTCAGTGTGTGTACTCTGTATAAATGCTCTGTAGTTGATCTGACTGAAATTGTGATTTTAAATCTCAAAACCGATACAGTATCTGTCAGGCAGAAACTTGGGACAAGTAATTTGACTGAAACCTTAAAACTGAACTAACTGACTGCTAGGGTTAACTTTGATTTACACATTTTTAGAATACTAAGAGCTTTATTGAGTAGGTGTAACTGTATTAAGGGTTAAACTCATAACTTTATAACTTAGGGTTTAATGTAATTGTAAAACCATTGGGCCACTGAAAAGATACAATAGCAACTCAGGAGGGAGCCAGTCTAGATTTCCTTTTGAGGGCCACCAGCTGCAGAGCGTTAACTAATTAAAGGGGCATGGCCCCACATCTGTGAGAACTCAGCAATCAGGTGTCAGGTTTAGGTAGCACTTTCCTGGAGCGTCAGCTTCAGCGTCAGACAGACGAAGACAATAGAGTCCTGCTGGAGTCACGAGGCGTGCAAAGAGGAAACAAATCCTACTTTGATTGAGCTAAGTATCGCTGGTGTTTTATTTCATTTGGTTGTTTAGCCCCTCATGCTATAATCATGTGTATTTTCTCCATTCCTGTTCATGTGACCTCTCGCAATTATCACTGGCCCCGTGCATCTCGTAATCGCTATAACCGGCCTGCTCTCGTCTATCCCACATGCTCCACTGACATCCAACATCTAGTTTCAGGTGGCCTGTGGAACTGCCAGTCAGCTGTTCCTAAGGCTGACTTCATCTCTGGCTACGCTTCCCTGCAGTCTCTGGATTTCCTTGCTCTCACTGAGACGTGGATTACTCCATCCAACACATCCACCCCAGCAGCTCTCTCCACAGCATATTCCTTCTCCCATACACCCAGACCCACTGGCAGAGGAGGTGGCACTGGTCTCCTGCTCTCTCCCAAATGGAGCTGTTCCCTCTTCAAGCTACCTAACTTCACTCCTTCCACCTTTGAATTCCATGCCGTTACAGTAACCCATCCTATACAATTAACCATTGTTGTTCTCTCCCGTCCACCAGGCGCCTTGGGGGACTTCTTGGAGGAATTAGATCATCTCCTCTCACACATCCCTGAAACTGGCCCACCGGCTGTACTTCTCGGAGACTTCAACCTTCAGACAGAACCTTTGCCTCATCGGTGCTTTCAGCCCTCCCTTCCTCTGACTCGTTCCAACTCCTACTTCTAAACTCTGCTGTAGAAACTCTCCTCTGTACTCTCTCATCCTCTCTGGACTCTCTCTGTCCTCTCACATCTCGGCAAGCTCGTCAGTCCCCTCCTGCTCCCTGGCTAAATGACGCACTGCGTGCTAATAGAACCGTCCTTAGGGCAGCAGAGCGGAAACGGTGGAAATCCAAACACCGTGACGACCTCCTAACCTATCAGGCTCTCCTATCCTCTTTCTCTGCTTCCATCTCTCAGGCAAAGAGCACTTTCTTTCAAGATAAGATCCAATCTTCCTATTCCAATCGCAAAACACTATTTTCCATCTTCTCCTCCCTCCTGGACCCCCCCAAAGCCCCTTCCCCCTTCTCCCTTCTGTCAAGCAACTTTGTTAACCACTTTGAAAAAAAGGTTGATTCGCTCTTCTTTTTCTGACTCACCACTAAGTCACCAGACCCTCCTTTCACCCACACACTAACCTCCTTTTCCCCTCTCTCTCCAAGTGAGGTTCTTACCCTCATTACCTCTGCCCGCCCTACCACCTGTCCTCTGGACCCTATCCCTTCAAACCTCCTTCAGACTATCGCTCCTGATATTCTACCGTTTCTCACCCATTTCATCAACACTTCTCTAACTTCTGGTCACTTTCCAAACAGTCTCAAGGAGGCAAGAGTAAACCCTCTCCTAAAGAAACCCACTCTCAACCCGTCTGATGTTATAAACTACAGGCCTGTCTCTCTCCTCCCGTTCCTGTCTAAAACACTTGAACGGGCTGTCTTTAAACAACTCTCCTGTTATCTCCATCAGAACAACGTTCTGGATCCGCACCAGTCTGGTTTCAAGGCAGGTCACTCCACAGAAACGGCCCTCCTTGCTGTCACTGAGGAACTGCACACTGCCAAAGCAGCCTCCCTCTCCTCTGTCATCATCCTGTTGGACCTGTCTGCTGCATTCGACACGGTGAACCATCAGATCCTCCTTCGCACTCTCCAAGAACTTGGAGTTTCAGGCTCTGCACATTCCCTCATCACCTCATACCTCGAAGACCGCACCTACAGGGTTACTTGGAGAGGGTCGGAGTCCGACCCTTGTCAATTAACTACAGGGGTCCCTCGTCGCTCTGTTCTTGGTTCCCTCCTCTTCTCCTTGTACACAAACTCGCTCGGATCAGTCATTAGCCCGCATGGTTTTTCATACCACTGCTATGCTGACGACACCCAATTAATTCTGTCCTTTCCCCGCTCAGAGACCCAGGTCGTCGCGCGCATCTCTGCTTGTCTAGCTGACATCTCTCAGTGGATGTCTGCTCATCACCTCAAGCTCAACCTTGACAAGACTGAACCAGGGTTTCCGTTAGCCGGTAATTACCGGTTTTTAGCTGGTAAAATTGAATAAAAACCGGTAAATTCAAAACCTGCTGGTCAAAATGTCCGATGCTCCGATCGATTGGCCGCCGATCATTATCGGCCGATATTCACTCTTAATAGTTTGATCGGTGCTCTCTATAAAGGCCGATCAGGAGAGCTGGATCTGATTAATATGGACATAAACGCGAGTGAAGTACATCCGGACCCGAGAGAGAGATCAGATCAGCTGCTGAGTCAGACGGAGACACGCAGCTCTGTATAATCCCCTGAAGCCCCGCCCACTGTTTAGCGAGCTGCATGAGAAACTGACGGGCTGTCAGGAGAGAGAGGGAGGGAGAGGGGAAAAGAGAGCATCCGTTTCTCCCGTGTTATTATTCAAAGTTAATGTAAACTTTTGAATAATGTACTTCATCTACTACAAGTAGTTTCTTTGAATGTAATAATTATGTTGTTTGTGGAATCATTTGTTGAAAAATGAATCTGAATTTTTTGATCTGTTATAAAATGTACGATTATAAACTGAAGCAATATAAAAATGAGCCCCATTAACTGCGTTTTAAACATCAGCATATCCGGTCCTAGTGCGGTGATGACCTGCTAACGGAAACTCTGCTACACAATTGTTATTATTATTATTGAAACATGACTGGTAAGTTTCAAATTTGTCCGGTAAAATAAATTCTGTTCGGACATTTGACCGGCGAGAAAAAATCCTAGCGGAAACCCTGGACTGAACTGCTTTTCCTTCCGGGAAAAGATTGTCCCACTCTTGACCTAACGATCAACATCGGCACCTCTGTTGTTTCCCCGACTCAGACTGCAAGGAATCTGGGTGTGATCCTAGATAACAACCTGTCCTTCACTGCAAACATCGCTGCTACAACCCGTTGCTGCAGATACACGCTTTACAACATCAGGAAGATTCGTCCCCAGCTGACCCAGAAAGCGACGCAGGTTCTGGTCCAGGCTCTCGTCACCTCACGCCTAGACTACTGCAACTCCCTCCTGGCTGGTCTACCTGCATGTGCCATCCGACCTCTGCAGCTCATGCAGAATGCAGCGGCTCGTCTGGTCTTCAACCTTCCTAAATTCTCCCACACCACGCCGCTCCTCCGCTCCCTCCACTGGCTTCCGGTAACTGCTAGAATCCACTTCAAGACAATGGTACTTGCGTACCATGCTGCGAATGGATCTGGCCCTTCCTACATCCAGGACATGGTTAAACCGTACACCCCAGCACATGCACTCCGCTCTGCATCAACCACACGGCTCGCTGCACCCTCGCTGCGAGGGGGACCCAAGTTCCCATCAGCAAAAACACGTGGGTTTGCTATCCTGGCTCCAAAATGGTGGAATGAGCTCCCCATTGACATCAGGACAGCAGATAGCTTACACACCTTCCGGCGCAGACTGAAAACTCATCTCTTTCGACTCCACTTCGAGCAATAGAACTATTAACAAAGGACTTATATACACTAATAAAGGACTGGCTTATCTAAAGCCAGTTGAGTAGCACTTGAAATGTTTTTGCTCTATGAAACCTGATGTACTTATATGATTCTGTTTTCTTCAAGTTTGTATTTTGTTGGTCGAACGCACTTATTGTAAGACGCTTTGGATAAAAGCGTCAGCTTAATGCAATGTAATGTAATGTAATATGGACACAAGATGTGTGTAAATGTATTTAGTTTCCTATCCATGTGAACATGATTTAACACTAGAACCGCCAACGGGTCAATTTTACCCGCAGCTGTTTTTTGATTGTATGTAACTTTTTCTCAATAAAATATTCAAGTCTCCCAGTCCGTGACTTTTCCTGAAAGTGTGTTATGTAGCACCCTCTGTTGTTAAAAATGGTCAATATGAAGTCAGATTTTTTTTCCATTTATACCTGCGGGTAATATTGACCTCATAGAAAATGCAGCGTAAACATGACGTGTTGCTATAGCAACGTCTTTTGTCTACTGCGGTTCCTTATAGATAGAGAGATTGATTGAGAGAGAGAGATAGATTGATTGATATAGATAGATTGATTGATAGATAGATAGATAGATAGAGAGAGAGAGATAGATAGTTATAGAGAGAGAGATAGAGAGACAGATAGATCGATAGATAGTTATAGATAGATAGAGAGAGAGCAGAGAGATTTGTACCACAAAACACAAGTCTAACACCAAGCGTTTAAATCAGCACTGGTAGCGATATTTTATACTTCATGCTATCTGCACAAACTATATCATATGAAAAACTTAGAGTCCACAGATTATATTGGTATAAGCTTCATCCCTGTGCGATCAAAACTCACTGTTCTACATGATAAATAAAAGAACATTGTACCTTGAAAATCAATAGCGGGTACATTTGACCCGTTGGTGGTTTTAGGTATACAGCGCCCTCTGGCGGTTCTAGTGTTAAGTGGGTGGACCTAACCTCCTCAAGGGAGTTCTGGGGGCTTGCCCCCCCAGGAAGATTTTTTTTTAAATATTGAAGTTAAAAGCATCAATCTGGTGCACTTTGAGAGCAAAATTAAGAGATCTATGGATACATCTTTCAACACCCATATGAAACAGAACTGTAAGCAGATTTTTCTTTTGGGATATTTTACAAATCACTCCCCTTTTAAACTGTATTCTTATGTTATTTTTAACAACTTTTTTGTTACTGTCATATAGTATTTTATACCTGTTTTTCATTTAGTCTCATTAATAACTATAATTATAACCTCCTTTATACTAATAACTAATAACTCTCTTCCACCTGGTTGTAGAAAAGCTCTTTAAATTCGTTAGCATAGCTAGCTATCCAGATGCTAACAACAACAGATCGCGACTGTGCTTACAACTAAAGACACAGCCACGCAAACATTGCGGCATGTGTACGGCTCCTTATGGGTATTGCAATATTTGAAGGGTTCCGGTGCTCTGTCAGCACTCCTTTCAGACGAGACATATACCACGTGAAGACACGTTACGCTCGTGTTTTGTTCAAGGAACCTGTCCTTGGCCAGGAAAAACAGGTACTCGCTCGTTTAATTATTTTTGCGGTCTAGATTTCTTCCCCCCCCACCGAAATGAAAACTCTTCGGTTCTCCACGAATTACACAAGTCACCCAAATCAGCGTTATAAAAGCGGGAGGCGCCGAAAAAATCCCATATTAATGTATTGATTATAGTTCCGGGTCCGTATAGGTCGGCGTCTCGGTCCGGATCCGGACCGCGGTCCGCCTGTTGCCGACCCCTGATCTATACCAAGGGATTTGCCAAGGTTTAAGTCTTCCATTGCTTCAGATAATTCTTTAAGTGTTATTTCACAATCTAAGCGATCAATGTCCTCAGGGGATAGATGTGGTCAATTCAGATCCACAAAGAAATGTTCTAACTCTGCCTTTGATGTCTGTACTTGAGATGTATATAAATGTTTATAGAACTGTTCAAATTCATGATTAATATGAACTGGATCATAAAGGACAATGCCATCATTATACCTAATTGAAGATATTTGGGCCAGCTGCTCGTTATTTCAGAGTTTACTTGCCAGCAGGGAGCTCGGTCTACTTCCATCTAGATATTCTGTGTTTCTTACCCTATGAATCAGAAATGTAGCTCTCTTGGTAAGTAGTGCATTGAGTTCAGCTTTAACTTTGCATACTGCTATTTCTTTATCTGAATTATAATGTTCCTGTCGTTCTCTAATCAGTGATGATAACGTACATTCTAGATCCACGATTGTCTTGAGCTCTTCCCTATTTCGGACTGAGGAGTACGCTATGGCGTTGCCTCGAACATAACCTTTTAAAGCATTCCATACATGCCTAACATCTTTAACTGAATTATAATTAAACAACAAACTCTTTTAAGCCGATTTTAAGCTGTTGACAGTATTGTGAATCTTGTAATAATGTTAAATTGAATCTCCATCTTGCAGCTCGATTGTTCTCCTTAGAGAGAAAAAAGGTGCAGACATTGGCGTGGTGGTCTGATATTGACATGTGATATTTCAGAAACATTTTATTTTGGAAACAAAGTAGGCTACTTTGCAACTATAATTCCTGTTTATTATTATTATCAACACAGTTACTTTTTTATACAGTGAGGTAAATTCGTAAATGTGCAAGTATGTCGTTCAGTATGCGTTTACAGGTGAATACGTCTGCATTTCCTGCCAAATAGCCTCAGAAAGATTACAATATAATTAATACAAATAAACTACTTCTACTAATAACCATAATCAATTCAATAATATAAATACAATATTATTTCATTATTAGATAGTTGTAATATAGTCAAGACAAAACATGCTTATGACATGCTCAAAAACCGATATTTCTTAAATCTGTATTCAAATGTAGTTCCCTCTGTCAGCAATGTATCAACAACTACACACACATTTCTATCAGTATTTCTCTGTGTTGTGGTTGACATGGGGAGAGGCTGAGCATCACCATGAAATGTGCAAATTGACATAAAAATGAATAAAAGGGGAAAAAATGCTCCATGTTTTTTAGGCTGTAAACTTTAACTGTTATGTAAGCCAACTAGACAGACAGTGTATCTCTCTTCCTCCTGTACATTAGCAGATAAAAGGCATCAAATACTTGAATGAATGTTAAATAAAGAATGCTGGAAATAACTGCATCTCCATTAGCCTATGCTATGCAGAGACTGCCTTCTTCATGTCGTGAATTGCAGTTTTAATATGGCAATTGGCAAAAGTTTGACATTTGACTTATACAACATTCGCAAGTTGTACATTTGACTCATACAATAACCCACCTTCGAGTGATGCTCTAGTTTCTTCATGTTTTGTTTTTTTCCCTCTTGCTTGCGCTGGACTGAAACTGTCTTTTCGCCGACATCTCTTCACCGGCACTAGTGGCCGTATCAAAGCCGTGATTGGTCAGATGTCGATTCATTGCAACGGTGTCGGGTTACAGACGTGCTCCCCTTGTCACCTCTCACTCTCGCGTGTCAGCGGGGGGTGCACGGAGAACTGTGCACAGCAGCTGAGGCCCTCTGCGCAAGGCGGGGCACAATGCAGCCTGCGTGATTGGCAGTGGCGTTTTTATATGTACAAAAGTGGTGGGGCACAAAAAACTTAGATGTCTATATATAAGCTTCTGCAGTGAGGTTCATGGCTGGTGAGGCACTGGCACTGACTCTTCAGGTTTACAAATATTATATTTTGACCTAAATCAAAATATAATATTATTTTCAAAAGCTTTTTTGTCTGATGCTTCAATTAATTTTAAACAGACAGTTCAACAAAAGGATACCCAAAAAATTTAATTTTATCATTTAAATATTGAATTGTTCTCTCTTAGCAAGATCCCATTTTCAATAAAATTGCAGTCTTACCTTGACTTGAAGATTAAGTCCATTTGCCTATCCTTCTGGACAAAAATCTCTATTACTTTTTTGTAAAAGTCCTCCTTATGTTTTTGTAGTTTCAAAAGTCTATCATAAATCTAATCTAATCAATAGATTTATGATTCGAAAATTATAAAAGTAGGGTAGACATGTGGATATTATCCGGCTGAACAAAACGTGCATTTATCTAACAGCTACGTTTCCCACAGACCTTATTTGGAGCTATTTTCTAAAATCCTATGGAGAAATCTCATTGCTTTTTTGTCGAGGGAAGCCATGCGCAGCTTACTTCCGGGTGTTAGGACGCCTCACTGCAGCTCTCTCGTCTCCTCTTCACACACCACACTTTTCGCGGCACACGTACTTAAAGCCAATCAGCTCTGAATTATGTGAGATGACGTATGGTGGGGATGGCAGCACTATGCCCCTATGGTCATTATTTTTTTGCCACACACATTAAATAGGAAAATACTCTGAGCATGCGCAGTGTAGTTTTTACAGTCACCGTTCACTTAGACAGTGAGAGGGAGGGGCAGGATCGGGTTTTGTCCCACATGGCTCTAATGACCAGTCGCCACTGGTGATTGGCCTGCAGGGATGACGGGTCAAAATGACGGACTGCTTTCAGATTTTTCCGTCATTGTTAAAAGAAATCCGTCATAGACGGAATATATTCGGTTATCGCGACCTCTGCTCTCCACTGTTACATTACATTGCATTTAGCTGACGCTTTTATCCAAAGTGACTTACAATAAGTGCGTTCGACCAACAAAATACAAACTTGAAGAAAACAGAATCATATACAGTGGAGCAAAAAAGTATTTAGTCAGCCACCAAGTGTGCAAGTTCTCCCACTTAAAAAGATGAGAGAGGCCTGTAAATTCATCCTAGGTATACCTCAACTATGAGAGAGAAAATGAAAAAAAAAATCCAGAAAATCACATTGTCTGATTTTTAAAGATTTGTATACCTTTTGTTGGCAATGACAGAGGTCAAACGTTTTCTGTAAGATTTTCTATGGGGTTGAGATCTGGAGACTGGCTAGGCCTCTCCAGGACCTTGAAATGCTTCTTACGAAGCCACTCCTTCGTTGCTTGGGTGGTGTGTTTGGGATCATTGTCATGCTGAAAGACCCAGCCACGTTTCATCTTCAATGCCATTGCTGATGGAAGGAGGTTGTCACTCAAAATCTCACCATACATGGCCCCATTCATTCTTTCCTTTACACGGATCAGTCGTCCTGGTCTTTGCAGAAAAACAGCCCCAAAGCATGATGTTTCCACCCCCATGTTTCACAGTAGGTATGGTGTTCTTTTGATGTAACTCAGCATTCTTTCTCCTCCAAACTCTAGTTGAGTTTTTACCAAAAGGTTCTATTTTGGTTTCATCTGACCATATGACATTCTCCCAATCCTCTTCTGGATCATCTAAATTCTCTCTAGCAAACTTCAGACGGGCCTGGACATGTACTGGCTTAAGCAGGGGGACACGTCTGGCACTGCAGGATTTGAGTCCCTGGCGGCGTAGTGTGTTACTGATGGCAGCCTTTGTTACTTTGGTCCCAGCTCTCTGCAGGTCATTGACTAGGTCCCCCCGTGTGGTTCTGGGATTTTTGCTCACCGTTCTTGTGATCATTTTGATCCCACAGGGTGAGGTCTTGTGTGGAGCCCCAGATCGAGGGAGATTATCAGTGGTCTTGTATGTCTTCCATTTTCTAATAATTGCTCCCACAGTTGATTTATTCACACCAAGCTGCTTACCTATTGCAGATTCAGTCTTCCCAGCCTGGTGCAGGTCTACAATTTTGTTTCTGGTGTCCTTTGACAGCTCTTTGGTCTTGGCCATAGTGGAGTTTGGAGTGTGACTGTTTGAGGTTGTGGACAGGTGTCTTTTATACTGATAACGAGTTCAAACAGGTGCCATTAATACAGTTAACAAGTGGAGGACAGAGGAGGCTCTTAAAGAATAAGTTACAGATCTGTGAGAGTCAGACATCTTGTTTGTTTGTAGGTGACCAAATACCTATTTTACCGAGGAATTTACCAATTCATTCATTAAAAATCCTACAATGTGATTTCCTGGATTCTTTCCCCCCATTCTGTCTCTCAGAGTTGAAGTGTACCTCGGATGAAAATTACAGGCCTCTCATCTTTTTAAGTGGGAGAACTTGCACAATTGGTGGCTGACTAAATACTTTTTTGCCCCACTGTATATGCTGGATATCCTTATTTAGACACACACACACACACACACACACACACACACACACACACACACACACACACACTGTAAGGAGAGGGAGCGAATCAGACAGAGTCAACAACTGGTGACTCATTGCCTAGGGTCCCGCCCAGAAGTGAAACTGGCCAATGGAGAACTACCAGCTCACGGTCTAGGGCTCGCCCAGAAGTGAAATCGCCAATAACAAATAGTTGAGGAGGAGCAACCAACACAACTGCTCCCACAGAATTTGTATTTAAGCTGTCCCAATGTTCATAATCGGGGCTGTCTTCTGACTGACTGTCGTGGTACGTATATCACACGGTAGTAGAATTCAGCCCGGAGCGCTCTGTATTGTACTATTGCAGAGTGCTCTGTATTTGTATTGTTGTTCTATTACCATTAAAACAGATTATTGTTTAACCCTGTATCTGGTGCTTTGAATTCCTTCTTTTATAAATTTGACTAGCTCATCAAAGGACGCACGGAGCCGAGGTGGGTTTCAGACCACTCCTTGCTCCAACAACCTTGTAACAGCTAAAATGCAGTAGAGATGAGTACCGTGATCTGATTGAGTGGACTGTAGTCAATGCAGGGCCTCAATGAACCATCCTTTTTCCCCATAAAAAAGAAACCTGCTGCTGCCAGGGTCCGGAATTCGATTGCGTAGTCCGCCACTCTCCGCTGCCACTGCTTGATGTTTTTCAGGGCTCTCGCGACTCTCTCCCGGGTTATGTCTGATAAAAAATCTTGCTTATGGTATCCGTGAATAGCCTTAGGGACTTGCAAACAGGCGAGTCTCGGTCCCATTCCGCCGTTGCCCAGGCTACCGCTCTGCTCGTCAGGTGAGACAATATGAAGGCAACTTTAGCTTGATCTGTGGGAAATGCTGCTGGTCTTTGAAGTGGAGATCGCAATGTACCAGGAATGGACGGCAGTTTTCAGAATCTCCGGAGAACTTCTCTGGTGAAGCGAAGCGGAGCGTAGGCGATGGCATGGGTATTTGAACGGGGATATCAGCAGGTCCGACCCCCGCTGGACTGGGAAACTCTGCCGCAGGAACAGCAGGGTAAGCCACAAGGTGTATGAGTATGTCACGCATCTTCTCAGCCAGGTGGTTTATTTCTGTCGACACTGAAGACTGGAAGTTGTGCTGACGGTCGGTTAAGTCTTGGATCCCTTGGTTAATAGCTGACAGCTGTCCCTCATGTTGGTGAAGAAGTGTTCCCTGCGCCTGCAGGGCCGTCTTTAAAACTGTTGAATCGGCTGAGTCCATCTTGTTGGCCAGCTCGTTCTGACAGGATGGGCTCACAGGAATTCAGATGCACGATTCAGTTTTAACTCAAAAATATATTTTTTTCATAAAAGACTAAAACTGCCAACTTAAGGCTACAAACAAAATCACTAAATAGGAAAACTTCGATAACAAACAAAAGATCACTAGGTTCTACTACCAGGGTTCTTACACCTTTTCCAAAGTCAAATTCAAGCATTTTCAAGGTGCATTGTCAAGCATCTTACAGCTGTTGTAAATTACATATTTATATACACATACTTATACTCAAATGATAATTTCCCTACCTCACATTAAATCAGATGTTCTTTATGCTACATTCTACATGAGGATGAAAAATGAAAGAAAAGAAAATTAAGTTTAATATTTCAAAATTAGTGATCTGTACGTAGACTGGGCATCCCATATAACCTGGCTGAGCCAATATAAAACAATGAGCCAAATAACTTTTCAATACCTTATTGATGACTATTTCTGAGGTACTTTAAGGTTGGCAGTAAACATAATGTCACGGTTGAGTGAAGGAAGCAGGACCCAAATGCAGATAACTCTGATAAACCTTTATTTCAAGGAAATGAAACTAATACCGACAAAACAGAACACTCACCGGGGTGAATTTAGTCACCAACAAAAGAAGCACCAACACTGAACACAGGACGAGACAAGACTAAATACAGGGAGGGATAATTACAAGACGAGACACAGCCGGGCAGGGGAGGAGAAACACAAGGGCCACAGGTGAACACAATCAGCTAACGAGACACACCAGGGAAACTAACGACAGGAGGAAAACATGACATAGAGAACAGCGAAAACACCCAAACCAAGACAGAACTGTGACATGACATGATAACCGTGACAGAACCCCCCCCTCAAGGGACGGATTCTAGACGTCCCTAACACCAAAACAAAAATCCAACAACGTCCAGCAGGGTGGGTGGAGGGGGTCCGGAGGACGGGACTGAGCTGACCGCCCAGGAGCACAGTAGAGGACCAGGAAGGGATCTCGGGCGGACGGCCCGGGGGCAAGGCAGAAGCCGAGAAGGAGGACTCGGGCGGACGGCCTGGGGGCAAGGCAGAGTCCAAGGTGGGGGACTCGGGCGGACGGCCCGGGGGCAAGGCAGAGTCCATGGTGGGGGTCTCGGGCGGACGGCCCGGGGGCAAGGCAGAGTCCATGGTGGGGCGAAGGCCACAGCGGGCGAACTCAGGGGGCCGAGCATGAGGGCGAAGGCAGCGGCAGGAAGAGTCAGGGGGCCGGGCTCGAGGACGAGGGCAGCGGCAGGAAGAGTCAGGGGGCCGGGCCAGAGGACGAGGGCAGCGGCAGGAAGAGTCAGGAGGCCGGGCCCGCGGGCGAAGACCGCGGCTCACAGAGGGTCGGGATCGAGGGCGAAGGCAGCGGCAGGAAGAGTCAGGGGGCCGGGCTCGAGGACGAGGGCAGCGGCAGGAAGAGTCAGGGGGCCGGGCCCGAGGACGAGGGCAGCGGCAGGAAAGAGTCAGGAGGCCGGGCCCGCGGACGAAGACCGCGGCTCACAGAGGGTCGGGATCGAGGGCGAAGACCAGACAGCTCCGGAGGCCGGGCAGGACCCGGTGTCGGCCGGACAGGAACCGGAGCCGGCGGGACAGGCTTCGGCAGGATCCCCCACGGAAGAGGACCAGGAGTTGGCAGGACCCCCAGCAGGAGAGCGGTTGGCGGGACCCTCCGACGAGACAGGACAAAGGGTTGGCAGTACCCCCGGCAGGAGAGTAGACGGCGGGACCTCCAACGGCACAGGACACAGGGTTGGCAGTACCCCCGGCAGGAGAGTAGTCGGCGGGGCCTCCAACGGGACAGGACATAGGGTTGGCAGGACCCCCGGCAGGAGAGTAGTCGGCGGGACCTCCAACGGGACAGGACACAGGGTTGGCAGGACCCCCGGCAGGAGAGTTGTCGGCGGGGCCTCCCACAGCACAGGACATAGGATTGGCAGGACCCCCGGCAGGAGAGTAGACGGCGGGACCTCCAACGGCACAGGACACAGGGTTGGCAGTACCCCCGGCAGGAGAGTAGTCGGCGGGGCCTCCAACGGGACAGGACATAGGGTTGGCAGGACCCCCGGCAGGAGAGTAGTCGGCGGGACCTCCAACGGGACAGGACATGGGGTTGGCAGGACCCCCGGCAGGAGAGTAGTCGGCGGGGCCTCCAACGGGACAGGACATGGGGTTGGCAGGACCCCCGGCAGGAGAGTAGTCGGCGGGGCCTCCAACGGGACAGGACACAGGGTTGGCAGGACCCCCGGCAGGAGAGTAGTCGGCGGGACCTCCAACGGGACAGGACACAGGGTTGGCAGGACCCCCGGCAGGAGAGTTGTCGGCGGGGCCTCCCACAGCACAGGACATAGGATTGGCAGGACCCCCGGCAGGAGAGTAGACGGCGGGACCTCCAACTGCACAGGACACAGGGTTGGCAGTACCCCCGGCAGGAGAGTAGTCGGCGGGGCCTCCAACGGGACAGGACATGGGGTTGGCAGGACCCCCGGCAGGAGAGTAGTCGGCGGGGCCTCCAACGGGACAGGACACAGGGTTGGCAGGACCCCCGGCAGGAGAGTAGTCGGCGGGGCCTCCAACGGGACAGGACACAGGGTTGGCAGGACCCCCGGCAGGAGAGTAGTCGGCGGGGCCTCAAACGGGACAGGACACAGGGTTGGCAGGACCCCCGGCAGGAGAGTAGTCGGCGGGGCCTCCAACGAGACAGGACATGGGGTTGGCAGGACCCCCAGCGGAACCTCCAACGGTACAGGACACAGGGTTGGCAGGACCCCCGGCAGGAGAGTAGTCGGCGGGGCCTCCAACGGGACAGGACACAGGGTTGGCAGGACCCCCGGCAGGAGAGTAGTCGGCGGGGCCTCCAACGAGACAGGACATGGGGTTGGCAGGACCCCCAGCGGAACCTCCAACGGGACAGGACATGGGGTTGGCAGAACCCCCGGCAGAAGACTAGTCTGCGGGACCTCCAACGGGACAGGACATGGGGTTGGCAGGACCCCCGGCAGGAGAGTAGTCGGCGGGGCCTCCAACGAGACAGGACAAAGGGTTGGCAGGACCCCCGGCAGGAGAGTAGTCGGCGGGGCCTCCAACGGGACAGGACACAGGGTTGGCAGGACCCCCGGCAGGAGAGTAGTCGGCGGGGCCTCCAACGAGACCGGACATGGGGTTGGCAGGACCCCCAGCGGAACCTCCAACGGTACAGGACATGGGGTTGGCAGGGCCCCCGGCAGGAGAGTAGACGGCGGGACCTCCAACGAGACAGGACATGGGGTTGGCAGGACCCCCAGCGGAACCTCCAACGGTACAGGACATGGGGTTGGCAGGACCCCCGGCAGAAGACTAGTCTGCGGGACCTCCAACGGGACAGGACATGGGGCTTGAGTGGGGACTCGAGAGAGGGCTTGAGAGGGAACTCGAGAGGAAACTGGAGAGTCGACTGGAGAGGTGACTCGAGAGGGGACTCGAGAAGGAACTCGAGAGGTGACTCGAGAGGTAACTCGAGAGGGGACCTGAGAGGGGACTTGAGAGGGAACTCGAGAGGAGACCTGAGGGGAAACTAGAGAGGGGACTTGAGAAGGGACTCGAGAGAGGGCTTGAGAGGGAACTCGAGAGGAAACTGGAGAGTTGACTTGAGAGGTGACTCGAGAGGGAACTGGAGAGTTGACTTGAGAGGTGACTCGAGAGGGGACTCGAGAAGTGACTAGAGGTGGGACTGGAGAAGGGACTAGAGAAGGGACTAGGAAAGTGACCTGAGGAGGGACTAGGGAAGGGACAAGAGGAGAGACTAGAGAAGGGACCAGGGATGGGACTATGGCAGCTGGGGCCAGAACTGGGGCTGGAACCATGGCTGCTGGGGCCGGGACCATGGCTGCTGGGGCCAGAACTAGGTCTGGAACCATGGCTGCTGGGGCCAGAACTGGGGCCGGAATGATGGCTGCTGGGGCCAGAACTGGGGCTGGAATGATGGCTGCTGGGGCCAGAACTGGGGCCGGAATGATGGCTGCTGGGGCCAGAACTGGGGCTGGAACCATGGCTGCTGGGGCCTGTACTGGGGCCGGAACCATGGCTGTGTGGGCCGGTTCTGTAGCCGGAACCATGGCTCTTGGGGCTCGGATTGCTAGCCTGGACTTGCGACTCCTTCTCTTAGAAGCCGCCTGAAGACTCCGTGGACCTCCAAAAGCCAGCCGAGTTCCAGAAAACGACTCTTGGACAGGAGCAGGAACTGGGGCGGAAGCACTGGTTGACTCCAGACGGAACACACCGAGACGTTTATAGTCAGCAGACTGGAAATCACACACCCAGATGAAGTTCAAAATCCAGCCAGGTAAGAATTTCACCAAGTCTGGTTTCTCCATAGCCAACCGGTGCGCCTCTACCAGAGCGGCCTCCTTCTGCAGAACACTGGACGCTCCCTTCCACCAATCATAGCAGCAAGCCAAATCAAAGGAAAAATGTTGTAGTTCCACCTCAAATGGATCATCTGCTGGGTCCATTTCTGGTTGGTGCTTTCTGTCACGGTTGAGTGAAGGAAGCAGGACCCAAATGCAGATAACTCTGATAAACCTTTATTTCAAGGAAATGAAACTAATACCGACAAAACAGAACACTCACCGGGGTGAATTTAGTCACCAACAAAAGAAGCACCAACACTGAACACAGGACGAGACAAGACTAAATACAGGGAGGGATAATTACAAGACGAGAAACAGCCGGGCAGGGGAGGAGAAACACAAGGGCCACAGGTGAACACAATCAGCTAACGAGACACACCAGGGAAACTAACGACAGGAGGAAAACATGACATAGAGAACAGCGAAAACACCCAAACCAAGACAGAACTGTGACATGACATGATAACCGTGACACATAAGTCAGAGGTAAATGGTGTATTTTTACTCTACTACATGTATTTAATACCTTCAGTTACTTTACAGATCTGGATGAATGATGTGAAATATAACCAAGTGTTAAATCAGACTTTAGTTCCACCTGGAGTAAATTCACAAGCTACCCTGCAGTATACAAAGTCATTCAAACTAGCTGCACCTTTACCAGCTTTGAGAACACTTTCATAATCAATCATTATACAACATATCATATATATTATTCTGAAATGGACCAATCTGCACAATGACTACTTTTACTGTCGCTACTTTAACTATATTTTGATGAGAATACTTTTCTACTTTTACTTGAGGAACATTTTGAATGCAGGACTTTTACTGTAACAGAGTATTCCTACACTCGGGTACTTCTACTATTACTCAAGAATTGTAGGAGCAAACACAGTGGTGGTGGCTTAAAGCCCACCTGCGCTCCGCGCCGTCCGTTAGATGAGCCTGGTCAGATTAATAAGAGAAGGAGTTCAAAACACCGGAATAAAAGTTATAACAATAATCTGATTTTAATGGTAAAAAACACAGTACGAAATACAGAGTGCCCTGTAACAGAGCACTCTGGGCTCCCCGCTCTACTGCCGTGCGATACAGATATCGGGACCAGCCAGTCAGAAACAGGGGGCCTTTTGCATGAATAAACAACAGTATACATAGACATATTTGGGGCGGAGTTGTGTCGGCTCTTCCGTCCCATTTTACTCCTAAGCGAATCAGAGAGTCCGTGGGGAGGAGTTGTGTCGGTTGCTCACTCCCCTAGGTGTTCTTACTGGTTGGATTCACTTCGGGTCGGGCCCAATACAGCGAATCAGAGTTCTGGGAAAAAGTATTTTATTTTAGAGCGTGAGAGCTTCGGAAGTAAACAAGGACAGAGTTACTTTTTATCTTGCACCTGAGTTCACTCCTTTACTTTCCCAAGGAATATTTCACACAAACTCTATTCTTTCCTAAACAATCAAACATTATACACAGATATATTGGTGTCTTACTTCTGAACAGAGCGTGACAGCTTCGGAAGTAAACAAGGACAGAGTCAATCTTTATTTTGCACCTGACTTCACTCCTTTACTTTCCCAAGGAATATTTCACACAAACTATTCTTTCCCAGACAATCAAACATTGTACACAGATATATTGGTGCTTGAGATTATATTGGCCCCAGAAAGAACCTTGAAAAGAATATGTGTGTGTGCTGGTATCTGGGTCAGTGAGTGTAAGTGAGAAGGTTATATAGGATTACTTTAAAACAGTCCCAAATAATACATGTTCACTTCAATACAGTTTAAAATAATACATGTTTACTTTAATACAGTTTAGAACAAACAAATTAACTTTAATCTTTAGTACAAGATCTGAGTACTTATACTTGTACTCAAGTACAACATCTGAGTACTTATTCCCCCTCTGGTAGCGTATTAGCCTGAATTGTAGCCACAAAATCACGCAGAGCTGCATAAAAATAGACTCACAATGGTAACAAGAGGAAAATAATATTTACAAATGTGTACAATGATTTCTAGGTAATTTTGACTACTCAAGACACCTGACTTATACATCTTCAAAGGAAGACTGTGTTCATTCTACAATTACATGGGATTAAAGCAAAATGTGGTTTTACTTGTATAATAATTCAATTTTATATAAAAGACAGTTTGTTTTCATCTTGGCTTTCAGAATATTAAACTTGTTTCGGCAAATTCAGATGATAAATACAACTTTGAAGCTTGTAACGGCATAATTACAAGCAGAGAACGGAGTAATTTAACGTCACAGCAAGCCGGTGTTTCTTGTGAGTGTTTCCCCGGTACACAAACGCAAAAATACACAAATGCACACGGAACAGTAATACAAACGAAAATATGTCTTCGGGTCAATGTGACTGATTTCGATAGAGTAAGTCACATTTGGTTTAGGCCCAAACATACTACCAGTAGAAATACATTGCTTTTAAAATCGCTCTGTGTCGAATCAATAGATTATATTTCGTGACTATAACACGAAATGCCGTGAGTGCTTCATCCTCTGAACACCACAGGATGGTGACTGTAACGCACATATTAACATAGGTACGCTCCTCTGAAATTATTGTCCCCTGCAATTATTATTATCCCTCATCGAGTTCGCTATGCAGCTCGCTAATGTTCGCTTAAACAAACGTAACATGCAACGTTAGCCTAATCTAAAATGCTCTACTACGGCGTACCTTTCATGTGGCTCGTCAGCGCAGACTCTCGCATCATTATTTTTGCAAACTTTGCAGGAGGCTACTCGTGGGCTTGACCCTCGTCTTAGCGATGGCTTGTATTTGTCTTCTGCTAGCCAACGCTCGTTGAAACTGCAACCTCCTGGCATACTGTCATCTATCACTCTCGTCAGAATGCCCAGGTCACACGTAACACAAACACTTGCAGGTCGCGCGCATAGCGCGGGAAGGCCGGAGCGGAAATGTTTTATGTAAAAGCGAAGCAATTAAGCGCACTCCGACTTCTTTATTTTCTTTTAATCTAAAAAGTGAAGTAAAGCATTTACAATTTCAAGCACTTTATCCAAAATTCAAGCACCATTCCCAACATTTAAGCACCTCGTACCATTTCAAGCATTTTCAAGGATTTCCAGCACCCGTACGAACCCTGAATATTAAACTATTCAGACTTTTCAGGTTTCAATGCTGGCCACAGGCATAGCTCAGTTAAAATAAAGCACAGCTATTGTGCAATACATTTGTATTACATGTATATTTTTTATTTGTAAAAATGTCAGTTAAAGCTTAAAAGAATAAAGATATTTTTGTTATCTAAAAGTTTGCTTTCTACATATTACACACATCATCTATATCTCCCCACACATATGATGCAACATTTGTAATTACTAAAAACCTGCATGTTGTTATCAAAGTTCGAAGTGTGGGTGTGACTTTATTTCAGGTTCACATGAGCAGAAGAAGTGTCCAGTGTCAGAGTGAGTCAGATAGAAACAGAAACCCAAACAGGTCTGTGCTGAAGCGAGTTTAAAGTGCACCACCTTAAAAATGCATTCATAGCTTCAGGACACATTTGCCAGGGCCTGCTCTTAAGTGACACCACAGGGATAGTTACTGCTAGACCATGTGAGGCTTAAGCCTGCAGGAGGACTTCTGGATAAAAGGCATTGTGGGTAGAGCTGGAGGGGACGGGTGCCCCTTTGACTACGGGGACTGTCACTCTTCACCTCTGTGCCCTGGCTACCTTCTTGTTGAACTGTCCTTTAGTTTCAATATGAAATTATCAAGAGATTGTCAACTCCTTACAAATTCTTCATCTTGTAATCTTTTGACTGGCTGCCAGGCATGATGTACCTTCCATCCAGACGGTCTACTCCTCCTCCTGCATGTCTCCTAATAGTCTAGTTTCCAGCTCATTGTGAAGCTGGAAATGAAGCTGGAAATTGGATGAAAAATGTCAGTTTTAACCAGAACATTTATGTTTATTTTGTGCTCTCTATATCCAATGGTCCCAACACTACTCATAGTAGTCAAAATCAGTCCGCTGAGAGTACAAATATGGCCACTTTCTTGTTTTCTTGATCCTTAAACTGTCATAAATGGATTCAGCATCCTCAAGGCAGTTTATATGTGCTGGGGACTATACGTTTCTAACATAAAACCTTAGGGTACTTAACATTTCCGGGTTCAATTAGGTAAACTAAACTATAAGCAGACATGTTCAGTGTGTATTAAAGCTGTGCTTAAGGAGAAGTCAGTGACCTCTGCAGAGTTCACCAGGCATGCTCGGCTGCTTTGCTGTTTCATGTATACGATATGTGATGCCCATTTAAATATTTAAAAGATGGTCAGCTTCTGCTCTAATTGGCAAACCAGTGTGTTTATGTACAGCGTATTGTGGGCTTGGTTTCATAGTGCCATTGTCTGGAGACTTCCTGAGCTATGAATGTTTGATTGATATATATTTTCTAAGGAAAAGTGTTTCCCTCCATAATTCAGCGGCAGGCCCGAGGATTTGAGGAGGAGTGACCGGGAGGAGAGAACAGCATCCATTTGCAAATCTCTATCATTTATGGACCTCCATACTCAAATGCCAGGTTTTGTTTCTCAAATTGCTCCCAGTGTGTGTGAGTGTTGAGTGTTTCAGCTCAGATAGCCTCACATGACATGATGCTAGCTGAATGTGTGGACCGTAAAAAGCTGGCACACAGCAACTATTGTTAAATCTCTTATCCTGCCATAAGTCCACAAAGGAACATTAAACATGTATTACAAACACCATATGGAAATAGGCCAAGCATGTGCTATTATAACTTAAAGTGGACCTATCATGCTATATTTGAAACATATATTGTAGGGCCATACGTATATAAAACATGTCTGTGAATTTTTTTTTTCAAAATACCAAACAGATCATGCATTTTAGCCATGCCTCATTTCTCTCCATTTGCTCTTTTCCAGCCCTGTTTTTGCAAGGGCTGATTCTGCTTTTGTGGCAGACTACAGCGCCACTTACAGGCCTGGCATATGTACTACAGCGTCTCCAGCGATTTCGAGCGGTCTCTCATTCCCCTGATAGGTGGAGAGTTGCCCATATAGGCGGAGCACCCCTTTTCTGACGTCAGAAAAATTCAAATAATAAGCAGCTCCGTTGCAGCCCCGTTTTTAGAGATTTGGGTATGGAGGAAAAGAGAGAGGGTTGTGTTTTCTGACACTTGGTGAGTTCCCTGACACACCAGGGACACATATTCATGTATAAAAAGTGCATTTTGCATGATAGGTCCCCTTTAACTTATAACTAGGTACGTATTTGTTATGTTTATGTTAACAATTACAGATGATTAGATTTAGAAAATATTGTAGTCCGTGGTGTTTAATGCTGCACATTTGTCATATGTTTTTAAAAAACGATATGTTAAAACTTTCCTCGCTCTTAACATAGACTATATTTACGCAGCGTCCACACTGCGGCGTGCGTCGAAGCTTGCCGGTGGGTGTCTCTGAAACTCGTTTGATTGGCTAGAGCTTGTACTGGCATATGATTTGATTGGCTGACGCTTCTGTCAAAGCTTTTGAAGCCAGCAACGCGAGCAAAACGAATCGACTGAACCACAATGCAGTTCAGCAAAGCGTGACGTCACCCCATTCAAAGTGAATGGCAAGAAGCGTTGAAGCTTCAATGCAAGCCTCTGTGTGAACGGGCCACACATTTTAAATTTAGTGAAAATTGAGGCTATTCAAAAGTATTAAACGGCATTTTCCAAGGTATTAAGAAGGTCCACAGCAACGACAACATGAAACACCCTATAATTGACTGAAACGACATGTCGGGAAACCCCCTCAAGGCGGCCCCATGCATAGCGCGCCGGAAAATGCTGCTTCTTATTTTATGTTTTGTTGCCTTGCTCCGCTCTGTGGGGGGGGGGGGTCAAGTCTGTCGATGGGGATCAAAGCTGTCCGGTCCTACATGCTAAGTGCTAGCCAGAAAGCCGCAGCGTTTAAGTCCTGACTCTCCCGATGGCCAATCCGTGCCTCCCCTGACTGCACGTCGCTGACACACACCGCTGCAGTGCAGACTCTCTGCACGGAGGAGCCGCGAAGGAGCAGCGGAGTCCGGGCGATGCTGCTCCTCCAAGGAAGAGACACATGTTCACTAAGCCAAACTATATCCGGTCACAGAGATCTGCTATTTTAAAGTAAAGTCAACACATATCGACCCTAAATATAGTCTATATTATGAACGAGAAAAGTCTTAACATATATATCGTTTTTTGTAAACATATGACAAATGTGTGAGGGTGATGACATCAGAGCATCGTCCTATGTGCCGGGGCTGAGCCCAATTGAACCCCTGGGTATTTGTGAGGGAGCTCCTATATGGCATTACCCCGCTGAAGCTCACCAAAGTTTAATATATTTCATAGTTCAAAGTTTTGTCAATTGTTTTGTTTATTGGTCAAATAGTGGTTTCTAATGGTTTCTGAGGAGTTTTACTGGAATTAAAGAGCACAGAGTACAGAAGCAACAAAGCAGCATACTGCATTAAACCTGACCTTCACAGAGAGGTTGACGTTCATGTGGAGAGGAAGCTTCAGTAGTCTGACTGCACTCTGTTTAGTTGTGCTATCTTACAATCAATATAGTAAATGTGAGGTAAAGTTAGTCGCCAATGTAACCGGTTAGAACTCGAAGTTGCGATGAGGTCTTAAAATGTATGGAAAGGGTCTTAAAAAAGGTCTTAAAAGGTATTCAATTTGACTTCAGGATTCCTACAATGTCATGAACATCCGGTTACAGAATAAAACTGTGTTTACGCCATGTAAATATTGATTTTATTCATTACACCGGCTATAGTTTTTTTTTTTTTTTTCAGTGAATGTGTGTCTCTGCTTGGAGCTGCAGCACCACCTGCCACAAAGTTACTATAAAAAAAGTAATACTTAAATTAATAACGTACAAAGATATGCAGAAGTTGACAGTGTGTTCATGATCAACATACTTCAAAAGAAAACTCAAAACAACATAAATTAATGTAAATTGCCAAGTGAAATTGTTACAAGGCTTACTCAGTACGTTAAAAAGGTGGTAGACAAGAAGCCATGTCAAATCCAATCACATCTAGCATATAAATTGACATGGTTGTATCTAGTTCCTTTCCAAAAACTGTAAGAATTTCCCCCATATTTTAGAAATATATCAGACTTTCTTAAAGCATAGGTTGATTTCTCTAAGGCCAGACAATGAGAGATATTTAACATATTGTAAAATATAGTCTGGTATCGGATCGCTAGAAAGACCGCTGTCATCAGACTGGCAGGGGCTGGTACTTGCAAACGGAGACTCCTGAACAAAGATGTTGCTTCTCCTGCACTGAGAAGCAACATTGATGCTCTTTAAAATTAAATGCTTATTATTATTTCAGGTAGAGAACCACAGACGGTAACACTTTACAATAAGGTACACAAAATGTGCTTAGTTACTGAGTAGTGAATAAGGAACGACTAGATAGTTAATGGTTAGTTAATGAGGAGTACCTGAGTGACTGCGATTGAAGAACTGATGGTTAGTTACTGGTAAACAGACTGGGGGGTACTGTATTAATGAATAATTTGTTAATGGTTAGTTCATGAGTTCCTGGGTGACTTTGATTGAAGCAATGGTCCGCTGCAGCAGGGCACTATTAAACCTGCCATATTCGGCTGGCTTGGGTCCCACACTGGATCGACTGGTGGAGGTAGATCCGACTCACGTGTTACTGCTTAAGTCATCATTACTTACCTTACCATTACTTAGGCAGTTTGTGTACCGTAAACGAAAGTAACGCATCAAAAAGAGTAGTTACTCAGATGTGTTACATTCTGTTGAACAGACTTCACAAGCACAGTCTGACCTTTCCACTGTACAGACTCAGGTCAGATCACGACTCGGCCGGCTTGTCAAACCCGTGAAAAGACTGATACAGACCATGTCCAGACAGGATGTTATTCCAGACAAGTTTAATGTTAGGTCTGTTTGTAAGTCTGCGTTTCAAGCTTGTACTGGCTACTCGAGTGCCTTGGACAATAATATGTATTTCTTTTTTCTTTTTTTGTGTGTGTGTGATGTTGACAGTAATGTTACACTCTGCTGATTTGTTTTTGTGATGAGCTGTACTACACTGTGTGTAGGGGTTTTAGTGGGGGTGTATAAGGCGGTTGCTGGGTTGAGAGGTAAGCGCTGCTCTCATACCACTTCATCCTTAAAGAGCAACTTGCAGGTTAGAGACCCCAGTGAATACATGTGTAGGAAAATGATGTATACACTGGATTTTCAAAAAAATATACATAAATATACACTAGAGTGACATCTGGCGTCGTTTTTGTAAGACATTTTTACTTCTGCATAAAAAAAGACCACAGCGTGTGACGTCACATGGGGGAGAGCAGCCGAAAAGTGTCTGAGGGTACTTTATGAGCTTTGGCTGTGTAGCTGCCGGGTCATCTGGGATGCTATTTTCTGTTATCCTGCAACGGGTGCTACGTCCGGCAGAGGGACAGAGCTCAGCGGGGGCACAACATTAAACACACTCTCTTCTCTCTGAGGCAGCACCTGCTGTGAGGATGATGAGTGTGGTGGTTCCGGCAGCGGCGACTCTGTTCTTACTCTTTAAAAAAAAAACTGAACATCAATTGTTGTGACATCGTTAGTGAGCGCGATATATTTTTTGTGTCTGTCCAGTCCACTGTCCTCCTTCGTCTGTACGCGGCCGCAAAATGTTCTACGAAGTGTTTGCCTATGAGTGCGGCCTGATTACGTTAATTAATGTTGCTTTTAATTTTATTATTTTTTGAAAGGGAAACACATGTTTGCTCTTATTTTATTATTTAATTGTTCATTTTGATAAAAACATTTGGAAACTATATTTTCGCCCAGTCGTTTTTGATCAATGAATGGGTGGGCCCAGTGTCAGAGTGGGTGGGCCTAGGCCCAGTAGGCCCACCCATAACGCCGCGGGTGCCTGACAGGCTTGAGCTCACCATGATTAAAAATGGTGAAATGCAATGTAAAATTACCGAAAAAAAATACTAGCTCACTAAATCACAACCGCTCAAACTAACTACAAACTACTACCGCGGATTGGGCAGAGAAGGAGTCCGAGAAACTTGCTCCCCCATGTGACGTAATATGACGCGTTTGACGTATGAAGTAAACATTTTAGTAGCAGAGCTCAAAATGGCTCATTTCCCCTATGAATTCCTGGCCTTATGTCTCGTAAAATATATCAAATCTTGAATTAACTTTTTTAATTGTAATTTTCAGGCAAGGTTAAGCATAAATCCAGTAACAAAAAAACCCTGCAAGTTGCTCTTTAAGGGATACGTTTAATGTCAAACCCCTCGGTGATGTTTATTTCTGTGATGTTGTGTGACGATTTGTCAGGTGATTCTTGTGTGGTCTGTGCTCATATTCAATCAAATTAAGTGGGTGTAAGAGTTAAACATGTGAATACATAATTATAAGTTTGTGAATGTTTAAATCATAATAAGTTGTGAATTGTATTTCTATGAGATTGCTTCATTTATTATTTTAAGCTGTGTTTCCCGTGGGAACACTTTCCCGTTGCACGTCTTTGTTTACTTCCGGTATGTAACTTCCGCCCTCCCCTCACAGTGACGTGAGCAGTTATGTTGGCGAGTTGCGCTAGAAACTGTGTTGCAATGTATTATAATTGTATATGTTAAATGTGCTATTTAAGTTAATGACAGTGATTATATATTGCTTAGTAACACTGTGGGTACAACATTAATACGTTTTTGTTAAGTTTTAACTGTAGGAAATAGCACTTTAAGTGATATTATCGCCATAGTTTTGGCGCGATTTAGACGCGATCACGCCATTTTGATTTGTTACCATGACAACACTTTTTCTGAGTTTCCTGTCTTCTGTTTTTGTAGTGATGTGACATGCAACGTGGATGTTTAAATGACATTGTGTGTTTGTTGTCCTCAGGAATGTTTGTATTATATTTGATTACTCAAAGATAATGTTATCTTGGCCATTTCATAGTTATTCTGAAATTCTGTAATATGTATATAGGCTATATCAGGGGTCGGCAACCCCTGGCACGCGGCACCGTAACCAGTGGCACGCTAGGAATAAGTGGAATAAGTGTGCAAAAATATTTAAATTGTATTTTCGGATCCTGAACGAGGCCGCCGCCAGAGCGCGTCTCCCCGTTACCCGCAGAAGGAAGCCATGCACGCAACGCAGCCCCGCTCTCTTTAACTCTAGGTGACTTTCTGCCGCTTTCCTCCGTGGTGCTGATCGTTTCACCATGGAGGAAAGCACTTCACTAATTGCAGTAGCCTACCCATAAGGAGCTGTACAAATGCCGCAGTTTTTGCGTGGCTGTGTATTTAGTTGAAAGCCCAGTGGCGATCTGCTCATCTCTCATCGAAATAATATGCTACAAAGGGGCGGACTGGCCATCTATGTGTTGAACTTTCCTGTCGGCTCCCAAACCGTAGTCGAGGAGGGCAGAAGCAACAAGCTTCAGGTTCAATAACCCACTTTAGCTTAAATGACTGGAGAGAGGCGAGCTCTTCTTGGGAGGCTGTTGCATTTATTTAGCTGTTCTTCTGTTTCACAAAATACATCACAGACCTCTGTTTTTCTGCTTCCTCGTTTCACTTCCAGAAACATACACACTTTCCCTCACTGTCGCTCTACCATCCACAAACACGTATGCACAAGCCACACTCTCTCTCTCTCTCAAAGGGACAGCGATCTCATCTCACTCTGCGTGACCCTAATATCGTAACATGTGTGTTCTGGAGAATCACAGAACGGAAAATCGTCCTTATCATTATGCCGTTTAAACCAATTATTTAAATGTGTTTGTAAAATTCGACATCATGTAAGTTGCGCTGACAGGTCCACACACTGCTTCCCCGCAGAGAGGCGTCAAGCTCCCCCCCCCCCCACTTGATAATTCTCGATCGTTGGCACGCTGATAACAATTTTTTTTTAAATTGGCACTTCATATCAAAAAGGTTGCCGACCCCTGGGCTATATATACTAGCGCAGTGATGTGGTGATGTGAGGTGCAACGTGGATGTTAAAGGACATTGTGTGTTTGTTGTCCTCAGAATAAATGCCAGATGACATAGGAGATGCTTCGCTGTCCATTCTTCCACATACTCTATTGATAACGAGTCACCTGCATTTGTGACCCGTTAAAACATTGATGCTCTCTTGTTTTTTGTATTTGCCCAAAATTAAAGTGCAGAAGAGTGCAGCTTTTGAGTTGAATGACATGCTGTACCCACCAAGCATATGAGCATGAGAGATTATCGCTAGAAATCGTTGCTAGTGCTGCATTAACTTTATACTCAATCCCACTAACACATACAGTGAACCCATTAGTTGCAAGATCTTTGAAATCATCAAGCATTGGTTTCAATATGACATCCCAACCACATTGTTTTACATATGAATAAAGTAAAGCTAAATGAATATTGTTCAATTGAGACCGATAGCGCCCATCCATAATACCGATTGAATAATAAAAGGCACACAATTTGTGTTTGTTTAGTTTATAACCTAAAGGGTTCACTACTTCAAAGTCATAAAAATGTAGTCGTAAGGAATTCGGATGATGCATAAAGAATGGGTGCTCTGCAAAGTAGACCCCATCGGAATAGTCACTTAAAACATCTTCATTTTTTGTTGGTTATTGTAAGACTGTATTTATTCCAAATCATCCTTGTGGGAGCAATATTTACGCAGCACTTGACTTAGAGGAACATAGGAGTAGCTGCCCAGTTTGTGTTCTGAAGAACCTCTTAAAGTGGACTGAACAGGTTCAGTCATATCGAGTTTTGACTTGCAATGCTCTTTCAGCTTGTATTTAGATCTAATCACATTTGATGCTTCTTCAAAAAAATCATTAGGTTGTAAAACATTCAGAATTTCAGGGTTCTCTGACATGTTAAAGGCACCTTTGTTAAGGTGGTAGGCTATGAATGCATCATAGTTTTCCTTAAAAAAAGAAAAGCAAATATTGACATCATCAAGGATTTCCTCCTGTACCAACAGTGGAAGATGATTTGTTTTTCTACATTTTAGAATGAAACTAACAAGGTTCTCACTAAAAGATCTCAACTAGGGATGCTCCGATCGATCGACCGCCGATACTCACTCTCTAAAAATGCCGATCGCGAGAGCCGATCGCATGATGTAAAATGATGACGTAAAATACGTGACACTTTTCTCTGTGCGCGGCAAAACAAGCTCGCCAAAATGGCTTCACCAGTCTGGCAGTATTTTAAGGTGTCCGAAAATGACAAAATAGCGGTATGCAACGTGTGTGAAGCAGAAATCCTGCAGCTCCACCCGCTGTGACGGACCGGTGAGCGGAGAACACACACTAAGAGTTAGACCTAACATACTTAGCTATTTTATCTACCTCTGGAACAAGCTAAACTAGTTATAAATATGTTTATTCTTCACTGTCGGGTCACTCATTACTGGATCAGTGAGGCGCATGAGACGATACTGACAGGCTGTCGAGAGAGAGAGAGAGAGAGAGAGAGAGAGAGAGAGAGAGAGAGAGAGAGAGAGAAGAGAGATAGAGAGATAGAGAGAGATAGATCAGCTACCTCGCTCTCGCGATAGAGATCTCGAGCTCTCTCGTCTCTCGCATCTCTCTGCTTCTCTCTCTCGCTCCTCATCTCCTCTATTCTCTCGCCTCTCTCGCTCTCTCCCTCGCTCTCTTCTCTCTCTCTCTTCTTTTTTTTCCGCTAATTTCTCACGTGTTATAATCCAAAGTTAATGTAAACTTGAATAATGTACTTAATTTGAATGTAATAATTATGTTGTTTGTGGAAGCGCCAGTGAATGAGCCCCATTAACTGAGTTTTAAACATCACTTTAAATGGAAGATCCCCATAGGCCCTGCCCACTCGATCAGATCAGCGATTGGTATCGGCCAATACTGATTCCGGCGATCGGCGATCAGCCCCAAAATTGCCGATCTGAGCATCCCTAATCTCAACAGTTCATTCAAGGAGGGAGGCTGTTCGGCCATGCCATTTGTGGAGGGATCATTTTATGCAGCGGCATCTTCATTTTCAAGGTCCATAGGGGGCTCATGCTCTTCGTCATCAGAGGGCAAAATGGAGTGCTTGTGTTTTCTGTACATGTGTCTTCTGAAAGACTCGTATTTTGAAAATGTACATTGACAATCATTCAATCCACAAGTTATGTTAAAATTAGACTCATGAGCATGTATAAGTCCAACATGCTGTACTAATTTAATTAGCGTGAATGTTCTTCGAGAGCACTTGGGACATTGATGTAGGCGAGGCATGAGTACAACTGGTTAATAATTCTGGTAACAGTGATCAAGAGCGGCTTATCCTCCCTCTTCAGATATTTTCAGGATGCAGCGTTGTACGAAGGTCAAGGTGTTCTTACGGTTTGGTGGGTAGGCCACGTTGAAAACTAAATATGCGCAAAATGCTGCGATGACTCCCTCTTCCAAATCACTGGCCCTGCACAACTCAAACCCTTCCGTTTTGACCACACTGGGCCCTCTTCTTGTGAAGACTGACTTCCAGTCGGTGTGCGTCAGTTGGGTGGTCGGGTAAGGTGTGCCAGGCTAAACACAAAATGGAAAGTAAATTAGTATAACCCAAGTATGTACAGTGGTGCTTGAAAGAGACACGGAAAATCAACTGTCAAGTTCAACTGGATTGAACTCAACATGACATGAACATTTGCAAATAAATGCACATCGGTTGTTCCTTCATTGAAATGAATGAGGCACATTTCCCCCCTCCGGTGTGACGTAAATATACAATTGTGTGCAGATGTAACTGAGTTCAATCAATCAATCAATGTTTATTTATATAGCCCAATATCACAAATGTTACATTTGTCTCAGTGGACTTCACGGTTTGTACAAAATATCAGTATGACAATACGACACCCTCTGTCCTTAGACCCTCACATCGTACAAGGAAAAACTTCCGAAGAAAACCCACAGTTTTAAAGGGAAAAATGGGAGAAACCTCAGGGAGAGCAACAGAGGAGGGATCCCTCTCCCAGGACGGACAGACGTGCAATAGATGCCGTGTGTAAATTGAAAAGATAATACATTTGCAACATAGATACTCCAAATGTTTGGAAATGCATGTGTGTAATAGGAAGATGAATCCACGAGGATATCCATCCAGGACCTATGATCCAGGACCACAGCCACGACTCAAGATCCAGGGCTCGCGATGCAGGACACAGGACCTCAGGATCATCCATGACTCCGGATCCCGGCGTATATAGACACCAAAAAGAAAGACATTTGGGGAAGCTGGGTTAATCGGAACATGAGAGTACACAGGTATAGACAGAGAGAAGGAAGAAGTAAGATGTCCCCCGACAAACTAAGCCTATATCAGCAAAACTAGGGGCTGAATCTAATCAGCCCTAACTATAAGCTTTATCAAAAAGGAAGGTCTTAAGCACACTCTTAAAAACGGATAGGGTGTCTGCCGCCCGAACACAAACTGGAAGCTGATTCCACAAATGTGGAGCTTGATAAGAAAAGGCTCTGGCTCCCATTGTACTTTTAGATACTCTAGGAACAACCAACAACCCTGCATTCTTGGAACGCAATGACCTAGTAGGACAGTAGGGTATAATGAGTTCTTTAAGGTAAGATGGCACCTGCCCATTAATTGCTTTGTAGGCGAGAAGAAGAATTTTAAATTATATCCTGTGTTCTATAGGGAGCCAGTGTAAGGCAGCCAGAACAGGAGTAATGTGGTCCCTTTTCCTAACTCTGGTTAGTACACGAGCTGCAGCATTTTGAATCAGCTGAAGCGACTTGACTGACTTCTTGGTACACCCTGATAATAAAGAGTTACAATAATCCAGCCTTGAAGTAACAAATGCATGGACTAGTTTCTCTGCATCGTTTTGAGGCAAGATATGCCTGATTTTTGCAATGCTACGTAGATGGAAGTAGGCGGTCCTTGAAATTGATTTTATGTGGGCGTCGTGTTTAACATCAAAAAGTTTAAGGTCATCCACGTTTTTAAGTCCTTGAGGCAGTCTTGAATTTTATTTAGATGATTAATTTCATCAGGCTTGATTGATAAATATAGTTGAGTATCATCCGCATAACAATGAAAATTTACAGAATGATTCCTTATAATATTGCCTAACGGAAGCATATATAATGTGAACAAAATAGGTCAGAGCACTGAGCCCTGTGGCACTCCATGGCTAACTTTGGTTTGCGTGGAAGATTCATAATTGACACGTACAAACTGAGAGTGTTCAGATAGATAGGACCTAAACCAGCCTAAAGCAGTTCCCTGTATGCCAACTAAGTGCTCTAGTCTTTGCAATAAGATATCATGATCGATAGTATCAAATGCAGCACTGAGATCGAGCAAAACAAGAATAGAGACAAGTCTCTTGTCAGAGGCTATTAGAATGTGTTATGGAAATCCGAGACTCAATACTGTGGAAAGTACAAGTCAGAGTGATAAAACAAATAAATGGTGAAACAGACAGAGTTGTCTTTCTGGTTATCTATTTGAAGCTTCAAATACAAAAACGCAATGCAAAGTCACAGGTCTCACTGAGTATAGGATAGTCTGCAGGAGTGTGCGCAATAGTCATAAAATAGAAAAGCTTATATACAAGAAAAGGCGGGCCGACAAAGTTTGCTCGGACATCTGCTTTCACACGTCTCATATTGTTATGGGAGTTACAACTTTGTGTGAGACACCCGTGTCCTTGAGCCGTAGCAAACTTTGTGTAGTTTCAACATAGTCTGCAAAATCAGCTCTGTGGCCTTGAAGCGCTTGGGAATAAAACCCACATTAGAGTATGAGAAATGATATAGGTGTTTTACAATGATTTGAGAAGAATTTGGTTTAAGCATATAAGGATATAATAAAAATGTCCACTACAAATGTCATTTGTGACTTTAACCAGAGCTGTCTCTGTGCTATGATGTGTTCTAAAGCCAGACTGAAAATCTTCAAATAAATCATTGTTTTTTAAGTAATCACACAACTGTTTTGCGACTGCTTTCTCAATAATTTTTGAGAGGAACGGAAGATTAGAAATAGGTCTATAATTGGCTAAAACCTCTGGATCGAGGTTGTGCTTTTTAAAAAGCGATTTTATCACTGCTACTTTGAATGATTGTGGAACATAACCTGATAATAAAGACATATTCATAATATTTAATAAAGAAGTGCTAATTAATGGAAAAACTTCCTTCAACAGCTTAGTTGGAATTGGGTCTAACATACACGTTGATGGTTTAGAAGAGAGAATCATTGAATTTAATTATTCAAGGTTTATGGCTGAAAAGCATTCTAGTTTACTATCTAGTGTAATATTAGAAATTACGTTTCCGGGAGTTGATAACATTATACTGGTCAAAGGCAAGAGGTCATTAATTATATTTCTAAGAGTAAATAGTAACAGTATTTTTGAGTTGAATTGATTAAACTCAATCCTCAGTATATATACCGCCCACCCGCACCATCGAATTGCTAGCATTTCAGTGTCGTAGTTGGTGGTGTTTGAGGTGGTCACAAGAGTTTGTAAGTCAGAGGATGAGATCGAACCCCACATGGGCAAATGAGGGTGGAAGCTATACTATAGCGATGCAGTGACACCTGTACACAGACATAATTACCTGGTAGATCTTCGCTCAGTGACTCTTCTCTTGCCTGCAGATACATCTTCTCCAGAGGGGATTTTCCTTTTGCAAGGGCCAGCACCTTGGGTAGAATGGGGAGAAATTCCTCTCTGAAGCGGTGCTGCAGATTGTCGCTGCGGGGAAACGCGCATAATTGCACCAAATTTGCGCATAAGATGAGGCCCCACACACTCTGCGTGTTCTGCGTGTAGGGAGGGCGGCCCTGCCCCTGCCCATAAGTTAATACATTTCTCTGTTGATTGATTGACATCTGACACAGCTAGTGGTGATAGCCCTCTCATTTTCTACACACCTTTGTATAAAAGCCTTGTTTAACCTGTTAAGCCCTGAGTCTGTTTTTCAGGCCTCAGGGTCGAAAATGTCATGCTCAAAACAAATGACTATATCTTCACTTCTAAAAGGGGTAAATGAATAATCTTTTTTCCCAAAGCAATGATACACCTGTGAGTTGGCTGCAGAAGTGTCAGAATCAATATAGATGTTTTTATTTTAAAGTGAATTCAGATTGAACATAGTAAAACAAATTAAATTGTAGTTTCCGTCTACAAAAAACCCATTACTTATCGTGAAAACCACCCTTGAATGATGGGATAGTAGACTAAAAGCTTTAGGAATACAAACTATAACATATAATAAGTACCCTGTATCAAGATTGATGCAAAACAAGTGACATTTGACCTTTTTAGAGAGGTTTAGAACAGAAAAAACACCTCTGAGTACATCTGCCGTATCTCTGGAACCCATTGGTCGATTTTGGTGATTGACACCACTTTTTAACCATTGGAGCCAATAGAATCGAGGGGGAGTTCCTAAATCCACCTAAACATTACCATTGAGGAGTGAGAGTGATGCGCACACAGTTTGCCCAAAACCGGAAGCTCTGTTACATTCTATATGAACAATATGGTTATTGCGATACATGTTATGATGGATCATCAGTAATCATTTCAAAGTGACACAGAGACATTGGATTAACCTTCAGCAGCGTTTATCTGCGTTGTAATGCCCTTGAACACAACTTTTGATCAAAAAACAGCAAAGGTAAGACCTATTTGCCATTTTGGCTCCGTAAGGTGAAGTTGTGTGTTTTTGATTATACTTATACCAATGGAATCTGTGGAATCTCAGCTTTCATATGTTATCTAGTTTGTGCAGATAGCATGAAGTATAAAATATCTCTACCGTGAGTTCTGTGCTAAGTCCGTTAGCATTTTTTCGCTTAGTGCTAATTCAGAGGCTTTGTATTACCCTTGTGTTTCGTTTAGCTAAAAATGGTTAATATTATCTGATAGCTAATTTTCTTCCCATTAAGTGGGTATGACACATGAATAGGTTGTTAAATGTTAACCTGTTAAGCCCCAAGGTCCCCCTCGGTGGGTCCCTTTTTTTTCACGACACTGTGTCTCAGGGGATCTTAATATTTAAGAACCTATTAATGTGTTATACTAGATTAACGGAAATAATCTCAGCTAACTGACGATACAAACCATTTTTACCAAAACAAAACACAAGTCTCATAAGAAGCATCTAAATGACCCCTGAGCGAAAAATTCTAACGCACTTTGGCACAGAACTCAAGATAAAAGATACCCTTATTACTTATAGCTGCACATACAAGATATCCGATTAAAGCTGAGGTTCCACAGATTATTTAGGTATATATATCATCACTGAGTGATCCGAACTCGCGACAGGGGAAGCAAACACAGACATCACAACACGTACCTTTACGGAGCTTTTACGGGAGATCGTCCCACCGTAGCTGTCAATCTGATCAAAAGACGTGTTCAATGGCATTAAAACGAGAAAAAACGCGGCTGAATCGGTTAATCCATAGGTTGATAATGTTTCTGTGTAATAATTATTTTTATTTATAATCCATAATTCCATTTTTATGTAAAAATCGGAGAGTAAAAGTCAGCTGCTAATGGTAGCCACCAGAGTTATCGCATCTTCCGGTCTTGGCTACACACACACATTACCAAATAAGGAGTATGTGGGAATTCCCCTCGATTCCATTGGCTCTGACGGTTAGAAAGAGATGTCAATCAGCAAAATTGAGCAAGGGGGGCCAGAGATAGGTCAAATCCACCCAAAAGTGGGTTTTTTTTGTGCTAAATCTCTCTAAAAAGGTCAGATTTCACTTGTTTTGCATCAATCTTGATACAGGGTACTTATTATATGTTATAGTTTGGATTCCTAAAGCTTTTAGTCTACCATCCCATCATTCAAGGGTGGTTTTCACAAGTAATGTTTTTTTTTGGACGGACACAAACTGTGTTCAATCTGAATTTACTTTAAAATAAAAACATCTATATTGATTCTGACACTTCTACATCCAATTCACAGGTGTAACCTAGCTTTGAGAAAGGAAGATATGGCCATTTGTTCTGGGAATGTCATTTTCGAGCCTGAGACCTGAAAAACAGGCTCGGGGCTTAACAGGTTAAGAAGTCCTGAGACACAGTTTCGTAGTGTTTAAGACGGGTGAACGTCAATCAAATGCGGGACATCGGCAAAATGTGTGGGACAAATGATCAAAATGCTGTGCAGTCCCGCACAAAGCAGGACACCTGGTCATCCTATCCACAAGGCTCCACATCCTGTGCTCACAACTCTTATTAATCCCGGTAACGGACAATTGTTATTAATTGATTTCGGTACCCAACCCTCTTTACATCCCCAGCCTCAGCCGTGGCCTTGACCGGTCTTGAAATCAAATCTCTTGTCCTAGGTCCGAGACAAGACAGAGACCAAATGCAGTCGATTCCAAGACAAGACCAAGACCTTTAAAAGTGGTCTCAAGACCAAGACTGCTTTTGAGTACTTCAACACTAGCTGATGGTTTACAAAACCTGCTAAGGCCAATGTGTTCCGCCTCTTTCAGCTTTTTTCAGACTGATGCATACAACCAAAGCCCGCTCAAATGTGATCAAGTATAAATGGACTAAATACAGACAACAAAACACATTATTGCATAATTTGTTAACCTCTTCTACACAACACCCCCGATACCGGGGGGAAAAACGCATCATCTGCAGGAAACAGCGTCTGAGGGTATCTTAATATTCAATAAACTATAAATGTTTTATATCCATATAATGGGAAGAAACTCAGCTAACTGATCATTTTTATTTATTTAAAAAAAAAAAACACAAAGCTAGCACTGAGCCTATGAATTAGCCACGAGCGAAAAATGCTATCGGCATGTTGCACAGAAACTCACTCATAACACCCTTATTACTTATCGTAGCTGCAGGTCCAACCCATCGATTCGCATTGTGAGATGACACAGAATCGATCGGTACATACATCATCACTCCATGATAAGAACTTGCGAAGCAACACTGAACAAAAATATAAACGCAACACTTTTGTTTTTGCTCCCATTTTTCATGAGATTAACTCAAAGATCTAAAACATTTTCTATATACACAAAATAACCATTTCTCTCAAATATTGTTCACAAATCTGAAAAAATCTGTGATAGTGAGCACTTCTCCTTTGCCGAGATAATCCATCCCACCTCACAGGTGTGGCATATCAAGATGCTGATTAGACAGCATGATTATTGCACAGGTGTGCCTTAGGCTGGCCACAATAAAAGGCCACTCTGAAACGTGCAGTTTTGCTTTATTGGGAGGGTCTGGGGGGGTCCGAAAACCAGGCAGTATCTGGTGTGAGGGGTAGGGTTAGGGTTAGGGTAATGTTGTGAATCGAGTGGCCTGTGTTCGTCGTCCATTACATACGCCTGCCCATACCATAACCCCACCACCATGGGCCACTCGATTCACAACATTACCCTACCCCTAACCCTACCCCTACCCCTCACACCAGATACTGCCTGGTTTTCGGACCCCCCCCAGACCCCCCCCAATAAAGCAAAACTGCACGTTTCAGAGTGGCCTTTTATTGTGGCCATTCTAAGGCACACCTGTGCAATAATCATGCTGTCTAATCAGCATCTTGATATGCCACACCTGTGAGGTGGGATGGATTATCTCGGCAAAGGAGAAGTGCTCACTATCACAGATTTTTTCAGATTTGTGAACAATATTTGAGAGAAATGGTTATTTCGTGTATATAAAAAATGTTTTAGATCTTTGAGTTCATCTCATGAAAAATGGGAGCAAAAACAAAAGTGTTGCGTTTATATTTTTGTTCAGTGTATTAACAAGAACAGACATCAAAACATGTGGCGCTAGGTAGCTAAAAACGGCAACATGGCTCACCTTGGTCGTTGTCTGGTTACAAGTGGTCTTCAATGACATTAAAACGATAAAAACTTTGCTGAAGTTAATCCAATGTGTCTGTGTCCCTTTGAAATTATTTCTGATAATCCATAAGCAATAAACCTGCTTTTCCGTTTCCAGAGCGAGAGATAGGTTGAAAACGAGATGGTGCATCTCAAGGGGTTTATCCCAATGAATAAAAATGTCTATATATAGGTTCACTCTGATGCAAACCTGCATGTGCAAAGCCCCCGTCTTCTTTTTTTTTACCATGTGTGTGTATGGGGAAATGCCTGTCACGGTTGTCATGTCAGGTCACGGGTCTATGTCTAGGTTTGGGTGTTTTCACTGTTTTCTATGCCATGTTTTCCTTCTGGGTTATTGTCTGGTCCTTTTCCCTGTGTTTTTCCTCCTGTCGTTAGTTTCCTCACCTGTGTCTCGTTAGCTGATTGTGTTCACCTGTGGCCCTTGTGTTTCTCCTCCCCTGCCCGGCTGTGTCTTGTCTTGTAATTATCCCTCCCTGTATTTAGTCTTGTCTCGTCCTGTGTTCAGTGTTGGTGCTTCTTTTGTATGTGACCCAGTTCACCGAAGAGTGTTTTGTTTGTCCAAGTTTATTTAAAGTCCTTGAAATAAAGGTATCGTCAAGTGTAATCTGCGTTTGGGTCCTACCTGCTTCACTCTGCGTAACAGTAAGCACCAACCAGAAATGGACCCAGCAGATGATCCGTTCGAGCTGGAATTATTGAATTTTTCCTTTGATTTGGCTTGCTGCTATGATTGGTGGAAGGGAGCGTCCAGTGTTCTGCAGAAGGAGGCCGCTCTGGTAGAGGCGCACCGGTTGGCTATGGAGAAACCAGACTTGGTGAAATTCTTACCGGGCTGGATTTTGAACTTCATCTGGGTGTGTGATTTCCAGCCCGCTGACTATAAACGTCTCGGTGTGTTCCGTCTGGAGTCAACCCCTGCTTCTTCCCCATTTCCTGCTCCTGTCCAGGATCCGTTCTCGGGTACTCGTCTGGCTTATGGAGGTCCACGGAGTATTCAGGCGGCTGCTAAAAGGAGTCGCAAGGCCAAGCTAGCAGCCCGAGCCCCAAGAGCCATGGCTCCAGCCCCAGTTCCGGCCCCAGCAGCCATGGTTCTGGCTCCAGTACCGGCTCCAGTACCCCTGGTCCCGACTCCAGTTTCGGCTCCAGGACTGGCTTACCGGCCAACGCCAGCTCCCCGTGTCCTGTCGGCATACCGGCCGACGCCAGCACCCCGTGTCCTGTCGGCGTACCGGCCGACTCCAGCACCTCGTCTGCTGCTGGCTCCCCAGCCAACACCAGCTCCTCGTGTCCTGTCGGCGTACCGGCCGACTCCAGCACCCCGTGTTCTGTTGGCGAACCAACTCTCTCAAGTTTCCCCTCCAGACACTTCTCAAGTCCCCTCTCAAGTTCCTACCGGAGTCCCCTCTCAAGTTTCCCCTCAGGTCTCCTCTCGAGTTCCCTCTCAAGTCCCCTCTCAGGTCCCCTCTCGAGTCACCTCTCGAGTTCCTTCTCGAGTCACCTCTCAAGTCAACTCTCCAGTGTCCTCTCGAGTCACCTCTCAAGTCAACTCTCCAGTGTCCTCTCGAGTCACCTCTCAAGTCAACTCTCCAGTGTCCTCTCGAGTCACCTCTCAAGTTTCCCCTCAGGTCTCTTCTCGAGTCCCCTCTCAAGTCACCTCTCAAGTTCCTACCCGAGTCCCCTCTCAAGTTTCCCCTCAGGTCTCCTCTCGAGTTCCCTCTCAAGTCCCCTCTCAGGTCCCCTCTCGAATTCCCTCTCTAGTCTCCTCTCGAGTTACCTCTCGAGTCTCCTCTCGAGTTCCCTCTCAAGTCCCTTCTCAGGTCCCCTCTCGAGTCAACTCTCCAGTGTCCTCTCGAGTCACCTCCCAAGTCAACTCTCCAGTGTCCTCTCGAGTCACCTCTCAAGTTTCCCCTCAGGTCTCCTCTCGAGTTCCCTCTCAAGTCCCCTCTCAGGTCCCCTCTCGAGTTACCTCTCGAGTCACCTCTCGAGTTCCTTCTCGAGTCCACTCTCCAGTTTCCTCTCAAGTTCCCTCTCAAGCCCTCTCTCGAGTCCCCACTCAAGCCCCTACTCATGTCCAGTTGGAGGTCCCGCAGACTAGTCTTCTGCCGGGGGTCCTGCCAACCCCATGTCCTGTACCGTTGGAGGTTCCGCTGGGGGTCCTGCCAACCCCATGTCCTGTCCAGTTGGAGGTCCCGCAGACTAGTCTTCTGCCGGGGGTCCTGCCAACCCCATGTCTTGTCCAGTTGGAGGTCCCGCAGACTAGTCTTCTGCCGGGGGTCCTGCCAACCCCATGTCCTGTACCGTTGGAGGTTCCGCTGGGGGTCCTGCCAACCTCATGTCCTGTCCAGTTGGAGGTCCCGCAGACTAGTCTTCTGCCGGGGGTCCTGCCAACCCCATGTCCTGTCCAGTTGGAGGTCCCGCAGACTAGCCCTCTGCCGGGGGTCCTGCCAACCCCATGTCTTGTCCAGTTGGAGGTCCCGCAGACTAGCCCTCTGCCGGGGGTCCTGCCAACCTCATGTCCTGTCCAGTTGGAGGTCCCGCAGACTAGCCCTCTGCCGGGGGTCCTGCCAACCCCATGTCTTGTCCAGTTGGAGGTCCCGCAGACTAGTCTCCTGCCGGGGGTCCTGCCAACCCCATGTCCTGTCCAGTTGGAGGTCCCGCAGACTAGCCCTCTGCCGGGGGTCCTGCCAACCCCATGTCCTGTCCCGTTGGAGGTCCCGCCGACTACGCTCCTGCCGGGGGTCCTGCCAACCCTATGTCCTGTGCCGTTGGAGGTCCCGCCGTCTACTCTCCTGCCGGGGGTCCTGCCAATCCTATGTCCTGTGCTGTTGGAGGCCCCGCCGACTACTCTCCTGCCGGGGGTCCTGCCAACCCTGTGTCCTGTCCCGTTGGAGGCCCCGCCGACTACTCTCCTGCCGGGGGTCCTGCCAACCCTGTGTCCTGTCCCGTTGGAGGCCCCGCCGACTACTCTCCTGCCGGGGGTCCTGCCAACCCTTTGTCCTGTCTCGTTGGAGGTCCCGTCGTCCACCCTCCTGCTGGGGGTCCTGCCAACTCCTGGTCCTCTTCCGTGGGGATCCTGCCGAAGCCTGTCCCGCCGGCTCCGGTTCCTGTCCGGCCGACACCGGGTCCTGCCCGGCCTCCGGAGCTGTCTGGTCTTCGCCCTCATGCTCGGCCCCCTGAGTTCGCCCGCTGTGGCCTTCGCCCCACCATGGACTCTGCCTTGCCCCCGGGCCGTCCGCCCGAGACCCCCACCTTGGACTCTGCCTTGCCCCCGGGTCGTCCGCCCGAGTTCCCCACCATGGACTCTGCCTTGCCCCCGGGCCGTCCGCCCGAGTTCCCCACCTTAGACTCTGCCTTGCCCCCGGGCCGTCCGCCCGAGTCCCCCTTCTTGGACTCTGCCTTGCCCCCGGGCCGTCCGCCCGAGATCCCTTCCTGTTCCCCTACTGGGCTCCTGGGTGGTCAGCTTAGTCCCGTCCTCCGGACCCCCTCCACCCACCCTGGTGGCCTAGGGATACGTCCCTCCTCCGGACCCCCTCGACCCACCCTGCTGGACTGTGTTGGACTTTTGTTTTTGGGGTTTAGGGACGTCTGGAATCCGTCCCTTGAGGGGGGGGTTCTGTCACGGTTGTCATGTCAGGTCACGGGTCTATGTCTAGGTTTGGGTGTTTTCACTGTTTTCTATGCCATGTTTTCCTCCTGGGTTATTGTCTGGTCCTTTTCCCTGTGTTTTTCCTCCTGTCGTTAGTTTCCTCACCTGTGTCTCGTTAGCTGATTGTGTTCACCTGTGGCCCTTGTGTTTCTCCTCCCCTGCCCGGCTGTGTCTTGTCTTGTAATTATCCCTCCCTGTATTTAGTCTTGTCTCGTCCTGTGTTCAGTGTTGGTGCTTCTTTTGTATGTGACCCAGTTCACCGAAGAGTGTTTTGTTTGTCCAAGTTTATTTAAAGTCCTTGAAATAAAGGTATCGTCAAGTGTAATCTGCGTTTGGGTCCTACCTGCTTCACTCTGCGTAACAATGCCCCTTCGATTCTATTGGTTCTAACGGTCAAAAAGAGATGTCAATCACCAAAATCGACCAATTTGGCCAATCTTTCAGTTTCCAGAGAAATGGTAAAAACGGCCATTTCCACCCAAATCACCTCAAAGGTGGAGTTTTTTTTGCTAAACCTCTCTAAAAAGGTAAAATTTCACTTGTATTACATCAATCTTGATATGCTGTACTTTGGATTCCTAAAGCTTTTAGTCTACCTTACCATCCAAGGGTAGTTTTCACTATAAGTAAAAAAGAATTTTTGGACGGACACTATAATTTACAGTTTTTTACTATGTTCAGTCTGAATTGTCTTTAAAATAAAAAACATCTATATTGATTCTGACTTTTCTACATCCAACTCACAGGTCTATCATTACTTTGAGAAAAAAGATTATTAATTTAACCCTTTTAGAAGGGAAGATATGGTCATTTGTTCTGGGAATGTCATTTTCGAGCCTGAGACCTGAAAAACAGGCTCGGGGCGTAACAGGTTAATAGAGTATATACAATGTATTAAAATTAATTATGATAAACAACTTTGCTTGTAGGAAAACACACTGAACCAAAAAATTGCAACATGAACTCCATAATTTTGTAATTGTTGTGTCTAAACCTATGTTTGTGGGGCCAAGTAATTGGTCTTGTCTAAATTGCAATAACAGGGTGTCCGCGGGGTCTTAAAAAGTATTAAAAGTTGATAAATCAATTTAGCGAAAAATTAAGGCTATTAAACGGCATTCCCCAAGGTATTACATTTTGTAGCTTTTTTTCAATAAGTATATACATGCTCCAAAGAGGTTGTATTCTAAATAGTGCCTGCATTTAATAATTGTGTAGGTGTGTAGTGTGATTATGTGTAGTTTATTTATGGCCTCCCGTTGGAGGAGGCTTCAGTAGTCTTTCTCTTTCAAACAATGCCTAAATCAAATACTACTTTCTAATGCTGCGTTCACACCGGACGCGATGCAAATATTCGCTTCGCTCTTATCGCATCGCTCAAAACGCTCGAGTTTCACCGCGGCTGTCAGCTGTGTTTACTCGCATCATTCAAACAAGACTCGCTGGATACAACTACAACAAAATGAACATATTTTACCGTGATTTAATTGTAATACACGTTTCAAAATGATGCAGTAGTAACAACATACTGATTCTGGTCTGCAGACAAGACGGCAGGCGAAAAACCTTTTAAAATGCTTGTTTTCTGAATAGAGATCGGATCGATCACGCTAAGCAAATGTTATATTCGCATATATTATATATATTCATGTCGACTCAAACGACTCCAATACTGCTACAGAACTCCTGGACATACTCAACTGTTTTAATATCACACAACATGTTGATTTTCCCACACATAAAAAAGGTCACACACTGGACCTGATCTGCACCACTGGCATCGCCATCAGCAACCTGACCACCTATGACCTCACCATCTCCGATCACCTGGCCCTCATCATGGAAATCCTAACCCCAACCCCCCTCATCAAGCAGAAGCGCACCATACAATTCCGGAATATCCAACCCAGTCTCACAAAAAAACGTGTAATGACTATGTTGGTCCACAACTTGGGACGTAGTATTTCTACAAAAACCGATCTGAAATTGTAAGATCCCTACGTTTTTTTTCACCATTCATTGCAGCGGCTGGCGTCTATGTCACGTGATCTTCAAATTTCTCCCTGCAGAAAAAAAAAACATGGCCAACCTTCGTTTTATTCTCGGTGTAAAATGCCTATTTTAAGGTTAGTTTGGCCATTAAAATGCGTTTTGATGTCATTTGATATAAGAAATATGAGTTGTTATTTCAGATTATGTGTGCATTGGATGTACATGATCTTTAGTTTGCTAGTTATTACGAAGATTACTTCAGGAAATTGTGTCACAATGTTTTCATTCACAACGCAATTCTCCAACACAGTCTCACATCTCACATTTCACATCACTTCGTCATAAACAAATACCGGAAACAGACCGAAAACATTTTTTAAAAATAAAATAATACTTTATTCCAAGTGTGCTTGCTTTTCTCTTTGAAAGTCATCACATAACGGCATTGTAATACACGGTTCGGCTGCATTAAATATTACATATCTGCCGTAGTTCTCTATTTATAGAGCCCTGATGAGAAGACTTCTAGACAAACATGAGGAACTGCCGCCAACACTGAAAATGTGACGTGGATCATAAATATATCAGCAATTAAACAACATCTTACATTGCTTTTCACACAATACGTCTCCTTGCAGTATCAACACTAATTCTGCTGACTTTTATATTTGATCCAATTGGTAGATAGGCTGTATTTACACCATAAAGGTGCACAGCTGATATAAAGGGACACCTAGTGTTTAAAGCATGTTATTGAATTTCATTATTTTTATTATTAGATATTAATAGGATCCCTATAAAGTATATTCATTACTCGTTATTCTCTACTAATAGTTAATTAAAGACTGTATATAATGACTATTTTGCACATCCCTTTCAAGATTTCAAGATTTTCTAAGGTTTATTGACATATCATATTATACACAACATGAAAAAGTGCATTACAAGACATCTATCAATATTTGTGTATACCTCCAGCAATGTTAACTATGTTGAAGCACTTATTTTAACAGATATTATACATAATGTATTAAACTCTTATAAGATGTATGTAGATAGTATAAGAAATGTGCAGAATATGACAGTTTAATGGTGGAGGCATACACACATATTGATATATGTCTTGTAATGCACTGTTGAGGAAACTGCGACCCAAGTTTTTCATGGTTTCAGGTATTGAACAATCAATAAATAAAGAACACAGAATTATTAAATATAAAACACAGAATTTGTGTGATTATACTAAATTATTTACAAATAAACAACACTGCATACTTACAACTGATACACATGCTGACCAACTTGGGATCAATAAAGTATATCTTATCTTAAGATGATCGATGGCTACTGCCATATTTGCAAAATTTGCCTCCGAACCTTCACAAGTGCATGTTTATCAATTAACAACAGGAGGGTCACAGACATAAGACCAGCTGTTAAATAAAACTCTTCTGACCTTAGCTGTCATGTGGGTATATATTAATGCTGCCCATTATGGGCACAAGCAATTTTCACCCATTTATTAATTATATGTTTTAAATTTGAGTGTTCCTATCCCCTAAACCTCCAGGGATGTACACAGTTTAATACTGGCAACTTCTTATTATGGGAAATACGAAAACGTCTTTTAAAACTACAATTCCCAGCAGAGACGTGCCATAGAACATGTTGCGAAACACAATAGCCAGCATGTGTAGTTCTGGGGACGGGGTGGGGGAGGGGGGGACGGGGTGGATCCGTTCAAATCCAGTTTTGGACATGCCGTGGTTCCATCCCATTTCAAGTGCTGTTCGACGCTCGGCGTAACCCTCGGAGCACACTCTCCAATCACAGAGCTTGAGGACTATCACGGGGTTTGTCAAGCGAAGCGGAGAGAATACTTACTTCCGGGTGTAATATTCTCTAAAGCAAATGTGCTGCTCTGACCCTCGGTCCTGACGGACTCCAACTTATTAATCAAACAAATAAATAAACACAAGGATAATTATGTGTTATTGTTGAGTAAATGGAGAATTGCACAGGGGAAAATAATGTATCTGCACTGTTTCTACACGGACCACTATTGCGGTAAGCATGTTGTAACTTCTGGTTGTTGTTGTCATCTCCGGGTATCCCGTGTGCCTGTTCTGTTGCTGATAGCTTATTATCTTAACGTAATCTATCGTTTTAAAACTCTTGATCACGACAACTGCCTGACGTTGTTATCACACGTTACTACAGCTTAAGCACTCACAACTCGCCTTCTCTTAGCGACTGTAACTCCACAGTTGCCTACACTCTTTTCGGGTTTGCTAACGGTAGCTACTTTAGCTTGATAGCTAGCCATGGCTCTTTCCCCACCCTCGGGTGCTATTTCCTGCTCTAACTGTCTCATGTTTGGTTACTTCCCTACCTCCTTTACTGGTACCGATACATGTGTTAAATGTAGTATAGCTGTTAGGTTGGAGGCGGGAATCATAGCCATAGAAGCCCGGCTCCGCATCTTAGAAAGTAACTCAGCTACAGTAAAGCCCATGTTAGCCGGTGCGGACCGGCAAAAGGTAGCTCCTCTTAGCCGTCCCCCGGCAACTCCCGAGCAGCAGGGAGACTGGGTGACTGTTCAGAAGGGGCATAACGCGAAACCCGCAGGTCCCCACCAACCCGTTCACGTATCTAACAGATATTCCCCACTCAACGAGACACCCGCTGAGAAGCCAACTCTGGTTATTGGTAGCTCTATTATGAGACACGTGAATTTAGAGACCGAAGCCTCCACAGTCACATGCATTCCGGGGGCCAGAGCGGGCGACGTTGAGGCGCATCTTAAACTGCTGGCTAAAAATAAACGTAAATACAATAGGATTGTGATTCACGTCTGTGGTAATGATGTTCGTTTACGCCAATGAGAATGCACCAAACTTAATGTGGAGTCGGTGTGTAGTTATGCTAATACAATGTCGGACACCGTAATCTTCTCTGGTCCCCTCCCCAATCTGATCAATGATGACATGTATAGCCGCATGTCATAATTTCAGCGCTGGTTGTCTTGGTGGTGCCCAGCAAACAATGTGGGCTTCGTAAATAATTGGACAGCCTTCTGGGGAAAACCTGGTCTGATTAAGAGAGCCGGCATTCATCCTACTTTGGAAGGTGCAAATCTCATTTCGGCAAACATTTCAGGGCTTTGTGGACTGAATCCATGACAAACTGGAGTTGAGACCAGGAGGCGGGTCTTACACGCTTCTCTGCGTTCTCTCCTCGGCAGTCATCCATAGGAATCCCGAACCCAATAAAATACCCAATATTAACGGTGTGTGTGTCTGCCCAAGGACAATTTAAGGTAAAACCTAATAGAGGTGTCATACATAATACCCTAATAAAAGTAAATGTAACAACTACTACAGTGCAACACAACAGGAATATTAAATGTGGTCTCTTAAACATAAGATCTCTAGCATCTAAAGCAATATTGGTAAATGATTTAATATCAGATTATAATATTGATATATGCTGTCTCACTGAAACTTGGTTGAAACATGAAGAATATGTCAGCATAAATGAGGCCACTCCACCCAGCCATATCAATACTCATATTGCCCGAGGCACGGGCCGAGGAGGTGGAGTTGCAGCAATCTTTGACTCAAGTTTACTAATCAATACTAAACCAAAATTAAAGTATACCTCCTTTGAAAGCCTCGTTTCTAGTCTTAGGCATCCGACCTGGAAAACGTTGCAGCCAATCTTATGTGTTACAGTGTACCGTGCACCAGGTCCTTATTCAGAATTCTTATCAGAATTCTCTGAGTTTTTATCAACTTTGGTACTTAAAACAGATAAAGTAATTATCGTAGGTGACTTTAATATTCATGTTGACGATTATAAAAATAGCCTTACTGTTGCATTTAACTCTATATTAGATTCTGTTGGTTTCTGTCAGAGTGTAAATAAACCAACCCACTGCTATAATCACACTCTCGACCTTGTTCTGACTTATGGTATTGAAATTGAGCAACTATTAGTCGAACCGCATAATCCTGCTTTATCCGACCATTTCTTAGTAACTTTTGAAGTACTATTACTAGACTACAAAGCATTAGTCAAAAGCTCCTGCAGCAGAAACTTATCTGTTGGTGCTATAGCCAAATTTAAGGAAGATATTCCACCAATACTTAACTCGATAGCATGTCTGCATGTAAGGGAGGAAACTTATACAAAATGTACACCACCCCAAATTGATCATGTTGTTGATAGTGCTACAGATGCGCTGCGAATAAAATTAGACTCTGTTGCTCCTTTGAAAAAGAAGAAAATAAAACAACATAGATTAGCTCCATGGCATAATGCCGAAACCCGCAAAATAAAGCAAAAGTCGAGACAACTTGAAAGGATATGGCGTTCCACTAAACTTGAAGAATCTCGTTTAATTTGGCATATTACTCTCAATGAACATAAGAAAGCACTGCGTAAAGCGAGAGCAGCCTACTACATTAATAGATGAGAATAAGAATAATGCTAGATTTCTTTTCAGCACTGTAGCCATGCTGACAGAGAGCCACAGCTCAATTGAGCCTTCTATTCCCATAGCACTCAGTAGTAATGATTTTATGTGCTTTTTTAACGATAAAATTGTTACTCTTAGAAACAAAATTAATGACCTCTTGCCTTTGACCAGTATAGTGTTATCAACAGCTCCCGGAAACGTAAGTTCTAATATTACACTAAATAGTAAACTAGAATGCTTTTCAGCCATAAACCTTGAACAATTAAATTCAATGATTCTCTCTTCTAAACCATCAACGTGTATGTTAGACCCAATTCCAACTAAGCTGTTGAAGGAAGTTTTTCCATTAATTAGCACTTATTTATTAAATATTATGAATATGTCTTTATTATCAGGCTATGTTCCACAATCATTCAAAGCAGCAGTGATAAAACCGCTTCTTAAAAAGCACAACCTCGATCCAGAGGTTTTAGCCAACTATAGACCTATTTTTAATCTTCCGTTCCTCTCAAAGATTCTTGAGAAAGCGGTCGCAAAACAGCTGTGTGATTACTTAAAAAACAATGATTTATTTGAAGATTTTCAGTCTGGCTTTAGAACACATCATAGCACAGAGACAGCTCTGGTTAAAGTCACAAATGACATTCTAATAGCCTCAGACATGGGACTTGTCTCTATTCTTGTCTTGCTCGATCTCAGTGCTGCATTTGATACTATCGATCATGATATCTTATTGCAAAGACTAGAGCACTTAGTTGGCATACAGGGAACTGCTTTAGGCTGGGTTAGGTCCTATCTATCTGAACGCTCTCAGTTCAGTTTGTACGTGTTAACGATGAATCTTACACGCAAACCAAAGTTAGCCATGGAGTGCCACAGGGTTCAGTGCTCGGACCTATTTTGTTCACATTATATATGCTTCCGTTCGGCAATATTATAAGGAATCATTCTGTAAACTTTCATTGTTATGCGGATGATACTATATTTATCAATCAAGCCTGATGAAATTAATCATCTAAATTCAATTCAAGACTGCCTTAAGGACTTACAAACGTGGATGACCTTACATTTTTTGATGTTAAACACGACCAAAACTGAAGTTATTGTACTTGGCCTGAAGAATCTGCGAAACAAATTATCTAAAGATATACTAACTATGGATGGCATTAATTTGGCCTCCAGTGAGACTGTAAGGAATCTTGGTGTTATATTTGATCTGGATTTATTTCAAATGACCGCTTACTTCCATCTACGTAACATTGCAAAAATCAGGCATATCTTCCCTCAAAACGATGCAGAGAAACTAGTCAATGCATTTGTTACTTCAAGGCTGGATTATTGTAACTCCTTATTATCAGGGTGTACCAAGAAGTCAGTCAAGTCACTTTCAAATCAAATCAAATCAAATCAAGTTTTATTTATATAGCACATTTAAAAGCGATTTTTGGTCGAGCCAAAGTGCTGTACATGCAATAAAAAACACTTATAATCACAATAAAAGACAATAATTTACAACAGATATATAACAAACACAGGGAATAGTCAGGAGTCGTGCTCCGCTCTGACTAGAAGGCCTGAGAGAAGAAGTGAGTCTTTAGTGAGGATTTAAAAACCCCTAGGGTCTGGGCCGACCTCACGTGGAGGGGCAGAGTGTTCCAGAGCCTGGGGCCAGCTGCTGCGAAGGCTCGGTGCCCTCGGGTTTTGAGCCTGGTCTTGGGCACTACCAGCAGCAGATGGTCAGCAGACCTTAAAGCTCTGGCTGGGGTGTAGCGCTGGAGGAGTTCAGCTATATAGGCCGGAGCCAGCCCATTTAGTGCTTTAAAAACAAATAAAAGGATTTTAAAATCAATTCTGTACCGAACTGGAAGCCAGTGCAGTGAGGCCAGAATTGGGGTGATGTGGTCACGCTTTTTATGGCCAGTCAGCAAACGTGCAGCTGCGTTCTGGACTAGCTGCAGGCGTTTAATTGATGCCTGGTCCATACCCATATACAGAGCGTTGCAGTAGTCCAGTCTCGAGGTCACAAAGGCGTTAATAACCCTTTCCAGGTCTTTAAAAGATAAATACGACTTGGTTTTGGCCAAAAGTCTTATTTTAAAAAAGCAGGATTTGACTACGCTGCTGACCTGCTTGTCGAAATTAAAAGTACTGGAGAAGGTCACCCCAAGGTTCGTGACCGAGGGGAGGATGTTTTGTTGGAGGGAGCCCAGAATATCAACCTGGGAGGCTGGAGGTTGGGGTCCAAAAAAGATGACCTCAGTCTTGCTTTCGTTGAGGTTTAGAAAGTTTTTGCTCAGCCAGGATTTGATCTCAGTTAAGCAGTCCATCAACTGTTGTAATGAGTGTGTGACACTTGCTTCGAGAGGGAGATATATCTGTACATCGTCGGCGTAGCAGTGGAAGGGAATGTTATGTTTTGTGAGAATTGAGCCTAGGGGCAGTAAGTACAGTAGGAAAAGGATGGGGCCCAGAATCGAGCCTTGGGGAACCCCACAGGTAAGAGGGGCTTTTGCAGAGGAGAAGGCACCTAGCTGCACAGCGAAGCTACGGTCTGTCAGGTAGGACCTGAACCATGCAAGGGCAGAGCCTGTGATGCCAGCGGACTGTTCAAGCCGTGACAACAGGATGCTATGGTCCACAGTGTCAAAAGCAGCTGTCAGGTCTAACAGCACCAAGACAGCTGGGCTACCTGAGTCGGCGGCTAGGAGCAGATCATTAAAAACTCTTAAAAGGGCTGTTTCAGTGCTGTGCATGGGTTTGAAGCCAGACTGAAACTTTTCGTGGATTCCATGCGTGGTTAAAAAAGACTGCAGCTGGGCGTAGACTACTCTCTCCAGGGCTTTTGATAAAAAAGGTAGCTGGGAAATGGGCCTAAAATTTTCGAGAAAGGAGGGGTCGAGATGTTTCTTTTTAAGTAATGGCTTAACCACGGCATGTTTGAAGGCAGCAGGGACACATCCTGAGCTAAGGGAGGTGTTTACAATTAATAAAATACTTGCTCCAACTGAATCTAAAACGTCTCTGAGAAGGCGAGAGGGAATGCTATCTGAGGTGCAGTTTGTCGGCCGCAGGTGCTTGACCACATCCGAGAGAGAAGAGAAGGATACAGGCTCAAAGTGGTCGAGGACAGCAGGGCACAGAAAGGGAGCAGGATCTGGGGTAGCACTAGTGTGAGCTAGCCTAAGAGCAGATACCTTTTCAATACAAAATTTAAGAAACTTATCACAGAGAGTAGTCGATGGCACAATAGAAGAAACATCACAGGGATTAATGATCGAGTTGAGGACATTAAAAAGAACCTGAGGTTTATGGCTGTTTTTGGAGATTAACAGAGAGATGTGCTCTGTTTTGGCTGCTTTGACTGCCGTCTGGTAGTCAGACAGGGAAGCACGAAGGATTTCTAGGGAGACATGGAGTTTATCCTTTTTCCATTTTCTCTCTGCACGCCTGCAAGCGCGTCTGAGAGCACGAGTACAGACATTGAGCCACGGCTCTGAGAGCACTTTTGTGCGTCTAAGTGTAAAAGGAGCAACAGAATCCAGTGTTAGTGTGCATGTAGAGTCAAACATGGAGATAAGCTCATCAGCATTAAAAGCACAGTTCACATCTAATTTACAGATCGGAGAAGCATTAAAAACATCAGAGAACTGTGAGGCAGTCAAGGGGTTAATCGAACGCACACGACGCGCAGGGGCACGTGATTCGACTCCTGCGGAAGGGATGGAGGTTGTAAACAGAACCGGTAAATGGTCTGAGATACGCGTTGCTGCACATATTTCATCAACAGATACAGACAGTCCAAACGATAATACTAAGTCCAAAGTGTGTCCTTTTTCATGTGTTGGGCCAGCCACGGACTGAACGAGACCAAAAGAATCAAGGAGATTTAAAAAGTCCCTAACCAGAGGTTTGGACTCACAACACACATGGACATTGAAGTCTCCGGAGATCAAAACACGATCATAATTCACCATGATCCCGGACAGAAAGTCAGAAAAGTCATTTATGAAATCCTTATTGTGCTTTGGCGGACGATACACAACTGCGCAGAGTATAGGCGAGGCCGGGTTCAGTTCAAAGAGCTGCAACTCAAAGCTAGCATAGCTAGTGACATGGTGTAGCAATCGGCACTGGAGGCTAGCTCTAAACACCGAAGCTATGCCCCCGCCATGGCCGGTGGCACGGGGGGAGCTAAAGAATGTACAATCAGGAGGAAGAAGATCAAAGAATGATGTGTACTCGCCAGCGTGTGCCCAGGTCTCCGTCAGGAACATGAAATCCAGCAGTATCAACTCCAGTGAGGGTCTGAGGTGGAGGAGGGCTTGGCGATCATAGACGAGCAGAGCAGAGACATTCTGACAAACATAAAACAGAAACAGGATAGCTATAGGTAGACAGCTGAGCGAGCGGCGAGCCGACACAGGCGCCATCTTGAATCACGTCACGTCACGTCACGATTACCTGTCAAGGGTCAGGGGTCGAGAGCAGGGGTCGCTTTAGCTGATTCAAAATGCTGCAGCTCGTGTAGCTCAGAGTTAGGAAAAGGGACCACATTACTCCTGTTCTGGCTGCCTTACACTGGCTCCTTATAGAACACAGGATATAATTTAAAATTGATGGGCAGGCGCCATCTTACCTTAAATAACTCATTATACCCTACTGTCCTATTAGGGCATTGCGTTCCAAGAATGCAGGGTTGTTGGTTGTTCCTAGAGTCTCTAAAAGTACAATGGGAGCCAGAGCGTTTTCTTATCAAGCTCCACATTTGTGGAATCAGCTTCCAGTTTGTGTTCGGGCGGCAGACACCCTATCCGTTTTTAAGAGTGCGCTAAAGACCTTCCTTTTTGATAAAGCTTAAAGTTAGGGCTGATTAGATTCAGCCCCTAGTTTTGCTGATATAGGCTTAGTTTGTCCGGGGACATCTTACTTCTTCCTTCTCTCTGTCTATACCTGTGTACTCTCATGTTCCGATTAACCCAGCTTCCCCAAATGTCTTTCTTTTTGGTGTCTATATACGCTGGGATCCGGAGACATGGATGATCCTGCGCTCCTGTGTCCTGGATCGCGAGCCCTGGATCGCGAGTCGTGGCTGTAGTCCTGGATCATAGGTCCTGGATCTTGAGTCGTGGCTGTGGTCCTGGATCATAGGTCCTGGATGGATATCCTCGTGGATTCATCTTCCTATTATACACACATGCATTTCCAAACATTTGGACTACGTATGTTGCGAATGTATTATCTTTTCAATTTACACACGGCATATATTACACGTCAGTCCATCCTGGGAGAGGGATCCCTCCTCTGTTGCTCTCCCTGAGGTTTCTCCCATTTTTCCCTTTAAACTGTGGGTTTTCTCCGGAAGTTTTTCCTTGTACGATGTGAGGGTCTAAGGACAGAGGGTGTCGTATTGTCATACTGATATTCTGTAAACACTGTGAAGACCACTGAGACAAATGTAACATTTGTGATATTGGGCTATATAAATAAACATTGATTGATTAATTGATTGATCTATGCCACAATTTTAGTCGCGGATTTTGTTAAACTAATACGTTTGCGCTGTGGACCAACACTATAAATTAACGGGGAAGGGGGTAGCAATAAAGATAACACACACATAATCTGAAATAACAACTCATATTTCTCACATCAAATGACATCAAAACGCATTTTAATGGCCAAACTAACCTTAATATAGGCATTTTCCACCGAGAATAAAACGAAGTTCGGCCATGTTTTTTTTTTCTGCAGGGAGAAATATGAAGATCACGTGACAGACGCCAGCCATTGGAATGAATGGTGTAAAAAAACTTAGGGATCTTACAATTTCATAGGCGTTTTTGTAGAAATACTACGTCCCAAGTTGTGGACCAACGTAGTTATTACACGTTTTTTTGTGAGACTGGGTTGGAATATCAAGTCCATACACCCCTCCTCCCTCTCCTCCCTACTAGCTGACACCATCACTGACTCCACCGTCACCCAGAATGTGCCCCCTACTGACCTGGTCAACACCAGAGATGGGGTCATTCCTAAAAAAAAGTAATATATTACATATTACTTTAAAAAAAAGTAATATATTACACTACTTCGTTACTCTCTACATAAAGTAACTTGTTACTTTACTCGTTTCTTTACTCGTTACTTTACTCGTTACTTTACTCGCAGGGCCGGCCTGCCCCTCCCTGCAGGCAGATCACGCAGACTGCTAAAGTTTCAAATGTTCTCTTTAGTTCAGTTTCCATTGTCGCATGAGACTGATCCAGATAGCTCCTGAATGTTTTCCTATCTGACCATGGCTGTCCTCTGTCTCCTGCTATCTGTATATTTTGCGCAGTCTATCTCTGCTCACGCTGTTGAGTCGGCGTGTTCTCCTACGTGTTGGCCATGTGTTGCACTGGAACCAGACTGGAGCACACCGCAAAGACTTAATGTAATATATTACACTACTTCGTTACTATCTACATAAAGTAACTCGTTACTTTACTCGCAGAGCACGTACGAACTGCGCATGCGTGAGTGGCAATAACTCTACTTACCAGCAGGCGGCGGTAGTGTGTATTCGTCATTCAAAACAGGCAACAACCAGAAAACAGAAGAAGAACAGACTACGTGATATAAACAAACAACAAATAGCTGTGCGTTAGCTTCACCTTAGCATGTGTTCTTTGCAGGTGTTTGTTGAGGTTTGATTATGACTGGTTTTAGTAAGTAACGAAGTAACGCATGTCGGGGCAATGTTAGTAACTGTAGTGTGATTACTGAATTATAAAAGTAGCGCATTACACTACTCCGTTACCGACAAAAGTAATATTATTACACCGAACTCTGGTCAACACCTACAACAATGCTCTCCTCCTGTCTCAACCAACTCGCTCCAATAACAACCCAGTATGTCTCTTTCACTCACTCGGCCCCCTGGTACACCGATCATCTCCGTTGCCTCAAAGCGAAAGGCCAGCTCGAAAGACATGCTAAACAAACTGGTCTCACTATCCACAAAGACATTTATAGACTGCACCAACAGCAGTACAAAGATGCCCTCAACAGTGCACGCTCCTTCCACTACTCCTCTGTAATACAATCTGGCAGCAATAACCCAAAGTCCCTTTTTTCAACTATTAACAAGCTCCTCAACCCCATGGATAATATCTCCAACTCCTTCACCACCTCAAAGTGTGAATCATTCCTCTCATTCCTCCAAAGCAAAATTGAAATAATACACAGCAAAATAGCCAACTCCTCCGTCTCGTCCACCACCCATCCTTTTCCGGAACCTGCCTACACTCCTCCTTGCAGGCATCCTTTTACAGCCTTCAGACAAATTACCTCACTGGACATAGTTGTCCAAGTCACCGGCATGAATACCTCAACTTCCATCCTGGACCCCATGCCCTCCACCCTTGTCAAGGCCTGCCTCCCCCAACTCACTCATCTTATCACCACAGTCATTAACTCCTCTCTGTCCACTGGACTCGTCCCCCCTGATCTGAAACTTGCGGCTGTCACTCCCATACTCAAAAAACCTGGTCTCAACCCTGATTCCCTCAATAACTACCGGTCCATCTCTAACCTCTCATTCCTGTCAAAAATTCTGGAGCGAACTGTTGCCTCCCAACTAAAATCCCATCTGGACTGCAATAACCTTCATGAACCTTTTCAATCTGGTTTCCGTACTCACCACAGCACAGAATCTGCCCTACTCAAGGTGACCAACGACATTCTCCTCTCTGCTGACTCTGGTTCCCTCTCAATTATCATTCTCCTTGAACAGCCACATTTGACACGATCAACCATTCCATCCTCATCAACCGCCTCCAGTCTTCCATTGGCATTACCGGTACTGCCCTCTCCTGGTTTAAATCCTATCTCTCTGACAGACATCAATTCATCTCCATTAACAACTCCAAATCCCCCACATTCCCCGTCAATCATGGCGTCCCTCAGGGTTCTGTACTTGGTCCCCTTCTGTTCATCATCTACATCCTCCCAATTGGACAAATTCTCCGTCAACACCAACTCCAGTTCCACTGTTATGCTGATGACACACAGCTCTACCTCTCAACAAAATCAATTTGTCCAACCACACACTCCCAGCTCAGCACCTGCCTCACTGACATTAAAATGTAGATGCAAAACCATTTTCTAAAACTTAACTGTGACAACTCGGAACTTATAATCATTGGCCCAAACTCACTTACCCGCTCAACCCAAGATGTTTCTCTTACCATCGATGGCTCCATTGTCAATCCCTCCACTCACATCCGTAATATCATCCTCACTTTCCTCCCTCACGTCAACCAGGTCACAAAAAACGCTTTCTTCCATTTAACAGTGATGCAAATCACGCCTCCCGCTTTTTAAAGCTGGTTTGGGTGACTTGTGTAATTCGTGGAGAACCGAATAGTTTTTGTATGGGGGGGGGGGGGGGGTTTGGAGTCCGTCAGTCCGACTCCAAACCCCCCCCCCCCAAAACGAAAACTCTTCGGTTCAACTTCTCACTTCAAAAAAGAAGAAGAAATCTAGACCGCAAAATAATTAAACAAGCGAGTGCCTGTTTTTCCTGGCCAAGGACAGGTTCCTTGAACACAACACGATCGTAACGTGTCTTCACGTGGTATATGTCTCGTCTGAAAGGAGTGTAGACTCGAGCAGTGGTTCCCAAACTTTTTGTGCCCAAGGCACACCAAAGGACAAGTAAAAATCTCAAGGCACACCTATTGTGCAAAATAGCCCTTATAACACGTGTTATCACTCATATCATGTAAAATATCTGTAAATGTGCATAATTATTTACTAATGCCAAATAAAATGTGACAAAGACAATTATATTACTCATGAAATATTTATTAACGAAATATGTCAGAAATTAATTTGAAACTTTATCAAATTAGGCTTCATCAAAGCAGCAACACACTCATTTAAACCAGACAGGTCACAACATTAAAAATGAGGCAAAGGAAACTCAGCAGATATTCAGCACAGAGAACTGTCAATGCAAGGAAGCTGCACTGCATGGTCCTGAACTACAAATTAGAAATGTAACATTTCAGCAATCAGCATTGAAACATGTGCTATTGTAAATATTTTGCCGACTTACAAATTAGTGAGATACATGTGCCTGTCGGGGCGCGCAGAATTTTTTAATCCTTGGTGGCACTGAGGAGAGGGCCACTCGCAAGTCCTCTTCAACAGAGAGCCGTGACCTCCTGTTGTTCTTCATGTAAACCAGAGTAGAGAATGCCAACTCCAGAGATGGAGTCGTTACTAACATTTTTTAATATATTACCTTTTTTTTTAAAAAGTAATATATTACACTACTTCGTTACTATCTACATAAAGTAACTCGTTACTTTACTCGCCGAGCACGTACGAACTGCGCATGCGTGAGTGGCAATAACTTTCCTTACCAGCAGGCGGCGGTAGTGTGTATTTGTCATTCAAAACAGGCAACAACCGGAAGACAGAGAAGAAGAACAGACTATGTGATATAAACAAAAAAGCATGTGTTCTTTGCAGGTGTGTGTTGAGGTTTGACGTGGTGTTTACAGCAGTGGATAACAGCTTCTGGCCTGGACACAGTTTGCACCTCACCGTCACATTCCTGTCTATTCTTCGGACGAACTCAAAATAATCGAAAGTTATCGCTGACTCAGCCATGTTTATGCAGCACTGCACGTTGAGATGTGGACGCGCAAGTCGCGCAGATTACGTACATATAAACCTACAAAGTACTGAAATAGTAAATTAAAAAATAATTATTTTTGTGTGGTTGTATATTGCAATAATAATAGGTTGTCACAAAATCCCACGGTACACCCGGACTTGCCTCACGGCACACCGTTTGGGAACCACTGGACTATAGTGCTGACGGAGAGCACCGGAACGCTGCTCCAGCTCTTCAAATATTGCAGTACCCATAAGGAGCCGTACACATGCCGCAGTTTTTGCGTGGCTGTGTCTTTAGTTGTAAACACAGTGGCGATCTGTTGTTATTAGCATCTGGTTAGCTAGCTATGCTAACGAATTTAAAGAGCTTTTCTACAACCAGGTGGTAGAGAGCTCTCTCCTGAGAGGCTCAAATAACCTCAGCTCAGTGAGGTTAAGGCACACCTTGATATGATCAGTATAGTTATTAATGAGACATTAATGAAAAACAGGTATAAAATACTATATGACAGTAACAAAAAACTTGTTAAAATAACAAGAATATAGTTTAAAAGGGGAGTGATTTGTAAAATATCCAAAAAGAAAAATCTGCTTACAGTTCTGTTTCATATGGGTTATGAAAGATGGAGCCATAGATCTCTTCATTTTGCTCTCAGAGTGCACCAGATTGATGCTTTCAACTTCAATATTTAAAAAAAAATAGAGGAGGTTCGGTTTTTTTTCTACTTCGAATAGTTCTCTCTTTTTTCACCATACCTGTGTTTGTAATCGCTTTGAGCACCAGGAAAAGCGCTTTATAAATGTAATGTATTATTATTATTATATATGCTCCGTCCAAACTCACAACAACGTCATACAGACATAAATAAAGCAGTGACTGTATTCGCCTTGACACAGACAGTCTGTGGTTTGTACTTGTTTAACTTTTGTCTAGTTTCTGAATAGATATGAGGAGCTGTGAGCTCTGAGTGCTAACAGCTAATGGCTGATGTTGGTTTTCTGGTTCTGGTTCTGTCCGCGTCTCTGCATTGACTTTACATGTAATCGCGCCGCCCCCAAACATCTTCTCGCGTCCGGTGTGAACGCACCATAATGGTTTATTTTTCTAATAAACCTTGCATTGGGTTGGTCACACAATTCATTCTCTTGTGCTTTGTTCTATCTGAATTATGATAAGGAGTTATAACAAACTATTTAGTTGTGCTATCTTACAATTGATTGTACGATATCACAACTAAATAGTATTAATACTGTAGTAAATGTGAGGTAGGCTAAAGTGTGTCGCCTATGTAACCGGTTATAATTCGAAGTGGCGATGAGGTCTTCAAATGTATGGAAAGGGTCTTAAAAAAGGTCTTAAAAGGTATTCAATTTGACCTCAGGATTCCTGCACATCGTTAGCCTAATAGCATAATTGCCCAAGTCATATTTGAATGTTTTTGGAAAACAAGGAAAAGTGCCCTGCAAAAATGCCTAAGTCAAAGCGATGACTTAGGCAGATAGTGATTTTGGACTCTAAAATGCATTCTGATAGGCTGTGGACATAGGCAATAAGGCAGGGTGATGCAGCAGTGGTAGGAGAGTAAAGTTAGGCAGATATCACAATTTGGCCAAAAAATGACTTAGGCAATTATGCTATTAGGCTAACGATATACCCTGAATAATATGATTACATTATCCAATCATTTGGATGTGTGAATCTATTAAAACTCAAACGGATAAAAACCTATGCAAGGAACACTACTGGTCTTCTTTGGGGTCTCACTCCATTGAGAAATAACTGCTCAATCAACTGAAGCAAAAAGGACAACCACATGATGAAGTTATTGAACGCTTTCTCAAAAAAGACCGACTTATAGACTTTATTTACAAGTGACTGGTGAGTGGTTATTATTCGCTCCAGAGTGACGTGAGTGCACGATGACACAAGTGTAATAGTAGATTACTTTATTGATCAATTTGGGACATTTTCGTGTGCATTTAACCCACCCTAATCGCGCCTGTGTGTCATGATATGTGCATTGTTTGAGTATGGCTGCGTTAGCTGGAACAGAAGTATGTATGTGGTTTACAAAGGCCCTGTCTAAAGCCCCACGGTACGCCACTGTATTTAATGAACATCATTTCGTTTTTTTTAAACTAGATGGGTGATTTTAAATGTAAATGGCCAACTATACTTTATGCAGAACCTGCATTTGTTGCTGTCCTCCACCATACTGGAGTCTATGCGTTACATTACCTCAGACTGCACTCATATTCAACTCTGCTCTGTCCCCACCACCCTTCTGAGGCTACAACTGGATCTGACTGGACAGTCGGTGAAAACGGAAACATTCTACACTGTGATCCTAAGCCATTTCAGTCTCCAATGTTGTCACTTTACACAAAATACACTTTAACAGGCTACGGCACTGGGACTATCAGAGGGATCTTTAATGGTGTGTCTCTTCCTATTGATGTGGATAGTTGTGGTGCAGGCCTACCCGACAGGCCGGTCTGCTATCCCCAGAGCGTCCAGCTCATTGTTAGGTTTCACATTCCTGCAGAAAAACACAAACAAACACACACACACTTTCTGTTGCATATGGGATTTAGAAAGCAGATATGTGAAAAGGATGCTGTGTGTGTGTTTGGGTGTGTTTGTGTGTGTTTGTCTGTGTTTGTGTGTGTGATCCTTGCAAGTGCATGAACACATATACATGAATGTATGGAGATCATCTTCTTGACCTGATTTCCCCCTCACATAGACATTGATTTCTTACTCACAGCAAGCTGTACATAGTCTGTTGTATGACTCGTTATTTGAAATATGTGGTGTTGAAGTCTAACAGTCTGTTTTCATATTTGTGAATTAGCCGACTATAAATTCAAACTTTTCAGAGAGAACCAGCCCTATATCCGACACAAGCTTAGAGACACGTATGTAATCATATTTTAAAAATATGTATTTTTTTCTGATCTGTACCCAGTTTAATTTGTTCTTTAAACTACTTCCTGTTTATGCAAATTCCTATTTGACTGATGTATACTGGTGTACCTGATTACATGATGAAGTTTCACAGCTCATATTATGCAATTTCATGAAGTAAAACAGAGTCATGTCAAACCTCTCTGCTCTCTTAGGTTGTTTTGTTTTTATTCAACACTTCTTGGTCACCATTTAATCGCTTCATATTATTAATTACATTGTTCTCAAAAAATACAATGTCCCTCAGAGGTAAGATGGGCACAATAAATTATTCTGAGATAGAAAAGATCACCTGTCAAAAGTATTGAGGAACATGAGGGAACTAGAAAATATGAGTTATTTAATAAATGATTGAATGAATAAAAAGGAGATCTCCTGAAGGCTTCAGGTAGTTTGTGGGAAAGGGCTGGAGAGGGAAAGAGAGGAGAGAGTGACCACAAATGGAGAAAAACAAGTATACTCCGACTGAAAGCAGGACAGAGTGGCGTGACATTGATTGATGTCTGAGCGCTCTCCCTGATTCGCTGATTAAAGCCATCAATCTATATGCAGAAAAGGTGTCCGATGCAAATGGGCCCAATCAGGCAGGACAAAATGGTTTTGTCAGGAAGTTATGGAAATGGCTCTAGGTAAGGCGTAGAGAGCGCGGCGAGCAGGCGGGATCTGACGGGATCTGACGCCGCGATGCTCCAAATTAGGAGATTACATGCTCACCGCCCTGCCGCTTGGTCCTGCTCTGACGCCCAAATTGTTCTGCCATTCTTTCTTTTCTTTGCTTAGCGGTCAAAGCCCTGTTGCAGCATACGCTTCACTACACAATGCAATTGCCCGGACCACTTCAGCTGCAGCTACAGTATGGGGGAACGAGGGAGGTGTTTAAGAAATAAAACATTGTCTGCTGCCTCCAGACATTACAGGGGTCTACCTCTGGAATTAGTCAACAGTACTTTATACGTAGATAGTGTAATGATGTGTCACGTTTGACCTTTCTTATCCAGTCACATACGGGGAAGGCCTTGTGCAGTCTTCAGGAAGCACATTTGTAAAGTTGAGCGCTGAGTGTCCCACTCGCAGCTCATTTGAATAGAAGACGAATAAGAAAGAAAAAAGGTACATTTGTTGTCAGGGAAGGCATTTCTCTTAAGAGCAGAGAGAAAAAAATGAATCACCTCTGAAGGCGTCAAGCCGTTAATTCCAGATGGGTCCTGTTTTTTCGTTTTTTTAGGGGGGGTTCTTTTCCACCATTCTTGTGTTGCCTTCGTCTGCAAAGCCTGATCATTTCAATATCTCAGCCTATCTAATAACAGTCATTCCTCTGTGGATTCTCTGCCTCATCTCACTTCCCTGTCCCAGTGTGTGTGTGTGTGTGTGTGTGTGAGTGAGTATGTGTGTCATGGCCTCCATATCTCTTTCTCTCTCTCTCTCTCTCTCTCTCTCTCTCTCTATCTCTCTCTCTCTCTCTCTCTCTCTCTCTCTCTCTCTCTCTCTCTCTCTCTCTCTCTCTCTCTCTCTCTCTCTCTCTCTCTCCAGCCAATTGTGATCCGAATCTGTTTAATTAAGTAACAAATTATGTTGGCATAGTAACAGCACGCTAATGTATCATGGGAAATAGTCTGTTAGACACACAGGTTGCTTGGCAACAGCCAATGGTGGTGTGAGATGCAATGGTGACAAATTGCCTGAATGCAGATGCAGCGAGTGACGGCAGACTGCTGCGTTTGAGGGGCGTCGGGAAAAGGGAGAACAATAACATTTGCATGAAGAGATGCTGGGATGTGGAGACATTCATTTGACTTTTAATCCTCATGTAAGCAACATTCATCCCATAAAGTCAACTTCAAACATTTGCTCTAACTAAAGTTGATAAACATTGTTCTGCTTCACAAACTGGTAGAAGATGTTTGTTACTTTTGTTAAGTTATCTAAGTAAGTCATTAAGTTATCTCGGCCCGCGGCAGATAACTGGATGGCCTACCTGCCTGTCAGCCTTCCATCTCGTGCACAAACTTATCTCGTGCCCTCATTGGTCATGTGCGTGTGTGTTGGAGGAGGGCCTCTGTGAGGAACTCTGAAGGAAGGCAAGGCAAGGCAAGTTTATTTATAGAGCACTTTTCAACACAAGGCAATTCAAAGTGCTTTACAACAAATGAAAGACATTAAGAAAATGGCATTTAAAATCAGTCATTAAAAAGAAAAGCTAATAAAATAAACATTAAAAGAAGAAATACATGGATAAACAATAAAAGAAAAAATACATGGATAAAAGTTACAGTGCAGTCTAAGATATGAATAATTCAATTAAAAGCAGCGACAAAAAGAAAAGTCTTTAGTCTGGATTTAAAAGTAGTCAGAGTTGCAGCGGACCTGCAGGAAGGAGGAGATTTTGTTCGGTTGTGTACTTTCAAATGCGAGCTTACTCAAGCTGGTTTCTCCATTCTTACCTACCCTACCTTTAAGCAATGAGATACTAATCGTGTTTCATTTTTTGTCTCTATCTTCATTTTTGCTGTACTAATGTACATTTCCCCTCTGTGGGACGAATAAAGGTATTCTGATTCTGATTTTTGAAAAGCTCTGACACTTTCATTGTAATGGTTCTCAACCCAAAAAAGTTTGGAACCACTGCCCTAAACTCTACTTCAAATCCTCCACCCCTTCGTTATCATGATATCAAGATAAATCAATATGAAACATTAACTGATCAATCCTTTCTGTGCTCTGTGGATTCTTTTTTTCTTTTCCAGGACAGACTGAGCAGTTTACACCAGCAGATGTAAAAGCTTTCATGAACTGGCTATAAGTTGACTCCCTGCTGCGTTATACTGTAGCAATCAGTGGCAGAAAAGCAGCAACACTGACATTTATTCATATGAAAATGTCACTGATTATTACTCTAAAAGTTGCTAGAAAGGAGGGCAGCAGTGATAACAGCTCGCAGACAAACACATGGAGACGTCTGCAGCGGAACCACAGTGCTCTGAAGGTTTAAACATGAATCTGCTTTTAGAGACGTGGACAGTGCAGCTAGTGCGAGGACAGTAACATTATTTTGTGATGCACTTTGGTGCTCTGTTCTGTTTTTCTGATGGATTCATTTATTTACAAAATCAAGGCAACACCTGCCACAGAGTCAAATGTAAAGGCATTTTATTTCAAGAGGCCTAGCCAACAAGTGATATCCACTTTAATGGAACTGTTGCTACATAACTAATACATGTTAATAACTAGTGTGTCAAATAGGCCACTCTCACCAGTATGTTAGTGGTCCAGTAAGCTCCACACCTTAGATTTCTATAATGTCCTAGTGTTCAGCTCCAGCTGATGCACAGTGGAACTACTTTTATACATTCACTGATGTTATGGGAAAATATGTGAGTTAAAAAAAACACGTTTTCGGGGCATTAAAACATTGTCAAGTTTAGCATAAACATACCATGTCAGATAATTACTTTCAATTATAACATATTAATATCATGCAGATTGGCTTTTAAATGATGGAATTGTAATCTTTATATGTCTCTTAACACAAGGCGGAATACATTTCTATGTATTTGACATTTCACCTTCCTGTCTGCTCACACCTGGGACATGGTTATGTTAATAATAGATTCTGGTGATATTTCAATTGTACGCTCATCTGAACTTCAGGACAATCACTATCTATCACATTCCTCCTTACACCACAGCCCCGGATATCATCCCATTAACTGTAATGTGAAGACACAAATTTAAAAGAGGAAAGCACAGCTTTGACAGGACTCTAATTCTAAACAGCCCCAGTTCCTCATGACAATTGTCACACTGAGTGTGTGGGGCCATTTCCATTTGCGACAAAGATGTTTGGTGTAATGCATATGGTTGATATGTTGTCTCTCTCCAGTGCACAGTTCTATCATAAACCCCAGCGGTCCTAACGAATGGCGCACTCACCGGACTATGTGGTTACTTGATGAAAGTTATTCATCACATTTGAATTATTCTAATCAATTTACTGTCAGGCTAACTGCTGCGGCCGCCACAGTGACGCCGCCGTCAAGCACCGTTTGGTTGCAGCTCGGCGCTGCCCGTGAAATTTATACTTTCCATAAGTACTCGTAAAACCTTCAAAGCATGACTGAGTGGGGAGATCACCCCCACCCCGACATCCTAGTCAAGACGACAGCTGCTGACAACAAAGTCACTCACAGACAAATAGACAAAATGATGTACAGAGCTCTCCAATAGCAGAACAACAGCTTGCACACACAATAAAAAGCAGTCGTTTTTTTCCCTCTTCAAGCACACAAATAAAGACGTTTAAGAACGAGATCTCAATCGCCAGTTACAGCGGGACACAAGGTTGTTCCACACACAGGATCAGAACAGCTGAAAGCATCCCTACCTTGAGTTACTTCCTACATTTAGCAGTGAGCATGAACGCTGCTCACCCCAAAACAAGGACCCGGTCCAAACCGCCGGGACACTGAGGTCATCCGGAGGCTTTGTCTTCTGACCAGAAGTCCCCGTCACACAGGCTTTATGTTCAGTGTGGGGAAAGATGCATGTTTGATGCTCTCAGTTCTGAACAAGTTCCAATCCATTTTCAAATAAATGAATGTAACCGCGGCCACACACACGGCCTAAAGTTTAGCTGTTCTACTGATCAAAGTTGCCCTCTGACTCAACTTTGAACAAACAGCAAAAACTCCACAGATTCAATTAGAAAGAAACACGATACAGTTGGCAGTCAACAAAAAGGCCTAAGACAAGGATTTCCCCCAAGATGACATTTATTATCAAATAGACACATTTACAAACAATATTTTAAATCAGTAAAAACAACAACAATTTATTAGGAATGCATCTACTATGCTATTTAAAATGGTATCCAGCGTATAAAAACCGACTAAATGAGTGCAGACAGTTGGGAGGGGGAAACAAGCAGGTCCAATCTGAATACGACTCACCGCCACTCACACGTGCACTGTACAGACACAGCAACTGAAAAGAAAGTGATGAATTAAGTAAACTGCAAAATTAACTAAACACACGCACACATAAGGGGCAGTGAAGTGCACGTGTGAGTGGCGGTGAGTAGTATTCAGATTGGACCTGCTTGTTTCCCCCTCCCTACTGTCTGCACTCATTTAGTCGGTTTTTATACGCTGGCTACCATTTTAAATAGCATAGTAGATGCATTCCTAATAAATTGTTGTTGTTTTTACTGATTTAAAATATTGTTTGTAAATGTGTCTATTTGATAATAAATGTCATCTTGGGGGAAATCCTTGTCTTAGGCCTTTTTGTTGACTGCCAACTGTATCGTGTTTCTTTCTAATTGAATCTGTGGAGTTTTTGCTGTTTGTTCAAAGTTGAGTCAGAGGGCAACTTTGATCAGTAGAACAGCTAAACTTTAGGCCGTGTGCGCGGCCGCGGTTACATAAAGATAAAGTATTACAAGTTTAAACCTGGTAACACTTGCACACAGCTGTCAATCTAAAAGCCTTTAACACTGGAGCTCTACAGTTTCTCCCCTGAGATTTCATTCCACATGGTTATTTCTTTAAATCCAGTGCAGACTCAAGTCAGACTTGTATGGCTTTACAAATTATAAATATATATAAAATCTACGAATTAAAAAAAATGGCTGCCTCAACAACAATTAATGGTTGTTTGTACTATTAGAGTAGAGTACAGATAGTTATATTATACATCATAATTATATAATATATTATTCCATATAATAACTAGATATAAACAGTATGAGCAGGATTAGCAGTATTAAACGGTAACAGTGTTGAATTTATTTCATCTCTTATGCACAAAGGCCCTTAAATGATTTTGATAAAACATGGAGAGGGGAGCGTATGCTCATGAAACGGCTGCTTACTGAGCACTGAAGCTGGGCCTCGTGTATTTACTTGATGTAAGGTTAATGGGAACAATATCAACAGTGTGATGTCCAGTCTTTGTAACTTTCAGCTAGTCTTCAGGTTTGTTCTTTAACAGAAAGGGAAAAGGGACCGTGGAAAGGATCGGGTTCATCATGTGATCTACATCCAAATGGTCGGTACATAGTCCATCAGAGAAACAGAGGAATCCTAAAGGTTCTTAAAGAGAGTGATTTTTTGTGGTCAATCAGTCTCAGGAGAGGCAGGGCAGACCTGTTTGGGCTCATTTTAAACTAAAAAGCCGCTCAGTCTCATTAATTCAAAGTAAATCTCTTTTGTAGAGCCAGATTTCAAAATCAACATCAAAACGAGGAGGACGGCAGCTCTGCTTTTATCTAAAGTGTGGGATGTAACCTCCTCCCCCAAAGGTGAAATAAGATTGTCACTCTGATGCGTCCGCTCCCCTTTTGATGAGCTGGGGAATAAATATGCAGAAAAGGGGGCTTCCTGGTGGAGGAAGAAGGGAGAGAAAAAAAGAGGCAATCAAGGATAGCAGCGGTCCCCGGCTGGACGATAAATCTCTGTCTGTTTCAATCGCCGCTGTGGCCGAAACGGTGTAAAATTCGAGCAGGGATGTCATCAATTTCTGTTAGCTTCTCTGTCCTCTTCTGTGCCGGTCGGCGGGCAGCCGTGATGGATTGATTTTGTCACTTGTGCTCAGTTCACAGTATGTTAACATGGAAGGGCAGAGTTGGGTTATGGAGAGAGGGTTATTAGTAGCTGGGCTGCGGTTGGACTTCTCTCTCTATTCCTTTGAAGGTCTCTCACTCCCTCTCCCATCCCTGTCACACTGCCTTACACTCAATATACTCGCTTGCCCATTTATCACACCTCATTCCCTTCCACATCTGCATCCATTTCATCCCTGCGCACCCCGATCCCTCCCCTCTTATCTCTGCAGAACTCTCCTATCTCACCCAACTGTCTCCACCTGCACCACCTGACCTGTCAGCCTGTTCCTCTCCTCCGCTACATGTGTCAACTGTCACCTCATTCCTATATATTTCATATATTTATACTACTGTTAACCATACCCCCCTTCTCTCAAATCAGTCGGACCCTGAACGGATAAGGCCGTTAAAATAAACACTAACTCTGTGACTGTTAGAAGTCTGAGCCCAGCTTTTCTGTCACTTGTCGAATAGATTTGAGTCCAGTCGGGTAATTTTGGGACGTGTTGATGTGTGACTGCCTATCAACTGCTAATCAAATTGTTTTGTCAGGTCTATCAATTTAAAGTAATCCAATTACAACAGAATAGGGCAAAAGGTGATAGAAAATAGGGTGAGCCAGATTTTTCTTCTGCGCATCAGAAGCTAACAACAATCCCCGCCGATACCGGTGGCAGAATACTTTTTAGAATACTTTCTTTTTCCATAACAGATGGGTATGTTTTGGTGAACAGGAGACACGTATTTTACTGTTTTAATGGCTTATCAGGAGCACAAACACAACATCTTGGTGTCATTCTGGACAGCTCCCTCTCATCTGCACCCCACATAAAAAACATCACCCGGACTGCATTCTTTGTACTGTCTTAAAACCTTTCCTTAGAATATATTATGAATTGTAAGGTGTCCTTGGGTGCTTTGAAAGGCGCCCCTAAATAGAATGAATTATCATTATTATTTATTATCTGAAACGATGTAATAACTTTTAAAACTGTTTCCAGTCACTTGCCCCATGCATTCAGCAGCAGCAGGCCATTCACTTTGATTGTATCCCATTATAAATGTCATAATTTCGACAATAAAGAAATGCTACATAAATGTTATCTTGCACATTTTATCTAACCATCTCCGTTTCTAACTTTCAATATATTTTAAAAGAGATCTCTCTCTCTTTCTCATCTGCGTGCGGGGGCGGGGCCTCACAGACACGCTGCATCTCTCTCTCGCTCACTGACATGCTGCAGCGCCGTGCAGTGTGCACACAGTTCTGCCGGTAATTAATATTACATTTTGTGAGGAAACTTTTCCACCAATAATTCCAATAAGTATTCCAAAATGTATTCACTTCAGGTTTACGAAAGTAACTGTAATCAGATTACTCGTTTTTCAAATGTAACGCCAACTGAATACACTTGATTTTTGTATTCTGATTACGTAACGCCGTTACATGTATTCCGTTACAACCCAACCCTGTGTATATCTCTCCGGACTGTCCACCAGCAGATAAAAAACACCCACCTCTCCGCCTCTTCCAAGGGACGAGGGAACCGTGCGGCAGAGTTTCCGTTGACATTGTTTTTCTTCTGACAGCCCAGCAGCAGGAGAGGTGGGGAGAGGGAGATGTGGGGAGAGGGGCTATTTCATCGTTATCAGAAAATGATCGTATAGATCGCTGCTAGATGAGGGCAGTGGGGTCTCTTCTTGGAGTCTGGCTTTTTTTTAAAAACCAAAGTTCATTAGTGAACTTTGAGCCATCATTTATTTTGCAGGGAGCACTCTGCCTCTCTCACGTTATTATGGCGCGCGCCGGAACCAACAATCAGTTTTTACCGTACATGAGTTCGGTTCAGAGGACAAAACACATACAACATTAATTAAACTCGATATTTGTTCACTTGAATTTCACTTTGAATTCTTGGATATTCTCAATGGGTGAATACATTTTTTTATAATAATAATACAATTTATATTTTTTAAATGACACCGAAGCTTTCTCAGGGTGGGCCAATGAGTAAACTGGGTGGGCCTGGCCCTATGGTGGCTACGCCACTGGTCCACACAGAAATGCCAGCTTCCATCCTTCTTTTTGACCAGTACAATGCCCTCCAAATTTGTTAAAGAGAGCCTCCCTGCCATCTCCCAACTCATCGCCACCATCATTAACTCCTCCCTCAGATCTGGATCAGTTCCCCCCTCTCTCAAACTGGCTGCTGTCACACCCATTCTCAAAAGACCTGGACTCACACCTGACATCATGTCCAACTTCCGGCCCATCTCAAATCTCCCCTTTCTGTCCAAAATACTTGAACGTGTCGTTGCCTCACAACTTAAAGCCCACCTCAGCTCCAATGATCTCTTTGAGCCATTTCAATCCGGTTTCCGATCAAAACACAGCACCGAAACAGCTCTTCTCAAAATCACAAACGACCTCCTCCTCTCCTCTGACTCTGGCAACCTTAACATCCTCATCCTCCTCGACCTCACCGCAGCATTCGACACCATCAACCACGCCATCCTGCTGTCCCTCCTCGAATCATCACTGAACATCACCGACACTGCACTCTCCTGGCTGAAATCCTACCTCACCGACAGACATCAGTTTATCAACATCAACAACTGCACCTCCTCCACTGCTCCTCTGTCCCAAGGTGTCCCCCAGGGTTCGGTGCTTGGCCCCCTCCTCTTCATCCTCTATATGCTCCCCCTTGGCAAAATAATTCGTCGCCACAACCTTCAATTTCACTGCTACGCCCATGACATCCAACTTTATATCTCAACAAAAACCATCACCCCCCACAACACACTCCACTCTCACCAACTGTCTCTCAGAAATAAAAGCATGGATGCAAACAAACTATCTCCAACTGAACAGTGCCAAATCAGACATCATCATCATTGGCCCCCCATCCCGTATCAAAGACATCCAGAATTTCAACTTCACCATTGACAGCCACACTCTATCTCCCCCCCCTCACATCCGCAACCTCGGAGTCATCTTCGACAGTCAGCTCAAATTCAACCACCACATAAATCACATCACCAGGACCGCCTTTTTCCACCTCAAAAACATTGCCCGTCTCCGCCCATCACTCTCCTCCTCTGCTGCTGAAACCCTGATTCATGCATTCATCACTTCACGACTCGACTACTGCAATAGCATCCTCTACGGCATACCATCCAACCTCCTCAATAAACTCCAACATATCCAGAACTCTGCTGCCCGCCTCCTCACCCACACCCGCTCCCGAGACCACATCACTCCCGTCCTCCAGAACCTCCACTGGCTCCCCGTCCGTCAAAGAATCAACTTCAAAGTCCTCCTCATTACCCACAAAGCCCTCAACAATCAGGCCCCCCCCTACCTCACAAACTTGCTGCACCACCACGCCCCTTCCCGCTGCCTCCGCTCATCAGATGCCAACCTCCTATCCATCCCCACCCGCACCAATCACCGGACCTGGGGGGACAGAGCCTTCTCCGTCGCTGCCCCCTCCCTCTGGAACTCACTCCCCCAACCCATCAGAGACTGCACTGACCTCACCACCTTCAAAAAACTTACAAAAACTCACCTCTTCAATCTGGCTTTTAATGTGTGATTGTTTACTATATATTTATTTGTTGTTCCTTCCTTTTCCCTTCACTATATCTGTAAAGCGTCTTTGAGCACCTGTAAAAGCGCTAACAAATTAAATCTATTATTATTATTATTATTATTACAATAGGGGCTGCCCAGGGGCTCACACTCTCTCTCACTACATCGCTGTCCAGCATGTTCTGCAGTAAGGCCTGTAGTTCAGCATACAGGCTGGGAGGGACAGGCCGGTACCTATCACGACTTGGGGGTGCCGGGAGCCAGTGAAGGGAGCGGAGGAGCGGAGTGGTGTGGGAACATTTTGGAAGGTTGAAGACCAGACGAGCCGCTGCATTCTGCATGAGCTGCAGAGGTCGGATGGCACATGCAGGTAGACCAGCCAGGAGGGAGTTGCAGTAGTTTAGTCGTGAGGTGACGAGAGCCTGGACCAGAACCTGGGTGGCTTTCTGGGTCAGCTGGGGACGAATCTTCCTGATGTTGTACAGCGTATATCTGCAGCAACGGGTTGTAGCAGCGATGTTTGCAGTGAAGGACAGGTTGTTATCTAGGATTACTCCCAGTCTGAGTCGGGGAAACAACAGAGGTGCCAATGTTGATTGTCAGGTCAAGAGGGGGACAATCTTTTCCCGGAAGGAAAAGCAGTTCAGTCTTGTCAAGGTTGAGCTTGAGGTGATGAGCAGACATCCACTGAGAGATGTCAGCTAGACAAGCAGAGATGCGTGCAACGACCTGGGTCTCTGAGCGGGGAAAGGACAGAATTAATTGGGTGTCGTCAGCATAGCAGTGGTATGAAAAACTATGCGGGCTAATGACTGATCCGAGCGAGAAGAGGAAGGGGACCAAGAACAGAGCCCTGAGGGACCCCTGTAGTTAATTGACAAGGGTTGGACTCGGACCCTCTCCAAGTTACCCTGTAGGTACGGTCTTTGAGGTATGAGGTGAGGAGGGAAAGTGCAGAGCCTGAAACTCCAAGTTCTTGGAGAGTGCGAAGGAGGATCTGATGGTTCACCGTGTCGAATGCAGCTGACAGGTCCAACATGATGATGACAGAGGAGAGGGATGCTGCTTTGGCAGTGTGCAGTTCCTCAGTGACAGCAAGGAGGGCAGTTTCTGTGCAATGACCTGCCTTGAAACCAGACTGGTGCGGATCCAGAAGGTTGTTCTGATGGAGATAACAGGAGAGTTGTTTAAAGACAGCGCGTTCAAGTGTTTTAGACAGGAACGGAAGGAGAGAGACAAGCCTGTAGTTTATAACATCAGACGGGTTGAGAGTGGGTTTCTTTAGGAGAGGGTTTACTCTTGCCTCCTTGAGACTGTTTGGAAAGTGACCAGAAGTTAGAGAAGTGTTGATGAAATGGGTGAGAAACGATAGAATATCAGGAATGATTGTCACGGTTGTCATGTCAGGTCACGGGTCTATGTCTAGGTTTGGGTGTTTCCGCTGTCCTCTATGTCATGTTTTCCTTCCGTCGTTAGTTCCCTGGTGTGTCTCGTTAGTTGATTGTGTTCACCTGTGGCCCTTGTGTTTTCTCCTCCCTCCTCACCTGTGTCTAGTTAGTTGATTATGTTCACCTGTGGCCCTTGTGTTTCTCCTCCCCTGCCCAGCTGTTTCTTGTCTGGTATTATCCCTCCCTGTATTTAGTCTTGTCTCGTCCTGTGTTCAGTGTTGGTGCTTCTTTTGTTTGTGACCTGGTTCACCGTAGAGTGTTTTGTTTGTTAAAGTTATATGTTAGATAAGAGCCCTTGCAATAAAGGTATTATCAAGTGTTATCTGCGTTTGGGTCCTACCTGCTTCACTCTGCGCTATCAGAAAGCACCAACCAGAAAATGGGCCCAGCAGATCCGTTCGAGCTGGAATTATTGAATTTTTCCTTTTTTTTGGCTAACTGCTCGGATCGATGGAAGAGAGCACCCGGAGTTCAGCAGCGAGAGGCTGTGTTGTCGGAGGCGCGCCAGATGGCTAGAGAGAAACCAGGTTTGGTGAAGTTCTTACCTGGCTGGATTTCAAAGATCCTCCCGGTGTGTGATTCCCGGCCTGCTAGCCCCAGGCATGCTAGCTCCCTGCCTCCCGATTCCCAACCTGGCACCATACGCCTTGGTGGGTTCCGTCTGGAGTCAGCCCCGGCTTCTTCCCCATTTCCTGCTCCTGTCCAGGATCCGTTCTCGGGTACTCGTCTGGCTTATGGAGGTCCACGGAGTATTCAGGCAGCTGCTAAAAGGAGTCGTCGCAAGGCCAGGTTAGCCCGAGCCCTAGCAGCCATGGTTCCGGTTACAGTTCCGGCCCCAGCAGCCATGGTTCTGGCTCCAGTACCGGCTCCAGTACCCCTGGTCGCGACTCCAGTTTCGGCTCCAGGACTGGCTTACCGGCCAACGCCAGCTCCCCGAGTCCTGTCGGCATACCGGCCGACTCCAGCACCTCGTCTCTTGTTGGCTCCCCAGCCAACACCGGCTCCCCGTGTCCTGTCGGCGTACCGGCCGACTCCAGCACCTCGTCTCTTGTTGGCTCCCCAGCCAACACCAGCTCCTCGTGTCCTGTTGGCTCCCCAGCCAACTCCAGCTCCCCGTGTCCTGTCGGCGTACCGGCCGACTCCAGCACCTCGTCTCTTGTTGGCTCCCCAGCCAACACCAGCTCCCCGTGTCCTGTCGGCGTACCGGCCGACGCCAGCTCCTCGTGTCCTGTCGGCGTACCGGCCGACTCCAGCACCCCGTGTTCTGTTGGCAAACCAACTCTCTCAAGTTTCCCCTCCAGACACTTCTCAAGTCCCCTCTCAGGTCCCCTCTCGAGTCACCTCTCGAGTTCCCTCTCAGGTCCCCTCTCAGGTCCCCTCTCGAGTCTTTTCTCGTGTCCCCTCTCAAGTCAACTCTCCAGTGTCCTCTCGAATCACCTCTCAAGTTTCCCCTCAGGTCTCCTCTCGAGTTCCCTCTCAAGTCCCCTCTCAGGTCCCCTCTCGAGTTACCTCTCGAGTCACCTCTCGAGTTCCTTCTCAGGTCCCCTCTCAGGTCCCCTCTCGAGTCTTTTCTCGTGTCCCCTCTCAAGTCAACTCTCCAGTGTCCTCTCGAGTCACCTCTCAAGTTTCCCCTCAGGTCTCCTCTCGAGTTCCCTCTCAAGTCCCCTCTCAGGTCCCCTCTCGAGTTACCTCTCGAGTCACCTCTCGAGTTCCTTCTCGAGTCCCCTCTCAGGTCTCCTCTCGAGTTACCTCTCGAGTCTCCTCTCGAGTTCCCTCTCAAGTCCCTTCTCAGGTCCCCTCTCGAGTCAACTCTCCAGTGTCCTCTCGAGTCACCTCCCAAGTCAACTCTCCAGTGTCCTCTCGAGTCACCTCTCAAGTTTCCCCTCAGGTCTCCTCTCGAGTTCCCTCTCAAGTCCCCTCTCAGGTCCCCTCTCGAGTTACCTCTCGAGTCACCTCTCGAGTTCCTTCTCGAGTCCACTCTCCAGTTTCCTCTCAAGTTCCCTCTCAAGCCCTCTCTCGAGTCCCCACTCAAGCCCCTACTCATGTCCAGTTGGAGGTCCCGCAGACTAGTCTTCTGCCGGGGGTCCTGCCAACCCCATGTCCTGTACCGTTGGAGGTTCCGCTGGGGGTCCTGCCAACCCCATGTCCTGTCCAGTTGGAGGTCCCGCAGACTAGTCTTCTGCCGGGGGTCCTGCCAACCCCATCTCCTGTACCGTTGGAGGTTCCGCTGGGGGTCCTGCCAACCTCATGTCCTGTCCAGTTGGAGGTCCCGCAGACTAGTCTTCTGCCAGGGGTCCTGCCAACCCCATGTCCTGTCCAGTTGGAGGTCCCGCAGACTAGCCCTCTGCCGGGGATCCTGCCAACCCCATGTCTTGTCCAGTTGGAGGTCCCGCAGACTAGCCCTCTGCCGGGGGTCCTGCCAACCCCATGTCCTGTCCAGTTGGAGGTCCCGCAGACTAGCCCTCTGCCGGGGGTCCTGCCAACCCCATGTCTTGTCCAGTTGGAGGTCCCGCAGACTAGCCCTCTGCCGGGGGTCCTGCCAACCCCATGTCCTGTCCAGTTGGAGGTCCCGCAGACTAGCCCTCTGTCGGGGGTCCTGCCAACCCCATGTCTTGTCCAGTTGGAGGTCCCGCAGACTAGCCCTCTGCCGGGGGTCCTGCCAACCCCATGTCTTGTCCAGTTGGAGGTCCCGCAGACTAGTCTCCTGCCGGGGGTCCTGCCAACCCTTTGTCCTGTCCCGTTGGAGGTCCCGCCGACTACGCTCCTGCCGGGGGTCCTGCCAACCCTATGTCCTGTGCTGTTGGAGGTCCCGCCGTCTACTCTCCTGCCGGGGGTCCTGCCAATCCTATGTCCTTTGCTGTTGGAGGCCCCGCCGACTACTCTCCTGCCGGGGGTCCTGCCAACCCTGTGTCCTGTCCCGTTGGAGGCCCCGCCGACTACTCTCCTGCCGGGGGTCCTGCCAACCCTTTGTCCTGTCTCGTTGGAGGTCCCGTCGTCTACTCTCCTGCCGGGGGTCCTGCCAACCCTTTGTCCTGTCTCGTTGGAGGTCCCGTCGTCCACCCTCCTGCCGGGGGTCCTGCCAACCCTGTGTCCTGTCCCGTTGGAGGCCCCGCCGACTACTCTCCTGCCGGGGGTCCTGCCAACCCTTTGTCCTGTCTCGTTGGAGGTCCCGTCGTCTACTCTCCTGCCGGGGGTCCTGCCAACCCTTTGTCCTGTCTCGTTGGAGGTCCCGTCGTCCACTCTCCTGCTGGGGGTCCTGCCAACTCCTGGTCCTCTTCCGTGGGGGATCCTGCCGAAGCCTGTCCCGCCGGCTCCGGTTCCTATCCGGCCGACACCGGGTCCTGCCCGGCCTCCGGAGCTGTCTGGTCTTCGCCCTCATGCTCGGCCCCCTGAGTTCGCCCGCTGTGGCCTTCGCCCCACCATGGACTCTGCCTTGCCCCCGGGTCGTCCGCCCGAGTTCCCCACCATGGACTCTGCCTTGCCCCCGGGCCGTCCGCCCGAGACCCCCACCTTGGACTCTGCCTTGCCCCCGGGTCGTCCGCCCGAGTTCCCCACCATGGACTCTGCCTTGCCCCCGGGCCGTCCGCCCGAGACCCCCACCTTGGACTCTGCCTTGCCCCCGGGCCGTCCGCCCGAGTTCCCCACCTTAGACTCTGCCTTGCCCCCGGGTCGTCCCGCCCGAGTTCCCCACCATGGACTCTGCCTTGCCCCCGGGCCGTCCGCCCGAGTTCCCCCCCTTAGACTCTGCCTTCCCCCCGGGCCGTCCGCCCGAGATCCCTTCCTGGTCCCCTACTGGGCTCCTGGGCGGGTCAGCTTAGTCCCGTCCTCCGGACCCCCTCCACCCACCCTGGTGGCCTAGGGATACGTCCCTCCTCCGGACCCCCTCCACCCACCCTGTTGGACTATGTTGGATTTTTTGTTTAGGGACGTCTGGAATCCGTCCCTTGAGGGGGGGGTTCTGTCACGGTTGTCATGTCAGGTCACGGGTCTATGTCTAGGTTTGGGTGTTTCCGCTGTCCTCTATGTCATGTTTTCCTTCCGTCGTTAGTTCCCTGGTGTGTCTCGTTAGTTGATTGTGTTCACCTGTGGCCCTTGTGTTTTCTCCTCCCTCCTCACCTGTGTCTAGTTAGTTGATTATGTTCACCTGTGGCCCTTGTGTTTCTCCTCCCCTGCCCAGCTGTTTCTTGTCTGGTATTATCCCTCCCTGTATTTAGTCTTGTCTCGTCCTGTGTTCAGTGTTGGTGCTTCTTTTGTTTGTGACCTGGTTCACCGTAGAGTGTTTTGTTTGTTAAAGTTATATGTTAGATAAGAGCCCTTGCAATAAAGGTATTATCAAGTGTTATCTGCGTTTGGGTCCTACCTGCTTCACTCTGCGCTATCAATGATAGTCTGAAGGAGGTTTGAAGGGATAGGGTCCAGAGGACAGGTGGTAGAGCGGGCAGAGGTAATGAGGGTAAGAACCTCACTTGGAGAGAGAGGGGAAAAGGAGGTCAGTGTGTGGGTGAAAGGAGGGTCTGGTGACCCAGCGGTGAGTAAAGGTGAGTCAGAAAAAGAAGAGCGAATATCATCAACCTTTTTTTCAAAATGGTTAACAAAGTCGCTTGACAGAAGTGAGGAGGGGGGAGGGGCTTTGGGAGGGTCCAAGAGGGTGGAGAAGATGGAAAATAGTTTTTTGGGATTGGAATAGGAAGATTGGATCTTATCTTGAAAGAAAGTGCTCTTTGCCTGAGAGATGGAAGCAGAGAAAGAGGAGAGGAGAGCCTGATAGGTTAGGAGGCCGTCATAGTGTTTGGATTTCCACCGTTCCCCGCTCTGCTGCCCGAAGGACGGTTCTATTAGCACGCAGTGCGTCATTTAGCCAGGGAGCAGGGGGGGACTGACGAGCCTGCCAAGATGTGAGAGGACAGAGAGAGTCCAGAGAGGATGAGAGAGTAGAGAGGAGAGTTTCTGCAGCAGAGTTTGGAGGCAGGAGTTGGAACGAGTCAGAGGAAGGGAGGGCTGAGAGCACCGATGAGGCAAAGGTAGAGGGGGAGAGGGAACGAAGGTTACGGTGGACAGGTGCAGGATGAGAAGAGATTAGTTTGTTATGTTTGGAAAGGGGTAGAGAGAATGAAAGGAAGAAGTGATCGGATGTGTGGAGCGGGTTTACAGAGAGGTTAGAAGTAGTGCAGTTCCTTGAGAATATGAGATCAAGGACATTGCCAGCTTTATGAGTTGGTGGGGATGGAGACAGTGAAAAAGCAAAGGCGGTTAACAGAGATGTTAGTTCGTCTATCTTCCCCGTCTGGAGGTTGAAGTCTCCGAGAAGTACAGCCGGAGGGCCAGTTTCAGGGATGTGTGAGAGGAGATGATCTAATTCCTCCAAGAAGTCCCCCAAGGCGCCTGGCGGACGGTAGAGAACAACAATGGTTAATTGTATAGGATGGGTTACTGTGACGGCATGGGATTCAAAGGTGGAAGGAGTGAAGTTAGGTAGCTTGAAGAGGGAAAAGCTCCATTTGGGAGAAAGCAGGAGACCAGTGCCACCTCCTCTGCCAGAGGGTCTGGGTGTATGGGAGAAGGAATATGCCGTGGAGAGAGCTGCTGGGGTGGATGTGTTGGATGGAGTAATCCACGTCTCAGTGAGAGCAAGGAAATCCAGAGACTGCAGGGAAGCGTAGCCAGAGATGAAGTCAACCTTAGGAACAGCTGACTAGCAGTTCCACAGGCCACCTGAAACTAGATGTTGGATGTCAGTGGAGCATGTGGGATAGACGAGAGCAGGCCGGTTATATCGATTACGAGATACATGGGGCCAGTGATAATTGCGAGAGGACACATGAACAGGAATGGAGAAAATACACATGATTATAGCATGAGGGGCTAAACAACCGAATGAAATAAAACACCAGCAATACTTAGCTCAATCAAAGTAGGATTTACCTCCTCTTTGCCACCCTCGTGACTCCCGCAGGACTCCAATGTCTTTGTCGGTCTTAGAGTCTCCAGCAGGACTCCAATGTCTTTGTCGGTCTTACTCCCGCAGGACTCCAATGTCTTTGTCGGTCTTAGAGACTCCAGCAGGACTCCAATGTCTTTGTCGGTCTTCGGCTGTCTGACGCTGAAGCTGACGCTCCAGTAAATAGCTACCTAAAATGGAGCCTGATTGCTGAGTTCTCACAGCTGTGGGGCCACGCCCCTCTAATTAGTTAACTCTCTACAGCTGATGGGCGACAGCAGAGTGACCCTGCCTATATTGTAATGCAGGCTTGAGTGCCCGACTGAGACCAGTGTTACAGGTTCCCTTGAGCAGATCTGAGATGTAAAATCTCTCAAAAGCGCCGTTTTAGGTACAATAACTGCATGCCCAGTAAGCCCTTATCGGGTCCCAAACAATCATTAACAATGATCACTCCTTTTCCAGACACCGTAATGCTTCTTACAATACAGTCAACCAAGGCATAACCAACATATGGGATCTCCAAGCCATTTGCAGCACGGAGGGTCAGACATGAGACCTCATCAGCACTGGTCACATTGGTCCCTTCTAAGCATTTCCTGAACAGGCTCCGGCTCAGCAATGTGAACTGTGATCCTGTATCAAGCACAAAGGGAATTGGACAGCCATTCATGTTTACAACAACATTTGGACACTCACCAATCAGGGCAGACTTAGGCTGGGATGTGGGCTCCTCCTGGGAAATTACTCCTACTGCTTGGCCCTCGGCTGTAGGGGGTACTAAAAATCCTGGGTCCCTGATGATCCGTGGGGGCATTGGCGCTGAACATGGCCGGCTGCACCACAACTCCTGCAGATGGGTCTGCCCTGTGTATCCCACTGGTAAACTGGTGCTACTGTGTCTGTTTGCCTTCTTCTCGCCTGGGGGAATCGTGTTTCGGCTGAGTGATGATGCCGATTCCTGGTTGAGGATTTAGGAGTAAGAAGCATGTCCTTCGTCGAGAACTGAATCCTCTTCTCCTCCATTACGTTTTCATTTGTTCTGCAATCTCTTTCCTCATTTCCCCCCATCAGCCCCTGTTGTAGCTCAGCTTGTATCTGGCCCTTTAATTGTTGCAGATTTGAGTTTGGTGTGTTGGGAGCAGTTACCCTTCGAGACAAAATGGCGTCTTCTCCATCATGCAATTCCTGCTCCAGTGCCCGGGCTTCTTTGCACGTAGCTGTGAAGGTCATTCTTTCGTTCCGCCGGAACTGTCTGCTTATTTCTTGTTTTATTGGTCCTGGTGTTAGACCGACCATTAGCTGGTCGAGCAACAAGTCATCCCCCTCTTCGGTCCCACCTTCATCACGCTCTTGCCACTTGTAAAATTGTTCTCTTAGCCGTATAAAAGCACTGACCTTTTCATCAGTCCGCTGTTTACAATAACAAAATTAGATCTCAACTGTGCGTTTGTAGGTCGTTTAGCATACAGTGTTTGCAGAATATCCAATACTTTCTGTCCTGTGTCTTTGTCCCTTGGAATAACAAGCTGTAGTTCACGCTTGGCTTCTCCCTCCAAGGCGCCCAAAACAAAATCAGCCTGTTGCTGTTGACTGAGTCCTTGGGCCCTCAGCATGGCGTCCACCTGAGCCCTCCATTCAACAAATGTAGCTTTTTCTCCATCAAATGTAGGAATCCAGGCAGCCCCCATAAACCATGGCATCACAAATTGAGCAGTTACAGATGGACTAGCACGAGGTCTATCCTGGGCTTCCTCCATTCTTTAACAGTGGAGCTGGTATCCTGCCGACAACGCCAATACATGTCACACGCTAGTGTGAGGTTCCTTTTTATATACCAGCAACTAATTTCCACCGTCAAAGAATAAAGGACCACAGGACAGATTTTCGGTAATTTATTAAACTCAATAAATTACAGTTTAAATACTAAAATAGATCTATCTATACAAATGGTTAAAAACAAGGTAATAATACAAAGGTAGACAATACTAGTTAAAATAGCTAAAATAACATTCCCAGGTAAAACTGGTTGGAACCGAGACCAAGCAGAATTATTGTCTTTAAGAATACTGTCGATGGCAGAGTCCAGTAATATTCCACACAGGGGGGGAGGGGCTTGTCACCGAGTCAATCCGTCAGGACTCGTCACTCTGCAACACTGATGCGGCGGAGGTGAGAGAGAGAGAAAAAGCCCTCAGTGGCGCAGACACAGAAGCTCAACAGCAATAACACCACACAGACAAACAGCTGGGTTTGCCGGGTGACTTCCCTTTACTTAGATGTTTTCAAGCGTTGTATGTGGTCTCCCCCGGTCCGATTGCTCCCAGCGTCTCTGCCATCTTTCCTCTGCTCTGCTTCCTGGTTTCCGTTTTCCTTTCTCTTTCTTTGTTTCTCCGTTCTCTCGTTCGTTCCTCTCCTTGCACCTCTTCCGGTTTGTTCCTCCTGCTCAGCTGTGTCTGATTGCTTAAAAGCAAAATACCGTTCACTGTCGGCCAATGATGCGCCATGGGGTGTTTGTCCAGTCAGACGCATCCGGTTTCAATAATGCCAATAAATGTCAATCCCAAGAAATAAACAAACAAGATTCACAGGTAAAATCATGCAATAATCATTCCATTAAAAACCAAACTTGAATACATAATTAAAACATGCACATTTTGGGATTTCAGGCCAATAAAACACTGCCACTCCGACACATATACACCGCTCGCTCACTCTCGCTCTACCATACCCACACCCACATGCACGCGCCACACCCCTCTCTTAAAGGGGCAGCGATCTCACTCTGCATGACCCGAATGTCATAACACAAGTTTAGTATATGCGATAAGGCTGCTTTAAACAGCTGAATGTCTGAAATTAGTTTTGTTGGGAAACAACAATTCACCATGTGAGGAAATCAATATTATGACTGGGTCAAAGTTCAGCAGCAGAGGAAGTTTGCTCAGATGTCATCATGTGGCTCATATTTTATTTTCCTTAAATTCAAACTATGAATGTGTGCCTCTGATATCTTAAAATCTCAGTAATGCTCGATTCAAATATCATAGCACCAGATTAGAATAATGGTTCTATCTCACACAGGCTCCACCCTCTACTGGACTCTATGGGTACTACTCTCATCAATGATACGCGAGTGTTCACACACTGAAGTTGGATAAACGTAGCCGGCCAATCAGGGCGAGCCTACCTGAATGCGCGTGCAGCTCACAGTATATAAGGTGGCTACGCCTCTTTTACTCTTCAGCGAACGAGACAACACCGGACAGAGAAAAGTAAAACGTTTGAAAGAAGAAGAAAGAAGTTATCGTACCTTTGCACATAAACTTGCCTTGCCTTGCCTTGCCTTGCCTTGCCTTGCCTTGCCTTGCCTTGCCTTCTAGAGACCCGGGCCTGTCCTTCGTGGCCTGGCTTAATAGCGGGCGCCGATCCCCACCACCTCTACTTCAAGTGTTTGGGGCCTGACCACGCCGTGAACGGCGTGAAGCGTTCTCAGTCCTGCGCTGCCTGCCGAGTGCTCCCACGGCTCAGACGCCAGCACCGGTGGGATAATTTCCAGACCCACTACGTCTTATCGCGTGGTGATGAGAAGGATGACGAGGCTGATCTCGATGTGGTGGAGATGGGGGACCAGGATATGGCCGAGGCGGTGTCATTCACATTCACCATTCCAGCGGGGCGGATGGCTCCGTTTGCCGGGGAGGAGGATGACGAGGACTTCTCGTTGTCTGGCACTTCAGGGTCCAGCGTCCATGGAAGTCCACCGCCCAGGTCTGTCCGCCAGGACTTCCCCCTGGTGATGACCATGGAGGTGGAGCGTGTAGGTCTACCGCTCCCCCCACCACTGCCGCCGAAACTTGTGAGCCGCCTCCGGCAGAGGTTCTATGGCCCGGTCCGCTATGTTGTGGGCCTCAGAGAACGTTTTTATCTCTAAAGGCCCTCCACATTCCGGCTATCCTATTTACATGCTCTACGCCTTTCCACCGCCAACGTGAAGTCCTCGTCATCCTCCCCGGCAAACGGAGCCATCCGCCCCGCTGAAATGGCGAACGAACGTGAATGGCACCGCCTCGGCCATATCCTGGTCCCCCAAACATTTGAAGCAGAGGTGATGGGGATCGGCGCCCGCTATTAAGCCAGGGCACGAAGAACAGGCCCGGGAAGTGGCGACTCCACGAAGGTATGATAACTTCTTTCTTCTTCTTTCAAACTTTTTACTTTTTTCTGTCAAGTGTTGTCCTGCTCGCTGAAGAGAAAAGGATGACAGTCAGGAGGTGTAGCTGCCTTATATGCGCGCACATTCAGGTAGGCTCGCCCTGATTTACCAGCTACGTTTATACAACTTCAGTGTGTGACCGCTCGCGCATCATTGATGAGAGTAGTACCCATAGAGTCCAGTAGAGGGCTCCGCCTGTGTTTATAGAACTAGGATTACAATACATGACCCACCGTTTTAATCCTCCAGCACCTCACTGACCAGGTGCTCTGCTGTGGGCTACATTATGCAGGTTAAACAACAATGAATCAAACATCATTGTGTGTCTCCCCTCAGTCAGACCCCCTCCCCCCGAAAACAATGACATCTTAGAGGAGTGTCTGGGAGAAAACAAAGAGCAGCATTTGTTATTTGACTTCATTCAGAGTACCTTCCTGACTCTCTAACATCCATCTCTCCTCATCTGCCAAACGCAGACAGACGCCTCCTCCTCCTGCCTCTCCTCCTCTGTTTTTGAATATGTCTTTTCTGTTTATTATTAGCTGACTCGGTGCTTCATCATCCTGTGAAAATTCATATCTGCTGAACATAAGGGGGAGAAATAGTGGGGAATCAATCTTTTGTGCTTGGGCAGATAAACACAAGACACAATCAGAGGGGGTAGAAAGACGAAGGGAGCAGGAGAATAGAGGAGGAGAGGGCCTCCTCCCCTCATCCTGCCGTGATGGATAGCAGGAGTAAAGGCGTCGGGACGGTATTATGTAAATTAAGGAGGCATCCTAGCATGGCCTTGATGATTATGGGGAGATGTGAATGATGTTTGTGTGTCCCCAGGCGCTCCGCCAGGCCTTGTTATTCCTCTTCCTTCCAACCACCCCTGGGGCGAATTCAGTGTGACCCCCCGGATGTCCCTGCTGCCACCCACACCCATCCACCATCCACTCTTCCCCATGGGAGGACCCACAAGCCTCCCCCTAAAAAAAGAGGGATAAATAAGAAAAACAACTCACAACACAGCATCTGTTTCATTGACTTAACAAAGTATCTGTCAGGGAATGTGCACCCTGCTGGACAGGAGGGGATGGAGCAGTGTGAAGGGGGGGGCAGGAGGACGAGGTTCGCTCCTGACGGCTCACTTTGCCTTCTGGACAATTCATGATTTAGCAAGGACAGAGTCTCAGATGTGCGTGTATCCTGTATGCTGTCCTCTGGAGAGCAGCTCTGCTTTTTGCAGATGATGTGGTTCTGTTTCTGACAATAATCGACAGATCTTCAAATATGCGAGCATGAAACTCTGCCCCAAGTGAAGCATGATGTTTGAGACCATATTAAGACACAGGCCATACTACCTTTGCTAGGTAACTTATGTACTTAACTAATGCCACATACATAAGTTACGCAGCATACTGACTTGAACCCAAACCACACTCTCTCCTAAGTCCTTTTGTTACCTTAACAATGTTTTTGGATTCTGCACAACACAAATTGATCTTGTTACTATAACAATGTTGTTATAAGATATAAAACAACCCCTTGCATGAGGCTTTGCTATAGCAGGTTTTAGGTGCTGGAGCCATTTCTTGAGCAGGACAGTGACTTCCTGCAGCCTTCCTGACTTCAGGAAGTCACTGGCTGGGCCACATACCTGTGGACGGAGCCAGATAGCTGTTTCTGATTCCAGGAACCTCTGAAGAGAGAGCTGTGAACTAAAAAGACAATAACATTGGAAGGAACCAACTTAGTTTCCGTAAGGTCAGACTACTTAAGCCTCACATTAACTTTAAAGTTTAAAAAATGTATCATCTTCATTGAAAACACATTGGCTATGGCTTGTGATAGTTTCCAGGAGGAATGAGTCCAGCACACAGGCCCTGCTTCACGAATGAGTGTTGCTTGTAGACTGGAAACAAGTGTGAACCTTTCCTTAAAGAAAGAGAAGCTAGTCAAAGAAAAAAGCAGCACTTCTGCTAAGATGGAGGGAAATACATGTGTCACGTCGATGTGTTAGCTGTCATCACTCTCAAAATATTGAAGTTCATGTCATTTTGATTAAGGTAGAAGACAAACGGACATGTGCAATAGTATTGAGGGTGGTAGCTGTCTTGTGAATGCCAAGAACAAACAATGCATCACAAACAGAGACTGCAGGAATATGTAAATCTGCACATGCATGAATCTACTCGGCAGGCTTTTGTCCTCTCGCCTCATATGTTACCTGTTCCTCGTGCATGCTTTATGAATCATCTAGGGAGGAATATACAAGGGCTTTTTTGCATTTTTTTGGCAGTCTATCTCACTCCTCAAAGTTTCCTTTACGATAACGAAAAACCATTAACTGCTGTCAAACAGCCAAGAAGAGAGATTATTTTTTTTATTGAAATAAGATTAAAATGATAAATTTGACTGAGGGTTCTTGATAAAATATTTCAGCTCATAAGCGCGGTGTGGGCACAGGGATTAGAAGGAGGGAGAGGGGGGGGGCAGGAGACAGTAACACGGAGGAGAGAGAGGGAGAAATTCATAATGTATGATAAAACAAAAGGTGTCATGGGAAATAACAGTGTTATTAAAATTAGAGTAAGGTGGGATCTATATGAAAAATGCAGATTTGAAAATGTAAATGATGATGAGGGAGAGGAGGACAGATGTGGGACTGATAGCAGGAGGAAGTGAGGAGAGCTCCTCAGAGGGTGGGGGCTGTCTGAGAGAAGCTCCAAGGGTTCAAGCAGGAACAATGGATACACTGAGGAGGAAACACAGATGTAAAAAGTGAGTTCAGTCTGGTAATGAGAAATAATGTAAATATAATGTATATATGTGACCTGCTCTATCGGAATCAGTCGCATTGACCCGAAGACACATTTTGAGTTGTATACACTGTTGGAAAGAGGAGATCCCTAGCTTTCTAATGATATCAGGATTGTTTTTGTACTCCAAATATTAAGCGAAATAAGTCACATTATATAATGACTGTCACCGAGTCATCACTTTGAGAAAAAGGCCTTTAAAGTTTCCTCTTCTCTGGAATCCATCCATCTGATTGGTTATTAGCGGAGCAAATGATCAAAATAGCTACAGAGGGAAGATATTTCTAAAGATAAGTTGCAAAAGTACTTATATGTATTTAATACTAATAACATAATGATTCATTTTACTTTCAGATGATAATACTTTTCAAATGGCAAGATGACAATTTTGAATGCAGGACATTTACTTCTAATACGTATTTTTACCTAGGTAAATAATCGGAATACTTCTTCCACCTCTGATTTTGGACCCCGTCACTGTTTTTAAAACTTTAATTACATGTTTGATATTTCCAGAGACCCTTTCAGACCACTGCTGGAGAACAGAGGGGGGATGGGAGAGTTTTGTCACATTCCAATGGGCCATTACTAGATTTGAAAAAAAGAGTCACAGCCCTGCGTTGATCACCTTAAGGGAGTGGTCGAGCCTACAGTATTTCATTTGTATTAAAGCCAGACCATTTTTAAATATAACTGTCTGATTTTGTCATTGCACAACATTTGTGAATAAACTCAATTTGTGATTGTTATGGCAATAATATTACAAACATTTCCACAGCCTCAGCTTGCAATGTTTTAATTGTTTTATACCATTTATCAAGAAGAGAAGAGGGGGGATGGGAGAGTTGTCACATTCCGATGGGCCATTATTTGAAACAAAGAGAGTCGACAACATACTACTTGCACTCCAAGCTAGAGAAAATAAGTTATATACTATTAATCAGAGGCATGTTTCTCACTATTTTATGCATATAAACAACAGGCTACTGTGTGTGAGAGGAATCAGCTGTTTATTTCATATGAGTTCCATTGTGGCAGCGTCCATCACTGCTCTCCCTGGTTGGTTGCAATACACAAAGACAGCTATGTCACAGTATGTTCCCTGACAGCAGTAGTTGACTTCTCAGCATGTCACTCAGAGGGGGTGGGGGCTAGTGAACGGTATGGTCAATGTTTGTTTAATTAAAAATGTTTCGCGAAAGGTCTAAGCCAATCAGACATGGACAAAACAAAGGATCAGTCTATGTGTCGAGGGGGAACGAGACACCCCACTTCCTTTACAGCCATGGTCCGATCTGACTGCGCTCATGGAATACATGGATCAAAGTTACAGTGCAGTTTAAGATGTAAATAGTTCAATTAAAAGCAGCGGCAAAAAGAAAAATCTTTAGTCTGGATTTAAAAGTAGTCAGAGTTGCAGCGGACCTGCAGGTTTCTGGGAGTTTGTTCCAGATATTTGGAGCATAATAACTGAACGCTGCTTTACCATGTTTAGTTCTGACTCTGGGGACAGAAAGCTGACCAGTCCCTGAAGACCTGAGAGATCTGGATCGTTCATAATTTAGCAGTAGGTCAGAAATGTATTTTGGGCCTAAACCATTCAAAGCTTTATAAACCAGCAGCAGTATTTTGAAATCTATTCTTTGACACACAGGAAGCCAGTGTAAAGACTTCAGAACAGGAGTGATGTGATCCACTTTCTTAGTGTTAGTGAGGACTCGAGCAGCGGCGTTCTGAATCAGCTGCAGCTTCCTAATAGATTTTTTAGTGAGACCTTTGAAGACACCATTGCAGTAGTCCAGTCTACTGAAGATAAAAGCATGGACAAGTTTTTCCAAATCTTGCTGTGACATTAGTCTTTTAATCCTAGATATATTCTTTAGGTGACAGTAGGCTGATTTAGTAACTGTTTTAATGTGGCTGTTGAAACTCAGGTAGTAGTAGTCCATGACTACACCTAGATTTCTGGCTTTATCTGTTGTTTTGAACATTGCAGACTGAAGCTCAGCGCTAACAAGGTATGTAAATGTCAGTAAACTTACAAGTTATGTCAACATGTAAGCAAAGCATAAATTATAGCTACGTTGACGTTACTTTGAATCGCGCGGGTAAGCTAAACCGTTAGCAAGTAGCTTTAGCTAGCCAGATATATTAAATAAACACTTTGTCATACAATCTAAATGTTGTGTTTTTTAGCGTTACCTGGTGATTTCAAAGAAAGCTCTCTGGGAAATGTTGACTTACTGTCTGTCAGTGTTCGACATGAAGCTAGAAGCTACCTTACATTACACAGTTGATCCTGAGTCCTGTTAGTTAAAGTGTTTCATAGTTAGCTTAGCTAAGCATCAACCTAGCACTGAAATATGGATGTTATGTGACAGTATTTCTTAGAAAAAGTCAGCTGAAATGGTGGCATAGTTGCCACTGCTTTACTTGTCGACAGCATGTTTGAACGTATTTGCAGCAGTAAATGTGGCTGTTTGGCCACTGACGTTGCCATAACAACACCTGCATTTAAATGTGCAACCTCTTTTTGTGACAGATTTTTGCATGAAATTATAATTCTTCTGATTGATATTTCCTATTGACAGCTAGTTTCTATGTGAACATTATGAGATGGACAGCCAGCTAACAAGCTTTGTATACAAATATTTCAGATCACAAGGGACACTATGCTCCCAAATATTAAGCCTTGACCCCAGTGGCGTTTCTATATGTACAAAAGTGGTGGGGCACAAAACACGTAGGTGTCTATATATAAGCTTCTGCAGTGAGGTTCATGGCTGGTGAGGCACTGGCACTGACTCTTCGGGTTTATAAATATTATATTTTGACCTAAATCAAAATATAATATTATTTTCAAAAGCCTCTTTAGTCTGATGCTTCGATTAATTTTAAACAGACAGTTCAACAGAAGGATACCCAAAAAATGTAATTGTATCATTTAAATATTGAATTGTTCTCTCTTAGTAAGATCCATGGATGTATAATAAGAACTGGATACAGCGTGGGAGGCGGGGCCTCATTCATTCCTATGAGAGTTGCTCAATGGCGCATGATGACAAAATGGCCCAACTTTTGAGAGAGCGAAACGTCACAGATTACCCAGCATGCCTGAGAAGTGCCCGTATGTGCACTCATAGAGCATGCACAACTTTAACCACGCCGCCCAAAAGGCTCGTTCACATTAAGCACGTGAATTTGCGTACAAGTAACAGCACTGCGCGTTCATGACAGCATGGTACTGGATTTATATTAACGAGGCGGCAGTTAGCAGCTAGCGGCTAGCTAGTAAATTATGGTAATAATTTACTAAATGATGGATTTATGATTCAAAAATTATAAAAGTAGGGTAGACATGTGGATATTATCCGGCTGAACAAAACGTGCATTTATCTAACAGCTACATTTCCCACAGATCTTATTTTGAGCTATTTTCTAAAATCCTATGGAGAAATCTCATTGCTTTTTTGTGGAGGGAACCCATGCGCAGCTTACTTCCGGGTTTTAGGACGCGTCTCTCGTCTGCTCTTCACACACCACACTTTTCGCGGCACACGTACTTATAGCCAATCAGCTCTGAATGATGTGAGATGACGTATGGTGGGGATGGCAGCTCACTGCCCCTATGGTCATTATTTTTTGCCACACACATTAAATAGGACAATACTCTGAGCATGCGCAGTGTAGTTTTTACACTCACCGTTCACTTAGACTGAGAGAGGGAGGGGCAGGATCGGGTTTTGTCCCACATGGCTCTAAACAGCTCAATAGGCACACACTGTAGACACTAATTAGAAGAACACAGACTAAAACAGCAATATACAGACGAATCAGATGATTAAACATGATCTTAAAATATATTTTATATATATTTTTATTTATTTTTTGCATTTTGTTGTAATCATTATTTTTAATACTTTTTGCTGACACAAGGTGGGCTGCTCCTAATGACCAGTCGCCACTGCTTGACCCCCATCTTAAAATTGATATGATCAAAAAAGTATCTGCATTGTCGGAGGCCTTTTTTCCTCATTATCATCAAATTATTGTCAAATTGTACAGCTTTCCTTAGTGTTGAATGCAGAAAGATGACTATATTAGAGTATTAAGTGAAAATGACTATATTAAAGTGTTAAGTGAATATATTAAGTGAATTACTCAACTGCATTTGTATAGGAATGATTCTGTCCTATTGGTAGATAACTACTCTTAACAGTGATATCTACAAGAGGTTTTCAATGTAAATTTAACTATTTTCAATGGGTTAGTATTACATTTTGTGACAGTGTGGTGACACTCATTTTAATGAAGACACATTTGTGTATCTTGAAATTCATTTATTTGACAGAGCTGGAAACTGCTTGACTTAAATACTTGTTTGTGTTTACCTACATAGTCATCACAGATGAGCCAAACAGAGTAGAGGATGAAGAAAGGGGAAGAGGAGAAAGGGACACACAAGAAGGAGATACAACAGACAAGAACGACAATGGAGACAACAATGAACAGGAACACCAGAACAGACACGAGTCAATGGGTAACATGACTGATTTTGGGACTGCAGATACAGGGCCAAGGCAAGTGAGACATCACTGCTTTCCATCCAGCATGTTTGGCCAGCAAAAGAGATAATTTCAACCGCAAACAGCAAGTGATGAGGGAAGCTGCAAGTGATGAGGGATTATTATTTCCTCCTTCCATCCCTTTTTTCTGTTTAATCTGATTTCTAACAACTTCTAATAATTTGACATAGTTTATGATTTAATTGGAAAATGAAGGGTTTTTAAATAATAAACCCGTTTCTGATTCTTTGATTTATTTTTGACATATGGGTGTTGAGAGATGTATCCATATCTCTTAATGTTGCTCTCAAAGTGCACAAGATTGATGCTTTTAACTTCAATATTTAAAAAATGTTTTCCTGGGGGACCCCAGAGGAGGTGAGTTCCCCCAAAATAGCACTTTATCTCTGCTTATGTAACTCCGGTGTAGTGTCCCCTCGGCAACAGATCACTCAGAGCTGATTACTTTCCTGCATTTCAATGGACAGCATATAAAAAGGACACGTGAGCTGCATTGCTTAAGAGATCCTCACATGCTATCTCTTTTACAAAATAAGTGTCCAGTCAACAACAAAACATCAGTGATCGTATAGTGGTAGTATATTTTTCACAAGCAATGTGAAACATTAAACTTATACAAACTGGTGTACAAAACTCACAAACCTGCGTTGATATACTGGAGTGTCTCTACTCTTTCTTCTCCACATCTCTTGTCCACCATCAGAGATTGCAAACATTTCAGAAACAGCTAGAGGTAGGAGACAAACAACTTGTTCGCTGGGCATGTCAAAAACCTCCCTGCTTTGATCAAGACTTTAGGGAGCCTTTCAGCCCCTCTAGCAAAGGGACTGGAAAGCAAGCTTTGAAAATTCAGTACATCTACATGCTTGTTTCCAGGTGCACTTTGAAATCTATAAAGAGAGACTTGGCCTTTATAATTTGGAATTGAAAAACGCACGACAATCGTTCTTCTCTGACATCATTACCAAAAACAAAAACAACGCACGTGCCTTGTTTGCTACCGTCGACAGACTAACTAACCCCCCAGTGTCAGTAGCCTCAGAATTTCTATCCACCAGGGCGTGCAATGATTTTGCCTCCTTTTTCACTTACAAAACTCAGAAAATCAGACAAGCAGTCAGTGCCTCTGCATCAGGAACAGCAAATGTGTTGTCTCTGTGTCCACTTAACATCAATTCAAACACCATGACACAATTCCATCAGATTAATGATAAAAAACCTAGAGGACTTTATACAACTTCTGAAATCCTCCTCCTGCTGCCTTGATATTATTCCAACAGGATTTTTCAAAGATGTTTTGCCTTGCATGGCCTCAGATCTACTTCATATAGTAAACAAATCTCTTCACTCAGGTATTTTTCCACAGGCCCTGAAAACTGCAGTCATTAAACCGCTCTTAAAAAAGAATAATCTAGATGCTTCAGTAATGAACTGGCCCATATCAAACCTCCCATTTCTAGGTAAAATCATTGAAAAAGTTGTTTTTCAACAGTTGAGTAATTTCTTGCATTTAAATAACTGTTTCGATGTGTTCCAGTCAGGCTTTCGTCCAAACCACAGCACTGAGACTGCTCTTGTAAAGGTCTTTAATGACATCCACTTAAACACAGACAGTGGCAGAACTTCAGTGTTAGTATTATTAGATCTCAGTGCTGCATTTGACACTGTTGACCACAGCATATTACTAGACCGACTGGAAAACTGGGTGGGACTTTCGGAAACAGTTCTAAATTGGTTTGAGTCCTACTTAAAGGACAGAAACAACTTTGTTTCTATAGGTAAATACACATCTGAGTTGACAAATATGACATGTGGGGTTCCTCAAGGCTCCATCTTGGGGCCTCTTCTCTTTAACATCTACATGCTACCACTGGCTCAGATAATGAAAAACAACAAAATAAGTTACCATAGCTATGCGGATGACACACAAATGTACGCAACAATTTCATCAGGAGACTATGCTCCAATTCAAACACTGAGTAAGTGCATTGAACAAATCAATGACTGGATGTGTCAGAACTTTCTCCAATTAAACAAAGATAAAACTGAGGTAATGGTTTTTGGAGCCAAGGCAGAACGTATAAAAGTTAGCGCTGAGCTTCAGCCTGCAATGTTCAAAACAACAGATAAAGCCAGAAATCTAGGTGTAGTCATGGACTCTGACCTGAGTTTCAACAGTCACATTAAAACAGTTACTAAATCAGGCTGCTATCACCTAAAGAATATATCTAGGATTAAAAGACTAATGTCACAGCAGGATTTGGAAAAACTTGTCCATGCTTTTATCTTCAGTAGACTGGACTACTGCAATGGTGTCTTCACAGGTCTCACTAAAAAATCTATTAGAAAGCTGCAGCTGATTCAGAACGCCGCTGCTCGAGTCCTCACTAACACTAAGAAAGTGGATCACATCACTCCTGTTCTGAAGTCTTTACACTGGCTTCCTGTGTGTCAAAGAATAGATTTCAAAATACTGCTGCTGGTTTATAAAGCACTGAATGGTTTAGGCCCAAAATACATTTCTGACCTCCTGCTAAATTATGAACCATCCAGATCTCTCAGGTCTTCAGGGACTGGTCAGCTTTCTGTCCCCAGAGTCAGAACTAAACATGGTAAAGCAGCGTTCAGTTATTATGCTCCAAATATCTGTAACAAACTCCCAGAAACCTGCAGGTCCGCTGCAACTCTGACTACGTTTAAATCCAGGCTGAAGACTTTTCTTTTTGTCGCTGCTTTTAATTTAACTATTCATATCTTAGACTGCACTGTAACTTTTATCACTGTACCTTTTATCCATGTATTTTTTCTTTTAATGTTTATTTTATTCGCTTTTCTTTTTAATGACTGATTTTAAATGCCATTTTCTTAATGTCTTTCATTTTTTTTTTTGTAAAGCACTTTGAATTGCCTTGTGTTGAAAAGTGCTAAATAAATAAACTTGCCTTGCCTTGCCTTGTCATGTTCCAGACACTGCTCTCAACCACTCACGGCCTGCTTAAATACCTGCAGAAAGAAACAATTGACTTGGGGCAGGCAGTAGATTACAAAACAGCAGTTGAGAACACACTGAAAAGTTACCGAAGTAACGAGAAAGCACATGAGGTCTATGACAAGACCAAGGCCCTGTGCAATGATCTTGATATTCCCAAAACTGTGACACAGAGGAAGAAGCGAAGAAACATGGAAGACTTTGTAGTCGAGGCATCATGTGGAGCAATGTGAAACATTAAACATAAATAAACTGGTGTACAAAACTCACATACCTGCATTTCAATGGACAGCATAAAAGGACACGTGAGCTGGGTTCTGTTGCTCAGATTAGCTATTGATGATCACGTTGATAAATCATATAAAACAAATAGCCAATCACACAAAAAACATGTTGCTGTGACTGTGAGCATTAAACAATTAACATTAAACTAAACAAACACAACATACATTTTGTCCACCGAGATAATACAGGCACCTTACCCTCAAGAGATCCTCACGTGCTATGAGAATCTCCCACAATCCATTGCCGTAACAAAGCTAATGCAGGCACACGTTTGTGACACCAGGTGGCGCAATTGTGTATGTGCGTGTGGGGAGTCTTGCAGTAGAAAATTCGACTGTAGCGCCCCCACTGTGGGCTAAGCCCCGAATGTTTCCAGGTCCAGGCGACGCCCCTGCAGTACCCCGATGTCTTGCACGAAAGTGGGGGGAAACTATTCTGCACCCAGTGCTACTGTGTTGGAGCACAAGAGAAATTCGACGGTGACGACCCACTTTCATTCATTCAAACATTCGAAAATGCTTTCTGCTGCTGCGGACAAGAAAGCCAAACAACTCACGTTCACCGAGGCATCAACCTCCAAAACCCTTTCGAGGGCTACAAGAAACGAGGTGAGTAGCCTACACGATTGGTCAGATAACGAACAAGTAAATTAAAACAGAATGAGGCGGAGAAGTGTGTGTGTGTGTGTGTGTGAGAGAGAGTGTGATTAAAATAGCCCAATTGCTTTTACAATAAATAAACATTGAATGTGTTTAATTGAATAGTAAAGGGGTTTAACGTTAGTGGCAGGTTATGTGTGAGAGAATAAATAAGACAGCCCAATATTTAGCATATTTCGCAACTTTCCGCATATTTCGCAAATTCCCGCAATTTCACCGCATAAAATCACATAAAAACCCTGCATGTTTAATCGCATAATCAAGGATTTTTGCCCGCGTTTTTCTGGAGGGTCTAATCAATTAGAACGGGAGAATTAAAATAATGATTTGTGTTAATCAAAAACAATGTATTTAAAGAAACACTCAACCATGCATGAAATAACATAGGAAAATAATATGGATCATTTTTTACCCATGTTGTGCCTTAGAAGTGTAGTGATACAAACATGATTTTTATTAAAAAAGTAAGAAAGGAAAAATAAAAATTAGAATTGGTGTTGATCAAAAACAGGTTAATTGAGGAATACCTGGAATCCTGAATGGTTAAAGTAATTTATTGCAAAGATATTTACAATTTAAACTAATTCGGGTCACTTTTGACGCATGTTGGTTTTATGTTGTGTAACAAAGGGTTAACATGACAGCTGTGATGTTCACTCTTTTGACAGAGCACCAGTGGACAGTGAGGACTATGGAACAGAACATGTGATGGCTTTGTGTGGAAAGCTGCTGAAGCCAGACGGTGACTCCTCATCAGTCTCTCCAGGCAGCACCCAGCTATTCTTCTTAGCAGTTTCTTAGGGTCAAAAACACTAAACTCAACTTAAAATGAAAGTGTTTAGTTTATTTAATAAAAGAGCTCATGTTCAATGTGAAAAGTGACCGTAGATATAGATTAGTTGCAATTTGGTGCTATATATATTTAAAAAAAATAAAAATAAAAACATATATATAATTGTCTTTTTTAAACACCTTGAATTTCAGGGGGGGCACGGGGCTCCGTTGGCGGGGTGCAGCTCCCCTCCAAGACAATGGTAGGGGAAGCACTGAATGTGGTTTAGTAAAGTATTTAAAAATAACCCACATTGTACATGTACAGGACAATCAGACCTTGTTCAACAAAGATCATCAGACAATTGTTTTGTCTTTGAGGTACAGCCGCAGTGTCTGAGTTTGAAGAAAACCCTAAAATTTTATTTAGTGTTGTTTAATCAATCAATATTTACTGGTCTTGAATTTCCTCACTGGATTACAAAATGCTCGAATCTTATTGTACAGGGACATAATGAAGATGTAATCACCTGAAGATGAAAATATAGATTCAGCGATATGTACCATTATAAGGAAATAGACTGTTAGAGGTATTGACCGAAGCTCCGCCGCTGTAGCTAGGTGCTGCTAATGAAAACTCAAGTGCTCAATTGGTTGGTTTTTCTTTTTTATTAAGAATTGACCAAGCATATCTTCCTCTTCTAAATCCCAGTTGTACTTCGCTAACACGCAGCGCCTTGGAGCGTGCGTTTCATGGTTCCCACCCTTAACACATTTATGGACTAGGTCATGTTAGACAAGCAATCCAGTGGTTAATTTTAGGGTAAGCCCCACTATTTTTTTTTTTTTTATGTATTCACTTTAAGAGAAAGGGATTTCAGAAACAAGTCGCATAAGTTTGGCTCGAGGTAAAATTAACAAAAGGTAACTGTTGTTACCCCTTCTAAACTTATGAAATAATGAGAAAAATATGAACGACTCTTTATAGAGCCACGTCCACACAGCTTTAAAGTTGTAGGAAGCTGAAGTTTTACATTCGTGCCAACGGCTAGTTGTAGTTTCTAAGGTATTAGAAAATTGGTGTTCTGGAAGGTTTAGCTTAGGATCAATGCCCTTGGGATGCTCTCAATAACTGTTTTACAATTGTGTGTGTTTTGTGTAACCCTGCTTCAAAGGTCCATCATACAAGATGTAGGGGATCTATTGGCAGCTGCTGATAATAACATCCATCATTATGGTTTACTAATAGTTATCACTTCACTTCCTCCTCCAGCACCTGGACACAGCAGGAACCTACGCCAGGATCCTGTTTGTGGTCTTCAGCTCCGCCTTCAACACCATCATCCGGGCTCTGCTGCAGGACAAGTTCTCCCAGCTGCACGTGCCCGACTCCACCTGCAGGTGGATCACGGACTTCCTGTCTGACAGGAAGCAGCATGTGAGGCTGGGGAAACAAGTCTCTGACCCCCGGACCATCAGCATTGGTTCCCCTCAAGGCCGTGTTCTTTCCCCTCTGCTTTACAACGTTGGCATAAAGTAAAGTCTTAATAGCACTCTTAAACGTTGTGGGGTAGGCTCCAATTTAATGTACAACATATTGGAATGGAACTCTAAACTGAATGAATGTCACTGTCCTTGTATTCTGATGTAAATGTTCCAGAATTTCTGTGACTGCATCTGTATGTATACGCTGATCACTTTTGTCATGTAACTAATTATCTGTTACAACTGGAGATTAAAGCTAAGTGACATATAACAATATCTATTGTTAGTGTGAGTCTGTTACAAACAACTCATTGGAATCTGTAGTACTCTACTCTGTTTTGCAGTCTATTATATGGCATGTAACACATAATTACTGTGGGGCATTCTCTGAAACATGTATCAAGTATATAGCTGTACGTGACTCAATATCAGGCATTGCTATAGAATTCAATATTCTATATAATGTCAAAACACATGTGGTGTTAGCTATAGAAGATTCTGTATTGTCCATTCATATTGTAGAGCTTATTCTATAGAGTACAGAGCAGTTATATAGAAAACATCCATGGATTTTCTATAGATTATTTATGGAATCTTTAGGGAAATCTATAGGTTAATTCTATAGAATTTCTACACCAATCCTGTACTGTTCTGCAGAACAATTTTATAGAAAACAATAACAATTTTCTATAGGATTCTATAGATTATTTGGTGGAATCTATAGTAAAATTCATAGATGAATTCTATAGAATATTTGCCACTATCCTGCAGTATATTCTACAAAAATTCTATAGAAACATCAATAGATTTTTCTATAGATTATTTTGCAGAATCTATTGTAGAATCCATAGGTGAATTCTATAGAATATTTTCCAATATCCTGCAGTTTATTCTACAGAAAATGTCTATAGAATTTGTCCATAGATTTTTCTATAGTATTCTATAGATTTTTTGCTAAGGGTATTAACACTGTACATATTCTTGTTTGCCCGTGGTGAGATGACGAGGCTCCATTAATCAGGGTATATGCAGGAATCCTGAAGTCAAATTTAATACCTTTTAAGACCTTTTTCAAGACCCTTTGCATACATTTTAAGACCTCATCGCCACTTCGAGTTTGAACCGGTTAAATTGGCAACACACTTTACCTCACATTTACTATACAGTATTGATTGTAAGATAGCACAACTAAAGAGTTTATGATATAATCATAATTCAGATAAAACAAAGTACAAGAGAATGAATTGTGTGACCAACCCAATGCAATGTTTATTAGAAAAAGAAATCATAAGAAAGTAGTATTTGATTTAGGCATTGTTCCCAAGAGATAAAACAGACAGACTACTGAAGCCTCCTTTCCACATGAACTTCAACCTCTCTGTCAAGGTCAGGTTTAATGCAGTACGCTCAGGGTCGTTCCCCGCTACAGGCCTCACCTTGCGGAGGGGGCCTACTCTTGCGGAGGGAGCCTCAACTGAGCCGCAAATGCGGTGCACCTATGCGCTTATGCGGCGCAATTAGTGTGGCGCAGCACTGTTTCGCCGCTGCGAGGCTCCACTAGCACCAACACTTTGTCATATGTTTACAAAAAACGATATATATGTTAAGACTTTTCTCGTTCTTAATATAGACTATATTTAGGGTCGATATGTGTTGACTTTACTTTAAAATATCTCTGTGACCGGATATAGTTCGGCTTATTGAACGTATTTCTCTTCCTTGGAGGAGCAGCATCGCTCGGACTCCGCTGCTCCTCCCTCCGCTGCTCTTCCCTCCGCTGCTCCTCCCTCCGCTGCTCCTCCCTCCGCGGCTCCTCCGTGCAGTCTGCTCTGCAGTGGTGAGTGACAGTGACGTGCAGTCAGGGGAGGCATGGATTGGTCATCGGGCAAGTCGGGACTTAAACGCTGCGGCTTTCTGGCTAGCACTTAGCATGTGGGACCGGACAGCTTTGATCCCCATCGACAGTGGCGATTCTAGAGTCTGTGTGTCGAACCAGCTTCCATCACCATCAGTGGCGCCCCAGCATCCCTCTCCTCTGTCATCAACCTTTTGGACCTGTCTGCTGCAATCGACACGGTGAATCATCAAATCCTCCTTCGCACTCTCCAAGAACTTGGAGTTTCAGGCTCTGCACTTTCCCTCCTCACCTCATACCTCAAAGACCGTACCTACAGGGTAACTTGGAGAGGGTCCGAGTCTGACCCTTGTCAATGAACTACAAGGGTCCCTCAGGGCTCTGTTCTTGGTCCCCTCCACTCTTGACCTGACAATCAACATCGGCACCTCTGTTGTTTCCCCAACTCAGACTGCAAGGAATCTGGGTGTGACCCTAGATAACAAACTGTCCTTCACTGCAAACATCGCTGCTACAACCCGCTGCTGCAGATACACGCTTTACAACATCAGGAGGATACGTCCCCAGATGACCCAGAAAGCGACGCAGGTTCTGGCCCAGGCTCTCGTCATCTCACGCCTAGACTACTGCAACTCCCTCCTGGCTGGTCTACCTGCATGTGCCATCCGATCTCTGCAGCTCATCCAGAACGCAGCGGCTCATCTGGTCTTCAACCTTCCAACATTTTCCCACACCACGCCGCTCCTCCGCTCATTACAATGGCTTCCAGTAACTGCTAGAATCCACTTCAAGACAATGGTGCTTGCGTACCATGCTGTGAATGGATCTGGCCCTTCCTACATCCAGGACATGGTTAAACTGTACACCCCAGCATGTGCACTCCGCTCTGCATCAGCCAAATGGCTCGCTGCACCCGCACTTGCGAAGGGGACCCAAGTTCCCATCAGCAAAAACACGTCGGTTTACTATCCTGGCTCCAAAATGGTGGAATGAGCTCCCCATTGAAATCAGGACAGCAGATAGCTTGTACATCTTCCGGCGCAGACTGAAAACTCATTTCTTTCGACTCCACTTTGAGCAATAAAATTACTAACAAAGCACTTATATACAAATAAAGGACTGGCTTATCTAAAGCCAGTTGAGTAGCACTTGAAATGTTTTGTCTCTATGAAACCTGATGTACTTATATGATTCTGTTTTCTTCAAGTTTGTATCTTCCTGGTTGAATGCTTCAGCTAAATGCAATGTAACGCTATAGTAATCAGACATAAATCTATCAGCTGTTTATTTCCCATGAGTTCCAGTGTGGCAGCTTGTTAATCACTGCTCCCCCTGGTGGATCCATGATCCATTGCAGCTGGTTTCATTATAATTTATTTATTTATCAGGGGGGCGTATCAAGTCATGCGGGGGGGTTTTCCTTTCAGAGAGGGCCGATCCCGTTGATCACGGCCCCACTACGGTAAGGGCGTCCGAAATGAGGTGCTACGTCTGTCTGTCTGTATGTCATGGTGAATACAGTCGCTGCTTTATTTATGTCTGTATGACGTTGTTGCGACTTTGTACGGAGCAGCTATAGGTTAGTTATCCTAATCGATCCGATCTCCATTCAGAAAACACACATTTTAAAAGGTTTTTCGCCTGCATTAATTCATAGTTTTTACTAACCGGTATCAGTATGTTGTTACTTCGGCATCATTTTGAAATGTGTATTACAATTAAATCACGGTAAAATATGTTCATTTTGTTGTGGTCTACCATAGTATTTACATGGATATAAGCCCCGAATATTCGCATCGTTCTAATCACTCGAGTTTCAGGTTTCACCGCAGCTGTCAGCTGTGTTTACTCAAACAAGACGCGCTGGAGAGGAGGCGGGGCTTATATCCATCCAAATACTTTGGTGGATACCAACTATATATGTTATCGTGATTTAATTGTAATACACGTTTCAAAATTATGCCGAAGTAACAACATACTGATACCGGTTAGTAAAAACCATGAATTAATGCTGTGACAAGTGTGCAGACAAGACGGCAGGCGAAAAACCTTTTAAAACACGTGTTTTCTGAATGGAGATAATCAGGATAAACCAAAATGTAGCTGCTCCATCCAAACACTAATCACGAAGCATCATTTCTTGACTGACAGCTTGATGCTGTAGTGTTTTGTGAAACGCTGTGGCGTTTTGTGAAACGCTGTGGCGTTTTGTGAAACGCTGTGGCGTTTTGTGAAACGCTGTGGCGTTTTCTCAAATGCTGTGGCGTTTTGTGAAATGTTGTGGCGTTTTGTGAAATGCTGTGGCGTTTTGTGAAATGCTATGGCGTTTTTGTGAAATACTGTGGCGTTTTGTGAAATGCTGTGGTGTTTTCTGAAATGCTGTGGTGTTTTGTGAAATTCTGTAGTGTTTTGTGAAATGCTGTGGTGTTTCCTGAAATGCTGTTTTGACTTGCACTTCAGGGCCACCGTAGTGAACAGATCAGCAGGATAGCGGATGATATTAAGCTGGCAAGGAGGGAAAATATAAAAGGTCCCTTGTCATGACCTTTTCTACTGATCATAATTCCATTGTTGAGGTATACCAAAATAGATTTATACTGTGCAATTTTCCAAACTCACATTGGTTTCTCATACAGCATCTCTGTAAAGTATGTGTATTCACCGGTATTCAATCTCTGTCCTAAACGGTTTGTTGGAGCTCCTGCCCCCCCCCCCCCCCTCCCTGTGAGCCCAGTGTGCTCTGATTGATCGGGACGTTGCAAGGCTCACTGCTCAGTGAGCTGGCTTACTGGTGTGGTTTCTGGGTCGGCGATACAGCAAGACAGCGCAAAACTCATCCTCGGAACACACAAACACTCACAGCCGAAGTAAAAACAATAAGTGTGGCTTGATATTGAGTAAGAAAAAGGTTTATAAACGCTGTGAGAATGGGTCTGCGGAGGGCATTTTTCCACGATCCCAACTCGTCTATTACCAACAAGGGAGCTCTACGCAAGTCAATGGGACTCCCTGTTAGTTGCAAATGTATGCTAAAGATCCCCCCACTTCGTTTGATAGTGACGCCAAGGGATCCTGGTGTGTGAGGAGCTCTGCGGATTGGTCCATTTTGGTTCCCGGAAGAAACAAATGGAAAAAGAGAAATCTCCAACGAGGCATTCTGGGGCAGCAGGTCTTTTCTGTGTTAGAGTTTTACTCGATACAATCAATCAATCAATGTTTATTTATATAGCCCAATATCACAAATGTTACATTTGTCTCAGTGGACTTCACAGTTTGTACAAAATATCAGTATGACAATACGACACCCTCTGTCCTTAGACCCTCACATCGTACAAGGAAAAACTTCTGAAGAAAACCCACAGTTTAAAGGGAAAAATGGGAGAAACCTCAGGGAGAGCAACAGAGGAGGGATCCCTCTCCCAGGACGGACAGACGTGCAATAGATGCCGTGTGTAATAGATACAGTGTGTACTTTGAGGGTTTTTGATTCTGCAGACCGTTTACATGCATACAAACCTTCATAACACACAAGGGGACAGGTAATAACCAGAAAAGCATGACATGGGACCTTTAAAGATTTAAAGCCACTCTCTAAAAAGGGAGCTTTAAAGCGGGCCGGTGCCACGAAGGGGCAAAAGGGGGCATTGCCCCCTCAGTTGTATTATTTGCCCCCTCACCTTGAGCATCATTCATCCATCAAAAAGTACAATAAATGTCACAATTATTAAATAATAACTTTAAATAATTATCTTCCCCAATACACGTTACTATGTTTAGATCAGATATGTGGGCAGGCAGTCAAGCAACGTGTAAAAAATCCTCAACCCCAAGTGAGCTTGTAGTCTTAATTAATGTTAGCGTGTGTGCTTAGCTATAAACACAGTCGGATGGGTGACCAACACGTCCCCGTTTTCCGGGCAAAGTCCCCGTTTTCGGTGGCCGGTACCCGGTTGAAACTCCCGAAAATGTTCCCGTTTTTGAATGTGCGTTACAAAACATAGAGCAAGGTGAAATGAAATGTTACATGTCAGTAAAAACAGAGTAACAGTGTTGTACCCATGGGCGTAGGAAGCATCCTGAATGTGGGGGGGACATTTAAAAAATAAATAAAAATATTTCCTGTATTCTGGTGCATTTTAACAGGTGGTTTGATACTTTTATTTGGCTATACTAGCATGAGGAAAATGGTGGATACATTTTGTAATTTCATCCAGTAGTAAAGAAAGGAAATATATTTGATTATTAATTCAGAGCCGTCTTTGAATTAATAAAAAGCATTTTTTGTACATTTATATACAACAATAAATATTTGTGAGTGCATTGAGAGATATTGTTGTGGAGAGTCATTTATATATAAATCGCAAAATACATTTGTGAATCCTTCTGTGAGCATTTATTAATATTGAGACTGATCTGACTCCATACAGATGTTAAGTTCACCTTGGAATGGTATCATTGACTTAAATGTTCAAATAAATGTTGCTCTTCTGTCTATATTGGTCATATGATGCCCCTTGACTGAAATGCTTCCTGTTCAATATCCCCACTGATTTCCTTAACATTCTGGGATGAGAGTCCACATCACAATTTACTCTAAACTGTCATTTCCCTTTCATCACTCACCTCAGCAACAGACCTCTCTCCACTGTCCGTGTATTCTGCCTCTGACTCACTCTCAAGCGCCTATATGTCAAGAGAGGTGGTGAAGTGATCATTATGTATTGAGCAGTATACTCTTTCACATTGAATCATAACAAGTCATACTGAATGTAAATACAACTGACTCTAAAGTAAGTCCCAGTCTGTGACATTGGACATTTTGAAGACTCAAAGTCCCAAGCAGTCGGTAGAATATTAGCTGGTCTATGTAATGTGCACAGAAAATAAATAGTTAACTGAATACTGGGATGGAAATGGCCTATAAGCACTCAGTAAAACATAAACACACACAAAAAGCTTCTGAATGATAAGAAGTATAATTAAAACATAATGCACATTATCATTTTGAGAGAGAGTACCGAAGTTAAAGAAAATAGTCTCTTTTCGAACTGAGGCTCCAGTAAAACACACTGGCTGCGTCTCTACATGGACATCAGTAAGCCGTTTATGAGTATTATCCCGGTTATGATCGTATTGGGGATATGGTGTTTACATGAGCACATAGAGATCGGTTATTCATGTTCCCTGTTTACATGATAAATACTAGTAACCTGACATTTCGGCGGCGGGGGGTGTGTGTGTCTACAGAAGGTCCAGTTGTGACACGATTCGCCACTGCTGTTAACTAATTAACTGCTACCAGCTGAAGACTTACTTTCCTCTTCTTTGAAAAAAAGGGTCTCATGTCCATGTTGTCTGGGAGAGAAAACATAACAAACCAAGAGATCGTCAGCTTTGATTTTCGCTGTATTAACCATTTCCTGAACATTTGGTGTGTGTGCCTTACCTCCGCTACCGGCATCGCTTCATACAACAGATCTGAGCTGTCCAACTTGGTAAAAGTGGGGGGGTCTAAACTAATCATTTGAAAAGGTGGGGGGGACTTGTCCCACCCTCATATAATGGCTGCGACACCCATGGTTGTGCCTTTTGTAGCGTTAGCGTATTTCTTCTTCTACCTACTTCTTCTTCTTCTACTACTTCTAATTCAATGTACCTGCCCGTGAGATATTGGACAAAAGAAACTCGGCTAGTAGTGTCAACTAAATCCATAGTATTTGTAACATCCCGTCATGTCTGCTAAATTGTTTATGTCATGTTAATCAGGTTCATGTTATTGTTTCACGTTTAGTTCATAGCCCAGGTTAGATTTATGTTTAGTCAAGTCTTTTTGTTCACCTGTCTAGTCCTGTCATCGCACTTCCTGTTTTATTTTGTACTTACCTCTTGTCTCTCATTTCAGGTCCCCTTACTTCCTCCCTTTGTGTGTTTTCCCGCCATCGTCAGCGTCTGCCCCGCCCCTGATTGTTTCCACCTGTTCCCCCTTACCTCATGTATAAATAGTCCTGTCTCCCTTTGTCATGTGCCAGTTCGTCTTGTGCCTTTTAGAGAGCCAGCTTGTTTCGCCAAGAGATGTATGTACTTTGTGACCATCGTCAAGTTTAATTAGTTTGTAATTTGTTTTACTACGTTTTGCCTCTCAGGAGTGATTTTTTGTTTGAACTTTATACTTTTACAAAGTAAAGACTTTTTTTGAACAAACTCTCTTTTGAGTCGTGCGTTTGAGTCCAAGTGTCTGTAAGGTTCTTAACAGTATTACAACAAAAGTGCTTTAAACGAGGTAAGTTACGAATTTATGTTCTCAATCGTCATGTGTGGGATTGAATATTAAATTAGTTTAGATTTATTATCCCCAGGGGAACATTCATCTGCACAGCACTGTGAAAACAATATGAAATCAACAAAAAATAAGACAGACAACTACAGATAGCACCACACATGATGGTTACTTGTTATTATTTAGGGCTGCCTGTATGGATCAGGTTTTTGCCAAAGCGAGCCCTTTTACTATAATAATAATAATAATAATATGTTGTGTATTATATAAACCGTATTGGTACAATGAGCGGCATCTAGTGACGGATTTTGGAACATCGATTTGATTTTTCTCATGGCAGTTAGACTCTAGAGACAAACCAGGGGACTATATTTGTATTTTTAATCTGTGTCTGTCCATTTTGTGTATTTTATCCAATATTAAATTTGGTTTATATATGAGTCACTTTTCTTATGAAATGCCAGGTTTTAGGCCCATTCAATCCTGAAAATAAAGTGCGGCCATCTATCTATCAACTATCTATTATTAAAGATCAGAACGAGAGGGGTAAATCCGGAATAAAAATAAAGAAGCAAAGAGATTGTAGAGTAGTGAAAAGGAAAAAAGCTTGGTGTGTCAATTCATTACATTATGCATATTTTTCGTTGTTAAAAAAATAATCGCCCCCTCGGATTTTTTAACAGCCCCCTCAGTCATTTCATCCTGGAGCAGGGCCTGCTTTAAAGGCACAGTGAAATGAACAATACAACATGCAATGGTGTGTCCTTCCTTGTGTTAATTGATCATTTGTATACATGCGATTTTTTCTGTCTGCTTATCAATGTTGTCTGTTAACCCTCCCTCTCCTCATCATATAAAACTGTGATTGATTGCTCTCGTGGAGAACTTGCAAAAACGAGGTTTGAAGTCCGCTGCTAACAGAAATAATTTCCTATAGGATAAATAGCTTTTATTTCTGCTTTTCTTTACAAAGACACCCCAGGGCATCTGTACAGAAATGTGTAAATCTGTGCTGTATAATTATGCAATAAATATAAATGTTTGTGTTAGTTTTCAGTGTGATTGATGGTCTGACAGCAAAAGGACAGCCGTACTGTAATATGTCAGCATATCTGCCCTTGGCCCATTTCGTCAGTATTGATTGGCATGCAGCATTTTGCACTCGGCATGTCTATCTATATGAATATGTCAGAATTGAAACGGCTGTCTGTAGATCACAGTGACCACTGTTGGGTGACGAACCCCCCCCCCCCTCTCCCTCCTCAGGAAGAGTGCAGAGATCCCCTCCTTTAGTGAAAGGGGAAGGAAGAGTAAAAGGAGCCACCTTTTTTGATATGAGCCTCCCTGAGGGGCTGTCTGCCACTAAAGAATGTTAGAAGTTCAAGTTCCAGCCACTCGCCCCGGAAAGCTGACCTGGTCTGCTCCTGTCCTCTGAGTCTGTGTCCAAAGACACGAGGAGCTGCTGACACTGAAGCAACACACGGCAGGTAGACATGTATTTCATGTGTTCATTTTCTAACTAGAAATCCAAATGTTCTGCTAATAATAATACTATTTTGAGGTCTTTCATTTATTAATTGTCTCAGAATTCCTTCTAGGAATCGCAATACAAGTCAAACTAGGACGAAAACCAGTCCTACCTCTCAGAGGAAGCTCCTGATTCTTCTGTTCTGAAATGTTACTGCTTTATTTTCTAAAGTGAAATAATATATGTAACTAAGCCATGAAGTTATATAATATACATTACACTTATATTAACCAACATCATTGAAGAGTGTTCCTCATAGACTGAAGATAAACGTACAATAATGATCCATTACACTTTCCAAATTATCTTTGAGCTACTCCTCCTGTTAACCATGTGCCCCTAACAGATTATAAATGTGTTTGTTACTCTACTCCTCCACTATTGAAATGCAAAAATGTTAAGATATTTCTCAGATTATGGTACCCTGCCACAGGTAAAATTTAAGATTTGCAATGATGTAGCTTGTGGACGTGTTTAATGTCTTATTCCGAACTAAATATAGTAGCAGACCCAGTTTCAGGGAGCACAGTTAGAGATTGCACATGCTCTTTGGGAATCACACACATGCTTAGCCACAAACACCCACCCACACACACATCGCTCCTCCCACAGAGTCAGTCTGACCTCCATCTTCTTGCATGCAGGTCTAACTCCTCCCCCCCACTCCCACTATGGAGCACTCCTAAATATCAGCACTGATGGGAGTACTTTTCTCAATTGAGAAAGTTGATGGACTGCTTTTAAATCTCATCCTCAAAGAAGGAACACATATGCGTTGAGTGACCCTTCTTTACTGAAGTTCAAGATGAAGACTGGAGGGTCCTCCCCTCGGGCGCCAGGGTCTGCCTTCACCTGCAGTCAGTTTGTCTTTTCACGTTACAGGGATTACACAAAACTGCTCTTAACCGCTCTCCCTCAGGGAAACAAAAGATAATCTATTCTCTGCCCATTAGCGCTAGCATTAAGATATTATTTGCTTTACAGAACCCTTTCCCACGTAATCAGTCATGACGTTAGTGAAACTTGAAAGGATATTTAACAGGTGCTGCAGCTGCCGTTTGTTTGGATGCTCCACCGAAAGAAAACCAGTAAACGCTAGAGAGAAGAGAGAAAAGGAGAGGACACTTAACTGTTTAGCCTTGTCGTAGTGATGAAGAGGGAAGGAAGGTGTTCAGAACAGACACTGAGGGCCCTTCTCACTTCTCTTATTTTTCATTTCCTCGGTCTCGGTCTCACCGGAAGTTGATTTGTCTGCGCCATCTTGAGTAGCGTCCCAATGGCCTTATTTTTGTCGGAGGAGCGAGGAGAGATAATGGAGGAGCGATAACCGAGGAACCATTAGACCATCCTCCGATGAAATCCTCAGACACTCGCCCAGCCCCTTACTGTGTATCTCACTGATTGGACGATGCAGCGCATGCACTGATCTGATGCTTCTTGACATGTGTCACGGTTGAGTGAAGGAAGCAGGACCCAAATGCAGATAACTCTGATAAACCTTTATTTCAAGGATAAAGAAACTAATACAGACAAAACAGAACACTCACCGGTGAATTCAGTCACCAACAAAAGAAGCACCAACACTGAACACAGGACGAGACAAGACTAAATACAGGGAGGGATAATTACAAGACGAGAAACAGCCGGGCAGGGGAGGAGAAACACAAGGGCCACAGGTGAACACAATCAGCTAACGAGACACACCAGGGAAACTAACGACAGGAGGAAAACATGACATAGAGAACAGCGGAAACACCCAAACCTAGACATAGAACTGTGACCTGACCTGATAATCGTGACAGAACCCCCCCCTCAAGGGACGGATTCTAGACGTCCCTAAACCCCAAAACAAAAATCCAACAACGTCCAGCAGGGTGGGTGGAGGGGGTCCGGAGGACGGGACTGAGCTGACCGCCCAGGAGCACCGTAGAGGACCAGGAAGGGATCTCGGGCGGACGGCCCGGGGGCAAGGCAGAAGCCGAGAAGGAGGACTCGGGCGGACGGCCTGGGGGCAAGGCAGAGTCCAAGGTGGGGGACTCGGGCGGACGGCCCGGGGGCAAGGCATTTTAAAATCCTTTTATTTGTTTTTAAAGCACTAAATGGGCTGGCTCCGGCCTATATAGCTGAACTCCTCCAGCGCTACACCCCAGCCAGAGCTTTAAGGTCTGCTGACCATCTGCTGCTGGTAGTGCCCAAGACCAGGCTCAAAACCCGAGGGCACCGAGCCTTCGCAGCAGCTGGCCCCAGGCTCTGGAACACTCTGCCCCTCCACGTGAGGTCGGCCCAGACCCTAGGGGTTTTTAAATCCACACTTAAGACTCACTTCTTCTCTCAGGCCTTCTAGTCAGAGCGGAGCACGACTCCTGACTATTCCCTGTGTTTGTTATATATCTGTTGTAAATTATTGTCTTTTATTGTGATTATAAGTGTTTTTAATGCATGTACAGCACTTTGGCTCGACCAAAAATCGCTTTTAAATGTGCTATATAAATAAAACCTGATTTGATTTGATTTGATTTGATTTGAAGGCAGAGTCCATGGTGGGGGTCTCGGGCGGACGGCCCGGGGGCAAGGCAGAGTCCATGGTGGGGCGAAGGCCACAGCGGGCGAACTCAGGGGGCCGAGCATGAGGGCGAAGGCAGCGGCAGGAAGAGTCAGGGGGCCGGGCTCGAGGACGAGGGCAGCGGCAGGAAGAGTCAGGGGGCCGGGCCCGAGGACGAGGGCAGCGGCAGGAAGAGTCAGGAGGCCGGGCCCGCGGGCGAAGACCGCGGCTCACAGAGGGTCGGGATCGAGGGCGAAGACCAGACAGCTCCGGAGGCCGGGCAGGACCCGGTGTCGGCCGGACAGGAACCGGAGCCGGCGGGACAGGCTTCGGCAGGATCCCCCACGGAAGAGGACCAGGAGTTGGCAGGACCCCCAGCAGGAGAGCGGTTGGCGGGACCTCCAACGAGACAGGACAAAGGGTTGGCAGTACCCCCGGCAGGAGAGTAGTCGGCGGGGCCTCCAACGGGACAGGACACAGGGTTGGCAGGACCCCCGGCAGGAGAGTTGTCGGCGGGGCCTCCCACAGCACAGGACATAGGATTGGCAGGACCCCCGGCAGGAGAGTAGACGGCGGGACCTCCAACAGCACAGGACACAGGGTTGGCAGGACCCCCGGCAGGTGAGTAGACGGCGGGACCTCCAACGGTACAGGACATAGGGTTGGCAGGACCCCCGGCAGGAGAGTAGTCGGCGGGACCTCCAACGGGACATGACATGGGGTTGGCAGGACCCCCGGCAGGAGAGTAGTCGGCGGGGCCTCCAACGGGACAGGACATAGGGTTGGCAGGACCCCCGGCAGGAGAGTAGTCGGCGGGGCCTCCAACGGGACAGGACACAGGGTTGGCAGGACCCCCGGCAGGAGAGTAGTCGGCGGGGCCTCCAACGGGACAGGACACAGGGTTGGCAGGACCCCCGGCAGGAGAGTAGTCGGCGGGGCCTCCAACGAGACAGGACATGGGGTTGGCAGGACCCCCAGCGGAACCTCCAACGGTACAGGACATGGGGTTGGCAGGGCCCCCGGCAGGAGAGTAGACGGCGGGACCTCCAACGAGACAGGACATGGGGTTGGCAGGACCCCCAGCGGAACCTCCAACGGTACAGGACATGGGGTTGGCAGGACCCCCGGCAGAAGACTAGTCTGCGGGACCTCCAACGGAACAGGACATGGGGTTGGCAGGACCCCCGGCAGAAGACTAGTCTGCGGGACCTCCAACGGGACAGGACACAGGGTTGGCAGGACCCCAGCGGAACCTCCAACGGTACAGGACATGGGGTTGGCAGGACCCCCGGCAGAAGACTAGTCTGCGGGACCTCCAACGGGACAGGACATGGGGTTGGCAGGACCCCCGGCAGAAGACTAGTCTGCGGGACCTCCAAAGGGACAGGACATGGGGTTGGCAGGACCCCCCGGCAGGAGAGTAGTCGGCGGGGCCTCCAACGAGACAGGACAAAGGGTTGGCAGGACCCCCGGCAGGAGAGTAGTCGGCGGGACCTCCAACGGCACAGGACATGGGGTTGGCAGGACCCCCGGCAGGAGAGTAGTCGGCGGGGCCTCCAACGAGACAGGACAAAGGGTTGGCAGGACCCCCGGCAGGAGAGTAGACGGCGGGACCTCCAACGGGACAGGACATGGGGTTGGCAGGACCCCCGGCAGAAGACTAGTCTGCGGGACCTCCAACGGCACATGAGTAGGGGCTTGAGTGGGGACTCGAGAGAGGGCTTGAGAGGGAACTCGAGAGGAAACTGGAGAGTCGACTGGAGAGGTGACTCGAGAGGGGACTCGAGAAGGAACTCGAGAGGTGACTCGAGAGGTAACTCGAGAGGGGACCTGAGAGGGGACTTGAGAGGGAACTCGAGAGGAGACCTGAGGGGAAACTAGAGAGGGGACTTGAGAAGGGACTCGAGAGAGGGCTTGAGAGGGAACTCGAGAGGAAACTGGAGAGTTGACTTGAGAGGTGACTCGAGAGGGGACTCGAGAGGAAACTGGAGAGTTGACTTGAGAGGTGACTCGAGAAGTGACTAGAGGTGGGACTGGAGAAGGGACTAGAGAAGGGACTAGGAAAGTGACCTGAGGAGGGACTAGGGAAGGGACAAGAGGAGAGACTAGAGAAGGAACCAGGGATGGGACTATGGCAGCTGGGGCCAGAACTGGGGCTGGAACCATGGCTGCTGGGGCCGGGACCATGGCTGCTGGGGCCAGAACTAGGTCTGGAACCATGGCTGCTGGGGCCAGAACTAGGGCCGGAATGATGGCTGCTGGGGCCGGAATGATGGCTGCTGGGGCCAGAACTGGGGCTGGAACCATGGCTGCTGGGGCCAGAACTGGGGCTGGAACCATGGCTGCTGGGGCCTGTACTGGGGCCGGAACCATGGCTGTGTGGGCCGGTTCTGTAGCCGGAACCATGGCTCTTGGGGCTCGGATTGCTAGCCTGGACTTGCGACTCCTTCTCTTAGAAGCCGCCTGAAGGCTCCGTGGACCTCCAAAAGCCAGCCGAGTTCCAGAAAACGACTCTTGGACAGGAGCAGGAACTGGGGCGGAAGCACTGGTTGACTCCAGACGGAACACACCGAGACGTTTATAGTCAGCAGGCTGGAAATCACACACCCAGATGAAGTTCAAAATCCAGCCAGGTAAGAATTTCACCAAGTCTGGTTTCTCCATAGCCAACCGGTGCGCCTCTACCAGAGCGGCCTCCTTCTGCAGAACACTGGACGCTCCCTTCCACCAATCATAGCAGCAAGCCAAATCAAAGGAAAAATGTTGTTGTTCCACCTCAAATGGATCATCTGCTGGGTCCATTTCTGGTTGGTGCTTTCTGTCACGGTTGAGTGAAGGAAGCAGGACCCAAATGCAGATAACTCTGATAAACCTTTATTTCAAGGATAAAGAAACTAATACAGACAAAACAGAACACTCACCGGTGAATTCAGTCACCAACAAAAGAAGCACCAACACTGAACACAGGACGAGACAAGACTAAATACAGGGAGGGATAATTACAAGACGAGAAACAGCCGGGCAGGGGAGGAGAAACACAAGGGCCACAGGTGAACACAATCAGCTAACGAGACACACCAGGGAAACTAACGACAGGAGGAAAACATGACATAGAGAACAGCGAAAACACCCAAACCTAGACATAGAACTGTGACCTGACCTGATAATCGTGACAACATGAGAGCAGAGTGAAGAAAATACATGAACCTCGCGGGAGTCACTCCTCAGTTTATACCGTGTTTTGTTTCAATTCATGTATCATTTAGTTACAAATATGTGATCTGAACAACAAAGTGGTCAAAAATCATTTTATTCATTTGTTGGAAACATTTTAATGATCGCTTTTTTCGTTTTACATTTTCATTTATTGTCATTTCCATTCAATCAGTCATTAAGTGCTATTTAAAATGTTAATTTGCTACATATCCAAACAAAGTGTGCAATCCATCCATCCATCTTCTTCCGCTTATCCGTGGTCGGGTCGCGGGGGTAGCAGTTCCAGCAGAGAGCCCCAAACTTCCTTTTCCCTGGCGACATCAACCAGCTCTGACTGGTTGATGTCGCCAACAAAGAATTGCAAAGAATTGGCGCTCCCAGGCCAGCGAAGAGATATAATCCCTCCACCTGGTCTTAGGTCTACTTGGTCTCTTCCCAGCTGGACGTGCCTGGAACACCTCCCTAGGGAGGCGCCCAGGTGGCATCCTAACTAGGTGCCCGAACCACCTCAACTGGCTCCTTTCGACGCGAAGGAGGAGCGCCTCAACTTCTCACCTTATCCCTAAGGGAGACACCAGCCACCCTGCGCAGAAAACCCATCTCGGCCACTTGTATCCGCGATCTCGTTCTTTCGGTCATGATCCATCCTTCATGACCATAGGTGAGGGTAGGAACGAAAATGGCCCGGTAGACAGAGAGCTTTGCCTTCTGGCTCAGCTCCCTTTTCGTCACAACGGTGCGGTAAAGCGACTGCAGTACCGCTCCCGCTGCTCCGATTCTCCGGCCCATCTCACGCTCCATTGTTCCCTCCCTCGAGAACAAGACCCCGAGATACTTGAACTCCTTCACTTGGGGTAAGGACTCATTCCACTTGGAGTGGACAATCCATCGGTTTCCTGCTGAGAACCATGGCCTCAGATTTGGAGGTGCTGATCCTCATCCCAGCCGCTTCACACTCGGTTGCGAACCGATCCAGTGAGTGCTGAAGGTCGCAGACCGATGAAGCCATCAGAACCACATCATCTGCAAAAAGCAGTGGTGCAATCCTTAGTCCACCGAACTGCAGACCCCCTCCCCCATGACTACGCCTCGAAATCCGATCCATGTATATTACAAACAGGATTGGTGACAAAGCGCAGCCCTGGCGGAGGCCAACCCTCACCGGAAATGGGTCCGACTTACTGCCGAGGACCCGGACACAGCTCTCGCTTTGGGAGTACAGAGATTGGATGGCCCTGAGTAGAGACCCCCTCACCCCATACTCCCGCAGCACCTCCCACAGTAACTCTCTGGGAACCCGGTCATACGCCTTCTCCAAGTCCACAAAACACATGTAGAACGGATAAGTGTACTCCCAGGACCCCTCCAGGATCCTTGCGAGAGTAAAAAGCTGATCCGTCGTTCCACGACCAGGACGGAATCCGCATTGTTCCTCCTCAATCTGAGGTTCGACAATCGGCCTGACCCTCCTTTCGAGAACCTTAGAGTAAACTTTCCCGGGGAGGCTGAGTAGTGTGATGCCTCTGTAATTGGCACACACCCTCTGATCCCCCTTTTTAAAAAGGAGAACTGCCACTCCTTCGGTACTGTTTCCGACTTCCACGCAATGTTGATGAGACGTGTCAACCATGACAGTCCCTCAACACCCAGAGCCTTCAGCATTTCTGGGCGGATCTCATCCACCCCCGGGGCTTTGCCACTGTGGAGTTGTTTAACAACCTCAGTGACCTCCTCCCGGGAGATTGGTGTTGATCCCCCGTCATACTCCAGCTCTGCCTCTAACATAGAGGGCGGAGTTGTCGGGTTCAGGAGTTCCTCAAAGTGTTCCTTCCAACGCCCTAACACTCCATCAGTTGAGGTCAACAACATCCCATCCTTACTGTACACAGCTTGGATGGTTCCCTGCTTCCCCCTCCTGAGGTGTCGGACAGTTTTCCAGAACAACTTTGGTGTCGCCCGAAAGTCCTTTTCCATGTCTTCTCCGAACTTCTCCCACACCCGCTGCTTTGCCTCGGCCACAGATGAGGCTGCTGCCCTTCGGGCCTGTCGGTACCTTGCAACTGCGTCGGGAGTCCCCCGGGATAACAAATCCCTGAAGGCCTCCTTCTTCAGTCGGCTTCCCTGACCACCGGTATCCACCAGGAGGTTCGAGGGTTACCGCCCCTTGAGGCACCTAGGACCTTGAGACCACAGCTCCCCGCCGCGGCTTCGGCAATAGAGGCTTTGAACACCGACCACTCTGGTTCAATGTCCCCAACCTCCACAGGAATGCCTGAAAAGCTCCGCCGGAGGTGTGAGTTGAAGGCCTCCTGAACTTGGGCCTCCACCAGACGTTCCCAGTTCACCCGAACTACACGTTTGGGCTTACCAGGTCTATCCAGAGGCTTCCCCCGCCACTCGACCCAACTCACCACCAGATGGTGATCAGTTGACAACTCCGCCCCTCTCTTTACCCGAGTGTCCAAAACATACGGCCTCAGGTCCGATGATACGATAACGAAATCGATCATGGACCTTCTGCCTAGGGTGCTCTGGTACCACGTACACTTATGAGCATCCTTATGTTCGAACATGGTGTTTGTTATGGCCAATCCATGGCTAGCACAGAAGTCCAGTAACAAACCACCACTCCGGTTCAGATCAGGGGGGCCGTTCCTCCCAATCACGCCCCTCCAAGTGTCTCCATCATTGCCCACATGTGCGTTGAAGTCTCCCAGCAAGACTAAAGAGTCCCCTTCAGGAGCCCCATACAGGACTCTTTCCAGGGTCTCCAAGAATGCCGTATACTCTGAACTGCTGTTGGGTGCATAAGCACACACAACAGTCAGAGTTTTCCCCCCCATAACCCGCAGGCGTAGGGAGGCGACCCTCTCGTCCACTGGGGTAAACTCCAACAACGTAGCACCCAACCGGCGCCTCACACCTTGAGCAACTCCGGAGAAGAATAGAGTCCAACCCCTATCCAGAAGTAAGGTTCCAGAGCCGACGCTGTGCGTAGAGGCGAGCCCAACCAGATCCAACTGGTAACGCTCCACCTCCCGCACCAGCTCCGGCTCCTTCCCCCCCAGAGAGGTTGCGTTCCACGTCCCCAAAGCCAGCTTCTGTCGCCCGGGTCTGGTCCGTCGAGACCCTCCGCTTTCACTGCCACCCTTCTGGCAGCGCACCCGACCCCATCGCTGTTTCCCGTAGGTGGTGGGCCCGCGGGACGGAGAAGCGGAGGTGTTGCCCACGTTGCCTTTTCGGGCTGGGCCCGGCCGGGCTCCGTGGCAAGCCCCGCCACCAGACGCTCGCCGACGAGTCCTCCTTCTGGGCCTGTCTCCAGAAAGGGACCCCGGGCTTCCTCCGGGCCGGGTATCCTCACTACTTGTTTTTTTCATGAGGTCTTTTGAACCAATCTTAGTCTGGCCCCTTTCCTGAGACCAATTAGCCATGGGAGACCCTACCAGGAACACAAGGTTCCAGACAACACAGCCCCCAGGTTCATCAGGGCACACAAACCTCTCTACCACGGTCAGGTGCTGGTTCTTCAGAGAGGTTAATTGAAAAGATTAAATTGTTTTGATTTAATCTATTTAATTTACTTTGAGTAAAATGTAATTAATCAATTAAAATATGATACATGGAGCAGTTCATTCATTCATATAATCAAACAATTTAACAATACAATCATTCAGGTGGCATATTCAACGCTAAATAGTTTAATGTGCAGGAACTGTGGTTTTGATTGACAAATGTAATAGTAATGTTATTTAACAAGGCAATATGCTGTGGCTTAAAACAAAGTTTAAGAAAAGCAACACAGCTTTTAATTTAAAACGAAGTCTTTCATTTGAATTGGATACAGGAAGTGGCATTCGACCGACCAATGGTGTAATTCCATCACTCAGCTGAATTTCTAACACTCAATCACAGAAATACCTTCAAAGGGAAGCTAATATGGACAAACACTGGACAAAAGGTCACATCTGATGGCTAGATAAGCATTTAATATAAGACCCCAGGTCTCACAGACCTATGGAAGAGGGAATAGGCTTGAAGGCAAAACAATAAATGGTGGCCAAGGGTGAGTACTTACGTACTCTAATGTGTAGAACAACTGTTCTGCATTGTTTTATCCATGTTTTGTCATCATAAGGAAGATTGTTGGTGATATTACAAACCTGCAATAATGCATACCAACACCAATTTCTTTAGAAGAGAGAATAAATAAGTTTAAAAAAACATTTACATTTTAATTTTGTCATGTGTAAAAATAATCACATCCCATTTTTGTCATGTTATTCACACAACAGTAGTAGGTTCCAACATTTCAGACACAAGGACAATTCAAGAACATTTTCTAACAATAAGAAATGCAGTAAGCCAAAATACTAGTAGTAGTAGTAAAAGTACTTTAATGGTAGCATTTTGCCTTTAAAGTATAGTTCCCTTTCATAAGAATGCAATACAGAGGTCTGTCTGTCATATCAGAATGTTTTATATAGGATTTTCAGACAATTGTGTTCCTGACAATCACTGACAAACTGTAATTAGTAATTTAACAATATGTTTACATTAAAGACATGACACACAAAATATATGGCAAACAATGATATTTCATCATTAAGTCAATAATCAAGCAACACAATTCAGGACCCACTTGTATCTTTACATTAAAAGAAAATACATCAATAAAACACTCAAATGTACTACAAGATGCCCCAGATTGGAGCTGCAACAATTACTAAATTAATGAATTATTTGCTAACTATTAAATTACAACTATTTGGAAAATCAATGAATCGTTTTAAGTCACTTTTAAAATGTGAATATTTTCCGGTTTATAGTCTTCTATGACAGTGAACTGAATATTTTTTGGTTGTGGAAAAAACAAGACATTTGAAGATATCACCATTCTATGGACCACAAAAAACTATCGATTAAACAAGAAAATACTGGACAGATTAACGATAATGAAAATAATTGTTTGCTGCCGCCCTACTGCAGCAGATTAAAATTACAATCTGATTAAAAGCAGACTGTTAAACTCACATTTAATAATAATTTATTTTAAATGTTCTCAGAACAATGCAGTGAACAGGGAAAATCTCTAGAATCTGCAAATGTGTATTGCTTGTAGCATGCTAAAACTATGTTTAAATAACATTTACTTGTTTCCATAGCATATTTATTGATAATTTTTATTCAAACTTTTTTAAAAATGTTGACTTAAGCTTTCATAATATATTGACCAATTCACAAATAACTTAAGTATCCCTCATGTGAACAACTACTGCCATGTTTTAATCTCTCTCAATTGAGTTTGGTAAATCCCACACAAACACTTTCTCAGCACATTCTATGACCACACACTTGTGGTGTAATCTATGTAGGCCTACTGCAATCAGTTCTATTTGTGATCGGTCACCTGGTCTGATGCAGGCAATGTGTGGCACAGACACCCTTTGTAGGAAGGCAGCCAGAAGTGTGTACAATGGGATGAACAGCAAGGCAAGTTCACTTTTTCCATCTACATCATAAGAGATAATCTGATGCAACTCTCCCCGAGATCCATCAGACAGTCTGACGCACCAGTCATTGCGTCTCTTTGCTCGACTGTAATCACGGCTGGTACACTATAAAAAAGGATTTTGGAGGGTAGTATCTATCCAAGCAAATCATTTAAATTGTACTCAAGGTATATAAGTGAGCATTGTTAGTATATATGAATGGGTAAATTCTACCTACACTACCTAATTTCTGACAGTACCAACTGAAACAAACAATCTGGGTAAAATCTACTGGAAGACATTAGGCCCACACTGCCCCTTTGCGCATGCGTCTGCGGTGATTATTGGCTGCAGGCCAGAGTAACGGTTCTCTTTCGCGCCTCCCTCCTGCTGGTGTGTGGAAATGTTGGAAGGTAAGATATTACTGTCTATCATGTCCTACATATAAATGTTCAAGTTTTTTGAGGTTCATCACAAGACTTGTCTGCTTGCTTCACTGTTAGACAAGGAATTTAAGTTTGTTCTCATCTATTACTCATTGGAAGTCGGTCACTGATGCTAGATAGCTGTAGCTAACATAGGAGCTAAGAGTAAAGCGCTATGATGCTTAGCTCCATATTGTTAATAATTGTTATTACAGCAATAATGTGCATGTTGATGGCATGCTGTCTGAAATGAGTTAAGCGTCACAGCGACAGTTGTATGTTAATGTAAGCTAACCAGCCAAGTTGTGTTTCACGTTAGCATCATGCGTGCTTAGCAGAGAAGGCTATTGTTTGCTAGCTAAGTAATAACAAGAACAGCGTGCGGAAGGCGGCATTTGTTTAAATCAACCTTTGAAGTTGGTCGTCCTCTATATAATAATAATAATAGATTTAATTTGTTAGCGCTTTTACAGGTGCTCAAAGACGCTTTACAGATATAGTGAAGGGAAAAGGAAGGAACAACAAATAAATATATAGTAAACAATCACACATTAAAAGCCAGATTGAAGAGGTGAGTTTTTGTAAGTTTTTTTTGAAGGTGGTGAGGTCAGTGCAGTCTCTGATGGGTTGGGGGAGTGAGTTCCAGAGGGAGGGGGCAGCGACGGAGAAGGCTCTGTCCCCCCAGGTCCGGTGATTGGTGCGGGTGGGGATGGATAGGAGGTTGGCTTCTGATGAGCGGAGGCAGCGGGAAGGGGCGTGGTGGTGCAGCAAGTCTGTGAGGTAGGGGGGGGCCTGATTGTTGAGGGCTTTGTGAGTAATGAGGACTTTGAAGTTGATTCTTTGACGGACGGGGAGCCAGTGGAGGTTCTGGAGGACGGGAGTGATGTGGTCTCGGGAGCGGGTGTGGGTGAGGAGGCGCGCAGCAGAGTTCTGGATATGTTGGAGTTTATTGATTAGGTTGGATGGTATGCCGTAGAGGATGCTATTGCAGTCGTCGAGTCGTGAAGTGATGAATGCATGAATCAGGGTTTCAGCAGCAGAGGAGGAGAGTGATGGGCGGAGACGGGCAATGTTTTTGAGGTGGAAAAAGGCGGTCCTGGTGATGTGATTTATGTGGTGGTTGAATTTGAGCTGACTGTCGAAGATGACTCCGAGGTTGCGGATGTGAGGGGGGGGAGAGAGTGTGGCTGTCAATGGTGAAGTTGAAATTCTGGATGTCTTTGATACGGGATGGGGGGCCAATGATGATGATGTCTGATTTGGCACTGTTCAGTTGAAGATAGTTTGTTTGCATCCATGCTTTTATTTCTGAGAGACAGTTGGTGAGAGTGGAGTGTGTTGTGGGGGGGATGGTTTTTGTTGAGATATAAAGTTGGATGTCATCGGCGTAGCAGTGAAATTGAAGGTTGTGGCGACGAATTATTTTGCCAAGGGGGAGCATGTAGAGGATGAAGAGGAGGGGGCCAAGCACCGAACCCTGGGGGACACCTTGAGACAGAGGAGCAGTGGAGGAGGTGCAGTTGTTGATAAACTGATGTCTGTCGGTGAGGTAGGATTTCAGCCAGGAGAGTGCAGTGTCGGTGATGTTGAGTGATGATTCGAGGAGGGACAGCAGGATGGCGTGGTTGATGGTGTCGAATGCTGCGGTGAGGTCGAGGAGGATGAGGATGTTAAGGTTGCCGGAGTCAGAGGAGAGGAGGAGGTCGTTTGTGATTTAGAGAAGAGCTGTTTCGGTGCTGTGTTTTAATCGGAAACCGGATTGAAATGGCTCAAAGAGATCATTGGAGCTGAGGTGGGCTTTAAGTTGTGAGGCAACGACACGTTCAAGTATTTTTGACAGAAAGGGGAGATTTGAGATGGGCCGGAAGTTGGACATGATGTCAGGTGTGAGTCCAGGTCTTTTGAGAATGGGTGTGACTGTGGAAAAATGAGAGGAAGGAGTTGCACTGTTCGGTGGTGAAGGATCTTCCAGACATCTTGCAGGTAATGGAGGCAGTGATTGCTGAAGGTGAGATGGATTTGAGATTTCTGTAGGTTATTGTGCGTTTTTGGTTTTGGGCGGGCATGGGGATGTTGATGTCCATGATGATGGCCAGGTGATCAGAGATGTGGAGATTGAGGCTGGACAGATGATGGCTGGTGAGACCAGTGGAGCAGACCAAGTCCAGGATGTGACCACGGCTGTGTGTTGGGAAGTTGATGTGTTGGGAGAAGTTGCAGCAGTGAAGGGTTTCCTTAAAGGGCACCTATCATGCAAAATGCACCTTTGTACGTCTTTTATACATGATTATGTGTTCCAGGGAACTCGCCAAGTGTCAGAAAACACAACCCTCTCTATTTTCCTCCTTCGCCAAATCTCTAAAAAAGGGGCTGCAACGGATCTGAAAAAAATGGATCCACATTCCGACACTTTTCTACGTCACAAAGACGTACTCCGCTTATTGGTCAACTCTCCACCTATCAGGGGAACGAGCCACGGCCACGTGCATTGCCAAACCTCTCATTCGCATATAGGCTATCGGCAGGCTACCCCAGTCACATCTGTGTTTCTGCCTGCTCTTGCTAGGATGTCTAAGCCAGTTAAACGTTGTGCTGTTGTTGGCTGCAAGACTCGGAACAGGGGACTGCATGCAATGCCATCAGTGCAAAAAGAGAATAATCTGTGGCTTAGACTTCATTTTCAAGGGACATGTGCCAGAAGACCCCGGCAGATTTCTGTGTGTGTGTTCCAAACATTTTACCACGGACATGTTTATGAACTTCTCTCAAGTCCAACACGGATATGCCTCCAAACTAATGCTACACCCGGGATCAATACCAACCATCCGGGACCAGGCCAGTGAGGACACATCCAATTCTGAAGCTGTAAGTTTTTATTTAGCGGTGTTTTTCCTGATAAAGCTATATCTAGCTTGTAGTATGTAGCATGTAGCTTCGCCGTATCAATGCCGCCTCAACCCCAACTAGTAATCGGTTAGGTGTTTATATGTTCTTGTAACATTTTATTTTGTACGCTCCGCAGTCTTTGCTTTGTCTTTTATTTTAATTATCAGGCATTTGCGAACATGTTCAGACTGCCGTAATGGCGATCTGTGTGAAGGCTGTAAAGCCACGCCTAGCCTAGCCGATAACACAAGTATTTATTCTCCTATGTATTAGTATTTTGTATCCTCTAAAAAATCATATTGAGTAAGTTATAATAACAAACGTAATCTTCTGGAGGTAAGTGCCGTTTTTTTCCAGCGTGTGATTGTAGTCTGTAAGAACGATCATATATCATCGATCTGTAAGCTAAGCTACGCTAAGCTACGCTAAGCTAATGAGACATGCCGTTTTTTGCAGCGTTATATGGAAAAGCTTTTGTATGTTTACTTGTTTGCGCACATGAATATAAATGGGGGTGTGTTAGGATACAACACTGTATGTATGTATGCGAGGGGACACACACACCACGAGTAAAACGGAGCTAAAGCCCTGGTATGTTGTTGTTGACGACATGCATATACTAATCTAAACCACTTTTTTTGTTGTGCTTTTTTTAACCTTGCACAGGCTACGTGGCCAACTTGATGGACCTCATCTTCGACCAAGTCTTTGTGGACCCTGCACCATTATGAGCAACCTGACAGGGAGGAGGTCATCGCCGGGTATGCCACACGGTTCAATTTGGCTGCTGTCTGAACATAACATAGACATTTCACGGATCAGAGGACAACGCAGGCCGGAATCACCACTCTGATCCTGATTCAAATAACCGTTGATTTTGACAATAAAGTTCCGAGTTGATATCAATTGTGTCGTGATTATTCATGTTTGGATGGGTAAAGAATATTCTGATTTCAAAAGCATAAGGTTGTGTGTGGACTTGTTGTCGTACACATGGGTGTGTTATGCCATTGCTGTGTAGTATATAATAGTACATGTACAATGACAGAATGAAAGATTGCATAAAGCCATATACACCAGTATTTATTTCCATGAACAATATTAGCATTCGTTTTACAATTTCAGTCAAAACAAACAAACCACTCAGTGCTCTATTTGCCTCAACTGTAGTCTAACTGTGTTCAGCTCTGTAAATATTCAATGCATTCTGCAGGGACAACACATTTTGGCACACAGGCTCCAATCCAGGATGGTCCACCATAGAGGTTAAAGAGTCCTCATGTTCCTGCATCCGTCTTTACACCTAGTGTGATAAACATATATTGAATGACATGTGAAAAATGTATTCTCTAAACAGACAACTTAGTGAAGCTAATGTTACGTGTGGTATCTCCATGCAGCACATGCTCCGGTTCAGAAGGCATCGTGGCGCAAGTTGCACATGTACCCCTTTTAGAAAGAAGTCAATAACTGAGCTTTTAAAACACATGAAACACATAATGCTGACAACTGAGGTGTTGGATTTATACTTTTTATCACCCTAAGTTATTGAACTTTCCAACGGTTGTTGCACGATGTTGGAAGAAAAGGACTGTAAACTATTAAACGCAATGAGGCCATTGTATATATGCTGAAAATATGAATGTCTCCCTTTATAAATATATATATGTATCGCTGTGTTTGCGTTACAAACTCTAAGTTACAAACTGTACACATTGCATTCTTGCTAATTAGCCAAAATATGAATGGAATAAGTAGCAAGCATCGTAACAGAGTAAAAATAAATAGGGACAACAGCTTGTCAACTAACCATTCAGAAACGTCCTGCTGCAACCGAGATGTTTGCACCTCCACCAAAACCTCCGCTGCTTCAGTTTCTGGATCAAATTGATAATATGCTTGAACACATGCATTGCTCTGAGATTACATGTGTATTCCACACTCGTAATCACAGCAAGCATGGTAACGTGACTCTCGCCGGCTCTTCTGCTGGGGGCGTGGTCAGCTGCTGCTCAGAATTTTCATAGGCAGGTTTGGAATAGAGCGAAAATGAGCGAAACGAGGCATGGCTAAAAAATGATCTGTTTGGTATTTTGAAAAATAAAATGTATAAATATACCTTATATAGGTATGGTCATACACTATATCATTTAAATATAGCATGATAGGTCACCTTTAAATTCAGAGGCATATTTGCAGGTCGGGTCGTCAACATGAATGTTAAAATCACCTAAGAGGAGAACAGATATGGCAGAAAGCTGAGTGAGAATGTCAGAGTGGTCGGAGAGAAAGGAGGGGTTTGGCTTCGGGGGACGGTAGATGATGGCTGTGACCAGGGGAGTGGGACCAGATAGTTTAAAGATCAGGTGTTCAAATGAAGAAACATCAGGATGGGGATTATGGTAGCTTTTATTTCCTTTCTGATAATAGCAGCTATACCACCACCCCGCCCTTGTGGGCGAGGTTTGTCAATGTATGTGAATCCTGCTGGGGTGATTTGATTTAAAGAAAAATAGTCCAGGGGTTTTTGCCATGTTTCGGTCAGATACAGAAAGTCCAGGTTATTGTCTTTAATGAATTCATTTAGAATGTGGCTTTTATTGTGGATGGAGCGTGTGTTGAGCAGGGCTGCTCTGAGGTGGCGTTGCATTGGGGGGGGTTGTGTGGACCGGGGGAGTGAAAGGAGATTGGTCAGATTCACGTGTTGTTTGTTGTGTGGGCGTGTGACAGGACCGAATGGACGGGATGGAGTGTGGAGACGTGGAATGAAATAAAAAACTTACGGCCAGAGCCTCTGTGTGAAGGACGGCGTTTGCGGAGTATTTCATAATCTGCGAGGATGTCCATGCAGTCCGGACGCAGGCGGTTATTGAAGGAGTGGAGATCTGACAGGGAGTAGAGCGGCGGCATGATCCGGTGAAGTGGCGCTAGCACGGAGCTAGCTAATGCTGGGGACCCGGGCAGCAGAGACCAGGAGCCGGATGACCGTGGAAGAAGGAGCGGTGTGAGTCCAGATAAAATGAGAATTATAATCCACAGCATATCAGGAGAATAATTCCAGTGGTTTCCAGAGGACAATCGTAGGAGGTGCTGACAGCCTGGTGCAGAGTGGGAGCCGGGTGACCAGCCTACTAGCTGGTTAGCTAGCTTGATAGCCGCCGGCTGTAGGCGGTAGGGAGAGACGATGTCAGCGGGGAAGCCGGCTTATCGCAGCGGGATGGGAAGACCCACACGAGCCGCGGAGTTAGGGTGGAGTTGGGGTGGAGACAAAAATGTTAGCTCAGCAGACTTCAGGGAGCCGAGGAGCCTGCTAGGTCCGATAATGCTAGCGGGCTAGCGGGCTAGGGACCGGTGAGCAGGAAAGAGCCAGCAGGTAGGAGATGACAACACATTTATCTGTGTCGATTTGAGATAGAGATGCTGCTATTTTTTTGCTAATGACTGATGTTTAAAAAGTAGAGAGCCAGACAGGAGAGGTTCTGATCTGGACTAAATAACTATATTTGGGGCGGAGGAGCGGCGAACAAACAACGCCAGCACCCTCGGCGACCCGGGAAAATATAATGTGTGTTTGTCTAATGTTATTTTCCACACGGTATCCAATGGACATGCATACGTGATGCACACTGCAAAAATCAGTAGCCGTTTATTAAATAGCATGTCAGTTCAAGTTTGTATTCAAATGATGCACAAGGCTAACTAATGATGCACAAGGCTAACTAAGTTGAAGCTAGCTTGTAGGATCTCTCTTAGTCTATCTAACGTCGGCCGCCAGTTTCCTCGTGGGTTTATCCGGGTAATATATACTATATATATTGTTGTGTTCGGTCGCTCTGTGCTTAACAATGGTGAGAGTGAAATACAGTTTGTCCCATTTGATGAATGGGACACGGTGTTGTTAAACTCCAGCCCCGGCGCTCGTGAACAAGGAGCATTCATATGAGCGTGCATGAAACGATAAATACTGAGACAACTATCTCGCAACTATCTCTTAGTGAAAAATAACCATCGTATATTCAGCCAAGCCACAGTAATAATGATTTATGATTCATTTGTCTTTTTTGAGGTATAGCTGCAGCAATAGCCTATAGACTTATGTTTACATTAAGCTTACTGTATATTATCGTGAGGACTGGATAGATTACCACGGAGCAGAGCCAAAGCTCATTGTTATATATTTTAGGATTTTTCTACATATAAATGTTTAATTGTGTTATTTTGTTGGTAATGTTCAGTGTAAGAAATGTGAATATAAGTGTAACATCCTCAGAGACAGCACCTAAGTCCTATACATTTTAAATCCTGCAGACAATTCGTAGTGGAGTGGAGGTGGTGACCCTCAGCCCATGTGTCAGTGTCTTCAAGGAGAGATGGCCTGGTTTATTCAATGAGGCTCAGGTGAGAACGTTACGTTTATTTGTTTCCATTTCAACTCACTGTTGTCAGAGTTGTGAGTAATGAGTGTTGTCCCCTATGCTTTTTATTAGATCAAGGAGGAGTTCCGACACATAACAACTCTTTCACTGGAAGAGACTTTGATGCTGAAACTGGATGGGTACACTAACACCACGTCGCTCCAGCTGATGCGTGCCAAAGGAGGAGATGCTGGCTTCAGGATGCGCCCTCTTCTGAGCACAATTGATGAGGTACACGCTGCTATCATTGCAACACTTTTTACTTGTGTTAGTCATACTGTAGGTATCCAGTGTAATATTAATTAATACTATTTTTGAACCTTTTCTGCTACCCCTTATTTGTTACCATCAACATTCTGTGGAGAAGGATCTGTGACCTCTCGAACCTGTGAGCCAGCCATTCCACCACTGACACCACCAGGGCAAAACACCACTTCAGAGAGGGAGCCCGATCAGCCGATCCATTGCCCAAGGCATATGGAAAAAAAGGATGGGAAGGTACACCTTTTTTCCATAGGTTCTTGTTCTGCTCGATCCCAAATTGGTGTCTAAATCAGTAGTGTGCATGTCAACACTTGTGTGTTAGTTCTTAGGCATGGCACACATTTGTGACCATTTTGGCAAATTATTGGACTAACAGACAAGTTATAAACTGAGCTCTATGGGGGTCTTTAAAACTAACGCGTGTCGCGCAGCACGCTCACAGACATAGATTGCGCAATAATGCATTGCGCACCATGGCGGTGCAGTGCAGGCATATTGTCATTCAAGAGATGCATAGTTCTTTTGGAAAACATGTTTTTCTTTTAGCCTATTTACCTCGTTAACATAAATAATACTCATTACATTGACACATGCATTATTTGTGATTAAAATAATGGTTGTTGGTAGGCCTAATTTATTAGCGACCCCCACAGATCTATGATTTCACTATGTCCTTATGGGAGCTCAGCTCCCATGGCTCCCACATAACTCGAACCCTGTCTACACCCAGGGGCGTACTGGCTATCGGTACTGAAGTGGGCCGGTCGGATGATGTGGGCCGGTGGTACCGAAATGGGCCGGTAGTCCCAGTCCGCCCCTGTCTACACCCCTATGCACTGCCATTTCCCCACGTAAACATAACAGTCTGCAATGAAACGGTTGTGTCCTGTGTGCTCCACTTCCTACTTGGCGAACCGTTGACTTGATCGTGCACACGAGATACTTTTTGATGACCCGGCCTTTAGAGGCTCCGCAATTGTCATACAGCTAGAGGCAATAACATTGGCTTGACTGATGCAATGTTCAAAACTAAATTTGATACATTTTTCTTTTTCATCTCACAGTGCACATATTTAAGTAATCATAACACAAAGCTAAAGGTTTCCTTTCTCTTTTCAAGAGTGCTTCAGAGGATGGCTGATCAAACAAAACGTGGAGAAGACCGAGAGGGAGAAGTTGGCCGGTGTTATTCGTGTAATAATTCTCGCGTCCAGGAGAGAAGCTTAAAAAGGAGACTAAATGGAGTCTCTGAGATGGTTTCAAATTGGTACTTTAATTCAAATAAAGGCGCGGTAATGTTACAAACAGAATATTGTCCGACAGAAAAGCAGCTGTGTTTCTGGCAGGTGAAGAAAGAGGCCGAACCCCGAAGGTCTCGCTGTATTTATATCCTCAGCTGGCTCCAGGCCGGCTCTCCAACGTTTTAATGTCCGTTGTTACGCATATCAGACGATACAGACATTGTACATTCAATATATCTAAACACGCCTTTTCTCTTCCTTAACTCTTTCATAACTTTATATGTAATACATGTTAACGGCGTCAATAGCCACTTTAGTGATAATAATGGACGGTAGTCCCGGATGTTGTCATGAAGGATTTTCTGAATAAAAGCTTGGTATTGAGAACTTCCGGTTTTTTCCAAAATAACATAGCATTTAAACTGACGGTATGTTTAAGCTACATTATGCTATTAAACATTGATTTTAATTTCTAACACCGGTTACTTCATTTCACAAAAAAAACAGGACCTCGTGAAAAAGGGGAAGAAACAGTCGAAGTAAAAATCTGAAGGAATGGGTGTTTGATGTTTTCCAATTTGTATTAATGTTCATGTTGTGTGTTATAAATTATGTTACTGCTTCTAATCATTTGATGTATGAGTATTTATTTACAGACAATACATTCTGGTATACCTTTCTGGTAAGGTAGGTGCTCTGATCTGAAATGATAGATGTTCATTGAGGTACTGCAATTGGGTGAGAGCGTTTCATCATATATGACCAGCTTAACCATCAAGTAATCCCAGTTAAAGTTCTACTCAAGATCATACCAGTCTGGCCAGCTACTAGACCACTGTGACCACCAGCTAAACCAGCTTTCCCGACCAGCTAATGGTAACCAGCTACTAGACCACTGTGACCACCAGCTAAACCAGCTATCCTGACCAGCTACACCACTGTGACGACCAGCTTTTACCAGCTAAACCAGCTATCCCGACCAGCTAATCGTAACCAGCTAAACCACTGACCAAACCAGCTATCCTGACCAGCTAATGGTGACCAGCTAGACCACTGTGACCACCAGCTTTTACCAGCTATCCTTAAACACATCCTTAAACAATTTAAGGATGTGTGGTACACCCCAAAAATGGTACAATTATTTGTGTATTTACTTTTATTTATTTTTGCTAAACAGTGAATTTATTGTTTTGAAAAGCCCAACATTGTCTGTATTTATTTTGGTGACATTCATATCATTTTATGGTTTATCTGGACTGTTTGAGAAGCAGTACGAGTAAGTAGCGCCAAGGTGAAACCTTTGGCAGGTGAGCGGTGACATCTGGGTTATTTTAGGGGGAACACTTCCGCCCCCTCCTCAGAAGCAATCCAGACGATCAACCGGATACTGTGTATAATTATTGCTGCTGCACTTTTCTGTTTTCTACAGGTCAGTACATGATGAAAATGATCGATGTTAACTTGTGTGAATTAGATATGATGTTGGAGATGTGTAGGAGAGTGTGTCAGAAAGTTTTGAGCATGTTTGACATGGTAACGGTATTTTAAAAATACTAAACTGTCGGCAACAATAGATGCCATTTTCGCGGGCTTCAGCCGCGCCTGGGTAATTGTGACCTGAGCGAAGACTCGCAGGCAGGTTAGCTGCTGCGCACGGGTAATATGTTTTATTTACCTGAGTGGAGTCTTGCAGGCACATTGTCTTGTTTTTTGTTTATTAACATTGACACTGTATTTTCATCCATAGGAATCCCGAACCCAATAAAATACCCAATATTAGCGGTGTGTGTCTGCCCAAGGACAATTTAAGGTAAAACCTAATGGAGGTGTCATACATAATAACCTAATAAAAGTAAATGTAACCACTACTACAGTGCAACAAAACAGGAATATTAAATGTGGTCTCTTAAACATAAGATCTCTAGCATCTAAAGCAATATTGGTAAATGATTTAATATCAGATTATAATATTGATATATGCTGTCTCACTGAAACTTGGTTGAGACATGAAGAATATGTCAGCATAAATGAGGCCACTCCACCCAGCCATATCAATACTCATATTGCCCGAGGCGTGGGCCGAGGAGGTGGAGTTGCAGCAATCTTTGACTCAAGTTTACTTATCAATACTAAACCAAAATTAAATTATACCTCTTTTGAAAGTCTCGTTTTTAGCCTTACGCATCCGACCTGGAAAACTTTGCAGCCAATCTTATTTGTTACAGGTACCGTGCACCAGGTCCTTATTCAGAATTCTTATCAGAATTCTCTGAGTTTTTATCAACTTTGGTTCTTAAAACAGATAAAGTAATTATCGTAGGTGACTTTAATATTCATGTTGACGATGATAAAAATAGCCTTACTGTTGCATTTAACTCTATATTAGATTCTGTTGGTTTTTGTCAGTGTAAATAAACCAACCCACTGCTATAATCACACTCTCGACCTTGTTCTGACTTATGGTATTGAAATTGAGCAACTATTAGTCGAACCGCATAATCCTGCTTTATCCGACCATTTCTTAGTAACTTTTGAAGTACTGTTACTAGACTACAAAGCATTAGTCAAAAGCTCCTGCAGCAGGTATAGTTAGTGCTATAGCCAAATTTAAGGAAGAGATTCCACCAATACTTAACTCGATAGCATGTCTGCATGTAAGGGAGGAAACTTATACAAAATGTCCACCACCCCAAATTGATCATGTTGTTGATAGTGCTACAGATGCGCTGCGAATAAAATTAGACTCTGTTGCTCCTTTGAAAAAGAAGAAAATAAAACAACATAGATTAGCTCCATGGCATAATGCCGAAACCCGCAAAATAAAGCAAAAGTCGAGACAACTTGAAAGGATATGGCGTTCCACTAAACTTGAAGAATCTCGTTTAATTTGGCATATTACACTCAATGAATATAAGAAAGCACTGCGTAAAGCGAGAGCAGCCTACTACTCTTCATTAATATATGAGAATAAGAATAATGCAAGATTTCTTTTCAGCACTGTAGCCAGGCTGACAGAGAGCCTAGCTTGATTGAGCCTTCTATTCCCATAGCAATCAGTAGTAATGATTTTATGTGCTTTTTTAACGATAAAATTGTTACTCTTAGAAACAAAATTAATGACCTCTTGCCTTTGACCAGTATAGTGTTATCAACTCCCGGAAACGTAAGTTCTAATATTATACTAGATGGTAAACTAGAATGCTTTTCAGCCATAAACCTTGAACAATTAAATTCAATGATTCTTTCTTAACCATCAACGTGTATGTTAGACTCAATTCCAACTAAGCTGTTGAAGGAAGTTTTTCCATTAATTAGCACTTCTTTATTAAATATTATGAATATGTCTTTATTATCAGGCTATGTTCCACAATCATTCAAAGTAGCAGTGATAAAACCGCTTCTTAAAAAGCACAACCTCAATCCAGAGGTTTTAGCCAATTATAGACCCATTTCTAATCTTCCGTTCCTCTCAAAAATTATTGAGAAAGCAGTCGCAAAACAGTTGTGTGATTACTTAAAAAACAATGATTTATTTGAAGATTTTCAGTCTGGCTTTAGAACACATCATAGCACAGGGACAGCTCTGGTTAAAGTCACAAATGACATTCTAATGGCCTCTGACAAGGGACTTGTCTCTATTCTTGTTTTGCTCGATCTCAGTGCTGCATTTGATACTATCGATCATGATATCTTATTGCAAAGACTAGAGCACTTAGTTGGCATACAGGGAACTGCTTTAGGCTGGTTTAGGTCCTATCTATCTGAACGCTCTCAGTTTGTACGTGTCAATGATGAATCTTCCACGCAAACCAAAGTTAGCCATGGAGTGCCACAGGGCTCAGTGCTCGGACCTATTTTGTTCACATTATATATGCTTCCGTTAGGCAATATTATAAGGAATCAGTCTGTACATTTTCATTGTTATGCGGATGATACTCAACTATATTTATCAATCAAGCCTGATGAAATTAATCATCTAAATACAATTCAAGACTGCCTCAAGGACTTAAAAACGTGGATTACCTTAAACTTTTTGATGTTAAACACGACCAAAACTGAAGTTATTGTACTTGGCCCCAAGAATCTACGAAACAAATGATCTAAAGATATACTAACTATGGATGGCATTAATTTGGCCTCCAGTGAGACTGTAAGGAATCTTGATGTTATATTTGATCAGGAGTTATCCTTTAACGCCCACATAAAATCAATTTCAAGGACCGCCTACTTCCATCTACGTAACATTGCAAAAATCAGGCATATCTTGCCTCAAAACGATGCAGAGAAACTAGTCCATGCATTTGTTACTTCAAGGCTGGATTATTGTAACTCTTTATTATCAGGGTGTACCAAGAAGTCAGTCAAGTCGCTTCAGCTGATTCAAAATGCTGCAGCTCGTGTACTAACCAGAGTTAGGAAAAGGGACCACATTACTCCTGTTCTGGCTGCCTTACACTAGCTCCCTATAGAACACAGGATATAATTTAAAATTCTTCTTCTCGCCTACAAAGCCCTTAATGGGCAGGCGCCATCTAACCTTAAAGAACTCATTATACCCTACTGTCCTACTAGGGCATTGCGTTCCAAGAATGCAGGGTTGTTGGTTGTTCCTAGAGTCTCTAAAAGTACAATGGGAGCCAGAGCCTTTTCTTATCAAGCTCCACATTTGTGGAATCAGCTTCCAGTTTGTGTTCGGGCGGCAGACACCTATCCGTTTTTAAGAGTGCACTTAAGACCTTCCTTTTTGATAAAGCTTATAGTTAGGGCTGATTAGATTCAGCCCCTAGTTTTGCTGATATAGGCTTAGTTTGTCGGGGGACATCTTACTTCTTCCTTCTCTCTGTCTATACCTGTGTACTCCCATGTTCCGATTAACCCAGCTTCCCCAATTTTCTTTCTTTTTGGTGTCTATATACGCTGGGATCCGGAGACATGGATGATCCTGCGGTCCTGTGTCCTGCATCGCGAGCCCTGGATCTTGAGTCGTGGCTGTGGTCCTGGATCATAGGTCCTGGATGGATATCCTCGTGGATTCATCTTCCTATTATACACACATGCATTTCCAAACATTTGGACTACCTATGTTGCAAATGTATTATCTTTTCAATGTACACACGGCATCTATTGCACGTCTTTCCGTGCTTTAATTAACTTTATTAATATTTTACAAAAAACTTAAATCATAATAAAAAAATATATATCTATAAATTTCAAAAAAGAAAATAACCCAGATTTAACAATTCTGATGACATAGGATATTTTTGAAGGAATACAAAGGTACTAGTCAGAGGACTAGTGCTTCAATCTTTGATCATTCGAATAGTTAGAGAACATGTCACCAAAAGACACCGTAGCTTGTAGGAACAAGACGAGGGGAAACTTCCAGAGAAGGCAGGGCAGACACCTCAAACAGTTAAATCTCAGATAGTGCCAGAGAATCAGAAGCAGAACCAACAACCAGGAGGTTTCCAAGGAGGCACAGGCAGAAGACGTTTACGGTTTGAGGGATGTTACCATTGCAGCCAAATGGGCCATTGGGCTAGAGATTGTCCACAACAACAAATGAAATACCCACCACATGCACCAAACAACGGCCCTCCATGCATTAACCAAAGGGAGGTTTCAATGATGACGACAGAAGCAGGGGGTCCCAGGGATGTCAAAGACGAACAGCATCGCCAAACATGACCCAAATGCCACTGACACCCTGGTATCAACCACAACAACGAGGAAGCTCAGAGGGCCCGACCACCAGGTGATGCATCTTCAGCACAAGGGTATTTTGAAATCCAGCTACATTGAGCCATATCTGTCACCACAGGAGGGAGAGGTTTAATGTTTAATGTAAAACAAAATCGAGAGTAGCATATTGCATTTACAAATAAAGCATCCACAGATTAGTAGTAGAAGATTTATTAAAACATAGTAGAACATTTAGCAGACTATTTTTGTAATTATGAGAAGGAAAGAGATTACGAGTGAAAACTATTGTGTCCACACAGCTAGTGAGGTCAAGACGGCGGGTTTCCACCCAAAAAAATATGAAGACGGAAACCTAGTACTCGCCCAAGACGGAGGATCCTTACCAAGTCCTCCTGTTTACACCGACTGCAGTTCAAGGGGCGGCGATACACCTGACGTGGAGCTGTTGAGACCGAAAAACAGAAACTCGATTCTGCTGTGGTGAAGTCTGGCTACAAAGGGAGGTGTCCGATAGGGTCGCTTGTCTCAAACCAGTGAAGAAGTCAACAAGAACCCAGCAGAACTAGAGAGTGACTGTTAGCGGGAGAACAGTGACGGAGCGACAGAGACTGGCACAACATTTTCCAGCCAGTACATAGATAGACCCCGTCAAAGACCGGGGCTGTGTTTAAATGGGAACTTCATTTATTGTTAGTGTAAGTGTAGTTTTTTTAGTCAAACAATTATGTGATTTATGGAGTCAGATTACATTTTTCTCATAAACAAAATGTTATCAGTCTGAAGTATCTGTTTTAAGGCATGAGCTGCAGATTAATAACATAACACTGATTGAGAGCTTGGATGAAGAAGTTGTAGGGTTTTTACAACGGTTTCAAGAATCAGTTTTTATTTATTTATTCTTGAGTAACTTTACTGATTTATAGTGTAGTGCGTAAGGCAATATCTCATTTTGAGTGAGGGGCACCAGCCCTTCATGCATGTCACCCTCTGTGAGAATAGTTTGTATTTTCCCTCTAGTTTAGAGAAATATTATTTTATCATATCTTTGTTCAGCAGTAACAACCAATCCTCTAATCCTAGAATTATTGAGACGCATTAGCGACACCAGGGGTATTGTTTTTCGCAGCAACAATGATGCATAATACCAGGACAAAAGCCATTATTGAAACAAGTAAACAATTTTTTGTGCTAATGGCAGATTTTAGTGAATATGTTTTATACCAGCAGAAAACCATACATCATACGATATTTTTGTACGCCTTATGGGTACACGGAGAAGTTATATTTATTTTATGCAACGTTAGGGATTTTACATGTCCTGTTCAGAATAGGGTAATCATTGCAATATTAAGTGAGCATGTTATGCTCAAAGGAGGGAGTGTCATGATTATACAGATATGTTGATTTCAGTGACGTTGTAGTTAATAAATAATAACATGGAGTTAATAATAGATCTCGTAACGACAAAAGCTATGCCGAAGCTTGGGCCTTCTCCAAGGAGGGAGTGGTCCAGTTTTGGATATTAGAAAGAATAGAAGTAATGAATATGTCAGAACTCTGAGTAATATTATCCAAGTTTTGTCTACACAGGCTAGGAAAGCTACAGAGATACCAGACGAGACACCAGAAGAGACTCCTGTTCGGCCAGGTGAATGGGTGAGGGTGAAAGTTCACAAAAGACAGTGGGCTGATCCCGGTGGACGGAACAGTGAGAAGTTGTAATGAACTTCACACGCGTTCCGGTTTAAAGGTAAAGAAAAAGGATCAAATTGACACCACCTCACACATTGTCACCCTTCACTGGCAACTTCCAGAACATTATTGGGAGTTAGGACTGATAAAGATAGAAACAGCTCAAAAGACGAATTGTCGATAGATTTTTATAGATTGTACACTAAAGTGTACAATTTTGTTTTACATCTGAAAAAGAGTCCAATTTTTTGTATACGTTATTATAGTACTCATTATTTAAATTCTGTAACTGACACAACCATGGAGAAAAAAAAAAGGAAAAAAAAGCCAAACCAATTGTGGGGTCCCTTAGGGATAAGAGTCAGAGTCATTGTGGATTGTGCTCATTACACTTGGCACCTTTCTGGTTGGATGGGGAGTACAATATCATGTAAGACATGGATCCATTAGTCCACTCATAGAGAATGCCCACATCACTAACAAAACTCCAGCTGTGTTTCAGAGACTTTCACTTATCCCCACAGCCAAAAGATCAGCTGAGCAACAAGAGGAGGATTTAGAAATACTCGGTCCCAAAGGTGAGGCGGTTATAACCAAGATGATTCACCCCCATATATGCAGTTCTTGTATCAAATGATGAGATGGGTTTAAGTGATCGGGATAATCAGTGATGGGGATTTACAGATTAGGGGAATCTCCAAATACACTGCATCCATGTTTTAGTCTGTACCAGAAACACCTTATGGTTGTCCATAAGTTTATGGACAACCGACCGGTGACCTGAGCACAATTATTGAAAATGATTACAGTAGAAACAGGCTACTAACCCACAAGTACAGCTTTGTACGTACAAACTCTATGAACGAAATTCCTTAGCAGATTGTGGCGACATTGCAGATATGTCCAGTCACAAAAGTTAATTATGTTCTAAATAACAGTGAGATTTAAAGTGATGGAGAAAATATGGGGACGTTCTTTTATAGTGTGTGAAATATGTGGTGCTTGAAACATGTAGGTATTTCAGTTTATGGAAGAAGATGGTTTCCTGAAAGAGTTATTTGGAGAAGCCATGTTACAGTGGGTGAAAGCAATGTTTAGGGATATGGCACAACTATTAGTAGACATTAATTACATTTAACATCTAAAACAGATAGTAAGATTAGGAAAATAGAGTGGAAGGGATCGGATTTATTTTACCTCAGTGTGTTAGAATTAACTATAGGTAATGCGTCCCGAGATCTCTCTCTCTCTCTCTCTCTCTCTCTCTGCCTCTCTGCCTCTCTGCCTCTCTGCCTGTCAGAATGCTACGACCCCATCTTCAGACAAATGACCTCACCACAGGAGACTCCTCCTCCTCCTCCTCCTCCTCCATCGAACAGACAGAGAACCCGAGCTGAACCAACAACGACCTGAGGCATCCAGAACCATCTCCACCTGAGGCATCCAGAACCATCTCCACCTAAGGCATCCAGAACCAAACCAGCATGCTGACAAAGAGGCAAACTCTCATCGGTCCCTCAGACAGGACATGAAGTTCCAAACTGAGCCACGAGATTTGGCACAAGAGCAGAGTGTGGGACATGAGAGCGGAATACGCCCTCCATGCAACAGCGTAGAGACTGAAAAGGAGGAGATGAAATGCAAAGCAGTTGGGCCACTGAAAAGAGTTACAGCGGGAGGATCCAAGAGCGGATGGACTGAGGAGAGGACAGAACCAGAGGAGTTGACATGGGCCAGCAGAACGTGAGGGGGTCGTGGCTTGACAACCAGAGGGGGAGAGTAGGAACACGGGAGTGAGTGAGTTTACACATAAACACACTTATTAGACCATAATCCTAAAAACACACTGAGGGTAGAACATATTATTCAATCTTTTCATCAAATAAACAAATTATTCTTATTCATGTGAGAATTTGGGGAAGATTTAATTTGTTACAATATAGATAGCAGGCAAATCTTTATTTGAATGGAAAATGTTAAAGGTAGAGGTAGAACCAAGCCAAAGAAAGTACTCCAATCTAGAGTATTGGTTTCCCCATTGTAGCATGGTTATTACCTCAGGAGAACTGTTAAGGTGGAAACAACATTTGTTTGTCGTCTAAGATGTAGAGTTTTAAAAAAGACACTAGGCAAAGAGCGATTGAACATTTAAATTCTGAAAAACTAGTATAATTGGGAGTAATACGGGGCCTTGGATCACTCATTTTAATGGTGCATATTTTTGACAACAAATATCGTTCAGGGAGAATGGGTCGCTCAACCCACCCTGCAGATGTTTTAAATCTTACTTGCAGCTTCAGAGGGAGCGCACAGCACCAGAGTATGAGTTTTAAAAGACAAGTGCCACCACCTCCTAATGCTCATCACATTAATCAGTGATGACCTGACATTTAGAGATGTTATTTAAAGGAGAAACGTATCTGCCATGAGTGAAAATTCCGGAATTGAACTACAAACCATTAATGAAATGACTTCTGTTTTTAAATTCCTTGTTAAAGGAGGGAGTAATTATCACATGCCAGGGCACCCAAGGTTCCACACACTGTTAAAGGGGTTAGCATGGTTCTACAAGGAGACCAGAATTGAAAATAAATGAGTGTAATGCGTTAGTGATATTCCACCGGTTTTCACACCATTTCAGGGACTTTATCACAGCATTGGAACAGACCACCCAAAGCTACTGAAGTAGGAACTTTTAAGTGATGAAATTCTACAACTGTTGTAACTGACCACAATCTTCTCCCAGAAATGACTGTCTAAAATGCCGTACCCCAGAGTAGATGTTTGGTGGTATCATGGAACTAAAACCTTGTACTCAGTCTTGCCACAGTATTGGGCTGGGACCTGTGCACTAGCACAGCCAGTGATGTTTTAAATCAACATGGCGAAAACACCCCAAAGCCAGTAGAGCTAAGAGACCAGTCCCAGGGGGAGTTTAGGCTCCAGGGTACAAGGATAGCATAGGGGCGCCCAGGGGAGGCCTAGATGTTGCATTAATTCCATGTCCTAAAATGCCGATTGATCACGACGGCCTCTTCCAGAGAACATATTACTTTCATACCTTAAAGGTATGAAAGGAGGGAGGGTACATTTTTCATGAGGGGACAGTTTCCAATGCTAGTAGAACAGGCCGATCAACCCCCATATACAGATGAGGAGGAAAATGATGAGTTAGTTTGAATGATGTTAAATGATATGGATGTTCAGAGATGAGATTGTTCAATGAATGTCCAGCCAATGTGATTCTTTAAATGATATCATGTGAAGAAGTGAGCAAACTAAAATGCTAAAATGCAGTGAATCCATTTCAATTTATAATATACTATTCCAAGATAGTATATTTTTATTTACCAATTTACTTTACACTATCCAGGATATTAGGGCTGTGCAATTTAATCGATCCTGCGATATATATCGATATTTAGTTTTCCGAGAAATTATCGATATTTCAGGCGGGTATCGATACATTTAGTCTGATAACTGTGTTCGTTATTCTCGCGTCCAGGAGAGAAGCTTTAAAAAGGAGACTAATTGAGTCTCTGAGAAGGTTCAAATGTATACTTTAATTAATATAAAGCGCGGTAATGTTACAAGCAGAAGATGATTCAGTCAGAAAAACAGCTGTGTTCTGGCTCTCATGAGCGAAGGGAAGAGAGGAGCTCCACCTTTCCAGCTGTTAAATATCCTCTGCTGGCTCATCCCTGTGGGCCGGTTGGCGCTGCTGGGGGCCGGCCCTCCACGTCTCCAATGTTCGTTGTTGCGCATTACAGAGGATTCAGACATTGTACATTAAATATATAACTAAACACGCATTTTCTCCTCCTTATCTCTGTCATGACTTTTCATTTAATACATTTTAAACGCTGTAATCAATACTCCAAAAATACCTGACAGCTGGTATCATTTCCGGTAGTTCCGGATGTTGTCTCATGCTACCCACGTCTGTAAACAAACGTATTCAAATAAACTGTACCTTCATTTAATATTCAGCAATAATAATATCTCGACGTCTATAGTTGTAGTGTTGAAATCAGTAGGTTTCGGTGTTTCATATCGCTACTAAATTCACCTCTATAGTAAATGGTATATAAGCCACATGCTAAATGCTAACCGGAGATGAAGGATTTTCAGAATAAAAGCTTAACAACTGGTTGTGCACAAGAACTTCTGGTTTTTCAGTATAAAACAGCATTTAAACTGACGGTATGTTTAAGGTACTTTATGCCATCAAAACATTGATTTTAATTTCTAACAAGTCCCATTCAAATCCCCCGTGTTCCGCCACCTGCTGCACCTTTTAATTCTCCATTGTCCATTGTGATACTGCACTTTATGTACTTACGTTTCAAAGGCTTGTAAGCTACAGTTTCTACTGTTTCAATAAATGAAACTAATTTTCTCACCACATCTTTTGATTCATTTTGTCCAGCATTTGCAAGCTGTAGACTCTCTGTCAGAGCCATAGATTGTATAATTGATGCTTTCTGTTTTCAGTTGAATTAATTCAATCCAAGTCAATGGAACACTCACAAGAAGTCACCAAAATCACACTGTCCCTTTCAAATCTTTCAGAAAATGATATAAGTGTATCGAATCGTATCGTTGGCTGAATATCATGATATATATCGTATTGTGAGCTGAATATCGTGTATCGTATCGTGAGATTAGTGTATCGCTACAGCCCTACAGGATATTATGTTTATGTTATACTGTTCTAATATGATGGATCTCATGTTTTATAAATCATTGCTATTCTAAAATGGGTTGTTTCTTTTCACTTTGTAAAAACAAGTGCCTTAACACTGATCGTGGTATGAGAACGGTTTCTGTGAAAGGAGGGAGGAAGAAATGTACTGATGCCAAGCCATTGCTGCTATTTTGAAGAACCATATTGAATGTAAACACTAGAAGTTAAGCACAAGGGAAAACTTTTATGTTTGAACACAGTCAAAGTATTTTTGTATTCTTGTAAAGTTGAGGCTATTCGAAACATTCCAATTGATTGTATGTTTTTGATATGAGTTATGTACTATGCAGAGTTCAGATGAAGAACTCATTGATTTCAGTATTATACACACCTTTTAGGTGTGTAAGGAGGGACTATTAGAAATTAAAATCAATGTTTTAATGGCATAAAGTACCTTCAAATCAAATCAAGTTTTATTTATATAGCACATTTATAAATGATTTTTGGTGGAGCCAAAGTGCTGTATATATAATAAAATTAGCCTACAGTAGAGACACTTTAAAGCAAATACAACAACACAGATTGTTCAGAATATCAGTATGAGAAAAACGACACCCTCTGTCCTTAGACCCTCTGTCCTTAGACCCTCTGTCCTTAGACTCTCACATCGTACAAGGAAAAACTTCCAGAGAAAACCCACAGTTTAAAGGGAAAAAATGGGAGAAACCTCAGGGAGAGCAACAGAGGAGGGATCCCTCTCCCAGGACGGACAGACGTGCAATAGATGTCGTGTGTAAATCCAAGAGATAATACATTTTACAGCATATAGACCGAATGAAGGAAATGCATGTGTCTGTAATAAGAAGATGTTTCCACGAGGATGTCAGCTACAATCCTGAGGAAGCCATCAGGGAAGCAGCATGGCGAGACCCAGGGCAGGACCGCAGAGACAGGTTCAGCCACGACTCGAAACGTCCACGACTTAATCTAGAACTCGGGATAGAGGATCCAAGACACAGGACTACAGCAAGAGGATCAGCCTCGACTCCGGATCCCGGCGTAGATATAGATACAAAACAAGAAAAAAGATTTGGCTGGGTTAATCGGAACAAGAGAATACACAGACACAGAGGGAAAAGGTAATTGGATAAAAGTTATTCTTGATAACCCTCTAGAAAGATCTCATGAACTTCCTTAAACATACTGTCAGTTAAATGCTGTTTTATAATGAAAAACCAGAAGTTCTTGTGCACAACCAGTTAAGCTTTTATTCTGAAAATCCTTCATCTCCGGTTAGCATTTAGCATGAGGCTAATATACCATTTACTATAGAGGTGAATTTAGCAGCGATATGATGCTGCACACCGAAACCTACTGATTTCGACACTACAACTATAGACGTCGAGATATTATTATTGTTGAATATTAAATAAAGGTACAGTTTATTTGAGTACGTTATTGTTTACAGATGTGGGTAGCATGTGACAACATCCGGAACGACCGGAAACCAAACTGCCGTGAAGTATTTCCTGTATTTTTTGGAGTATTGATTACAGCGTTTAGAATGTGTTAAATGAAAAGTCATGAAAGAGTTAAGGAGGAGAAAAGGCGTGTTTAGATATATATTGAATGTACAATGTCTGTATCCTCTGATATGCGTAACAACGGACATTAAATACGTGGATGGCCGGCCCCCAGCAGTGCCGACCGGTACACAAGGAGGAGCCAGCAGAGGGGATATAACAGCTGGAGAGGGAGAGCTCGCTCTCTTTTCTCCGCTAGCGAGAGCCAGAGGACAGCTGCTTTTCTGTCTGATAATTCTCCTGTTTGTAACATTACCGCGCCATATTTTTAATTAAAGTACCAATTTGAACTTTCACAGAGACTTAATTAGTCTCCTTTTTTAAAGCTTCTCTCCTGGATGCGAGAATAACCAACACAGATAACAAAACTAAATTAAATCATTCAAAAAGCTTAAAAAGTTGCACAGCATTCACACTAATAAGAAGATGAAGTTGAAGAATAAAGAAACAGAAGAACAATAGTGGAATGCTGTTGCACAGAGTTCACACTAATTACTATAACATGTAATGGTATGGGACTGTGTGTTTCAGAGTAGACATGTAACATGTAAAAATTATTTTGTTGTGTTCAAAATTACAGGAAGGACAGATAACTTCTAAGTTTAACTATTTATTATAAGAGAGCAAAATAAATATATATTCACTTGGCCAAGGACACATCACGTTATGGAAATCATAGGCCGCAAAGCTGTTATCTGTAACCACCATATCCGCAAAGAACCACGAACATGGTGCGTCAATACATTTTTATTACACAGGGTGTTGCCTGTACATTTATGATTGGTCAAGACTAGCTGAAGAGATACCGTGGTTTAGACTTGGTTCTCTTTGGTAGGCGTGCAGACTTAGAAAAAAGTCTCTTGGCAACACGATCCTCCAATCAGCATTCGGCCGGCCTGTAAAGGTTCCTCCCTACTCTATCCGCTATCCTACGTAATTTTTTTTGATGAAGCTTTTACAGAAAAGTGGAATCTTGGTTATACTGAGTCCTAGCTATGCGTGGGCGCGGAGCTAACCCAGGCGGCCAAGGCCATAGCCTCAATAACTCATTGTTTCTACAGTGCCTGCATCTGGCTTCTGCTACTTTCTATTGCAAGCTAAAACTTTCTTGCTATGACTTTTCCCTTCATTTCTATCCAACCCATCAAAATTTGGGGTTGGCGATTGTGTCTGTTTATTCCAAAATCATAGCACAAATAAGCAAATAATGTAGTAATAAGAATCGGTCTTTCTAATGTTATATAAAAATAGACTCCACAATTTCCATCCATTTAACGGTTAGATATTGAAATTCTGATCCCATAGATGTGTCTCCCATCAACTAAATCCCCTGACTATTATCTCAACTCAGTGTTTACATTCTTTAATCCAAAGAAAATCAATAATATCTTTAAAATGCAAAGAGGTGTTGTGATAAGGGTTTTTAAAAGCCTATCTACCGATTTGATCAAATATGAAAGTCAGCCGAATTACTATCGATACTGCAAGGAGACGTATTGTGTTTAATTGGTGATATATTCATGATCCACGTCATGCATGCAATTTGGCTGTGGGAGTTCTTCCGGTTTGTCCAAAAGTCTTCTAATCAGAGCTCTATAAATAAAGAACTACGGCAGATGTTTAATATTTAATGCAGCCGAACCGTTTATTACAATGCATTTATATGATGACTTCCAAAGAGAAACGCAAGCACATGCCGAATAAAGTATTATTATTTTTTTACGAAACATTTTTTTTCTTCTTATCGTATAACTCCTGAGATGCACCGCCACTAAATCATCCAATCACAGAGCTTGTTGACTAATCGCAAGGTATGTCAAGCAAAGGGGACTGGCGACAATTTAAACCAATCCATGTTGTGTAATTAACAAGGACAAACTTCCGGCAACTTCCCTCGTAACCACCTTAGTTACCATGAAAACGCAGAGACTGGAAATACTGTTTTCCTGTCATGAGAGTGAACGATCACTTCACATGGACGCTGGTCAATAGAAATTAAAGACGTACCAATCTCACAATTTCAGGGGGTGCGCGCAGAGCAACCTCTACAGTTGAAATACGTAGTATACACGTTCTCCTGGCGAGACCTCAAATAATCTTCGTAATATCTATCAAACTATAGATCCTACACATCCCCTGTACTCTGAAAGTACAATAGAGTACTTCTCGCTAGAAATGTAATCAAAAAAAACTTTAATGGCCAAGCAATTCTACAATTCAGATTTTCAACAAAAAATAAGTTTTGCAATGTTTTCACACCGGGAAAGATGACGTTCACGTCACATGGGCACTGGCCATTAGAAATCAATAGGAAAAAAACATACTACGTTTTGCCCTGTGGACCAATGTAGATATTACATGTTTCTTTGTGAGACTGGGTTGGTTTGATACACCCCAACAATTGTGGATTGTTTCATGAAGGAGTTAACAGGAGGGAGCTGTGAAGCCGCAGTGGGAAATTTGGAGTTATTGAGTTAAATATGAAATTTCATTTGACCAAGCCACAGACAATGTCAAGGCAGGGTGTGGTAGACCAACGATAGATGCCCTAACGATCCCGGAATCCTCCCAGGACCTCAAAAACACTTGAAAGCATAAATGACCCGTCTCGTTTTACCGCCCCCCCAATTTGTGCAGATATTGCTGAGTGGGCAGGAGCAGTGGCAGGAGCTAGGATGGCACAGGCTGGCCTCACCTGTAAGGCATATCTCAGCCTCCCCCCATCGATCTGCCCCTGAACACCCGTCTGGGCTCCGGTGGGGGGGGGATCTCGTTGCCACGGTGCCCTTGGTGAAGGCCGGTGTCCAGTGTCAAGCAAAAGACTGAGACAGAGTGAGTGAGAGAGAGGAGGAAGCTTCTGTGTGAGCACTGCAGTACATACAGGATATGATCAACACACACACACACACACACACACACACACACACACACACACGTACACAATTTATCCTTATTTAAGGATTTGAGTTTTTACTGAAAAGTCTCATGAATCTCAGACTTTAGAGGGAACATGAGATTACATTCTGAGATTTTAATTTTTTTTAATCAAAATAACGAAGTACAACAAAGCATGTTATGGCAGTTGGAATTCTAAGATTCAATTGTGAATTTTTAGGGAAAAGTTTGGTGTTATTAATGACTTGAGATTCTAAACTGAGAATAAAGACAGAAAGTCTACAGGTCCAGACAGCACACATTAGTCATTTGCATTTATTTATGGGAATTTAACAGCCAGACTGTGTTTGTTGGTTTTATTCTATTATTATATAGTTTTGGTCCCTACATCCATTCGCTTCATCCCTCCACCTCTACATCCCTCCACCTCTCCCACCACCTCTACATCCCGCAACCGCGGCAGCCCGCCACCGGCGACAGCCGCCACCGCGACAGCCCGCCACCGGCGCGGCAGACCAGCCGCCACCGCGACAGCCCGGCCACCGCGACAGCCCGCACCGCGGCAGACAGCCCGCCACCGCGACAGCCGCCACCGCGACAGCCCGCCACCGCGGCAGCAGCCCGCCACGCGACAGCCCGCCACACGCGCCCGCCACCGCGAAGCCCGCCACCGCGGCAGACAGCCCGCCACCGCGACAGGCCCGCCACCGCGACAGCCGCACCGCGGCAGACAGCCGCACCGCGACAGCCCGCCACCGCGACAGCCGCACCGCGGCAGACAGCCCGCCACCCGACAGCCGCCACACGAGCGCCGCCAACGCGACAGCCCGCCACCGCGACAGCCCGCGACAGCGACAGCCCGCCACGCGACAGCCGCCACGCGGCAGACAGCCCGCCACCGGACAGCCCGCACCGCGACAGCCCGCCACCGCGGCAGACAGCCCGCCACCGCGACAGCCCGCCACCCGCGCCCGCCAACGCGACAGCCCGCCACCGCGACAGCCGGCCACCGCGACAGCCCGCCACCGCGGCAGCCGCAACCGCGACAGCCCGCGACCGCGACAGCCCGGACCGCGAAAGCCCGCCACCACGACAGCCCTGCCACCACGACAGCCCGCCCACCGCGACAGCCGCCACACGCGCCGCCAACGCGAATCCCGCGACAGCGACAGCCCGCCACCGCGGCAGACAGCCCGCCACCGCGACAGCCCGCCACACGCGCCCGCCAACGCGACAGCCGCCACCGCGGACAGCCCGCGACAGGACAGCCCGCCACCCGCGCCGCCAACGCGACAGCGCGCACCGCGACAGCCGGCCACCGCGACAGCCCGCAACCGCGACAGCCGCCACCGCGGCAGCCGCAACCGCGACAGCCGCCACCGCGGCAGCCCGCCACCGCGACAGCCCGCCACCGCGACAGCCCGCCACCGCGGCAGACAGCCCGCCACCGCGACAGCCCGCCCACCCGCGACAGCCCGCCACCGCGGCAGACAGGCCCGCCACAGCGACAGCCCGCCACAGCGCCCGCCACCGCGACAGCCCGCTCACCCGCGGCAGACAGCCCGCCACCGCGACAGCCCGCACACGGCGCCCGCCACCGCGACAGCCCGCCACCGAAAGCCGCCACCGCGACAGCCCGCCACCGCGGCAGCCCGCCACCGCGACGCCCCCACCGCGGCAGCCCGCAACCGCGACAGCCCGCCACGCGGCAGCCCGCCACCGCGACAGCCCGCCACCGCGACAGCCCGCACCGCGACAGCCCGCCAGCGGCAGACAGCCGCCACCGCGACAGCCCGCCACCGCGACAGCCCGCCACCGCGGCAGACAGCCCGCCACCGCGACAGCCCGCCACACGCGCCCGCCACCGCGACAGCCGCCACCCGGCAGACAGCCCACGGCGACAGCCACGCCACACGCCCGCCAACGCGACAGCCCGCCACCGCGACAGCCCGCGACAGCGAAGCCCGCCACCGCGCCCGCCAACGCGACAGCCCGCCACCGCGACAGCCGGCCACCGCGACATCCCGCCACCGCGGCAGCCCGCAACCGCGACATCCCGCTACCGGACAGCCCGCGACCGCTAAAGCCCCCCCACTACATCCCTCCACCACTACATCCCTCCACCTCTACATCCCTCTACCTCTACACTCTCCCTCCAACTTTACATCCCTCTACCTCTACATCCCTCCACCCTCTCCCTCCAACTCTACATCCCTCCACCTCTACATCCCTCCACCTCTACATCCCTCCACCTCTACATCCCTCCACCTCTTCATCCCTCAACCTCTACATAGACCGGCCAACGTTGGGAGGGAGGGAGGCCTGGACTCGGCAACGGCGTTACTTGAGTCCCTGCATGGTAAGTTTTTGCTAACGCTCTATTATTTGCTTGAAAGTGTTGTGTCCCTATCTGTTCTTAAGCTCACTTCTAACAAACAAGTCTATTAAATCCTTACATTTATGTTCGACAACCCATGCTTTTATGGAGCCCCGAAGAGCTACATAACTTGCTAATTAGCCAACACAAAGGCAGATAGCATTAGCTAGAGCTATTGTTTGCTAACACCATATATGCCATTGTTTACGTTCAGTTTTTCTTTTCTAGAGTTGTTGTTGCTATTTAGTATTGTGCTGCAGTAGTTTTGGAATTAACAAGTCATGTTGCTATTCTAGATGATGCCATTGGGACTAGCGAGGAGGAACAGTCCCGAAGAACGGGTGATGACAGTGTTCCGTCCTCAACATCAACTCAAGAACAGACCCCAACTCTACCATAGACACCAACTTGACCAAAGACACCAACGCCGAGTGCCAGCCCCACACCGCAGCGTGTGGTTCTAGGTAAGAAATAGGCATGGCAAAACGACTGGAATTGTGACTTTTTTTTTAACTTTAGATCATCCATCGTCATTAATTAAAATAAGCTATACCACTGTGTGGAAATGCTTTGTTACAAGTACAGTAACTAGCTAGTAAGCAGCTAGTACAATTGTGTCTGACATCCTATTATATACATATATTTATATTCATTATCAACAGGCTGGACATAATGTAATTCACTTTCATAATCATTGTAAACATCTAGGGCCAGAACTTTCTTTAGTTTAGTACTACTACTTGTTCTTCCACGCACAAATTCTTTATTATTTTTATTTAGTGGAAATGCTGATACAGCATTCCAACTACTTGTTCTTCTATGCCCAAATGTCTTTATTATTATTCCGCCGGGTTATTTTGCGCCTCTTCTGCTTCCACTTTCCACATCGCAGAAACTCCATTCAAACATCAAAATGTTCAGCTCGATCGGTAATCGATGGCTATAACTTTTCACATTCTTAACTTTCATAATTCCAGAAATATATCCCATAATTCATCACATTTTTAACATGGAAGTCAATGGAGAAACTCTTCAGACTTGAAAAATCGTCATGCGACTTCAACTGCTAACTGTTCCTTCATGCTTTCACTCAGAAACCTCATTCCAACTTTAAATGTTACACATCTTTCTGTCATTATTCGTCTTACTCAGCTTTGAAATCTGATTCATACTTTTAGAGATATTAAACATTGTTCAGACCTTGGTAAAGAGGCGTTCTTCAGATTTTAACATTAGTGTGTATTGCGCAGCTCGTTAAGGCTTATGCTGCGTTCACACCGGACGCGATGCGATTTTTGGGGGCGGCGCGATTACATGTAAAGTCAATGCAGAGATGCGGACAGACGCGAATTTGCTCCGACGGCGAGCATGAAGCGGTTGATGCGAATTCCACGGCGCGATTGAAGGGTGCCGCGACAAAGGCTCAACTTCAATTTTTTCAACTCGAGCGTGAAATTCGTGTGACGTGATCTCACGGTAGCCAATCAGCGGTGAGGATCTCAGCCTGCCGTCACTGACGTTGAACCACACAACCAAAACATCAGCCGTTAGCTGTTAGCACTCAGAGCACACAACTCCTCATATCTGTTCAGAAACTAGAGAAAAGTTAAACAAGTACAAACCATAGACTGTCTGTGTCATGGCGAATACAACCACTGGTTTATTTCTGTCTCTAGGCCGTTGTTGTGAGTTTGGACAGAGCATATACAGGCTAGCTTAGCCTGATCGATCCGATCTCCATTCAGAAAACACGCATTTTAAAAGGTTTTTAGCCTGCCGTCTTGTCTGCAGACTTGTTAAAGCATTAATTCATGGTTTTGAATAACGGTATCAGTATGTTATTACTTTGGCATCATTTTGAAACGTGTATTACAATTAAATAACTGTCAAATATGTTCATTTTGTTGTAGTTTAAGCCCCCAAGCCTGCGCGTCTTGTTTGAATGATGTGAGTAAACACATAGCTGACAGCCGCGGTGAAACTCAAGCATTTAGAGTGATGCGATTAGAGCGAAGCGAATATTCGCATCGCGTCTTCTGGTTTGGAGAAGCTAGCTCGAGTGCGTTAGAATTTGAAAATACACAACCGGAACAAATCTGCCACTTCCTTACAGAGCCCCTCCTCCAACACACACAAACGTGCACATGACCAATGAGGGCACGAGATAAGTTGGTGCACAGACAGGCAGGCAGGTCGGCCATCCAGTTATTTTAGCCGGCCCAGCTAAAATGATTGGTCGTGCTTTTTACAGCGCTACGGCTTGTACAGATGACATTTTTTAATGGATGTTTTGTCAAAGCACTTCATATATTCATTATCGGGATGTTAAGAGCATTCCATGGAATATAACACAAAGTGTATCTCGAGCCGGTTTCTCAAACTTACCTACCTCACCTTTAAGGCCCATTGTAAATTCAGCCTGATCTTTCCTCAGAGCAGCAGCTGAACACCTATAGTTAATCTGCCAGAAATGCCACATTATTGACTCGAAAGTACACACAAAGCAGACTCAGACGCTCGTCAGGGTCCTGACATGCTGCACGCGTTGACATTTCACCAATAGCTGCTACTGTTCTTCAACAAAACGTTCACATTTAAGAGGTTTATCTCTCATTCAGAACAATGGAAATGCTTTCCTCTCACTGATTACTGCACATCACCATGGAAACCTTTGATCTCTGGGATCAAGCACAGGTGTTTGATTACACCTTCACCTGTGGCCCTGAACAGCTCTACGTCAAATCTGATGTTACATAATGTGGTGTTACCATAGCAATGCATCCCTCGCCACAAAACACGATGTCGCTGTAACTCCAATGGACACGGTCCAATCGTCACCCAATCTTCACTTGTATATCACCGGTCCATGCCTCAACAGTAGGGGTGCAACAACTAATCGACTTAATCGATTAAAATCGATTACCAAATGAGTTGCCAACTAATTCAGTCGTCGATTCGTTGGTGACGTCATCACGTGTGTTTTAAACGCCGTTAAGCTCCAACGTTATCGGTCTTTTTATCGGTACTGGAGACACTTAAAAAGTATATGTCATGTATTATTGCTACAAAAACATTATATCGCAGTCTTAGTGTCGCCAACTCGTTTCTAATATGCAAAAATACAAAAATATGCGTCTATGGTCATCCTAGGTATACCTCAACTATGAGAGACAAAATGAAAAAAAAAAAAATCCAGAAAATCACAAATGTATTTGCAAATTATGGTGGAAAACAAGTATTTGGTCAATAACACAAGTTAATCTCAATACTTTGTTATATACCCTTTGTTGGCAATGACAGAGGTCAAACGTTTTCTGTAAGTCTTCACAAGGTTTTCACACACTGTTGCTGGTATTTTGGCCCATTCCTCCATGCAGATCTCCTCCTAGAGCAGTGATGTTTTGGGGCTGTCGCTGGGCAACACAGACTTTCAACTCCCTCCAAAGATTTTCTATGGGGTTGAGATCTGGATACTTGCTAGGCCACTCCAGGACCTTGAAATGCTTCTTACGAAGCCACTCCTTCGTTGCCCGGGCGGTGTGTTTGGGATCATTGTCATGCAGAAAGACCCAGCCACGTTTCATCTTCAATGCCCTTGCTGATGAAAGGAGGTTGTCACTCAAAATCTCACGATACATGTCCCCATTCATTCTTTCCTTTACACGGATCAGTCGTTCTGGTCCCTTTGCAGAAAAACAGCCCCAAAGCATGATGTTTCCACCCCCATGTCTCACAGTAGGTATGGTGTTCTTTGGATGCAACTCAGCATTCTTTCTCCTCCAAACACGTCTAGTTGAGTTTTTACCAAAAAGTTCTATTTTGGTTTCATCTGACCATATGACATTCTCCCAATCCTCTTCTGGATAATCTAAATGCTCTCTAGCAAACTTCAGACGGGCCTGGACATGTACTGGCTTAAGCAGGGGGACACGTCTGGCACTGCAGGATTTGAGTCCCTGGCGGCGTAGTGTGTTACTGATGGTAGCCTTTGTTACTTTGGTCCCAGCTCTCTGCAGGTCATGGACTAGGTCCCCCCGTGTGGTTCTGGGATTTTTGCTCACCGTTCTTGTGATCATTTTGACCCCACGGGGTGAGATCTTGCGTGGAGCCCCAGATTGAGGGAGATTATCAGTGGTCTTGTATGTCTTCCATTTTCTAATAATTGCTCCCACAGTTGATTTCTTCACACCAAGCTGCTTACCTATTGCAGATTCAGTCTTCCCAGCCTGGTGCAGGTCTACAATTTTGTTTGTTTGTAGGTGACCAAATACTTATTTTACCGAGGAATTTACCAATTAATTCATTAAAAATCCTACAATGTGATTTCCTGGATTATTTCCCCCCAGTCTGTCTCTCATAGTTGAAGTGTACCTAGGATGAAAATTACAGGCCTCTCTCATCTTTTTAAGTGGGAGAATTTGCACAATTGGTGGCTGACTAAATACTTTTTTGCCCCACTGTATGTATTTTTGAATCAAGTATTCATCTTTATTGTCTTCATTGTTAGTTTCCACATGCCTAAAAGTTGATGGCTAAATAAGAGCGTTTGAGAAATTGTGCAAGGCATAATAGTCCGAATAGTCGGTTAATCGTTTCATTAATTGATAGATTAATCGATTATCAAATTAGTCATTTGGTGCAGCCCTACTCAACAGCTCTATGTCAAATCTGACATCTCACCATATTCCGTTTCCATGTAAACGCATCCCTTGCCAAAAAACACGATGTTGTCATAACGCCTATGAAAAGGGTCAAAACAGCACCAGACTTCAGATAATGGTTAATGGTCCAGCCTTCAACATGTCTTTGTGCCAATCGTGAGTTTTCCTTAAAAGCAACATAAAAACACGGTTTTCTCATAACTCTATTGAACATGCTCCAAACGGCCCAAAACTTCACAGGTTTGGTAACGATGCAGCCATCAACACATCTTAGCGTATTATGGGGTGTCATCAAATACCGTTGCCACGGCGACATATCATTCGCCATCAAGTTGCCAAAAGTTTGCAGTTCAAATATTCTGCTGCTTTTCCAAGCCTTTTTACTTTCTTTTCTTCTCTCATCACACATTCAAGCCCCTAGTGTTCATGTATCATTTCAATCTACATTCTTCACTTTCTTCTTACACATGACATTTCAGCATAGCAGTTTAGCGTCAGCTTTTCAGCATAAAGCATTCCCACTAGCAATTTCTTCAGGAATTGCATTCTCTAGTTATCTTATTGTCATCCAGGCAAGAGGAAATGAGGAGGAGAGGAGTCCCTCACAATCCTGAGGGAAATGAACACTGCATATCTGGCCCAGCAGGAACGGAACCTGGAACGGCTCCTGGCCCAGCAGGATCGGCACTTGCAGCTGACTTTAGAGGATGCTGCCCCGGCGAGTGAGGTGGCCTTGAGAAGGGAGGAGAATGCTCACACACAGGCATTTAACCTAGCCTTCCTGAGCACTCTTGGCCAGGTTATAGGGGGAATGGGCAGCCACAGTGGCCTGTCTACCCAGGAAGACGAGCATTTGTAAATTCAAAATGTGTACTTTCTTGTTTATTTATTTATTTATTTATTTATCTTTTAATTTTTTATTTTACAATGCCGTGTCTTTTTATGCTGCTGCAATACAAACATTTTTTAATTTTGTATTTGTGTTGTACAATGCCACGTCTTTTTATGCTGCTGCAACAAAACACTTCCCAAATTGGGATCAATAAATTACTTATTATATTATCTCTTGTTGATGAATAATTGCACCCAACAGCGATCATACATGATAAATAAATAATACATGTAGTAAAAACTGCTCGATTTGAATACCCTCATTGTACCTCAAACAACACATTGCTTATATATTTCGAAGAGAACAAAAAAAAGAAAACCTATACAAAGAGAGTGGTGCACAGCGCTGCACAGCTTTTAACATATGTCAAGAAGAAAGATTTAGGTTATATTTTAATATATTATTTTATGCTGTGGATACTTTAGCCTCCATCCATGTTTACAATTTTCCACACTTATTTTCCACTTGCATTTATGAATATAGTTTTGCTGTGTTTTACACTTTTGTATTTATGTTTATAGTTTGCTTTGATATCTGCTTAATTTATTAGAAAGATTTTCTTTTCATGATCTGATATTTTATCAAATGTTCTTATTATGGGGCAGTACTTACTGGTGCTTGAAATTCAAATATTTACTAAATAGTCAATTCTGATAAAAAAAATAGTTTAAATCATTTGACAAACACATGTATGTGAAAGAGTAAAAAACATGTATTTATGTTCAATACAATGAATATTTAGCAATTCAGGTAACGCATCAAACCCTCTTGTATGTCAGTGCCCTCCTCCTCTGCACCTTGTGCCACTGCTACCCCAGGCTCTGCTGCTGCTGGTGCATCCCACCCATCATCATAGGACTCTCCATGACTCTCGCAGAGGTTATGCAGAGCACAGCATGTCAGCACCATGGATTTGACAAGTTTGTGTCATTTCTTTTCAATGAGGCAACGCCACCTTCCCTTCAGTCTACCAAAAGCGTTTTCGACCACTACCCGTGTGGTGCAAATTCTCTTGTTGTATATCACATGTTCTGCTGTCAGCAGTCCAGTGTCAGGGAATGGTTTTAAGAGCCAGTTTTGCAAGGGACGGGCAGAGTCTCCCAGGATGTAATAGCCAGCATTCCAAGATGGGTATGTGTGATCCATCAATAGCACCTACACACCTGTTCTCAGTGTAGTCAGCCATTTCTGCAAACTTCTCCCGGTCTGGTGAACAAATTAGTTCCGGTACTAACAACGTCTCTGCAGCAGCACAGAAGTCACACAGTGGCGTTGCTCACTCCGAAAAGATGTCCAATGCTTCTGTACTCTGAGCCGGTCGCAAGCTTCCACAGTGCGATGGCCACCCTCTTCTTTAGAGGTATACACATACGGAATGTTGTGTCCTGTCTCTCCATCGCTGGCCGCAGTTTGTTGCACAGGTAGATGTAGGTTTCTTCAGACATCCTGAAGTTCTGCACCCACTGAGTGGGTGTGAAAGATGGAACAATCACACCCCACCACTCGGTAGCTCGGTCGAGCATCCAAACACATGGTCAGCGGTGGGGACTTAGCAAATAGTATAACTTCTGAAATACACAAACAAAAGCATACATATTTTAATACGTAAAAGTGGTAGCTACAATTAATTAAATACTTGAAACACTTTGGTCGTATAGTGAGCGTGAGCCTAAACACATTGCTAGTTAGCGAGCATTAGCTTACCAAGTAGCGTTGTCGTTTAGTAGTGATTAGAGTCGTCCTGTAGTCTCTGCCGCGTTGAAGCAGTGGCGAGCCGTCAGGGCCCTCTAGGGCCTAAGATATATAAAAAAAAAGAGGGCCTAGGTATAAAAGTCACGGCTCGCCACTGCGTTTTAGGATTGCCAAAACTCTCCCGTTACCTTTTTCTGTATTTTGTCTTATTGTTTCGTCTACGCAGCCTATTCCGAAACAAAGTTTGCCTCCTTGCTATGATAACAAGCCACATAACAAGAACCAAGTAAACAATCGCTTCCATATCCTCCATTGCTGTGGTGTTTTGTGAGTTGTGTCCAAGCGGCAAACTCTGGGGAAGAGCCGGGACGCCAATACGGAAGTGCCACACACTGCAGTTCATATATTGGCCGATAGGGGCTGACTGCAGAAAGGAGCAATTCCCATAGACCCCCATGTTAAAATGCTCAATTTTACAGCATAAAAAACATGTTTCTACTCCTGGATGCAATAAATATTATTATGGATATAGTTAGATTCCACCTTCATGATTATGGATCTGTGAGTGAATTGTTTTCTAACACGACCCTTTTATTAGGCGCATTCACACCGCAGTACTTTTCCCACAAAGGTTCATGCGAACTTAGTTCATGCAAACTCTTTAGTTCGCATGAACTAAGTACAGATCGCGTTCACACCGGAAAAAGTCTCTGGGGGTGGATTAGGCAAATGAAGCCGCTGACTTCACTTCTTCTTCTTCTGCTTTGGGTTTACTGGCAGGCTACAAACAACTTCACGGCGGATACTGCCGCCCAAAGTCCCCGGCCGGAAGTCCCCGGAGTTGTAAGAGGACTTCAGTAGAAGTTGCTGGGACTCCCAGCAGCTTCTACTGAAGCCTTCCGAGTAAATCGCCAGAACGCCGACACCTCCTCATCTCCACCGCTCCCATGTTTTATTTTGTGTTGCCATAAGTTAGTCTCTCTGCGTTTCTGCGCTGGGCTAATGCTAATGCTAATAATGCTAATGCGAGGATAATAAAATGGCGGCTTCACAAAACTTTTTGGAAGTTTTACGGGGCGTGGTTTGCAATCCGCCCAGCCAATCAGAAATATAGCTCTTTTCTCACAAAAGAGCCGCTCGAAAGTCCCTGCTCTCTAGCAGGGACTTTCGAGCGGCTCTTTTGTGAGAAAAGAGCTATATTTAGTACCGGCTCTTTTTGGTGTGAACGCGATAAAAGAGTTCACTGAACTAAGTTCGCATGAACCTTTGTGGGAAAAGTACCGCAGTGTGAATGCGCCTATTTATATTAGATCTTAAAGTTTTTGCATAAATTAGGGCGTGGTCACATTGAGTGACAGCTCTGTCAAGTGACTGCTGCTGCTTGCTTCTTGTCTCTCTGCTAGGTGCTCCGTGAAGCTACAGGGACTCTGCCTGCTCAGCTCATCCAGGGAACACAACTTGAAGCCGGCCGTGGTTGTTTGTTCTTCATGCTTACATATTGGACTATTGTGACTCGCTCTGCGGTTAAAACAGACGATGCATGAATGCGGTAAGTGAAACTTGAGTACTTTATTTATGTGTTAATGATTTTAATCAGCTATGTAATGAATGGTAAGGCTTGGGTTAGCGTGTAAGCCAGTGGTCTACATTGGTGCTAACAATGCTAAACCATAGACTGTATATATAAAGGTTAAAACGAAATAGACAAGTGTTAAGCGTTAAGTGGGATAATACTGTAGAACAAACGGCTTCTGTTTGAGGTTAATAAAATAAGGTCATCCTTGTAACTTAGAGAGATATTTTATTATGTAGGTAGGAACTGTATGCATCGCTAAGGTTAATTTAAATTGGCTATGCTCAAGTATGTAGACAAGCTAATGTTGAAGTAGTGTATGTGAAATCAACCTCACAATAAGATGTGTGTATATTACAATTATTAATGTCATATTTCAAGATGATTACTTAGATATTACAATATTGTTGGTTGAGCTGGAGTTCATTATTGAGCTTACACGTTAACGTCACAGTCATCTGAAGAACGAACCCAAACCTTGTTGTTTTTATTAATTGCATTACCAAATGGGTGTCAAAGAAACAGTAAGCATTGGTAACACAACTTCCAAAGTTACAGTAAAATAAAATCTGTTTGTTTAAGGTGTCCAGGTGATGCAGACAAGCTGGACCAGAGAGTGAGAGACAGAACTGGACTCCTCACAGCAGTGAACTTCAGCACAGGTACAAAGACTCTTTTTTTCATACTGTACAAAGAATCAAGAAAGATATTGGTTTAAATGAATGAGGTATTGACTTGAATACACTGATATATATTCCATTAAACAATACTAAATACTAGATCACCTACACATCAGTTAAGTTGAGGGTTTTTTCCATGCAAAAGGTTACATTTGTCAGCTTTCTAATTTAATGTATTGAAGGCAAAGATATTTAACACATAGTGAGAACTGCTACTATTTATCTCTGAATATTGTCTGTAAAAAACGTGGTAAAAGTTATTAGTGCGAATGCTGTTTACAGCATTCCACTATAGTACTTTGAATCTTTATTAGTGCGAATGCTGTGCCACAGCATTCCACTATAGTTCTTCGATTCTTTATTAGTGTGAATGCTGTTTACAGCATTCCACTATAGTGCTTCAAATCTTTATTCTTCCCCTTATTAGTGCGAATGCTGTTTCTATTCAAATATTAAACTATTCAGCCTGTTCAGGAATCGATGGGAAACCTTCAACTTTTTGAAATATTCAGCTTTTTAAACTCTTTTTTTAACATTGAAGTCAATGGGAAGAGCCTTCAAATCGGCCAATACTTTAGCTCTCCATAACTTCAGCTTACTTTCAGCTACAGAAACCATTCAACTATTAAACTATTCAGCCTTTTCAGCAATTGATGGGAAACTTTCAACCTTTTCACAATTTTTCATACTTTTTGAAATATTCAGCTTTTTAAACTCTTTTTTTTAACATTGAAGTCAATGGGAGATGCCTTCAAATAATTTTTTCCTAAACTTTGCGCCAAATGCTTCTCCTTCCACATAATTTCAGCCAGACACTTCATTCTAACTTTCAAATGATCACAAGACCTTCAGCTATACAATTCCTATTCAGATTTTTGATATCTTTTAAACATTTTGAGATATTGAAGTTAGTTTGGAGCTTAGCAGAGAGGCCTTTTTCAGATTTTAACATTAGAGTGGATGGAAGCAGCTCGTTAACTCTAGAGTGCTTTGATCTCAAAACAGAGTGGAGCAGTGCTTAAAATTCTCCCCCAAATTTTTTTTAACCTGTTAAAGGTGGGGTAGGTAAGTTTCAGAAACCGGCTCGAGTGCACTACAATTTGAAAGTACACAGCCGAAAAGAATCCGCCCTTTCCTTCAGACTTCCTTACAGAGCACCTCCTCCAACATACATGAACACGCACATGACGTCAGCAGACTGGTGAAAGTGGCCGCCTGTTGCTGGCGAGTCATTGAAGTACTGCTGCAATGCACGCCCAATGACGGCACATTTGTGCGTGCACGAGATAGACAGGGCGGGCCGGCTAAACGGATTGGTTGTAGTTTTTACAGTATTACGGCTTCCACGGACGACATTTTTTCATGGATTTTTTGTCAAAGCACTTAAGATATTCATTGCTATCGGGATGTTAAGAGCATTCCATGGAATATAACAAAAAGTGTATCTCGAGCCGGTTTCTCAAACTTACCTACCCCACCTTTAAGCCCTGAGCCTGTTTTTCAGGTTTCAGGCTCGAAAATGCCACTAACACAACAAAGACTATATCTTCACTTCTAAAAGTGGTAAATTAATAATCTTTTCTCTCAAAGCAAGGTTACATCTGTAAGTTGGATGTAGAAGTGTCAGAATCAATATAGATGTTTTTATTTTAAAGTAAATTCAGATGGAACATAGTAAAAACATGTAAATTCTAATGTCCGCCTAAAAAACCCCATTACTTATAGTGAAAACCACCCTTGAATGATGGGTTAGTAGACTAAACGCTTTAGGAATCCAAACTATAACATATAATAAGTACCCTGTATCAAGATTGATGCAAAACAAGTTAAATTTGATCTTTTTACAGAGGTTTAGAAAAATAAAGTCCAGGCAGACTCACCTCTGGGTAATTTGGGAACCATCAGTTCCATTTGACCTTTTTCAATGTAAAAATCATTTTATTACTTTGAATTATCACTATAGGTATTCATTCCATCCAAATACAACTGTTGTGAAAAAAAAATAAATAATAAAAAAATAAAACATACTCTGTTATCCTCTTAGGCATCACGGACCCGAAATCGCGTCATTTGCAGGAAACAACGTCTAAGGAACCTTACTATTTAATAAACTATGAATAGGCTAATTGCTTACCTTCCTCTTTGTCTGGTCTAAACTGGTCTTCAATGGCATTAAAACGATAAAAACGATGATGTAGTTAATCCATAGGTTAATATCCAATGGGGCTGTGTCCCCTTTGAAATGTTCTGATAATCCATAAGTAATAAAACTGCAATTCCGTTATCTGCTGTCCGCTCAGTGCTCCGTGTGCTCTGGGTCCCGGCAATTCATGCTTCCTGCTTCCTTCCGTAGTAAACAATAAATGAAGTCTGCTGCGTAATGTACTTAAACTGGCTGGCATTCTTTATACTTTACGCAGGACTATATCTCTGGAACCCATTGGTCGATTCGTGTGATTTACACCTTTTTCTTAACCATCAGAACCAATAGAATCGATGGGCAGTTCCCAAATCCACGTAAACATTACCATTGCGGACATAATAGAGAAGCAAATGAAGCATATCTGAAAGTACAAGCCTGGACTGCAAAACTTTATACCCAGTATATTGCAATAAATATGATGATGGATTATCAGTAAACATTTCTACGTGACACAAAGACATTGGATTAACCTTGAGCGGCGTTTTTATTCCGGTGAACACAACTTTTGATCACAAATCAAAAAAGGTAAGATGTAATTATTGTAATATTTTTGAAACCCGATGTTGTTTACTTTCTCTTTTCTGGCTGATAGCTCCAGGAATTCGGGGTCTTACAGTGATGACATTACATGTGTGGAATCTGTGGAGTCTCAGCTTTAATCGGATATCTTGTTTGTGCAGTTACGATAAGTAATAAGGGCATTTCTACCGTGAGTGCTGTGCAAAGGTCCGTTAGCATTAGTTAGCATTTTTTCATAAATGTTAAGAAGCCCTGAGACATAGTCTCGTAAAAAAACGGTGGGAGGGGTCCACTGGGGGGACCCTCGGGCTTAAGAGGATAAACTTGCCATAATTCCCAAACCCTACACTCCTCAGACATATTTTTTCATGAAAAACTTAGGTTGGAAAACAAAACAAAAAATTAAACAAAATGCCTCTTGAGGGTCTGAAGAGAGAAAAAGTCCAGCTAGCTCCCAATTGATTCCCATGTTAAATTGTTCCAGATCTTTCTTCAGAGCAGAGAGAAGTACACTTTAGATAAACTGCTCCCATCTCCACATTTTACACACTAAACCCAAAAAAACAACATATTTCAGTTCATTGGGGTTCCCTGATGCTCACGGTCTGGTCATTTTTTTATAAGACCCATAGTTTTTGAACAGGTGCCAAATTTGACAGATATAATCCCCAATGCATTCTTATGGGACTCAGTGCTGCAGTTGGTTGTCATGGTGTTGCTGGGCAGATTGGAGCCACACACACACACACACACACACACACACACACACATATACACACACACACACACACAAGTGAGTGACATCATCCAATCAGAGCAGACACCATGGAAAGCTTTGATCTCTGGGTTTACACACACAGGTGTTTGTAAACATTCAATCACTACTGCTTACATTTAATATATTTATTTAACTCCTTCAGCCTCGTTTCAGCTGCAGGATCCATTCAAATATCAAACTATTCAGCCTTTTCAACACATGATGGGGAACTTTCAACTTTTTAAAAATATGTTATACTTTTTAAAATATTCAGCTTTTTAAAGTATTTTTTTAACATGGAAGTTATTGCAGTGAGCTGTAACAATTAACACACACACACACACACTCTCTCTCACACACAGACAGACATACACACAAACACACACACACACACTCTCACACATACACACACACACACACACACACACACACACACTCTCTCTCTCACACACAGAAACACACATACACACACACTCTCTCTCTCACACACACAGACACACACATACACACACACACTCTCTCCCTCTCACACACACACACTCTCTCTCACACACAGACAGACATACACACAAACACACACACACACTCTCACACATACACACACACACACACACACACACACACACACACACACACTCTCTCTCTCTCTCACACACAGAAACACACATACACACACACTCTCTCTCTCACACACACAGACACACACACACATACACACACACACTCTCTCCCTCTCACACACACACACTCTCTCTCTCTCACACACACAGACACACACATTCTCTCTCTCTCTCTCTCACACACACACACACACACACACACACACACACACACACATACACTCTCTCTCTCTATCTCTCTCTCACACACAGACACACACTCTTTATCTCACACACACAGACACACACATTCTCTCTCTCTCTCTCTCACACACACACACACACACACACATACACTCTCTCTCTATCTCTCTCTCACACACAGACACACACTCTTTATCTCACACACACAGACACTCTCTCTCTATCTCACACACAGACACACATACTCTCTCTCACACACACAGACACACACATTCTCTCTCTCTCTCTCTCACACACACACACACACACACACACACATACACTCTCTCTCTATCTCTCTCTCACACACAGACACACACTCTTTATCTCACACACACAGACACACACATTCTCTCTCTCTCTCTCTCACACACACACACACACACACACATACACCCTCTCTCTATCTCTCTCTCACACACAGACACACACTCTTTATCTCACACACACAGACACTCTCTCTCTATCTCACACACAGACACACATACTCTCTCTCTCACACACAGACACACACACTCTCTCTCACACACACACTCTCTCTCACACAGACACCCACACACTCTCTCTCGATCTCTCTCTCACACACAGACACACACACTGTCTCTCAAACACACATACACACACACTCTCTCTCTCACACATAGACACACACACACTCTCACACACAGCCACACACTCTCTCTCACACACACAGACACACACTCACTCTCTCTCACACACACAGACACACACACTCTCTCTCTCTCTCTCTCACACACACATACACACACACACACACACACACACACTCTCTCTCTCCCTCACACACAGACACACACACACACACTCTCTCTCTCTCTCACACACAGCCACACACACACACACTCTCTCTCTCTCCCACACAGCCACACACACACACTCTCTCTCTCTCACACAGACACACACCAATGATGATGAATGATCAAGAGAAGAGAGAGAGGGCGATCAAGAGAAGAGAGAGAGAAGAGAGAGAGTAACGTGACCTCCTATTGTAATGTATAACTCCTATGAAAATGTTGAAAAAGTGCTCAAACTTCACGTGTGCTAACAGTCCAGCCGTGAAGACATCTACGGGGAAGTTTTGAAATGTCTTCAAATGCCATTGCCATGGCAACACAATGCTCACCATGAAACACGGTTTTCTCATAACTTCAGTGAAAATGCTCGAAATGGCCCAAAACTTCACAGGTTTGGTAACGATGCAGCCATCAACACATCTAAGCGTATTATGGGGTGTCATCAAATGCCGTTGGCATGGCGACAGATCATTCACCATCAAGTTAGTTCAAAGGTTTTCAGTTCAAATATTCTGCTGCTTTCCCAAGCCTTTTTACTTTCTTTTCTCTTCTTAATACAAATTAATTCACTACTACTTACATCTGATATTTAACTCCTTCAGCCTATTTTCAGCTGCAGAAACCATTCAACTATTACATTATTCAGCTAGTTCAGGACATCAAGGCTATACATGTTGTTGTTTATACCTTTTTCAAACCTTTTCTTTTAAATATTAAGCTTTTTCTGCATTTGTGTAGCTAAAAGCAACTATCATTCAGCTAATAACACATTCAGCTTTTTCTGCATTTTCAGCTAAATTCAAATCAAATCAAGTTTTATTTATATAGCACATTTATAAACGATTTTTGGTCGAGCCAAAGTACTGTACATATAATAAAAATAGCCTACAGTAGAGACACTTTACAGCAAATACAACATCACAGATTGTTCAGAATATCAGTATGAGAACATGAGTCGCGTAAGTGATGTCACAATTGTTTTCCTCCACTAAGAGATAGCTAAGATCAGCGCCATATCTATCTATATGGCGAATGAAACATGGCCTGTGTGCTTAGTACCAGGTTGTTATCATACCAGCAATGGGTCTTGCTCGTTCTTTCGCTTCCCGTCTGATGAAAGGACCAGGAGTGACTGGATCAAGTTAGCTACCTAGCTAGTAGCTAGCACGTTAGTTAGCATTACAGTCTTGTTATTTTTATTAGCCTTAATATGAAGTAACATTAAGTAACCCAAAATGTTAAACAGTAAGAGTAGTAGTCATATTTCGTGAACCCTTTGAAGAGTACTGTCACCGGTGTGATCATTCTATAATACACAATTTAAGCCCGGGGGAGAAATGCTACATTAGCATCGCCGATCTTTTCTACTTCATGCTATCTGCACAAATGCTTGACATTAAACATTAAAAAGACCAGGCAGTTCAGAGAGAATCAAAGGAAGGCAGGCAGGCAGCTTTGCATGACATTCTTCTGGACGTGTTTCATTGTGGTGATGGTGAGGGTAGTCAATCGTTTTGTTGACAAGACAGTAGTGACGGCCATCTTGGTGACGTGTGTTGTTCTGCGAGACCAGAGATGTAGTTCATTGAGAGTTTCACACAAACAAATGTGTTACTTCACAGTTTTACGACACATTTATTTATTTTTTACTTTCAAAATTATCTCTTAAATTGACAAACATCATATGTGTAATCCGTGGCACAATTCAAACGGGATCGAAAGATAATCTTTCTCTCTCCATTGACTTCAATACATACTTTAAAAAAAAAATAAGATCCCATGGAGGTCCACCGGAAGGGGAGGGACTTCGCCACTCTATAGTTACTAAACTGTAATGGAAACGCAGCATAAAGTGAGCCTGGTCTAGCAAGGCCTAACCATACCGTACTAAGACGTGCTAGATCCTGCAGTGGAAAAGCGCCATTAGTCTCTCACATAATTATATTTTGTGAAAATATTGTCTTTATTTTAAATTTGTCACAATAGTCTCAGAATACTTTTTAAAATAGCTTTTACAATACTACTATGTTTTGCTATGAATATGATGAAGTGCATATAATACGTGTAGTGTGTATGTGGGGGGGGGGTTGCCGAAATGAGCACAGGCAGAGGTGTGCTCACATCAATGGTCTGAACAGGAGTGCCCCCCCAGGAGAATTGAGTCTCTATCTTTTCAGAGAGCCAGGACGTCTCTATATATGAACACATGCATGCAATGCACAGTGTGTATTTCCTACTGTGTACATCCTCAGTGTGTGTGTGTGTGTGTGTGTGTGTGTGTGTGTGTGTACTCCCTGGTGACCCCGTCTCGCCGCTCCTCGCATATTTTATTTTGACACATCAGATGAAGGAGAGGGTGGTGTTGGTGGAGGAGGTGGAGGCGAGCCAGTCGTCCTGTCGGTGGCGCATTTCTCACTCGGTTAACACCTCGCTGGAGAAACAGGATGCCAGGCTGGACGATCCAACCTCACCCCCCCAACACCCCCCCTTTGCTTCATCCAGCTAAACACACTTCATGGATTTGTGACACTACACACAGTATTTAACTCTCATGTTCCTATGTTCTCTGAGTGTTCCCTGACCTCTGATCTGTTTTCACTGAGGTGTAGCTGCTCAAACTGTCTCTCCTCACAGAGCAGCTCATACTCATCTCAATGTCTTCACTGGGATTTTTCTCAGCTCTACATTTGTGCGTGTGCCATGCTGATCCTTTGTATGTGTGTTCTTGGCGGATGCTTTACTTGTTGCTGAAAGCTGCCTGATAAGAAGACCTTTGGAAAATAAGTCAATTTGTCCAACTGGTCAAATTTGAAGCAGTGGTCTAAGCTATGAGAACATGGACTCCACATATTCCCCAGCAGATCATAAGATTCATAGCCAAGTGCTGATACACTACATTAAATCAGGATTCATAATTAGGCTTGATTCATATTTGTGCGTAAAAGGTTCTGGTGTCCGCACTGAAGCGACTGATGGCACATTGAGACGGATAAGATAAGAGGGGCCTTTATTTATCCCCTCGGGGGGGTATCAGGAGATTAAAGCGGCAACAGTACAGATTCACACAAAGATAATACAATTAAAAATAACATTATATAAGTAACATAAATAACTTAAATATATTAACATGTATGTGTGCAGATGCGAGTGCAGGTCAAAGTAATTTGTACAGACAGTACAAATATTTGTAATGTTCAGTATATAAATATGAAGTAAAATAAAACATGTTTGCTTTGGGGTTTATAAATAACACTTAACATAGTCATTTAACAAAGTAAGTCCATCCTCAACTGATAGAGGGATATTACAGAAAGTGACGGGGAAGTGGAAGAGTTGAAAACTGGAATGACAGACACCATATAGTGATCAGACCCAAGAATGGAGTTATAATTATGTATACAGGAAGTTGAGGAAGATTTATATTGCTCCGAGTAAACATGATATCCAGATATAGCATAGGACAAGACTCTCTGTGTCTTGCGTCAAACTGATGAACTGATTTCCCTCTTAAATAACCTTTTTTTTCACTTTTTCACCCCTGATGTGTATCCTTGCATCCTTGCATCCTTGCATCCCTGTTTGTACATCAACTACATGGAACAACAACTCCTTTTCATGCAGTTAAAACTAAACAAAGGGAAAGCAGCGAGGCGAGCTGTGGCCCATCCATGGCTGTATCACTCACAGATGTTAGCTCTTCTCTTTCATATGCTGGCGTGGAAACAAACATTTAGCTTCTCCATTAAGCAGGCTGTGACCTGGAGCACTCTGACGTCATTACTGTGTGTGTAATGGCTTCAGTGTGCTTCAAACTAACTAGTTTGGAAACGTTCCCCCGCAGACTAGAGTCTCTAAGGTGCTGACAGTTGGAGGGCCTGCCATGTTAGCCGCGTTAAAGCTGCCTCTCCACGGCTTCCCTTTAATAATTCTGTGCATTTTCAGTGTGCTTGTTTTATGTGGTTGTCCAAAATAAGTGGAAAATTCAAACTGTTTCTCTATTTAAAGTTATACTAATTATCAGACACAGCTTTCTCAGATTCTAACAGAACAACACATTTGACCCAAGGCTGTATCCAGACCTGCACAACACCAAACATGCCTCTTTGTCCAATCCATGTCAATTTATGTCAATTTCTTTAGACAGCTGCGTTGATAACCACAACAAAGGCAAAGCAAAAACACACAGCCTCCTTCTGTCAGAATGGAACATGGCTTAACTTCGGCACATAGCAATGCACCATGACTTTATTTTCCCTATGACCTGATGCAACTGTGGTGATGGTGATGATGATGATGATGTAGCACAATGATAGAGAATAAAGGTGGAATGTGATGAAGGGGATGAAGATGATATGGATCACACTTCTAATGGCGGTAATGATCTCCCTTCCTGGAGCTCGGCTGTCGTGAGTTGTTCAGTTCTGTTTCTCCTCTGCTCTCACCATAATCACAGCAATCACTCAGCCTTTGTTCTGTGCCATGTAAAACAATGAGCTCTGATTAGTCAGGGGAGTCAATCAAAACACCCACTTTTTCTTTAGTCTATATACCGTACAGTACAATGTTCTCGTAACACTGAATCTACCCAAGGTGTACAGATACAGTAAAGTCTTCAACATGCACTGATTGCACCATTTGTATTCTTCTTCCTGTGTCTTTGTATGCATTATTTATGCCAAAGCAAATTCCTCATATGTGTAAACCTTCTTGGTAATAAAACCCATTCTCATTCTGCTAGTGGAGGTGAGGCCCTGGCCCAAGGGAGTAAGTTGTTCTTATTACCACAGGCGAAAAGGTAATGTGATCCAATCACTATCTGGGGATCATGCATTAACATGCCCAGTGGTATTGAGATGTATTTCTATGGACCAAAGTGTCAGACAGGCGGACACATTTTACGTCAAGAGTTTAAAGGTCCAGCGGCTGAAGTGAGCCGAGAGGAAGAGTTCAGTGAACCTCTGAACGACAGTGGTTCATCAGGAATTCTTAATATTTCTGCACAATACAATTGCTTCCAAACTGCACAGCTCTTCAACTTCTAACTCAAACATGCTTTATTTTTTTATAAGAATACCATTGTACTTTTGTATTCATGTTTATAAGCAGAGAGGAGGAGGAGAAGTAGGGGGAGGAGGAGGAAGAGGAGGGAGAAAATGGCACTTGATTGGTGACAAAAGATAACAAGAAGTGGCTGCAGGGAGCCTCCAGAACTCAGAGTGGTGTGAATGGACCCCATCTGGTTCTTCACAAAATGCTGAGGAGACGCAGATAATAGGACGTCACACACACTTTTGCTCTCTCCTCTCTCTCTCTCTCTCTCTCTCTCTCTCTCTCTCTCTCTCTCTCTCTCTCTCTCTCTCTCTCCTCCTCTCTCTCTCTCTCTCTCTCTCTCTTCTCTCTCTCTCTCTCTCTCTGTCTGTCTGTCTGTCTGTCTCTCTCTGTCTCTCTGTCTGTCTGTCTCCTCTCCCCCCGCTCGGCCTGACTAGTCCCGGGCGGCCTCCTCTCCTGGTCCAGGATCGTATAGCTCTCGCCCAGCGTCTCCCAGCGTACGCTTCAGCTAGACCAATTTAACGTGAGAAAGCGTGAGGAGGGCGAGTCACAGTGTCCATCTGTGGCGGGGGGTGGGGGGGCGACCACAGAGCACATGAAAGAAAAGCCCCATTCATTTTTTACAGAGCTCTCTTTATAAAGTTCTTGAAATAAAACTGCAATAATCATTTTTGGCTTAATCTCAAAATGCTACCTAGTGTTGGAGGAACAATTAAAAATGTAATGTATTCTCCTATTTCAGCCTTTTAATTTAAGGATTTAAACAGCTCGTATTTCCCAGGCATGGGGTCAACGTGATGAATGATTTCAACTGTCCAAAAGTTCAAAAAAGAAAAGCTTTGCTTGGCAATGCGACGTTTCGTGCGTATTGTGATTTACACCGAGGGGTTTTAAAACTGAACTTATTGATGGTCTCTTTCATTACAATCCTCAACATCACAGAAATTACATTTAATTTAGAATAAAACCATTTTAATGAAGTGGTAGGTAATTAAAGAAATAATGATATAATCTACATCTGAACCTGTTTTAACTTTCCTGTAAAGGAAAGAAAACACTCACCCTGCATGTTTCCATTTTCCCAAACTGGGGTCTGCACCAAGGGTGTCCTGTCTTATCTTTTCTCTTTCTGTCACCTGCTGACACGGTCAGGGATGACAATGAAAAGGGATTGCAGGTAAACATATGACCTAATTAAAGCTGGAGAACACTGTATTAAACAACAGTGTGTGTTTGAATGTGTACAATTTGTACAATTAGCTAAGCTGGTAAAAAGCCATGTTCTTGTTATGAACGGTGACTTTCCATCACATTTCACCAATTTCATAATTTAATTTGAGCCTATAGGCATCCTGATGAGACATGATGGGACTCTCCTCTCCTCTGTGGCTCCACTTTATGATTTAGTCTGATAACATGTCTGGGATTCTACATAAAAAGCTGTCACAGCACAGCTTCAAAGGCACAAAACAAACACCTGGAGAGACGGGAGAGCCTCAGGGGAAATCAGAGCGCGGGCCGACGCTAAGCCGCCGGTATGAACTGTGGCGAACATGGCCGTGATAATAGCAGAAGCTTGCTTTGGAAGTGTGTGACCTGAGAGTGTGTGCCTGATCTTGCTCCTATTGTTCATTTGGATCGATGACAGCTGAATACCTAGGGGGTGTGTATAAATATGTAAAATACACTGGTGAGTGTCGTCGTCACATTGGATATGCAGCCTGGCAATGGTTCTGTCCCATACACTCACTCTTTCTCACACACACACACACACACACACACACAAACAAACACACACGCACACTTGGACCCACACGGTGAGAGGTGAGCAGCGCTGTCCACTCGCTACAGTAGAAACATGAGAAACAGTGTTATGCTGTGTGTGTGTGAAGAGGAATGCCACGCTGTGAAGATTATTTAGTGCCCCCCCTCCCCATTCATTTTAAATAATTCAGGGGCTCCCCTCATCCCTCTCATTATAAATATTTCAGCCTGGGTGACAGGGAACGCTCGTCTCGTGCTACAAATGGGAGATATGTTCTAAAAGAGAGGTGCTGTGTGTGTGTGTGTGTGTGTGTGTGTGTGTGAGAGAGAGAAAGAGAGAGTAACAGAAAATTACTCACAGAAAGAACTTCTTACTTGTGTGTGTGTGTGTGTGTTTACGTGTCATTGTACCCTTTTAGCACTAGTGTGCATGTGTGTGTGTATGTATATATGCAGTAGTCGTGGGGAGGGGTCCGCCACCCACCCTGAAAGGCCATTCACACCGACACCAACACACACACACACACACACACAGGAATCGAGGGATGATGCTATTTCTCTCTCCAGTTTAAGACCCTGTTTACACGGAGACGAAGAGAGTGTTATATATCACACAGGCTCCGCCCTCTACTGGACTCTATGGGTACTACTCTCTATCATGCTATGCGTGCATTCACCTACTGAGTTGCATAAACATAGCCGGCCAATCGGGGCAAGCCTACCTGAATGCGCTCGCAGGCCCACAGTATATAAGGCGGCTACGCCTCCGGACCGTCATCCTTTTTCTCTTCAGCGTGCAGCAACAACTGAAGCTAAACGTATGAAGATAGATAGAAGAAAGTGAAAGAATATGGATTCACCACTCCGGCCGTCTCAGGAAGGCCGGAGTGATTATTCGGACAGCTGCAGGGCTCTTCGGATCGATCACCTCGGTCACGCAGCGCTTAGGAGGAAAGAGCGCAGCTCAGCCGTATGCTGCCGCTGGCTCTCCCTCAGCGGAGTGAGCGTGAAGTCACGGTGAGGAGGAGAGAGAGGCGCAGGTGCAGAGCACCCACGGCTCCCGCTGCCTCTCCTGCTCCCTCGGCTGGTTCTACGGGGCGGTTTCAATTCCAGCACCCGCGGGGCCAGGCCGGGCGATCCTGACGGGCCTCTGTTCCGGCTCCGTGTCAGCAGAGGGCTTCGGGATGAGATGCACCGTCCTCCCGGAGATCACGGGCGGTGGGAGGAAGTGTCCCGGCGGAGATGGCTTTCTCCACCCAGGACGCGAGGGCGAATCCCGCCTCCTCCCTTTATGATGTGTCAATACTGAAGAATGCTTTTAATAAAAATGATTGCATTTGTCCCAGTCTAAGAGTCATTCCCCTCCACAATTACACATTTCGCCATAATGTTGTCTGTAAAGATTCCCCACTCGCCGCCCCAGTTGTAACTCCAGTAGAGGAGGCAACCAGCGGGTGAGTGTGATAAACCGCAGGGGCATTATGTCCGACGTGTTGTTGTTAGGAGACACACCGCACCTAGCATAAAAACTCAGATTAATGCTTTTTTCCCTCTGAGTGGAAACTGCATTATGGTGGAGCACGCCGCGGTGCGTTCAAGGACCTCAGTGGAAAATCTGCCTTTTGTGTGTCAGCCCCCCATGGGCCAAACTTCCTTTTATGGAGGGTTTGGCGGCAGAGTGGGCCACCTGAGGGTACCACAGCTTCTTAGCTGTGGCTCCACAGCTGATTGCATGTCCCCTAACGCAGTGTTACGGGGAGTGGAAGCTCAGGACACTGAGACTGGGTTATTCACTCCAGTTTTGCAGCATCCCTCCTCCGTTCAGAGGCATAAGAGAGGCAAATATATCATCCCAAGAGGAGATTCCTCTCGGCAGAGATTCAGGTCCTGTTGCAAAAACAGGCGTTGTCTGTTGTGCACTTCAGGAGAAGGGGCACTATTCGATGTACTTCCTGGTTCCCAAGAAGACAGGAGAATTCAGGCCCATTCTGGATCTTCGCAGCCTGAATCGGCACATTGCCTGCAAGAAGTTCCATATGTTAACTATAAAACAGTTACTGGGGCTAGTGCAGCCGGGCGATTGGTTCCCAACCATCGACCTGAAGGACATTTACTTTCATGTTGAAATTACTCCAAAGCACAGAAAGTATTTGCGGTAGCCTACGAGTACAACTGACTACTGTTCGGCTATATCCCCACCAGAGGTCGCGTTAACCGAATATTTTCCGTCTATTTTTTTTAACAATGACGGAAAAATCTGAAAGCAGTCCGTCTTTTTGACGGATTAGAACAAACTCGGAACAGCGCCAAAGTTTCCCCGCAGCTAGGCTCTGGTGTTATGCATGCCTGCCAAAAAGGAAATGATACCGTTTCCCCCCCCCACCCCCCCCAGAGTGTAAAGGCCGACGGGTTATACTGAATTTTGACGGAAATGTTACGATCCTGTCCGTCAAAATGACGGGCAGCGAAAAAATCTAGCGCAACCTCTGATCCCCACGCACGTTCAGCAAATGTGTGGCCACAGCGCTCCAGCCACTGCGTGACCATGGCATTAGGGCGTTCTTTTATTCTAGACGACCTCATAGTCATGGCCAGGGAATGGGCAATGTTTCACACAGCCCAATTGATCCTACACCTAACCAAGTTGGGTTTTGCGGTCAATTGGAAGAAGAGCTGCCCCATACCTCGCCAACAGGTAGAATATCTCCGTTATACGCTACAGTTCTCTATCATATGGACGGTTCGTTCACACGAGGCCGTAACGGAACCGCGGAAACAGAGCCCTCAAACGATAACGGGTCCCAAGGTGGGTAGATCTGCGGACGGAACGCTCTGTACGCCCTATACGATAATTTCCTGCCTCTCCCCACCTCTCCTGCTCACCCTAATCTAATCAGGCAGGAGAGAGAGATCAGAGATCAGCTGCTGCTGACGGAGACACGCAGCTCTGCATGATCACCTGCAGCTCCGCCCGCTGTGATGGAGTGGAGAACGGAGCAAAACACACACTTCAAGTTCATCACACTTAGCTATTTTAATGACCTCTCAAACTACCTAAACTAGTTATAAATATGTTTATTTTTACTGTCGGGTCACTCATTACTGGATCAGCCAGCTGCATGAGACGGATACTGACGGGCAGTGTTAATTTTGTCAACAAAAACTATGACGAAAAATGTTCGTCAACGACCTTTTTTACATGACTAAGACGAGACAAGCTAAAAATAGATTCTTGATAACGAAAACTTTGACGAAATATATATTTAGCTTTCGTTGACGAGACGAGATGGGACTAAGGTGTTAATGGTGGACTATCGGACATTCAAAATGCAAGGTATCTTCCCCCAAGTATCCGTCTTGTCTGTCAAAATGCATCTTACGTTTCGAACTTGCAATATCATTATTTCCGCTCTCTTCACTCCAGAAGAGCGATCCCCCTGTGTTTCTCTGTGTGCGGGGGGCGGGGCCTAACAGACACGCTGCAATGGCACACAGAGATCTGCCGGGGACGGAGCGTTCAGAAGCATAGAGACACTCGACAAGGCTCGATGTGGACAAAGCTCGTTTGCCATTAGTGTTTTCGCGTTAGAGCGTTGACACGAGTAGAGTAGTCTGTCCAAACAGCCGGCCAAAAGGCGTCATATTCTATCGGAAAAATGCACAATTTTCGACTTCCCTCATAGCTCTGTTGCCCCAATTACGAGTAACGTTATCACATCAGGTGTGCAGAGGTGGGAGAAGTACTCAGATCTTGTAGGAAAAATACCATAGTGTAGGAAGAGTTCCTCAAGTAAAAGTATGATTATCAAAATATTTAATTACTGTTTTTAAATGCCATTTTCTTAATGTCTTTCATTTTTGTAAAACACTTTGAATTGTGTTGAAAAGTGCTAAATAAATAAACTTGCCTTGCCTTGCCTAAAGAGCCCTCTCCCCCTCCCCTTCTCACTCACACTCTTTATTTCCATCATCTGTCTTTATGCAGACCAGAAAACACTGCTTCGTGGTAAGAGAAGATTTTGTGTGCATACACACGGCCATATTTGTTACGTGTTTGTGCACACAAAATCTTCAAGTGAGCCATTGTTAGCAATACAGGTTGATAACTACGCTTTGTTTTGTATTTTCAGACTACAAACGAGGTAGCAAGATATACAGTTGCAAGAAAAAGTATGTGAACCCTTTGGAATGACCTGGATTTCTGCATAAATTGGTCATACAATGTGTTCTGATCTTCATCTAAGTCACAACAATAGACAAACACAGTCTGCTTAAACTAATACCACACAAACAATTATATGTTTTCATGTTTTTATTGAACACACCATGTAAACATTCACAGTGCAGGGTGGAACAAGTATGTGAACCCCTAGGCTAAAGACTTCTTCAAGAGCTAATTGGAGTCAGGAGTCAGCCAACCTGGAGTCCAATCAATGAGACGAGATTGGAGGTGTTGGTTAAAGCTGCCCTGCCCTATAAAAAATACACACCAGTTTTGAATTTGCTATTCTTAAGAAGCATTGCCAGATGTGAACCATCGCACAGAAGAGCTCTCAGAAGACCTACCATTAAGAACTGTTGACTTGCATAAAGCTGGAAAGGGTTACAAAAGTATCTCTGAAAGCCTTGATGTTCATCAGTCCATGGTAAGACAAAGTGTCTATACATGGAGAAAGGTCAGCACTGTTGCTACTCTCCCTAGGAGTGGCCGTCCTGTAAAGATGACTACAAGAGCACAGTGCAGAATGCTCAATGAGGTGAAGAAGAATCCTAGAGTGTCAGCTAGAGACTTAAAGACATCTCTGGCACATGCTAACATCTCTGTTGACGAATCTACGATACGTAAAACACTGAACAAGAATGGAGTTCATGGGAGGACACCACGGAGGAAGCCACTGCTGTCCAGAAAAAACATTGCTGCACGTTTGAAGTTTGCAAAAGAGCACCTGGATGTTCCACAGCACTACTGGCAACATATTCTGTGGACAGATGAAACCAAAGCTGAGTTGTTTGGAAGGAACACACAACGCTATGTGTGGAGAATCCAAAGGGTTCACATACTTTTTCTTGCAACTGTAGAAGATGAGTAGTACCGTATGAACAGCTGATTTAATGTGACACAAATAATACAGAAGAGCTAAACATTTTATATTATCAACATTGTCTCTTACTGTTATCATGCAGAGAATACATTTTTCAAGTTTGAAGTCCGACCTCAGGGGGCGTGTCAGTTGACATTTACGACTACAAAGCCAGAGCTCGGATGCTCACACTTCCCAGTACAACTGGAACGCTCCAAGAGTGAAACCAGAAGAGTGGAGGCCGTCATAATCCTCCATATTCATTTCCATTAAACCCTATCATATGGAAGGAGAGTCCAGGTGTCTGTATACGTCTCAATAAAGCAGAGCACAGAGTTACTGTGCTCACGAGTCAGGGTCATATTTTACTGCCGTGAAAATGTGCACAGCCCCCCTCATCTGAATGCGCCTGTGCTGCTGTCTTACATTATAGGGAATTTTGTATGTTATTTATTTTCCCAGGATGTTATCGCTTTAGCAATTGTGTGAGCCATTGGAGTGAGTGATTGTTGTGTATGGCTCCTGGGTTTGATGTTGGGGGAAACAAAGGATTTGATTTTTCTCCTTCAGAGAGATGCACCGAGAGGATTTTCCTCAGACCACAACTGCCCTCTATCCCGTCAGAGAGGATATGCCCTCCTGCAACAAACACACGGATAGATCACTGCAAATGATCTGTGTGTGTGTGTGTGTGTGTGTGTGTGTGTGTGTGTGTGTGTGTGTGTGTGTGTGTGTGTGTGTGTGTGTGTGTGTGTGTGTGTGTGTGTGTGTGTGTGTGTGTGTGTGTGTGTGTGTGTGTGTGTGTGTGTGTGTGTGTGTGTGTGTGTGTGTGTGTGAGTGAGAGAGAGAGAGAGACACATGGGTACACATGTTAGTCTGTGAGTGTCTTTTTAACATTGTTTGTGTGTGGCTGGGGACAGATCTGTCCTCTAGCTGGCAGATGCACAGCACAGCTGGGCCCCAGCCACAAGAGGGATCATGGGGGCCCAAGATTTCCCCTCAGCCCCTCCAGGCTTTTTTAGTCCTCGCTTTGACACACACACGTGCATTCATAAGCAGAGGCACACACACGCATATTGATGAATACAAACAGCCCCTCGCAGGCCCTCAGTGTTGCAGCGGCCCCTCAGTGTGGCAGCAGGGCCCTCAGTGTTGCAGTGGGCCCTCAGTGTTTGCAGCGGGGCCTTAGTGTTGCAGCGGGCCCACAGTGTTGCAGCTGGCCCTCAATGTTTCCTCAGTGTTGCAGCTGGCCCTCAGTGTTGCAGCTGGCCCTCAGTGTTGCAGCTGGCCCTCAATGTTTCCTCAGTGTTGCAGCTGGCCCTCAGTGTTGCAGCTGGCCCTCAGTGTTGCAGCTGGCCCTCAATGTTTCCTCAGTGTTGCAGCTGGCCCTCAATGTTTCCTCAGTGTTGCAGCTGGCCCTCAATGTTTCCTCAGTGTTTGCAGCGGGCCCTCAGTGTTTCCTTAGTGTTGCAGCAGGCCCTCAGTGTTGCAGCTGGCCCTCAGTGTTGCAGCTGGCCCTCAGTGTTGCAGCTGGCCCTCAGAGTTGCAGCTGGCCCTCAGTGTTGCAGCGGGCCCTCAGTGTTTCCTTAGTGTTGCAGCAGGCCCTCAGTGTTGCAGCTGGCCCTCAGTGTTGCAGCTGGCCCTCAGAGTTGCAGCTGGCCCTCAGTGTTGCAGCTGGCCCTCAGAGTTGCAGCTGGCCCTCAATGTTTCTTCAGTGTTTCCTTAGTGTTGCAGCAGGCCCTCAGTGTTGCAGCTGGCCCTCAGTGTTGCAGCTGGCCCTCAGTGTTGCAGCGGGCCCCAATGTTTCCTCAGTGTTCGCAGCGGGCCCTCAATGTTTCCTCAGTGTTTGCAGCGGGGCCTCAGTGTTGCAGTGGGCCCTCAGTGTTGCAGCGGGCCCTCAGTGATGCAGCTGGCCCTCAGTGTTGCAGCGGGCCCTCAGTGTCGCAGCTGGCCCTCAGTGTTGCAGCTGGCCCTCAGTGTTGCAGCGGGCCCTCAGTGTTGCAGCGGGCCCTCAGTGTTGCAGCTGGCCCTCAATGTTTCCTCAGTTTTGCAGCAGGGCCCTCAGTGTTTGCAGCGGGCCCTCAGTGTTTCCTTAGTGTTGCAGCAGGGCCCTCAGTGTTGCAGCGGGCTCTCAGTGTTTGCAGATGGGCCCTCAGTGTTGCAGCAGGGCCCTCAGTGTTGCAGCAGGGCCTTCAGTGTTGCAGCGGGCCCTCAGTGTTGCAGCTGGCCCTCAATGTTTCCTCAGTTTTGCAGCAGGGCCCTCAGTGTTGCAGCAGGCCCCTCAGTGTTTGCAGCGGGCCCTCAGTGTTTCCTTCGTGTTGCAGCAGGGCCCTCAGTGTTTGCAGCGGGCCGTCAATGTTTCCTCAGTGTTGCAGCAGGGCCCTCAGTGTTGCAGCACGGCCCTCAGAGTTGCAGCTGGCCCTCAATGTTTCTTCAGTGTTTCCTTAGTGTTGCAGCAGGCCCTCAGTGTTGCAGCTGGCCCTCAGTGTTGCAGCTGGCCCTCAGTGTTGCAGCGGGCCCCAATGTTTCCTCAGTGTTCGCAGCGGGCCCTCAATGTTTCCTCAGTGTTTGCAGCGGGGCCTCAGTGTTGCAGTGGGCCCTCAGTGTTGCAGCGGGGCCTCAGTGTTGCAGCTGGCCCTCAGTGTTGCAGCGGGCCCTCAGTGTCGCAGCTGGCCCTCAGTGTTGCAGCTGGCCCTCAGTGTTGCAGCGGGCCCTCAGTGTTGCAGCGGGCCCTCAGTGTTGCAGCTGGCCCTCAATGTTTCCTCAGTTTTGCAGCAGGGCCCTCAGTGTTTGCAGCGGGCCCTCAGTGTTTCCTTAGTGTTGCAGCAGGGCCCTCAGTGTTGCAGCGGGCTCTCAGTGTTTGCAGATGGGCCCTCAGTGTTGCAGCAGGGCCCTCAGTGTTGCAGCAGGGCCTTCAGTGTTGCAGCGGGCCCTCAGTGTTGCAGCTGGCCCTCAATGTTTCCTCAGTTTTGCAGCAGGGCCCTCAGTGTTGCAGCAGGCCCCTCAGTGTTTGCAGCGGGCCCTCAGTGTTTCCTTCGTGTTGCAGCAGGGCCCTCAGTGTTTGCAGCGGGCCGTCAATGTTTCCTCAGTGTTGCAGCAGGGCCCTCAGTGTTGCAGCACGGCCCTCAGTGTGGCAGCTGGCCCTCAGTGTTGCAGCAGGGCCCTCAGTGTTGCAGCGGGGCCCTCAGTGTTGCGGCAGGGCCCTCAGTGTTGCAGCTGGCCCTCAGTGTTGCAGCAGGGCCCTCAGTGTTGCAGCAGGGCCCTCAGTTTTGCAGCAGGCCCCTCAGTGTTGCAGCTGGCCCTCAGTGTTGCAGCTGGCCCTCAGTGTTGCAGCAGGGCCCTCAGTGTTGCAGCAGGGCCCTCAGTGTTGCAGCAGGCCCCTGTGTGCGGCTCCTGCTGCTCGGTGCCTTGTTTGTGTTGACTGACCGGGGGCTGGGTCAGATGAACCTGATCACTTCATAGGGAGTACGGGAGGAGGAGGAAGCTGGCACAAGCAGTAGAGCTGAGCAAAGCCACTAGAACACAACCACACCTTGGAAGAGCAGCAAGAAGGTGTCTGCAGATTGGAGTGATGTCAGAGACTGAAGGTTTGAAACTTGATCAAGAGGGAGAGAGAATGACGAAAGAACCCGGACCCAGAGAGGTGGCCCAGCTACTCTCCTAAAGAGTGCACACAGTCCTAAAGAGTGCACACAGTCCTAAAGAGTGCACACAGTCCTAAAGAGTGCACACAGTCCTAAAGAGTGCACACAGTCCTAAAGAGTGCACACAGTAAACGGATTTCTCTGAAGATCAGTAACTTTTGATCAACACGTTTTTCGTGTCTCTGACCTTCGACCTCCTGCATGACACAGAACTCTGAGTCTGCACTCTCAGCAGCTGTGGGCCGACAACTCTGCATGTTTATGGGATAATATGTTGGAGAGTGTCCAACAAAAGGAGAAATGTCACCTAAGGCCTATCTCATAGAATCCTCACGAACTTACAGCAAAATATGAATACATCTAATGTTTAGATATATTTGAATATTTACATACTTATAGAAACAAAAAAGCTAAAAGATGACTTAACTGTGTCGCACTGTACACAGTTTTGGATTGATCGCACTGTACACAACGTTATTCACGCAAATGATTGGATTTTTCAGCCAGTAACATGATTATTGTTTTGTTCATGTGCAGGATAATTAAAGTGTATTCATGGTTGTGTGCATGTAAAGAAGAGAGACATTGGGCTCCACCAGCACAGACACTATCACACACACAGATATGACATTCCAATGTCAACTGGAGCTATTAGGCTGACTGTAGTGGCAGGAGCGCAGTATTGACCGCTCCACACAAGGTGGAATCCCTCAATATGTCACAATCTAGTTAGCTGTCTTAGACATGCTTACAAACAGGCATTGATGGAATGATCCCAGTTGATCAAATGAAGCTTTGTGTGACACGGCATGCAGAAGTCACAACTGTACGAGCATCTTTATTCAGATGTCTATATGCAGAAAAACAAGAACACAAACAAATGCATTACATTCAACATTTCAGAGGTATTCCAATCAAGACATACCTTTACCGCTGAATGTGTTAGACTTTCAAGCAAATCACCCCAGAGCGGGGGGGGGGGGACTCCTCCAGACAGAGGGCAGGATGGATGGCTTTAATTGTCATTGTGTGTCTCTCTGCTCATTCTGCTCCTCTTTCCTTCAAATGAAATGAGCTGCTAACATTTGTTTTGGGGGGGCATGCTGTGTGAGGTAATTCCCCAGAGCAATTACACATGGAAGCGGAGCACAGGTAATAAAGCTGCAGGTGACTTCTCCCAATCTCAGATCTCTGTACAATCAGCCAGCTATCTACAAGGTAATAATAATACTAATAATACGTGTAATCTGCTTGCTTATTAATTATCATCATTTTCCCCAGGTCATAGTTATTGATGTAGACATAACAATCACGACAACTTACAGACTCCAACCGAGGGCCAACAATCCCCCCCCACGATCACCATTAGCAGCCTTGGCAGTCAGTATGTAGGGGGTGCAGCTTGTGTGTGTGTGTGTGTGTGTGTGTGTTTGGGGGGAAGTGGGGTTGGAGGGATCCCTAATTTGCACATATGGAAATGCTTTTTCTCACCGCGCCGCCTTCTCTGTGATGGCCAGATGGAATTAGAGCGCGCTCAGAAGCCGTGAAAGAAAACACATCAAAAAAAGAGAAAGATGGAAGGGGGGAGAGAGCAAGGGGGGATGGTGGGCAGCAGAGAGGAGAGAGGAGGAAGAGGAAGAGGAGGAAAAAACAAATAGAAGAAACAAGCAAGAAAATGAAAGTTTGTTTTGTGTGTTTAAACAAAGGAAGGACCAAGGACTCTCGATCTGGTTCACCACCTATAGATAGATGGATATAAATAGATACTTCTTTCATCCCAAATTGTGAAATGTGTGGAAACAAGTAAACATAATAACATTAAATACAAATGAAAGCAATAGACAGGAATATAAATATACAGTAGAAAGGACACGATGAATATTATAACATTTAATGTAGCCTTACTATGAAGGCTGACATAAATACGGTGCTTTTCTACAGATCACCTTACCACTGCACTGGTAAGGTAAAACTAGGCCGATTAATAAGATGTGAAGGGCTTTGTAACTTTGACCCGCTTGACTGAATACACAACTAACAATGAAGAAAGAGTTATCTCTGCTTCGCTGCTGTAGCTCCCCGGGACCCGGAAGTGGCGTAGCCTAAGTCGCCTACTTCAACATCAATGCATACGAATGTGCTCGATATATGCTGTATTGAACGCAGAAACTTTCCCAAACTAACTTTATCACTATAACATGTTGATTATGGTGATAAAGAATGCATCGAACCAGGGGCGGACTGGGACTAAAAATCATCAGCCCGGGAATCTCGTCCCGATGGCCAGTCCGCCCCTGCATCGAACGTTCCGCTGTTCATTATAATACAACAACAGTGCATTAAACAAAACATCATGCTCTTACTTTGAAACCATGCGGAAATGTCATCCTCAGCGGGCCATCACGTGGTTTCCCAAAATAACTGAGTGACACGAGCAGATTTTAGCCGAGAGCGGCGGAAAGTTTGTCTCAAAACAACGATGAGTTTCGCGTTGTCTCGCTGTATCGCCGACCCGGAAACCACACCAGTAAGCCAGCTCACTGAGCAGCGAGCCTCGCAACGTCCCGACCAATCAGAGCACACTGGGCTCACAGGGAGGGGGGGGGGGGAGGGAGCTCCAACAAGCCGTTTAGGACAGAGAGTGAATACACATACTTTACAGAGATGCTGTATGAGAAACCAATGTGAGTTTGGAAAATTGCACAGTATACATCTATTCTAGTATACCTCAACAATGGAATTATGATCAGTAGAAATGGCCATGACATGAATGTTTTACTTTTGAGTGTTCATGAGAGGCTAACCTGATCTTTGTTTCTTCTTTCTCTTTTCAGTGGTTCCATCTTGAATCCCACCTTTACCTACCTGTATTGGTCCTTTTCTCAGTCTGAGCCTCAGTATCAGCCACAATCATGTAAATGATCCGAGGCCAGACGGGTCCCACTTTTTAAGACCTAAAACCAATTTTAGATTGAATCATATTCTGACTAGTTTTTCCTATCCCCCCCCCCCCCCCCCCCCTATATGTCTTAATAACTTACCCTATTAATGTGATCACAATAATTCACATCTCCATCCTAAATCCTCTATCACCATCACCCAGTGCCATTTGTAATCCTGAACTCATGCCCAGTTCCCTTTTCAGCCCAATCACGATCCCATCATCAGACCAAGCGCATTATTATAACACCAGTTTAATTCTAAGTCCAGAGTTGCAGATTTAGGCCCTTTTCCTGTTCTATTTAACTCTCCTAATACTAAATTAGTTTTAGTGTCACTTTTATCCACAACCATAGCATTAGCCACAATACCACTCCTAGCATATTTCCACGTGTTGCTCCCAGTCTAAGTCCCAGTCATTCAGTTTAGTACTGACCGCAATTTAAGTGCAAGCCAGTCTTTTATTTAGACTCATCCCATGAGCCTCGAGACAATTTGTACTGTACATTTGACTCCCATCTTTAGTCTCAGTCCTTGATTTCGATCCAGTTTTAGAACAATGTCAGAGTTCCCTGTCTGCAGCCTGAGCCCCTGTTGAAGGAAACATCTCAATTTAACTCTCATCTCAATGTGAGTTTCATTATCCTAGAGTGTGTTTTTACCTTAGTTCCAGTTTAAACATCAGTCCCATTTTCACATGAAGTCCTTATCTCATCTAGAGTTTACATTTGATGTAGAGTTTACATTTGATCCGCTCCTGCTCAGCTAACACTACGTCTTCAATAAATTCATAGGGGGGGGGGGGTGTAATTACACATCTGATTAAAGCCTCTTACACACCAAACTGACACCAAAAAACACCGTCAGGACACGTCGCCTTACGTCTCCTTGGCCATGTCTCGCACTGGAACACACCGCAAAGACTTCAGCCGACGGCCAAGTAGCACGTACGAACTGCGCATGTGTGAGTGGCAACAACTCTCCTTACCAGCAGGCGGCGGTAGTGTGCATTCGTCATTCAAAAGAGGCAACAACCGGAAGACAGACTGCGTGATACACCGAGAGAAGAAGAACAGATTGCGTGATATAAACAAACAACAAATAGCGTGTGCGTTCCATTTTCACTCTACAGCGAGAAGCTCACGGGGCTTACCCGAACCTGTGTCGAGAGCTGGAGTTAAATGATAGTTTGTTTGGGTCCCTCACTTCCGTTCCGCTTCTCATGCACTGATTCGCTAAGCTGAATAGCCAATCAGAGTGATTTCTTTGGCCGACAGCCTACCAATTCAACATGTCGAATCGGCGGTGGAAGGTGTCAGCACGGCCGAAAAGACACAACAGTGCAGTACACACCAATCTGAGTAAGGCGACACGATGCTCATCGACAGCCCGACAACTATCGACGCCGAAAATCGGCTTGGTGTGTAAGGAGCTTAACACTTTCCATCCCAGATTTTACACTCAAAGTTTTAATGAGGGGCCGATGTGCACATGCAGATCTCTGTGTGTGTGTGTGTGTGTGTGTGTGTGTGTGTGTGCGTGTGTGTGTGTGTGTGTGTGTGTGTTATTAGGATATCCCTTGCCCTCGCGTCCAGGAGAGAAGCTAAAAAGTAAGAGACCAATGGAGTCTCTGAGAAGGTTCAAATGGGTACTTTAATGAAGTGGTGCGGTAATAGAACAAGCAGAAGGTAATGAAGAGACAAAAGCCGGCGTTGTCCCTGGTGTGGCTGCAGCAAGGAGAGAGAGCAAGCTGTGCTCAGCCGTCTGGTTTTATCCTCTTCCGTGCTGCGAAGGAGGGGGGGGGCCGCCCGCCTCAGTCTTCAATGTCCGACATCACGTTAAACAGAGGATTTCGATATTTTACATTCATTGCTTACTTCCACACGCCTTTTCTCCTCCTTATCTCTTTCATGGCTTTTTATTTAATGCATTATAACTAGGGCTGTCAAGTTAACGCGTTAACGCAAAAAATATTTAACGGCACTAATTATTTTAACGGATTAACGCATGTTTATTTTTTGTCCTCGGCCGCCCCGTAGTTTCAGAGAGCATAAAGTTTAAAATACCATCTATTCTAAAGCTGATGCTGACAGCCCGCTCCTGCCGCCCGCTTGTGGCAGACCCGGCAGACCACACTTCCACGCTCACCGGCAGGCACAGACTGGCCATCGGGAGGGTGTGTGTATGTGTGGCACGAGTGAGCGAGGCATACCTTACGTGTATTGCTGTTGTTAGCATCTGGTGCTAGCTAACTGCGCTAATGGATATAAGGAGCTGTTTCAATGAAAACAGAGGAACGACATTTCGCGGAGCACTTGACTTTATGCAGGAAGCCAGACAGTGGGACATTGTACGGAAAGTCAGCACACTCAGCACGGATAGTGCGCAACATGATTGCAGCGTCCAGGCAGCTCCCGTTCGAGCATATGCCTTGAATTGCACATAGCTCCAACGATCCATCACAGTGTCTCTCTCTGTGCGTGCACACACACACACACACACACACACACACACACACACACACACATAGTATTGTATTATTGTATGAGAGGTTCCAGGTTGAATTGAGGCAGATATTTGTAATGTTCAGAGGTTGTTGTGTTTAATATTCATGAGAATATTTGTCATTGTTCAAATGATAATAAACACACATATAAAGCATATTTGTCCACTCATATGTTGATAAGAGTATTAAAAACTTGAAAAATATCCCTCTAAGGAACATTTAGAACAGATACAAAATGTGCGATTAATCGCGATTAACTATTTTAATCGACTGACAGCCCTAATTATAACGGCTTTAATAGTTACTTTAGTAATACTGGAAGTACTTTACTTTAGTAATGGAACAAGTAATTAATACATATGTATCAATAATACATATGCTTATTATATTGTAGTAGATTACCTGAAGGAATAGATAGGGTGGTGGGTCAAGTGTTCATTCTGTCTTTTATTATCATAATAAAAGGAATGCATGCAGCACCCCCTTCCAGGTGTCCCGATGCAACAAGTATCTAAATCCTATTTACATTGTACTACCTGGCTTAGCCTATTATCATAATAAAAGCAATACCTAAACCCATACATGCAGGTAACCAGTTCAACAAGTCACACAATGCTGTCTGGCCAGGGGCGGACTGGGAGGAGAAGGTGGCCCGGGGATTAATTGGCCCACTTAATGCGCGGCATGTATCGGCCGGCCGGCGACCAAAGCATGTTACTTAACAAAAAATCCTATGCATTTAATGTTATTTTGGACCATTATTCATATAGTAATCACATTACCTGAGCCCGTGAGTTGCCTAGAGCAAAATAGTTACAGCATATATTTAGTGATTTTAATGTTAACAGATCATTGATGCAATAACATTTGGACCCAATTTGCCTGACTTGACACATGGAATAAAACATGGGCGTAGGAAGCATCCTCAATGTGGATGAGACAATTTAACAGTGGGTGTGGGCAGGTGGTGGACCTCACCTCCTCCATAGCATAGTATTGCTGTCATATTACAGTATGGTTTTAAAGTGCTGTATACATTTCCCGCCTAAGGATAATATTCCCACAATGCAGCATAATGTACAGTATCACACTGTATACAGCAATGTACTGCCTAGATTACAGACTGTGTTTACAGTGCATATAGAGTGAAATAAAGACCTAAGCTCCCACTCTTAATGTGCACTGATGATAGTTTACCATTCATTCCTCCAGGTCCGCCACTGACGCCACGATCACATCTCCCTAAATTGTGTTTAATTGTCTTTTACTTTCATAAGTCTGCCTGACTTCCTGTCTGTCTCGTAGACAAAGTGGTCCAGCCAACCTGAGCTGAAACAGTGAGGCGTGGTCCAGCCACAGAGGCGGAGAAGAAAGAAAACAGCTGACACACCAATATTGAGATATAATTTAAAATAGTAATTGGAAATTAAAATATATATCAAACAGTGTTTAATGAAACTGGACATTATGTTTGTTAACTGGGATTGGTGGAACCCTCTAAATGCATGCTAATGACAACGTTATCTGGTAATTCTGTCTTTGCTTTTTAAAGACCCAGGAAACTATTGTCTCCCGGGTCTTTTTATATCTCCTCACCTCATCTTTGACTGACTCAGAGTTTTTCTCTGGTTTATGAGGAGGTGCCACATCCAGAGCCCCGCGCCGTCAGCCCCCCCTCCCCCGGCTGGCTTACCTGGAAGGTGGCATGTAAGGTTAATTGGGAAATGTAGTTGATAAAGTAATTAATGCATTTGTCAGCAGTGTCTTCTCCCTGCCCCCCCTCCTGCAGCAGGCGGCCTTTCTTCTGCCTGCCTGGCTGCCCTGGTGCTGCCGGGAGATCAGCTGATACGCTCCATCACAGCCAGCAACTCTTTTGTTTTTTGGGGAAAGTGACAGCAATGTCAGTCCACCCCTGATTAACCGGGGACAATAGAAGGCTGGACCCATTATGTGTGTGTGTGTGTGTGTGTGTGTGTGTGTGTGTGTGTGTGTGTGTGTGTGTGTGTGTGTGTGTGTGTGTCTGTGTGTGTGTGTGTGTGTGTGTGTCTGTGTCTGTGTGTGTGAGACCCCATTTACATGCAAACCAACCGAATACGATATCAAAAAAGTATTCCGTTCACACGAGACCGCTCGGGAGCTCTGGAGACGCTGTAGTACATATGCCGGGCCTGTAAGTGGCGCTGTACTTTCGCCACAAAATACACCAAAAGCAGCGAAGAAGAGCCCCGAGCATAGTTGCCATGGTTGCCCTTCTGTTTATGCCCCGCGGTGGATTTAGCAACATGTAGTTCAACTGTTCATGTAATTCTCCATGTCCACTTGTTGCTGATGGTTGTGGTCGAGGAGCTGTAGATGTTGCACTAACATCTGTAGCATGGTCAGTAGCAGTAGCCAGTAGCTACTGATAGTAGCTACTGACCATGCTACAGCAGTGAGCAGCAGAGGTGGGGAGAGGCGGGGCTATGGCTTCATCGTTATCAGGAAATGATCGTATAGGACGTTTACACAGAGCCGTTTGCCCCCCCAGAGTGTTCCGTTTGCAGATCGATCCACCTTGGGACCCGTTATTGTTTGTGGGGTCCGTTTCCGCGTTTCCGTTACGGCCTCGTGTGAACGGACGGGCTATACTAAAGAGAAAAGTAGCGGATACAACCGTTTGCGTTCTCGTGTAAACCAGGGTTGCCAACTTTGGGTACCTGGCTGGAGTGAGATTTTGATATCATGGGTTTAATTACATATGCGCACGAAATGACTGCTATCGTGTCAGCAGCGGGACCATAGCATATATATAGGATATATATATACAAATACACAATATTGGACACAGACTATAAAGGACACACAGTTTCATTCACTAATGAAAGTCAAACACATGATTGTTTCCACTGTTTTATTGTGTGCCTGTCGCGATAAGCAATTAATTGACTTATCGTACGATAAATAAAAATGAACTCGATAAATTGCCATTTACATGAGGATGTGACTAGCAGTTTGAAAATGATTTACTTGAATTATTATTATATATTATCATTATGTCAGTGGTCTAAAATGGTCATACAACGGTGCCGACAATATTATCGTTTATCGCAATAATTTCAGGGAAAATGTATCCAACAAAATGAATTATCGTGAGAGCTATACATGAAACACACAGACAAACACTACAGATTTATTCCAAACTGCCAAACATATTAATTAACACACTCTCACTCTCATACACTCTTTGACTCTATTTTGGCCTAGTAGAATAATAAACAGCAGACTTTTACTTTTTTATCATTTCTACTGGATCTTAGATCTGCGCATGCGCAATACGGGTCGGCAGTTGCGAGAGAGTATTTGTGTTGGGTAATCTATGGTAGGGCTAACCCATACAGTGATGGGGCTCAAGTCAGTTTTTGCAATGTAATTACATACACGCTCCCCTTGACAGTGAAACGCCACGCGTGAGGTTTAGATTATTTCCCTGTCTCAATCTAAATAGAACTTCATGAAATAAAAAGTCACATTTGTCTTGTAGTAAATAAAAAGGGGGAGCCAATCCTGCAATTTCCCCACAGGTGAAAGAGTTGACCTGCTGAAAACCCAACCCCTGCAGGCGGGTCTGGGGGGATTCTCCCCCAGGAGATCTTTTGAAATACTAACATAAAATACACATTCTGGTACTCTTGAGAAGAAAAATAAATAAATCTATTACTACACGACATATTTAAAAAAAATGAATGCCTGTAGTTTTTTGTTACTTTGTTCTGAAAGCTGAACCTGCTGCTCCTCACAGAGAGAAGAGGGAAGAGGCTGTGAATGACTTTACATTGTGGATAAGGGTGGATAGCCCCCATTGTTCTGTGTGTCAAAATGAAAGACAGCCCACACACCTATCAATCATCAAACCGTGGGGTCTTATGTCATTACGTGTTGATTTCTATCAACACGTAATGTTGTATCGATGTATAGAGATGTACTACAGCAAAAGTATTCTCCGTCGGGACTTCCTGCAACAACACCACGTCGTTATCTTGATTCTGATTGGCCAGAAGACATTATCAAAGATGTTCTATTGGGAAGACGATCACTACCTGACAAAAGTTTTCAAAACCGTTTCTAGTCTTCGGTATTCTTGTTTTTGGCGTGAGAATAGTTTGGGCAGCGTGAGAGCGTGAGGTTGAGAGTGAAAGCGTGTGTCACACGCCAGATGCGTGAGAGTTGGCAACCCTGGTGTAAACAGCACATGAGTCTGATCCAGGACAAACTGATCCAGGACAAACTGATCAGAGACAAAAGACTTGGGGATAATGCTCCTATCAGGGATAATGATATTACTTTACTGCACCACCAGAGTTGGGCGGCTGCGTATGAAGAGGCTCATTTTTTATTTCAGGTCACAGTAATGTGTTGTTTCCTTAGGACCACAGGGGAACTCACATTAAAGATGGCATACATTTTTGAGGAGTTTGACTCACATTTCTGATTTTCAGGAGGTTTATGCTTATTTATCATATTAATAGAGTTGGATAAGTCAAAGTGTATTGATTCTACTCAAACAAAAATAAATAGTGAATAGGTGAGATACAAAATGAAGAAAGTCATTTTAAATTGAGCATAATGAATTAATTCTATACTTTCTAGCTAAAGTAAAAAACTGTCACTCTCAAAAACATGAATTAACACGTGGTTCAATGAACCCTCACTAAATAGATATTATAACAGGACGCCCTAATGTGTGGCCCTTACAGCAAAACAGACATGTATAAGAAAGATAATAATAATAGGCCTAATGTTAAAAATGTTCAATAATATCCTCAACCCGTACAATTATGCAACTTAAATTGATTACATGAACTGCTACTTAAAGACAAAATGTAAAATAAGTAAACTGAAGAACACACATGTGGTACAGAAAACACACATTAGGAATTCCATTTTTTACAATTTATAAAATAAGGACATTGCCACAGTCTGCTTTCTCACTCACCTAGTTTCTGCATTATCATTCCTTAGTCACCTGGTAGTCACACCCTGTCTCTCTCTCACTCTGTTACACCCATCAGCTCCATTAGTATTTAGGCCCACTTCACCTTCACCTCAGTGCCAGATCGTACTTTGCAGCATGCCAGTCTTTCCCGCATTACCCTTCAGATTGCTCTCCCGGTTTCGACCCTGCCTGTCCCTGACCAGCCTGCCTCGCCTGCTCCCTGACCCGTTCTGTACCTGCGACTCCCGTCCTGCTGTCTCCTGGAACCCTCGCCTGTCCCCGACCAGCCCTTTGCCTACTATCTGCCGTGTTGTCTCCTGGAACCCTCGCCTGTCCCCGACCAGCCCTTTGCCTACTATCTGCCGTGTTGTCTCCTGGAACCCTCGCCTGTCCCCGACCAGCCCTTTGCCTACTATCTGCCGTGTTGTCTCCTGGAACCCTCGCCTGTCCCCGACCAGCCCTTTGCCTACTATCTGCCGTGTTGTCTCCTGGAACCCTCGCCTGTCCCCGACCAGCCCTTTGCCTACTATCTGCCGTGTTGTCTCCTGGAACCCTCGCCTGTCCCCGACCAGCCCTTTGCCTACTATCTGCCGTGTTGTCTCCTACCAGCCTATTGCCTCCAATAAAGCTGGTTACCGACTATCCCTGGTTTCCCGTGTTCTGCATTTTGGTCCTCAGCTCGTTTGTGACAGAACGATCTATGAACTTGTTTAGATTCAAGTATTAAAATATTATTTGTTGAGCTTTGAATCATTTTGTAAAAATAAAAAGAAGATTTCTTTTTGATAATTTAAATGAATTAATCAGAGCTTTTCACAGACGCCACTTCAAAAATCACTGGTATACACAAACACAAGAAAGTTAAGTCTCTGTAAGACAGTTGTGCAGCTGGAGCTCATGACGATATATATTTCTGATAAATAAATAATACATATATTTCAAAAATAAAATGTCAGTGCTGTCTCTCCTGTTCCTCGGTTAGATACATAATAACTACATGCTTGTCTTTTGCAACATGAAATCTCTCTCTTTTCCCTCCCAGCAGTGCGAGGACCTCCCATGTCGCGCTGCAACAGATAGAAGAGAACAGAGCTCTAGTCTGTTGCGGGATTCCTAATTCACTAAATCCCAAGTGGTGCAGATTAATTATAAATGAATGATATGGAGTAAAGCCCCGCGGCCTCGGGGAGACGCTCCCTTCCTCTGCCATGAAATATATATGCAGCTTAACTCCTTTATTAATAACATATTTATAAACGGATTATTGATTCTTAGAATGGACACAGCGTTATCACTGCGGCGGAATTTCCACTTCGCTGGAGAAAATAGGGAGAGAGGGTCTTTATAAAGCCTTTGTGAAGATTTTTAATTGATGTGTGTGACACAGAGGGGATGCTTCTTTGTGCGTCTGTTAAAAGGAAAATGTGTTTGATTTAAAGGTTTGACCCATATAAATGTGAATATAAATAAACATGTAAATTATTATTATTTCATGCTTTGCACCAGTTGATTCTGACCATGCCGGCCTTCCCTTTTCTCACACTTTATTTAGTTACTATAATTAAAACAGAAATGGAGCAGCATTTCAATATGAAATGAAAGGCGGCTCCTCCTTGTTATTGAACACAGAGGAGTCATCCACTGCACATATCTTTCTTTCTTCTAAATCTATGAAGAGCAGATTTGACAACGTTTACTACTCAAGAAGCATCAACATAAGAAGGGTTGAAAAAGGGGAAGGAAAGGATTCAGAGTGGCAGGAGGGGAAGCAGAAGATATACGGAGGATGCTTTTCAGGGTCTGTATTGTGTGTCAGACCCCGGACTGACTCACTCATTCATCAACATCACATTTTCGGGAGTCTCAAAAACCAAACCTATTATTCTGAGAGAAGAGAAATAACATCACACTAACAGTACAAACAGAAGAGAACATGTGAAGAGCAAGGGAAATGACAGAGAGAGGGGGGGAGAAAGGGAAAGAGAGTGGGAGAGAGAGAGGGAGAGAGAGAGAGAGAGGGAGGGAGAGGAGAGGAAGAGAGAGTGGGAGAGGGAGAGGAGAGGAAGAGAGAGTGGGAGAGAGAGAGAGGGAGGGAGGGAGTCTCTCTCTACCCTCTGAGCTGGACACATAACACATGTGTCTGTCTGCAGCCGGAGGAGAGAGGAGGGGTCAGGGACCGTCTACAAAGTGCAACACTGAAAAAAATACTAAAACCACCTATTTTCGCAAACTTGCATGGGTAGTTTAAGCAACAGTATATTATTGTGTGATTTAAAATGTGATGTTTGTAGCTTTATAACAGAGGAGTTATTGAGTTTATCTTTATTCAGTGTTGCACTTCGTAGACGGTCCCTGACCCCTCCTCTCTCCTCCGGCTGCAGACAGACACCTGTGTGATATGTCCAGCTCAGAGGGCGGCGGGTGTGAAGTTGTTTTGATGAAATTGCATTGTGGATAGTTGTTTACCTTATTACGGTAGTTAGTTTCTGTTTTAGCAACGTTTTGTTTATGAGTGTTTGATCCGTGAAGTTCCAATCCTTCAATATAACTATCTGCTGCAACGACCCCTCAGCCCCCGGAATGATTTCATCTTTATTCTTTACATAACAGCTTTAATCTCGTAATTATCCTTATAATAAAACATTGCTCCTACATGTAACATAATAATGAAAAGTTGAACTGTGAACTGTCCTCACTGCATGTTCGATTAAATGTCATCGTCTTTTTTGTAGCTGCACTTTTTTCTTCCGAGTCGTGCCTTGGTTCCTGACGAAGTCTCTAATATTTTGCAAAGAGCGACCAGCCAGAATAGGATGCTCTGCAGCTTTGCTCTGTCTGCATTCTATCATCGTGGCCAATTTCCCCTTGGCAATGTGTGCATTAAAGTGTCTCAAAACTGCTGCCACCTCTTCTGGAGACCACTTCTGTTTTATCAGGCCGACACGCCTGCTCCCAGCAGGCCCAGGGGCCCCTCTAGCAGCCGCACTCTGCCACTGGCTTACAGTGGTGGTCTGCGGAGGTCCCACGCCGGCCCTCTAGGCAGCCCTGTGCCCCAGAGCCTTACCGCTGCCCCCCAAGGGGCCGGGGGGCTAGGCCCTGAAGTCCTGGGGCCGCTCGTCTTCTGATTTTCCCAGCAGCAGCTCAGCTACTGGGCTGCCTGTACTTACGACCCTTGGGTGGTTTCCACCCTAACCCAGGGATACGAATTGCAGTTCCGACGCCGGCCCCTAGCTTTCAGCCAGGTCAAGATGACAGTTGTCGGCGACCCGGTGAAGGCCTTAGCTCTGGCCCAAGAGCTGTCCGTCCTCTTGGCCAAGGGCACAGGGCATGAAGGTCCTGCCGTACCTAGACAATTGGCTGGTTTGTGCGCCGTCCCGGTCCCAAGTGGCACAGGATACGGCGCGCGTAGCCCGGTTGGGCTTGACAGTAAACACCGGGAAGAGCTGCCTGGTCCCCTCCCAACAGGTCACTTACCTGGGGTTAGTCCTAGATTCGGTCGCAATGACGGCCTACCTGACACCTCGTCGTATCGATGACATTTCCCACCTTCTCCCAATCTTCAGGCTGGGCAAGAGTGTGCCTTACATTCAGCCCCTCCGGCTCTTGGGCAGACTGACGGCTGCCTCAGCCGTTGTGCCCTTAGGCCTGCTGTCGCTGTGCCCTTTGCAGATGTGGCTGAACAGCCTTCACTTGGACGCCAAGTGGCACAGGCACAGGAATGTCAGGGTGTCGCACCAGTGCCTTCACTCTCTGTCACGCTGGAGAAACAGGGCCTATCTTCTGATGGGCGTGCCGATGGGCGCCATCCCGTCCCGCCGGGAGACTGTCACTGTAGATGCATGTCTCTCAGGGTGGGGTGCGGTGTGGCTGGGCAGGACTGTTCAGGGTCTGTGGTCCGCCCAGGAAGGGGCATATAACATCAACGTGCTAGAGCTTCACGTTGTGCTGCTTGCGCTCAGGCACTTTTTACCCCAACTGACGGACGGGCATGTGCTTGTTCGTTCGGACAACATGTCCGCGGTTTCTCAGATCAACCACCAGGGGGGCACCAGGTCTGCACAGCTGCTCTGGGTTTCACAGAGCCTCTTGTCTTGGGCGTCTCCCCGCTTGGCCAGCCTGCGAGCAGTCTTTCTACCAGGAGACCGAAATCAGGTGGCAGATTTCCTCTCTCGGCACAAACCTCCACCAGGGGAGTGGAGGCTACACCCAGAAGTGGTGGAGACAATCTGGAGCCTTTTCGGCAGGGCCGAGGTGGACCTCTTTTCCTCGGAAGAGTCGAGGTACTGCCCCCTCTGGTTCTCCTGGACAGAGGTGACCAGCCCGATGGGTCAGGACGCCCTGGCGCACGACTGGCCGGACGCTCTCCTGTATGCCTTTCCGCCTCTGCCTCTGATACTTCAGACGCTTCAGAGGGTCCTTACTCAGGGGCACAGGCTCCTTCTGGTTGCCCCCCGCTGGCCAGGGAGAGTCTGGTTCCCACTGCTGCGCAGTCTCTGCCACAGCCCACCATGGCGTCTCCCCGACAGGAAATACCTTCTGTCACAGCTCAAGGGTCAGATTTGGCATCCCGACCCTCACCGCCTTCAGCTCTGGGTTTGGCCTCTGCAGGGCCCAACCCACTTTTGAGCGGTTTCACGGCATCTGTCAGGGAAACTATCCTGAATGCCAGAGCTCCGTCCACTCGAGCACAGTATGAGTGCAAATGGAAGCTCTTCTCCCACTGGTGTTTGAGTAAGGCTGAGATTCCGGGACATTGCTCCGTGGCCACCGTTTTAGAGTTCCTGCAGTCCCTTCTGGATAATGGACGTTCTCACTCCAATTTGAAGGTGTATATGGCTGCTATCTCTGCCCGACATGTCGGAGTCGATGGCGTCACAGTGGGGCGCCACAGGTTGGTGTCCCTCTTTCTAAGAAGGGCTCTAAGGCAGCGTCCCCCTAGCACCCCAAGGCCACCGGCTTGGGACCTGCCCCTAGTGCTGGATGCCCTATCATCTCCTCCCCCCTATCATCTCCTCCCTTTGAGGGAGGAGGGCTTAAGTGGCTGTCCCTGAAGGCAGCATTTCTGCTTGCCATAACCTCAGGGAAGCGAGTGGGGGAGTTGCATGCCCTCTCCGTGAGCGATACATGCCTGAGGTGGAACTCCGATGGCTCGGGTGTTGCCCTCTGACCGAATGTGGTGTTCCTGCCACCTTGCCCACTCCAATCGGCCCATCCAGCTGGCATGCTTTAACGTCCCACAGGAGAGCCGTTCTTCTGTTGTTGTTTTATACAGGCTTGTCTGATTATCAGCTTTTATTAATACTTAGGCTAAACATGTTGTTATATCATAACAGCACAAGTTAGATTATATTGAAAATACGCCGGTACAGCAAAAGCAGCTTGTTATTGATCAGCGAGGCGTCTGCGGTGGCTAAGCTATCACTGTCCAGAAAATCTTTTCAGTGCTATATTACCAAACAGTGCACATTTAGGAGCTCCAACAAGCCGTGTCGGACAGAGAGTGAATACACATACTATACAGAGATGCTGTATGAGAAACCAAAGTGAGTTTGGAAAATTGCACAGTATAAATCTATTCTAGTATACCTCAACAATGGAATTATGATCAGTAGAAATGGACATGACATGGGACCTTTAAAGTCAGGCAACACTAACCAGTCTTAGTGTGATTCTGTTTATTTGTACCATACTTTGACCATCCGTTCGCTATCATTGATCATTGTGGAGAGCAGGCAGACGTTTTGTTTTGTATTATAGCAGCTATCGGATGGAATCAATACATGGGCTGCACAGTTGACTCATGTCTGACTATCACATAGAATCATAATGAAAAATATGACGCAATAGGATAGCAACAAGTAGTCAAGATAGTCAGTTTTGCTTCGGTTGCTATGATAACATCACCCATTTTATACCAGAGAAACTTTCATAACAGCGTTGTGATGCCAAACAGTGGACAGCACTGCAGCAGGCAGCACTACAGCGGGCAGCACTACAGCGGTCGGTAAATGCCGCTGAAACACATTAATAAACAATAAACCACGGCACTCTGGAGAAAAGTACAAGGGTTGAGAAGTAGTTATTTAATTTAATCTGGCTTCGTATGATTAAAAGCAACACGATCATCGACCTGACGCCGTTGGGGAGAAAATCAGCGACGTAAACGGTGACGTCATGACGCAGCAGCGGCAGCACCAGTCGGGCTCTGGGCAGTGTGAACAAAACGGGGGATGAGAAGAAAAAACGGTTCCGAACCAGAAAAGCTATGTCACGGAGCTAGAACGGGAACCGCGTTAGTGGGAAAGGGGCATAACAAAGACTTTTCAGAAAACTCAGTACCAAAAAAGCGGCTGGCCCTGACAATAGCCGCTTTCACACCAAGTACTTTGCCGTACTTATTTCCCTGTACTTAGTCCTGCCGAACTCTTTAGTCCCGGAACTGTCCTAGTAAATCGTGTTCCTTGAGGGAGTATTATGCAAATGAAGCCGCTGACGTCACTTCTTCTTCTGCTGCTTTGGGTTTACTGGCCGGCCGCCAACAACTTCACGGCGTATACTGCCCGGACTCCGGGAAAATCCCGGGTAAATCGCCAGAAGTGCCGATACCTCCTCATCACTCCACCACTCCCACATTTTATTTTGTGTTGCCATATCAGAAATTGGAACCTTTTCCTCCCCAGGAAAGTACCACCTCTCTAGCAGGGACTGAAAAGGGGTGAAAAGGTTTGCGTGAACTTGGTTCTAGTTCCAGATCTTTTTGGTGTGAAAGCAAAATCCCAAAGAAATCGGAACTATTCCTGGGAAAAGTATTCTGGTGTGAAAGCGCCTCTTGTCTCCCACTCCACCCTGAAGCACTGTGCATGCCACGTGCATGCTTAAAAACCTCCACCATCATCCCGGTTCCCAAGAAAACAAGGATCACAGGATTAAACGACTACAGACCCGTCGCCCTGATCTCTTTGGTTATGAAGTCCTTTGAGCGCCTTGTCCTGTCCCACATCTACCGGCCTCATAAACAAGGGCCGCCCCCTCCACTGACTTTACCTCAGCCACATCATAGACTCTATGCACTACATTAATGGACAACATTATTTTGTATTACAGCTGATTTTTATTCCATATTTTATTCCTCTATTTCATTCCATTGCAATGTAAATACTGTTATATATTACTATATATTTTGTATTATCTTTAATATTTTTCTAGTTCTCTACCTGTGTTTTTAATTCTTGTTTTTATGCACCACGAGTCACAACACCAAGTTAAATTCCTCGTATGTATAAACCTACCTGGTAATAAACCTGATTCTGATTCTGATTAATGTTGGCCTCCAGGGAGCAGAGCTAGAGTTGGGTAAGAGAAGGCAAGCTGTTCCACATCACCGTGGTAACACCTGCTATTACAGAGGCCGTCTGTCTGTCAACCTGGAGCAACACACACACACACAATCATATAAACACTCATTTTTACTTTAACACAAAAATAAGTGATTAGCGCCTTGGGGAATAAGTATGGTGGCTGGGAGAGGACAGACAACAGCACAGGAGGAGAGGGAAGAAGGGAGGGGAACAGGAATGTAAAGGGACAGACAAACACATAAAAGATAAATAAATGAAACGTTCAATCACATTCCTCCATATTTTCATACTATAGGTTGCCCTGTTTTTCCTGCACAGTCCACCATGTTGAATCTCAAACATCCACCTGGAATCAGTGTGAAATACACAGCTTAAATTATGCAAGTTCTGGTATACATCTGGTTTAGCAGTGATGTGTACAAACAGGCAGTAGCCCAGAGGCCTGTAATACGAAGCCAGAACTTCGCTTAGCGAGGTAACTTCAGGGTAAACTCTGGGTTTCCGGTCCTACGACGCTGGTTCTCTTTTTACCGGGGTAGATCTCCATGGTAACTTACGCTGAACGGCAAACCTGCTCCAGGATAATATATCAACTCAGTTAAAGCACCGCCTGCTGACCAATCAGAGTTCAGTGTGTGGAGTTTAAAGCTATCAAGTCATATTACAGGATAACAAAAATACAGAAAACCTGCCATTGCAGGAAAGACGGCCGGCAAAAATAAAATTAATAGAATATCACCTCCCATCTTCAGAGCAATCTGACTAATATAACATTAGCATGAATGTTTATTCACATTATACGGTGGCCCTGAAGTGCAAGTCAAAACAACATTTGAGAAAACACTACAGCATTTTAGAAAACGCTACAGCATTTCACAAAACACTACAGCATTTCAGAAAACACCACAGTATTTCACAAAACACTACAGCATTTCAGAAAACACTTCAACATTTCAACTTTTACGAAAAGGGTATTCCTTTAGGGAGAACACTTCTTGTTTCTGATTGGACAGGGCCAGCCAGAGAAGCACTGCTGTGATTGGTTGTTTTTTGCTGCCAGTCAAGAAAGGACACCTCGTGATTGGTCAGCACCTGACAGCGCAACATGTCCCACAACATCAGCCGTTAGCTGTTAGGACGCAGAGCTCACAGCTCCTCATATCTGTTCAGAAACTAGACAAAAGTTAAACATATACAAAACACAGACTGCCTGTGTAATGGTGAATACAGTCAATGCTTTATTTCTGTCTGTATGACGTTGTTGTGAGTTTGGACGGAGCAGCTACAGGTTAGTTTAGCCTGATCGATCCGATCTCCATTCGGAAAACACGCATTTTAAAAGGTTTTTCGCCTGCCGTCTTATCTGCACACTTTAATTAATTCATGGTTTTTACTAACCGGTAGCAGTATGTTGTTACTTCGGCATCATTTTGAAAGTGTATTACAATTAAAATCATGGTAAAATATGTTCATTTTCAGTATTTACATGGATATAAGCCCCACCCCCTCTCCAGCGCATCCTGTTTGAATGACAGGAGTAAACACAGCTGACAACCGCGGGGAAACTCGAGCGATTAGAGCGATGCGAATATTCGGGTCGCGGCAAGATCTATTGAAGCAGCAACCCCTGTAAGGTATATTCTTGGTTAATTCAACTGCTCTGTGTCATTTAGTCTACTCTTTATAATTGTTCTGCAGTCATTTTAGTTGGTAGAGATCTGTACATCTCAGATCTGCTCAGAGGAAAGCTGTAATTCTGCTCTCATCTCTGAAGCCCAGTCGAAACCGCGTGAGAATATACACGCCCTGTCCAGCTGATTGCGTGAAGTACACACACGCTGTGAATTAATTATTTGCCAGCTGAAAAGCATTTAAATACGCATTTAAAAACCGAAGAAACTCAGTCTTCATAGCGATCGGGTCGCGGCAAGATCTATTGAAGCAGCAACCCCTGTAAGGTATATTCTTGGTTAATTCTACTGCTCTGTGTCATTTAGTCTACTCTTTATAATTGTTCTGCAGTCATTTTAGTTGGTAGAGATCTGTACATCTCAGATCTGCTCGAGGGAAAGCTGTAATTCTGCTCTCATCTCTGAAGCCCAGTCGAAACCGCGTGAGAATATACACGCCCTGTCCAGCTGTCGCCCATCAGCTGTAGAGAGTTAACTAATTAGAGGGGCGTGGCCCCACTGCTGTGAGAACTCATCAATCAGGCTCCTTTTTAGTTAGCTATTTCCTGGAGCGTCAGCTTCAGCGTGAGTCCTACAGGAGTCCTACAGGAGGCAAATCCTACTTTGATTGAGCTAAGTATCGCTGGTATTTTATTTCATTTTGGTTAGCCTCTCATGCTATAATCATGTGTATTTTCTCCATTCCTGTTCATGTGTCCTCTGGCCACTATCACTGGCCCCGTGTATCTCGTAATCGAAATATTCGGCCTGCTCTCGTCTATCCCACATGCTCCTCTGACATCCAACATTTAGTTTCAGGTGGCCTGTGGAACTGCCAATCAGCTGTTCCTAAGGCTGACTTCATCTCTGGCTACGCTTCCCTGCAGTCTCTGGATTTCCTTGCTCTCACGGAGACCTGGATTACTCCATCCAACACATCCACCCCAGCAGCTCTCTCCACAGCATACTCCTTCTCCCATACACCCAGACCCACTGGCAGAGGAGGTGGCACTGGTCTCCTGCTCTCTCCCAAATGGAGCTTTTCCCTCTTCAAGCTACCTAATTTCATTCCTTCCACCTTTGAATTCCATGCCGTCACAGTAACCCATCCTATACAATTAACCATTGTTGTTCTCTACCGTCCACCAGGCGCCTTGGGGGACTTCTTGGAGGAATTAGATCATCTCCTCTCACACATCCCTGAAACTGGCCCTCCGGCTGTACTTCTCGGAGACTTCAACCTCCAGACGGGGAAGATAGACGAACTAACATCTCTGTTAACCGCCTTCGCTTTCTCATTGTCTCCATCCCCACCAACTCATAAAGCTGGCAATGTCCTTGATCTCATATTCTCAAGGAACTGCACTACTTCTAACCTCTCTGTTAACCCGCTCCACACATCCGATCACTTCTTCCTTTCATTCTCTCTATCCCTTTCCAAACATAACAAACTAATCTCTTCTCAGCCTGCACCTGTCCGCCGTAACCTTCGTTCCCTCTCCCCCTCTACCTTTGCCTCATCGGTGCTCTCAGCCCTCCCTTCCTCTGATTCGTTTCAACTCCTGCCTCCAAACTCTGCTGCAGAAACTCTCCTCTCTACTCTCTCATCTTCTCTGGACTCTCTCTGTCCTCTCACATCTCGGCAGGCTCGTCAGTCCCCCCCTGCTCCCTGGCTAAGTGACGCACTGCGTGCTAATAGAACCGTCCTTCGGGCAGCAGAGCGGAAATGGTGGAAATCCAGACACCGTGACGACCTCCTAACCTATCAGGCTCTCCTCTCCTCTTTCTCTGCCTCGATCTCTCAGGCAAAGAGCACTTTCTTTCAAGATAAGATCCAATCTTCCTATTCCAATCCCAAAAAACTATTTTCCATCTTCTCCACCCTCTTGGACCCTCCCAAAGCCCCTCCCCCCTCCTCACTTCTGTCAAGCGACTTTGTTAACCACTTCGAAAAAAAGGTTGATGATATTCGCTCTTCTTTTTCTGACTCACCTTTACTGACCGCTGGGTCACCAGACCCTCCTTTCAACCACTCACTAACCTCCTTTTCCCCTCTCTCTCCAAGTGAGGTTCTTACCCTCATTACCTCTGCCCGCCCTACCACCTGTCCTCTGGACCCCATCCCTTCAAACCTCCTTCAGACTATCGCTCCTGATATTCTACCGTTTCTCACCCATTTCATCAACACCTCTCTAACTTCTGGTCACTTTCCAAACAGTCTCAAGGAGGCAGGAGTAAACCCTCTCCTACAGAAACCCACTCTCAACCCGTCTGATGTTATAAACTACAGGCCTGTCTCTCTCCTCCATCTAAAACACTTGAACGCGCTGTCTTTAAACAACTCTCCTGTTATCTCCACCAGAACAACCTTCTGGATCCGCACCAGTCTGGTTTTAAGGCAGGTCACTCCACAGAAACGGCCCTCCTTGCTGTCACTGAGGAACTGCACACTGCTAAAGCTGCATCCCTCTCCTCTGTCATCATCATGTTGGACCTGTCAGCTGCATTCGACACGGTGAACCATCAGATCCTCCTTCGCACTCTCCAAGAACTTGGAGTTTCAGGCTCTGCACTCTCCCTCCTCGCCTCATACCTCAAAGACCGTACCTACAGGGTAACTTGGAGAGGGTCTGAGTCTGACCCTTGTCAATTAACTACAGGGGTCCCTCAGGGCTCTGTTCTTGGTCCCCTCCTTTTCTCTCTGTACACAAACTCGCTCGGATCGGTCATTAGCCCGCATGGTTTTTCTTACCACTGCTATGCTGACGACACCCAATTAATTCTGTCCTTTCCCCGCTCAGAGACCCAGGTCGTCGCACGCATCTCTGCTTGTCTAGCTGACATCTCTCAGTGGATGTCTGCTCATCACCTCAAGCTCAACCTTGACAAGACTGAACTGCTTTTCCTTCCGGGAAAAGATTGTCCCACTCTTGACCTGACGATCAACATCGGCACCTCTGTTGTTTCCCCGACTCAGACTGCAAGGATTCTGGGTGTGACCCTAGATAACAACCTCTCCTTCACTGCAAACATCGCTGCTACAACTCGTTGCTGCAGATATACGCTGTACAACATCAGGAAGATTCGTCCCCAGCTGACCCAGAAAGCCACCCAGGTTCTGGTCCAGGCTCTCGTCACCTCACGCCTAGACTATTGCAACTCCCTCCTGGCTGGTCTACCTGCATGTGCCATCCGACCTCTGCAGCTCATCCAGAATGCAGCGGCTCGTCTGGTCTTCAACCTTCCAACATTTTCCCACACCTCTCCGCTCCTTCGCTCCCTTCACTGGCTCCCGGTAACTGCTAGAATCCACTTCAAGACACTAGTACTTACATACCATGCTGCGAATGGATCTGGCCCTTCCTACATCCAGGACATGGTTAAACTGTACACCCCAGCGCGTGCACTACGCTCTGCATCAGCCAAACGACTCGCTGCACCCTCGCTGCGAGGTGGACCCAAGTTCCCATCAGCAAAAACACGTGGGTTTGCTATCCTGGCTCCAAGATGGTGGAATGAGCTCCCCATTGACATCAGGACGGCAGAAAGCCTGCACATCTTCCGGCGCAGACTGAAAACTCATCTCTTTCGACTCCACTTCGAGCGATAGAATTACTAACAAAGCACTTATATACTAACATAGGACTGGCTTATCTATAGCCAGCTGACAAAGCACTTATATACTAACATAGGACTGGCCTATCTAAAGCCAGCTGAGTAGCACTTGAAATGTGTGGCTCTATGATACCTGCTGTACTTATATGATTCTGTTTTTCTTCTGGGCTGTGTCTTCCTGGTCGTATGTACTTATTGTAAGTCGCTTTGGACAAAAGCGTCAGCTAAATGCAATGTAATGTAATGTAATGTATTCGGGGCTTATCTCCATGTAAATACTATGGTAGACTACAACAAAATGAACAGATTTGACCGTGATTTAATTGTAATACACCTTTCAAAATAATGCCGAAGTAACAACATACTGATACCGGTTAGTAAAAACTATGAATTAATGCTGTGACAAGTGTAAGAAATTAAAATCAATATTGAATGATGTAATTTAGCTAAGTAAGTAAGCTTAAAACTGTTTTATTCTGAAAACATTATCGGTTAAGTTTACTTTGAACAGCTGTATTGAAAGGCGTTGCTGTTGTCAACAGTGACCACTTCCGGTTCTATTTCGTCCCTACTGACCGGTGCTTTCATAGATATATAAAACACTAGATGACTCAACCGCGCTGCTGGCCAATGGAGACCGACGTTGCCACTTGGCCGCCATCTTGCTACAGGCAGTTCTCTCATTCATAACATTATGGTTTACTATTTAAATAACCATAGCTTGCTCAATTTTCAACCAATTTTCAAACGGTTTGGTTTTTTATAAACATCAAAGATGTAGTTATGATACTGCATACTTATAATCATGGACTTTCATATACAAATAACATTAATCAGATAAAGCAATAGCTATACACACACACATAAGGTATTTATATTAAATATTTGCCAGTGTATATATTTCCATTTATTTTATTGTTAATATTTAAAATAAATTATAAAATTAATATACATTTATATTTTATATATTTTATATATAAAAATCGGTCTCTTGTTACCACTCTGTAAGCCAAGAGTTGTTAACACAAAGCCAGCAAGTTCCTGTATCATAATGCAAGATGTTTTTAACAAGCCAAACCTCTTGGAAGAAATCATGTGTAACTTAAGTTATGTTGAAAAGAAAGATCAGTTCTGCCTCTCCCACTGGTGTAAAGTTGCTGGGTCAACTTTGTAATACTAGGTCTCACTCACAGCCTCTTGTTATTAGCTAATAAATACAACCACATACACAAAGAAAAGCTGCAATTTCAACATGTCCAAGCATCCTGTATCATAGCCATGCTAATAATGTTTATAATAAACCAAACCGTTTGTAAATCAGTCAAGATTTCAGCGAGTTAAGAGGATTTTTGTGCAGATCACTCACCTTACAACAGCTACCATAACGCGAATCAGAGTAACTGTTGACTGTGGCAAGATGGCGGCCGGTCAGCTACGCTGGAAAATCTCCCATGAGCCATCTAGTGTTTATATCATAGACTGTATATATAAATGGACGTAGTGTCTGTGACGTCACCCATAGGATTCTGCAGAGTTGCCGTGAAGCACTTAGTAGGCGGAGTCGGCCACTAACGGCTCGACTGTGACGTCAGAGTCTAATCCCGCCTGCTCCAAATAAGGGCAAAGAGGCAGAGCCGAGGCGGGACCTGCTGCCTCCGAACTGGAAGTAAACAGAGCTAGCTCAGGCTAAGAAGCTAAGCTAACATGAAATACATGCATACCAAGTTACTGCTAACAGTGTAGTTCCCCTATATAAACGTTACATTCATAATCAAATGAGACAATCTGCAAGAGAATTAGCTATATTTTGTTATTCTTAATGCTTGTCATTCACACATTGAGAAAAGACGGACTCCACCGCCCGGACCTAATGGAGCCGCAGTGGGCTAGCTCCGGGACGCTGGCTGGAGCTAGCCCCCTGCGGCTCCGTTAGCTCCGGCGGCCACCACTGGGATAATTGGGTCCCCTATTAACATTTGCTCCCGTTTAGCATTATGGGCGTCATAGCCATAGACTATAAAAGTCTTACCCAAGGCTGAATCATAAACTAAAACAGGGTTGCCAACTCTCACGCATCTGGCGTGTGACACACGCTTTCACTCTCAATCTCACGCTCTCACGCTGCCCAAACTATTCTCACGCCAAAAAACAAGAATACCGAAGACTAGAAACGTTTTTTTTTGTCAGGTAGTGATCGTCTTCTCAATAGAACATCTTTGATAATGTCTTCTGGCCAATCAGATTCAAGATAACGGCGTTGTTGTTGCAGGAAGTCCCCACGGAGAATACTTTTGCTGTAGTACATCTCTATACGTCGATACAACATTACGTGTTGATAGAAATCAACACGTAATGAAATAAGACCCCACGGTTTGATGATTGATAGGTGTGTGGGCTGTCTTTCATTTTGACACACAGAACAATGGGAGCTATCCACCCTTAAAGTAAGTAAAGTAATTCACAGCCACTTCTCTCTGTGAGGAGCAGCAGGCTCAGCTTTCAGAACAAAGTAACACAAAATGAAATACCATACATTTTTTTTAAATATGTCGTGTAGTAATAGATGTATTTATTGTTCTTCTCAAGAGAGTACCAGAATGTGTATTTTGTTAGTATTTAAAAAGATCTCCTGGAGGAGAATCCCCCCAGACCCCCTGCAGGGGTTGGGTTTTCAGCAGGTCAACTCTTTCACCTGGAAGTTGCAGGATTGGCTCCAGGTCGCCCTTTTTATTTACTAGAAGACAAATGTGCCGTTTTATTTCATACAGTTCCATTTGGATTGAGACAGGGAAATAATGTAAACCTCACACGTGGCGTTTCACTGTCAAGGGGAGCGTGTATGTAATTACATTGCAAATACTGACTTCACCCCACCACTGTATGGGTTAGCCCTACCAGAGATTACCCAACACAAATACTCTGGAGCCGCCACTGCCGACCCGTATTGCGCATGCTCAGATCTGAGATCCAGTAGAAATGATAAAAAAGTAAAAGTCTGCTGCTTATTGTTCTACTAGGCCAAAATAGAGTGTGTTAATTAATATGTTTGGCAGTTTGGAGTAAGTTTGTTTGTGTGTGTGTTTCAAGTATAGGCCTCTCACGATAATTAATTTTGTTGGATACATTTTCCCGGAAATTATTGCGATAACCGATAATATTGTCAGCACCGTTGTATGACCATTTTAGACCCCTGACATAATGATGATATATAATAATAATTCAAGTACATCCTTTCAAACTGCTAGCCACATCCTCATGTAAATGGCAATTTATCGAGGTCATTTTTATTTATCGTACAATAAGTCAATTAATTGCTTATCAGGCACACAATAAAACAGTGGAAACAATCATGTGTTTGACTTTCATTAGTGAATGAAACTGTGTGCCCTTTATAGTCTGTGTCCAATATTGTGTATTTGTATATATTGTATATATATCCTATATATGCTAAGGTCCCGCTGCTGACACGATAGCAGTCATTTCGTGTGCATATGTGTAATTAAACCCATGATATCAAAATCTCACTCCAGCCAGGTACCCAAAGTTGGCAACCCTGAACTAAAATGTATATGTATGCATAAAGGGTTACGTCCTTAGCTGGCTAATAAGTAGCAAGCTAAGCTACCAAGCACACAAACACCTGCGAACGGGGTTAACATGTATAATATTATCATTTTAGACTTCTTGGAAGTTCTGTCAAGCGCACAGCACAACATATTAATTGTCTGGTATTTGTAACAATATTCCCTAAAAGGCACAATCACCACGAACACGGCTAAAGGGTCAAGTACAGTACTATGACTAACTAACGTTGTAGCCTCTATGGTTGTAGCCTAGCAGAGTGGACAAGTTGCTGTTAGCTGACAGTGAGGCATGTAGTGTCCATCAAAGTGACCACGCCCTAATTTATGCAACAACTTTAAGACCTAATATAAATAAAAGGGTCGTGTTAGAAAACAATTCACTCACAGATTCATAATCATGAAAAAGGAATCTAACTATATCGATAATAAAATGTATGGAGCCAGGGGTAGAAACATGTTTTTTTCTGCTGTAAAGTTGGGCATGTTAACATGGGGGTCTATGGAGAGTGCTCCTTTCTGCAGCCAGTCCCTAGCGGCCCATGTATGAACTGCAGTGTGTGGCACTTCCGTATTGGCGTCCCGGCTGTTCCCCAGAGTTTGCCGCTTGGTTTACATATATCTATGGGTGCTTTAGCACTGGATATGTCCATCGCACGCATGCGCAGTTCGAGTACCTAATAACAACAAAGTCACCTGTGACCCACGTGACGACGGCTACATAGGCCGGCGTCATTAGCGGATCGGCTCCCTTTTCATCTTCTCGCTCCGCGAGAGTACCGCGGCTGCATTCTTGTAGCCTACAGCGTTCAAATTGAACGTTTGATCTGAGGGATTTCGCGTGCAGCTTTGCGACTGACAGTCGGAGCTACAGGTTGTTAACGCGTCCTCCAGGAGCTGTGGCCGGCTGTGTGCTGTGCAGAGCCTCGACGGACAGGTTTGTGTCAACTTGTTGTTGGTGATGGTTGTTCCGATCCCCGATTTTTTTTCTTCTGATCTTTTGAAAATCACGTGATTGGCTCCGATCCCCGATCACGTGATCGGATCGGGACATCTCTAGTTCCAAGCCGTGTAAGTACTGGCCATAGTTACTACTGTAACTACGGTTCTATGCCGTGTAAGCACTGGCCATGGTTACTGCTGTAACTACGGCTCTGTACTGTTCTCTTCTTTAGAAGCTAGTTATCTGGTCTTAAACATTTGTGTTATTTGACTTGATCTCGCTTGATTGTTACCAGCAGCCGTTTGGCTAACGCCTTGCATGTACAGTTAAGCTTTGTTGTTAACTCAGCTGGTGAAGGCAGTGCTCTCGCTCCCGCTCCCGGTAACGTATTGTTTTGATTGTTAGCAGCGGCCGCTTGGCTAACATCTGGCGTGTTCTGTTGAGCTTCATTGTTTAATTCATCCAGTGAAGGCAGTGTTTTCCCCCCCGCTCCTGGTAGACGTGCTGCTTGATTCTTAGCAGCAGCCGCCTGGCTAAACTGCCCCGTTAAGCTTCTTTATTTAATCCAGCTAGGTGAAGGCAAGGCAAGGCAAGTTTATTTATATAGCACTTTTCTGTACGCGACAATTCAAAGTGCTTTACAAAACAAATGAAAAGACTTTTTAGGAATAAATACAGTAAAAACACATTATATAATGGCATCTTACAACAGGCGTTACAAAGCAAAGATAATAAAAGAATAAAAAATAAACACCACAGGTATACAATACATGTTTAAAAGGCATACTGTAGTTCGAATATGATCATCTCAATTAAAAGCAGCGGCAAAGAGATATGTTTTTAGTCTCGATTTAAAAATAGTAAGCGTTTCTGCGGGCGTGCATGATTTGGGTAGTTTGTTCCAGAGTGTCGGGGCATAACAGCTAAATGCTGCCTCTCCATGTTTTGTTCTTACTCTCGGAACCGATAGCAGACCCGTCCCAGAAGACCTGAGGCACCTTGATGGCTCGTAATTATGTAGGAGTTCAACAATATACTTTGGTCCTAAACCATGTAATAATTTAAAAACTATAGTACTTTAAAATCAATTCTTTGGCCGACTGGAAGCCAATGTAGAGATTTCAGAACCGGACTGATGTGATCCACTCTTTTAGTGTTAGTGAGGACTCGAGCAACGGCGTTCTGAATCAGCTGCAGCTTTCTGATGGATTTTTTTGTCAGCCCTGTGAATACACTATTGCAGTAGTCGAGTCTACTGAAAATAAAAGCATGGACAAGCTTTTCTAAGTCCTGTTGTGACATTAGTTTTTTAATCCTCGATATGTTCTTCAGGTGATAATAAGCAGACCTAATGACTGTTGTAATGTAATGTTGTAAAGGTGAAGGCAGTGGTCTCGCTCCCGCTCCCTCTGCCAGTAACGTGGGTGTAGTCACATCCCTCTCTGTGTTCGGCGAGTAGGAGCATTGCTCTACTCTTTCCGTTCAGCAGGTAGCTGGGGAAGGCTGTGTTCTCGCACCCTCTCCCGGGTACGCTGCACCTGGCATTCGTTATGAACTCAACCAGTGAAGGCAGTGTTCTTGCCCCCGCTCCTGGTAGACATGTTGCTGGATTCTAGCAGCAGCCGCCCGGCTAAGCTGTCCTGTTAAACTTCCTTATTTGATCCAGCTAGGTGAAGGCAGTGCTCTCGCTCTGCCAGTAACGTCTGTGTTCGGCGAGTAGGAGCATTGCTCTACTCTTTCCGTTCAGCAGGTAGCTGGGGAAGGCTGTGTTCTCACAGCCACTCCCGGCTACGCTACATCTGGCTACCTACAGACTGGCTCATTCATGTAGCGCCTGTATGGCTTCTCTTGAGCCCGAGGACGGCCATGACCGCTGCCCCCCTCTGCCTTGGCCTCGAGCATTTGAGGGAGGGTCTCACGCAAAGCGCCTGCTTGAGCTGTAGCTTCATGCCTCGGGCGCTCAGAGTGGCTAGAGTCGCAGAGGTGGCACCTCTCCTCGTCACAACTTCCTCCAGCTCAGTCGGGCCATTCCCGGCGACTTGATGGAGGGACGGCTATGGGTTCACCCCCCACGTAGAGGGCTAGAAACAGGCTGTCCTCTAAGGTGGGTCGGTTAGCTGCCGTCATGGAGCAGACAAACCTGTTGCCAGGGGCCTACGGAGCCAGATCCTCTGCCCTGAAGAAAAAAGACTATTAAGGAGCTACGGACAGGGAAGAGCCAAGCCGGACCTAGCAGACCCCTTCCCGGAGATCTACCTGAGCCCAGGGCTCGGAGAACTGACCGGCCCCCTGCTCAAGGTCGCAAACCAAAAACAATGCACTATCCACAAAGCTGAATACACTTTACATGAACATTGTAAAGACGACCAACACAAATGTACTGAAGGACAGGGCCTCCACTGTGTGGAGCACCAGACTGGGTGCAGGAGGCGGACCAGGCCCACAGTGGAGGATTTTATACAAACCTCCCATTGAAAAACGTAGTGTCCATTTGTGGTTTTAGAGAGACTGTTTTCCATGTTTTTACAGAGTGCAAGAGACTCACAGGTTTCTGCTCTCTTTTAACATTGGCTTTTAGTCTTTTTAGTATAGTTTTTACCGAGTGTTTTTATCATGGGAGCTCGATACAAAAAGACAAATAAAGAAAAGTGGCAGCTCCTCTCTCTGGCGAAGCAAAAATGGCCATTTATTTAAGTAGAAAAAACAGAGTAGAAAATAGGAAAGGAGAAGAATCAAAAGCAATCTGGCTGTGCAACATCAATCCAATCCATTTGATTTCTATAGCACATTTAAAAACAACAGAGTTGAACAAAGTGCTGTATATCAACAACTGTATAAAAACATAGACAGGACATGAAACAAATGTAAAACAGGAGACAATGAAACCAGATCAGAAGCCACAGACTGAGAAACTCTCCTACATGACGTAAAAACAATACAAAACACTAGCAAGATAAAAACCCAACTGTAAAAGCACAAGTGTCACCTGGTCTGTATATGCCAGGGAAAAGAAGTGGGTTTTTTAACGAGATTTAAAAACAGGCAGAGTTGGAGCAAGTCTAACCTGGAGGGGTAATTCGTTCCATAACTTTGGAGCTGCAACAGCAAAGGCTCTGTCTCCTCGCTACTTTAACCTCGATTTCGGAACGACCAGAAGGAGTCTGCCAGCAGACCTCAGTGACCGTGTGGGTGTGTATAGTTTTAAAAGATCTGCCAGGTACGGTGGGGCTAAACCGGTTAGGGCTTTGTATGCGAACAGTAACATTTTAAATTGTATTCTAAAACTGACAGCCAATGTAAAGAGGCGACTCTAGGGCTGCAACAAATGACTAATTTGATAATCGATTAATCTATCGATTAATTAAACGATTAATCGACTATTCGGACTATTATGCCTTACACAATTTCTCAAACGCTCTTATTTAGCCATCACATTTTAGATTTAGCTTGAGGTTGTTTTAGGCATGTGGAAACTAACAATGAAGACAATAAAGATGAATACTTGATTCAAAAATACATATTATTAAATTAACTAAACATATTTTGAACAAAATTAACATTGCTTTTTATTTAAATTAAATAAATAATATTTCACATCAAAAATAAACAACAACGTTTAAAACAAATCATATTAAATAATCTGATGACAGAACTGTAAACAGAATAGCTGAAACTTTAACAAAATAAATAACTCAGTTAACTCTAATCATTAACCCATGTTTGTATCATTGAGTTAACTCCGTGTGTTGCTGCTAGCATACATAACACCTGACATGGAACCGTTACTCGTGGATGGGGCTACAGAGCTACTAGAAAGACAGTCGAACCCGGTGCATGCCTCCGTCTGGATGTGGAGCACTTTTGCTAAATGTTTAGACAAATTGCTTGTGTTACCGCCCTTACATGCTAAACTCTTATTGCACTTTTGGCAACGAGCATTGTCCACATCGAGACGGGTAAAGTTTAACCAAACCTCGGAGCGAGTTCTCTCCGCCATCTCCGCAGTGTGTTGCTGCATGTAGCAGCTGAGCAGCTGCGTGTGTGTATGGCAAGCCATTTGAGTATTTATTCAATTTCCTTGATATCAGACGGCAGTGGCCTACACTAGTTGGCTCTTTGATTTCACTTGTTAGATATATGGTCAAACTAGTTAGGCACTCTGCTTTACTAGTTAAATAAAACATTTCACTAGTCGCTCTTTTTCAGCAACTAGTGGCACTTTTTGTCCGACTAGTCCGCCACGTATGCCTTACTAGTGACGCCAGGAGCAGCACTAGTAATACCAAAGTCCCAACGTGTAAGCTTTTTGATGAACTAGTGGCCCTCTGACCGTACTAGTGACCCTAAAAGTCTTACAAGTTAATTAGTGCGCTGCATAAGCTCTGACATGTTAACTAGTTACACAAAAGAAGCACAGCTAGTTAACTAGTGGCAAACATTTGTCTGCACTAGTTAACTAGTAGCACCCAGAATCACTCACTAGTTAACTAGTAAGGGCAAAAGGTTCACTAGTTAACTAGTTGACGCCTCTTTTGACCTTACTAGTTAACTAGTGGGGCTCAAAATGTCTACACGTTAACTAGTGAACCCTTTGCCCTTTACTAGTTAACTAGTGAGATACATTCAAATTCCACTAGTGAACTAGTGAGGAATAAAATGTTCACTAGTAGTACTAGTGGATCCCAAATGTGCACTAGTCACACTAGTTGCACAGAATGCTAATGAGGAGGAGGGGAAAGAACGCATCGAGGTCTCCTATTGGCCCTAAGCTATAGAGCGCCACCCAGCCCAAATAGTTTATTTAAGAGCTTAAATACACTGTTTTAAAATACAGTCATATTATTAAGCTGCAATTTGAAAGTGGCTTGGATTAGAATTGCATTGTAGAAAGAGGAAGAAACCCTCTTCAGATCACAGCTTTGAGAGATCGCCGTGACTTCCGTAAATATTAGTATAAGGCAAAATATGGAGAGGTTGTTTATCTTCATACGGATCTATCGTTACCCTGATTTTAAGATCTGTCCAGTGTTTCAGCTTTATTCATTTCATGAGCACCGCTGATAAAATGTCCCACGATCACTTCCTCTACTTTTGTGTCTCGAGTGCCGGTGTTCTCACACACAAGCATACGCACACTCGCACCAACAAAAACACACACACAAAGCGGAACAAAGCAGAAGCAGAAACATGTATTTTTCTAGGCAAAACACACACTGACTGACTTCCCACGGACAATATGTTAACAGTAGGCACTAAATACCCGACTGATGCACCTCACGTCTTCAAGACGTTGCTAAAAACGTTGCAGTAGAAGGCCCCCTCAGGCTCTCCCTCACAGAGCTGAACTGACCAATCAGAATCTGGGTCCCGCCTGCTTCATTTGCATATGGCTGACTAGTTAACGTGTTGGCCATATCAACGGCAACTAGTTAACTAGTGGATGCATATGGCAGCATACACGTTAACTAGTGAAGGCAAAATGTTCACTAGTTAACTAGTTGAAGCCTGTTTTGGTCATCTAAGCTGACTAGTGAGGCTCAAAATGTGCACTAGTTAACTAGTGAGGTCCAAATTGTCCACTAGATGCACTAGTATAATTGTTTTTTACCTTACTAGTTAACTAGTTACACACACTTTATCTCACTAGTTAACTAGTGAAGCCTTAGAGGAGTCACTAGTGAACTAGTGACACAGATGTTTTTCTTACTAGTTAACTAGTGGAGGGCATTTTTTCTCACTAGTCAGGTTCTGTTATAAACATGTTAGACCTTGACCTTACATGTTACACATTTTTCTTACATGTAAGGCCTTTCCTTCAACTAGTTTGGCTTTTTTTGCACTAGTGAGCAACTGTATGCAACTAGTTAGCTATTGATTTAACATGTATGGCTTTTTCCAGAACTAGTGGATATTTTCAGCCCACTAGTTGTGCTTTTGTTATCTCTAGTTCAACACAATGACTTACTAGTTGACGTGTACGTGCAACTTGTTAACTAGTGAAATGTTTGAAAGTCATACATGTTTACTAGTGCATTTTTTGACACATCACTAGTAAACTAGTTGTACGTACATGTCAACTAGTAAGTCATTGTGTTGAACTAGAGAGAACAAAACCACAACTAGTGGGCTCAAAATATCCACTAGTTCAGGGAAAAGCCATACATGTTGAATCAACATCTAACTAGTTGCATACAGTTGCTCACTAGTGCGAAAAAAGCCAAACTAGTTGAAGGAAAGGCCTTACATGTAAGAAAAATGTGTAACATGTAAGGTCAAAGACTAACATGTTTATAACAGAACCTCACTAGTGAGAAAAAATACCCTCCACTAGTTAACTAGTAAGAAAAACACATGTGTCACTAGTTCACTAGTGACTCCTCTAAGGCTTCACTAGTTAACTAGTGAGATAAAGTGTGTGTAACTAGTTAACTAGTAAGGTAAAAACAATTGTACTAGTGCATCTAGTGGACACTTTGGACCTCACTAGTTAACTAGTGCACATTTTGAGCCTCACTAGTCAGCTTAGAAGACCAAAACAGGCTTCAACTAGTTAACTAGTGAACATTTTGCCTTCACTAGTTAACATGTAAGCTGCAATATGTATTTACTAGTTAACTAGTTGCCGTTCATATGGCCAACACGTTAACTAGTCAGCCATATGCAAATGAAGCAGGCGGGACCCAGATTTTGATTGGTCAGTGTCCAAACTGAGTGAAGAGCCTTATAAGCATAGCTTTTTTTCTAGGTAGGGCTGTACTACATGCAATCATTTTCAGCAAACATACCAGTATGACTTAATGCAAGAAAACAGTTGTTTTCAGTGTTAATTTATCAGTCTTAAATTGTAATGCCTCCATAAACAAGTTAAGCATTTGAGACTATGTACAACAACTTAAAAAACAATTGCATTAACAATACTTGCATATATATGTATGCATATATATATATATATATATATATATATAAGTTCAAGTTTATTTGCATTAAAAACGTGTGTTTAAACCCTTCTGTTGAAAGTTGATATGTTATCTTTAAAAACATGCTGTTTGCCATTTTTAAAGTTTGATGTAAGAAATTAAAATATAGGTCACTGACGTGGAGCTTTAGGTCTGCAATGCTTTAAAAAAAATGTTTTAGTTGTTTCAGTTTTGAAGAGTGATATGGATGTTAAATACACAAATTAGTATGAATAATCTTAAACAAGAACAGGATCTTGAGCCATGATGCCTGTTTTTAAAGTACAGAAACATTCAGAATGCATGACGATTCCTTCAAAGGTTTTGTAATACACCCATAGTACTCTTAAGTTATAAAGTAATAATAATACATGATTGAGCTCATTCGTGGCCTGACTGGCCCTCCTAATTTAGTCTAAAAAAAAGTAAATGATGATCATTGTGAAGGGGTGTCCATCCCATATCAATAACATACCAAACTACAGGCTAATGTGAGATTCAGAAATTAGTTTTAAAATCATGTTCTCATGTTATAGTAGGCCTATACCTTACATGAACCTGTTTGAAACCTTAATGACCCCATGATGTGATTATTTATATCTTAAAACCTTTAACAACTATATTCAGATGTTCATAAATAATCCGTGTATCTACCGTCCAATTGTTTTTCTTTATGAAACACGTAAACGGAAGAGCGTCTGTGAGGCGTTTTTGCTTTTTGCTTTTTACCTTACTAAATGGTCTAATGGTCCTTGGAGCGAGGGGCGGGGCCAAACTCACGGAAGTGATTTCAAAACAAAAGCACTCGTTTGCTAAAATCACACTTGTAATCACTACAGGCTGAAGGACCTGTGATTATTATAAACAAGGGGAATTTAGCGATCACAACGAAAACGGCCAAGACACATATTGAGCCCAGAAAATGGATGTTATTAAGGGCTGTAAATATAATAAGCCTGTGTCTAAAATGGACAACATTGTTAGGAGATTTAAACTACAAAGCGATTCTGCACTGCGGTCACTCCGCCGCCTCTCGAGTTTGTTTTTTTAAATCAGCTGCTCTTCATTCCTGCTATATTTGACGAGTGATACAAATATGTGTTACCACAAGTTCTTAAGGAAACTGACACTGTTGGACTCGGTACTAGTTTGACTTCTACCAGAAATAAAATGAAGTACTTTTACTGTGTACTTTGTGAGTAATCCTCTGTCAGAGTCCCCTACATACTAGGCTACATAATGCATGTTTTCTGCTGTCTTTGATGAATGATAAAAATATAATTTTACCATTAGTTCTTAATGAAATTGATACTGTTAGACTTTGTATTAGCCTACTACTTACAATACATTGAAGTACTTTTACTGTGTATTGTTTGAGAAATAGGCCTACTCTGTCAAAGTCCCCTGCTGAGAACAACATCAAGCCACTTCTGCTAAGTTTGATGAGGGAATTATTTTTTGTTGCCATTAGTTCTTCGTGAGATTGATCCTGTTGGACTCAGTACTAGTGAAACTACCCCACAAGTACTATGAAGTACTTACTGTGTGCTTTTCCAACAATCCTCTGTTAATGTCCCCTCCTGAGAACAAAAATGCATGTTTCTCTACTATTTTGAGTAAGCGTTAAAAAAACTTTCTTCATGAGACTGATATTGTTGGACAGAATATTTTAAGAGGATATGGTAGACATGATACCAGCAATATTTCCAGTCAGTACTCCGGCAGCAGCATTTTACACCTTGGAAAGTCTTTAGAGTCTGGCATGGGAGCTGGTCTATCCTTCTGCACACTGACACACTCTGTCACTCTTGTTGGCTTCTTATGAAGCTGCTGTCTTTTATGATTATTTCTCAGCCGCTTGCTCATTCCTCGCAGATTCTTCAGTCTCATCAGCCTCATCCTTCCATCAGTCCCAGTCAACGCCTCCAGCACACTTCCAGTGTCTGACTCCATATGATATTGTCCTGATGTTGTAAGGGTGATGCCCATGATCACAAAATGACCCCTAGAGTCTGAGTGCCAAGGACCTCATATTATATCATTAATGTTACATCACCCATTATAACAATTTGCTTTCCTTTTTCTCTTCTGTTAACTGAATAGTCCTGTCCTTAAGTATATTACAATGTAAAGTCCTTTTCCTGCACCATTTTTACTGTATGTGTTTGGAGAAATGACACAATCAATGGCCCAGAATTGTACTTTATAAACTATGAATCTTGAGATGCTTGAAGAAATACACACTGGCTAAGCCGGCCAGGTTATATATATATATATATATATATATATATATATACAGTGGGGCAAAAAAGTATTTAGTGAGCCACCAATTGTGCAAGTTGTCCCACTTAAAAAGATGAGAGGTCTGTAATTGTCATGCTAGGTATACCTCAACTATGAGAGACAGAATGAGAAAAAAAATCCAGAAAATCACATTGTCTGATTTTTAAAGAATTTATTTGCAAATGATGGAAAATAAGTATTTGGTCAATAACAAAAGTTCATCTCAATACTTTGTTATTTACCCTTTGTTGGCAATGACAGAGGTCAAACGTTTTCTGTAAGTCTCCACAAGGTTTTCACTGTTGCTGGTATTTTGGCCCATTCCTCCATGCAGATCTCCTCTAGAGCAGTGATGTTTTGGGGCTGTCGCTGGGCAACACAGACTTTCAACGGATTATCTATGGGGTTGAGATCTGGAGACTGGCTAGGCCACTCCAGGACCTTGAAATGCTTCTTACGAAGCCACTCCTTCGTCATTGTCATGCTGAAAGACCCAGCCACGTTTCATCTTTTTTTTTAAAATAAGACTTTTGGCCAAAACCAAGTCGTATTTATCTTTTAAAGACCTGGAAAGGGTTATTAACGCCTTTGTGACCTCGAGACTGGACTACTGCAACGCCCTGTATATGGGTATGGACCAGGCATCAATTAAACGCCTGCAGCTAGTCCAGAACGCAGCTGCACGTTTGCTGACTGGCCATAAAAAGCGTGACCACATCACCCCAATTCTGGCCTCACTGCACTGGCTTCCAGTTCGGTTCAGAATTGATTTTAAAATCCTTTTATTTGTTTTTAAAGCACTAAATGGGCTGGCTCCGGCCTATATAGCTGAACTCCTCCAGCGCTACACCCCAGCCAGAGCTTTAAGGTCTGCTGACCATCTGCTGCTGGTAGTGCCCAAGACCAGGCTCAAAACCCGAGGGCACCGAGCCTTCGCAGCAGCTGGCCCCAGGCTCTGGAACACTCTGCCCCTCCACGTCAGGTCGGCCCAGACCCTAGGGGTTTTTAAATCCTTTCTCAAAACGCACTTCTTCTCTCAGGCTTTCTAGTCAGAGCGGAGCACGACTCCTGACTATTCCCTGTGTTTGTTTTATATCTGTTTGTAAATGATTGTCTTTTATTGTGATTATAAGTGTTTTTAATGCATGTACAGCACTTTGGCTCGACCAAAAATCGCTTTTAAATGTGCTTTATAAATAAAACCTGATTTGATTTGATTTGATCTTCAATGCCATTGCTGATGGAAGGAGGTTGTCACTCCAAATCTCACGATACATGGCCCCATTCATTCTTTCCTTTACACGGATCAGTCGTTCTGGTCCCTTTGCAGAAAAACAGCCCCAAAGCATGATGTTTCCACCCCCATGTTTCACAGTAGGTATGGTGTTCTTTGGATGCAACTCAGCATTCTTTCTCCTCCAAACACGTCTAGTTGAGTTTTTACCAAAAAGTTCTATTTTGGTTTCATCTGACCATATGACATTCTCCCAATCCTCTTCTGGATCATCTAAATGCTCTCTGGCAAACTTCAGACGGGCCTGGACATGTACTGCTTAAGCAGGGGGACACGTCTGGCACTGCAGGATTTGAGTCCCTGGCGGCGTAGTGTGTTACTGATGGTAGCCTTTGTTACTTTGGTCCCAGCTCTCTGCAGGTCATGGACTAGGTCCCCCCGTGTGGTTCTGGGATCTGTGCTCACCGTTCTTGTGATCATTTTGACCCCACGGGGTGAGATCTTGCGTGGAGCCCCAGATCGAGGGAGATTATCAGTGGTCTTGTATGTCTTCCATTTTCTAATAATTGCTCCCACAGTTGATTTCTTCACACCAAGCTGCTTACCTATTGCAGATGCAGTCTTCCCAGCCTGGTGCAGGTCTACCATTTTGTTTCTGGTGTCCTTTGACAGCTCTTTGGTCTTGGCCATAGTGGAGTTTGGAGTGTGACTGTTTGAGGTTGTGGACAGGTGTCTTTTATACTGATAACGAGTTCAAACAGGTGCCATTAATACAGTTAACGAGTGGAGGACAGAGGAGGCTCTTAAAGAAGAAGTTACAGGTCTGTGAGAGCCTGAAATCTTGTTTGTTTGTAGGTGACTAAATACTTATTTTACCGAGGAATTTACCAATTCATTCATTAAAAATCCTACAATGTGATTTCCTGGATTCTTTCCCCCCATTCTGTCTCTCATAGTTGAAGTGTACCTCGGATGAACATTACAGGCCTCTCTCATCTTTTTAAGTGGGAGAACTTGCACAATATCTAGATTTATTTTCTGTCTCCATTCATTCCACTGAGCCGTCGGAGCTCGGGGGCGGGGCTTAAGGGGCGCGTGCTCTGTGAAAATCACATATTACACATATTTCTGGATCCATTCCATATTTTAAACACACAAACATTGACACTTTATGATTATTATTATTATTATTATTATTATTAATAACACACAGTGACTACAGACCGGTGGCTTTGACATCACATGCCATGAAGTCGCTGGAGAGGCTGGTCCTTAAACACCTCCGTACAGTGGTCGCACCATCACTAGACCCCCTGCAGTTTGCATATCAGCCTCGTATTGGAGTGGAGGACGCCATCATCTTCCTGTTACACAGAGTACACACACACCTTGAGAAGGCAGGCAGCACTGTGAGAGTCATGTTCTTTGACTTTTCCAGTGCTTTCAATACCATCAGACCTGCCCTGCTCAGCAGTAAGCTACTGGACATGCAGGTGGATGCTCCACTGGTGAGCTGGATAACCAACTATCTCACAGCTCGGCCACAGAACGTGAAGCTGCAGAACAACACCTCTGACATTATATTGAGCAGCACGGGCGCTCCTCAGGGCACGGTCCTCTCTCCCTTCCTGTTCAGTCTATACATCAGACTTCAGACACTGCTCACAGTCCTGCCATCTGCAGAAGTTCTCAGATGACTCTGCCATTGTGGGCTGTATCATCAGAGATCAGGAAGCTGAGTACAGGAGTGTGGTGGACAGTTTTGTGGAGTGGTGCAGTCAGAACCATCTGCAGCTCAACGTCACAAAAACCAAGGAGCTAGTGGTTGACTTCAGGAAGCGGAGTACCGCCCCAAGCCCAATTACCATCGTGGGCATGGACGTGGACATTGTGGACAGCTACAAGTTCCTGGGTGTCCACATAGACAATAAACTGCACTGGAGTAAAAACACTGACGCCCTATATAAGAAAGGCCAGAGTCGCCTGTATTTCCTCAGGAGACTCAGGTCCTTCAACATCTGCAGCACTATGTTGCAGATGTTTTATGACTCGGTGGTCTCCAGTGTGATCTTCTTTGCTGTAGTGTGTTGGGGCAGCGGGGTGAAGACAGCTGATGCCAACAGACTCAACAAGCTCATCAGGAGAGCAGGCTCTGTCCTGGGAGTGGATCAGGAGTCGTTAGCAGTGGTGTCGGAGGGGAGAATGCTGAGGAAACTTCTCAGCATTCTGGACAACGGGTCTCACCCCCTGTATGCCACGCTGGTTTCCTACCGGAGCACTTTCAGCCACAGACTGAGATCACCGATAACCACCACACAGCGCCACAGGAGGTCTTTCCTCCCAGTGGCCATCACACTCTTCAACTCTTCACCCCTAAGTAAAGGGCACTGAGAACCTCCACACCAACACTATGTGCAATATACATATCAATAGAATTAACATCATTGCAATACACTCACTGCTATATATATATATATAACTATGTGCAATATTATATTATATTAGTATTAGTATTAGTATTATTATTAATAATGCTATGATAACGTGCAATTACGTAACTGCCACTACGTTTTAATTTTTGCACTCCTAAATACTGCTAATAATAATTGCATTGATTGTGTGACATCTATGTTTCTATGTTTCATGTCTGTGGATGTTTTGCTCTTTTTCTGCTGTGTTTATTGTGTTTATTGTATTTTGTTACTCTGGCACAACAATTTCCTTCGTGATGAATAAAGTCTTATCTTATCTTATCTTATCTTATAACTTACTCTATGCTACTAATATTTAACATTTTGAACACTGAATATTTTGTGTTTTCCTTAACGTAGGTTAAATGATGTATGCTCTTTCCTATTATCACTGCTTTTTAGTCTTTTCCAAACAAAACGCATCAGTTTTTCTTCAGGTTATATACATGTTTGATCTTTGTTCGCTTATAGAACGCCCAAGATGGTGAACCAATTCACGGAGGGCATGAATGCTTTTGGGAACCTGTGGGACCTGGTCAGGAACAACTGGATTGCCTTCCTTCCCTGCTTCACCAACATGAGGACCCCGCTGACAAATCCTCCTTTAAGGCCAAATTCAAATATGAAGACAGTCCAAGAGGATCACGGGGAAAAGAGGAGGACACGATATACAGCTGGGAGTTGGTCCTAAACCTCATCGAAGGTACCTTAAAGGAAATGTAAAAGCACCTCATATGAAATAACTATAACTCAGTAAATACTGTTATTAATGGATGCTTTACAAAAAGAAAATCGATTTAATTGAATATCAATGTAGCTAATGCAAATACAAAAAGGGGCAAATACACATGTTGATGTCAATATACCATAAAGCCAAATAAATGTAAACTACATTATTGATTCATGTTTGATGTTAAATTACTTTAGTGATATTATTATGTTCCACATTTGACTTTAATAAAAATAAATATTATTCCAATATACACGTTTGTCATTGGCAGACAAACTGACTGAACTGACATTTGAGGACCTGCTGATTTTCATCACTGGGGCAGATGAAGTTCCAACGCTTGGCTTTCCAAACAAGCCCTCCATTGACTTTTATACACAGGAGGCCGGCGTGCGTCCTGTGCCATATGCCTCAACCTGTGCTGTGACGTTGTTCCTACCAAGAGGCATCACAGAGGAACAAGAGCTTCACAACACACTGAACCAGTCAGTGAAACACTCGTGGGGCTTTTTAAAGGTCTAGAAAAATAGACAAGGAGGAAGAGAGGAGTAGGAGGATGATTGGGAGGGTGTGCAGAGTATGACGATAAGATGAGGGAGAAAGTATTACTGCAATTTTGCACTGGGTGAAATTTGACATTATTGCCATAACTATGGAAACTTTGTTTGAACTTTGTCACCAACATTGTCAGGAAGTGCACTAATGATACCTCAATTGTTGCTTTGTTCTCGACGGTTCATTTTTGACTCCCTACTTATAAATGCTCTGATGTTAATACCATATGTTATTGCAAAGCCCGTCATACAAAGTTTAAACAGAATGTTACTTTAATAAAAGTACATTGGATGTAACATTGTGCAAAATGTCCCTTATTCTGCTGCTGGTAAAGATAGGGATACATGTAACTCCTGGCTGGTAGCTAAATGTATAATAATATATCATCATTTATTTGTTGTTTTATTTGTTCATAAACTTAAGTCATTCGACAAGTTGCAGTTTTATGGGCGTTCAAGTGCCAAACAATTTCTTGTCCTGTGAGCAGTAACTTCTAACTTGGCCCTGTTTCAAGAGGGACCTTGTATTAGCCTGGTTCGGAAGCTCAGAATTGTGTTCCATTCCTTTGATTTGTTAAGTACTTCAAACATGATATGTATGTTGACATATGCTGTAAATCCACCTATAGGAATACATAGGAATTTACTTGGTGCTATGATTTAAATGTATTTAACAAAATGAAGATAACAAATTACTTGCAAATTCAAGTAACACATTACATAAAAGGAGAGATGTTGAGTAAAAGAACATTATTAGTAATTTCTTCTAGAATGTTTCTAGTGTGTATTTTCAGTGGTGTTACCCAGTGTAGCTGGGGAGAACGGTATTGGAAACAGAAGAGGAGAGGAGGGAGATAGAAGCAGGGAGGAAAGGAGTGGATGGTCATTGTAGCTCTCTTCATGACACAGACACAGGTCGGTTCTTTGAAACGGGCGTTTATTCTTATAGTTATATCTTGTAGCCTATCATTTACAGTAATAGTGAATAATATCCTCTCACACGTAATAGTTTTTTGCAGTCACATTATGTTATTTCAATTAGAACATGTTTTGAATCTGTCTAACACAAAGCAGATGCCTGTCCTTTAAGCCAGTTGATCCAGTCATTGCATTTTGGAGATCTTGCTGTTGTTCAGAGCTCAGGATAATGTGTGGCCGTGGCACTTTCACTGCTCGTTCAAGATCATCATTGTTTGCTTGCAACTGATCGAGCCATATGCCATGTCTTGCCAAGCCATTTTCAATATTTTCTTGGCTGTTGGGATCATTTACAAAGACATTGTCTATAGCTGTTGAATGTTGCTCCCTGTTGGCTTGCATGCCCTCCATCCAAATATGTGTTGGTGTACGATTGTTAGCAGTTCTTAGTTCTTAGGTTGTTCCAGGCATGTCTGAATAAATCTAGTCTTTTTTGGATTTCTGGTTTAAAAACGATTTGTAGTGCAATTTTCTGAATGTCATCTTCGGGGTTCAATATTTGTTCATCTTCAAAGGAATAAAAAAGTGTGTAAAAATGGTGCACAACCTGCTGGAAAACATCTCTCCAAAGACGCTCAATACGTTGGTTGTGTACAGATTGGCCTGTAATGTGCCTCACTTCTCCGGTTCCCTGTAGAAGGTTCATCAAGAGGGCAACTAGAGTGTTCTCCCCGCCGTGGTCAGACCTGACTCTGGATGGTAACCCATACCGACAGGTAGCTCGAACAAAATGGGTTAGCACTGTCAAAGCTGTGTTGTCAGTGCCGCAGTTGATAAAAGTTACGAGTCTGGAGTTCCCATCAATTCCGGCATGTGTCACAAGCCCCCACCTGTGCAAATAATCGAATGAATAGAACAAGGAATTAATGCATTACATTAAATACCTTAAAGGTTATCTTTATAACATTTGTTCAATATATCCAATACTTCTATAAATGTTGTTGATAAGAAAATGATTGAGATTATATAGTGAAAGAGGAAAATAATAAACAAAACTAGGCTGGATTAGAAGATTATAATTACTACTATAATTGCTTTCTTTCAAATTCAAGAGCTGATTACCGAATGAGACGCATATGGCCATCTATGTGCCACAAGCTGTTAGGAAAGGGCACATAGTAGGTTCTGCTAGCCACAGCCTGGCCCCATCTCTGTGCTGCTGCAGCTGGATCCATTTGCTTTAGAGGCTCTCTAACTCTTCTTCTTTGTACCACAATCCCTTCTGCGTGCAGGTATGCCCTCATCATCTGAAAGTGGTTAATTTAAAAAGACAAATAAGATACAGAACATTTTCTATAAAATGTTATATATATAAAAAAACTCTAAAAGGGAATATAAACTAGTATGCTTACTTCTGAACCTGATCTAGGAAAGTGGTTGTGGAGTCTCCTGACATGCTCTTCTAGGTCAGGATCACTAATGGTAGTGAATCTGTTCCTTGCTGAAGTATTTAAAGACATCATTTGTTTATGAAGGAATGAGGAGGAACAGCACAACATCCTTGCCATTGCTCTCACGGTAACACCTTGACCTAGGAGCAGCTCAATTTGCCCCCTCGTTATGTCAAGAGCAGGTCTTCCACGTCTTCCTTATGATATGGAAATAAAAAAGGAAAATATATAATATCAATTATATAAACATGTATAATTATTATAACAGTTCATCAGAACGTTCATCAACAGAACAATGAGTTTTTAAATGTTAAGTAAGTCTGTTAACAACAGGTCACATTAATATTCATGTGAGTTCAAAGTTATATAATCAGCAGCGCACCGCTTCAACGCGTGTATGTTGGTGTATTCACGGCATTCATTTTGTTATTCTACAGTATTGTTGTTTTATAGTTATTAACCCAATTTGTGTTCTTTGAAATTGAAAAATATATCGCATCGTGTTTGTTACTTTCGTTGCAGTTGTATATGTCTTAAGTGTCATTTGGCTTCCTATTCATGGACATGCTTTTATTTTGAAGGAGAGGTAGCGCTGTTGAACTTCTGTGCAGATTGATGGGCGAGGTCTATCTTAAGAGCCAATAGGAGACGGATATGCATCCACTAGTTAACTAGTTGCAGTTCATATGGCTCACTAGTGAACGTGAAGGCCATACACGTTCACTAGTGAGCCTATATATGCAAGTAAAGCAGGCGGGACCCAGATTCTGATTGGTCAGTTCAGCTCTGTGAGGGAGGGACTTAGGGGGCGTTCTCCTGCAATGTTTTTTAGCAACGTCTTGAAGACGTGAGGTGCATCAGTCGGGTATTTAGTGCCTACTGTTAACATATTGTCCGTGGGAAGTCAGTCAGTGTGTGTTTTGCCTAGAAAAATACATGTTTCTGCTTCTGCTTTGTTCCGCTTTGTGTGTGTGTTTTTGTTGGTGCGAGTGTGCATATGCTTGTGTGTGAGAACACCGGCACTCGAGACACAAAAGTAGAGGAAGTGATCGTGGGACATTTTATCAGCGGTGCTCATGAAATGAATAAAGCTGAAACACTGGACAGATCTTAAAATCAGGGTAACGATAGATCCGTATGAAGATAAACAACCTCTCCATATTTTGCCTTAGACTAATATTTACGGAAGTCACGGCGATCTCTCAAAGCTATGATCCGAAGAGGGTTACTTCCTCTTTCTATCCATCAATAATGTCACTCTTTTATCACAATGCCATTCTAATCCAAGCACCTTTCAAATTGCAGCTTAATAAAATGTTTTAAAGAGGATCTATATTCCTGTCTGCAGTCCTTGTCACGAAACAATCTGCATTTGGGTCCTACTTCCCACACACACCGTAACAGTCCTAAGGCACGTTTCTAATTTTAAGAAAGTCTTCAAGGTTCTTACCTAATTTGATATACAGTCATATGATCATAATAACACAAATACTTTTGTTTTATATTTTTGTAAATATGGTCATATTTTAAAACAGTGTATTTAATCTCTTAAATAAACTATTTGGGCTGGGTGGCGCTCTATAGCTTAGGGCCAATAGGAGACCTCGATGCGTTCTTTCCCCTCCTCCTCATTAGCATTCTGTGCAACTAGTGTGACTAGTGCACATTTGGGATCCACTAGTACTACTAGTGAACATTTTAAGCCTCACAAGTTCACTAGTGGAATTTGAATGTATCTCACTAGTTAACTAGTAAAGGGCAAAGGGTTCACTAGTTAACGTGTAGACATTTTGTGCCCCACTAGTTAACTAGTAAGGTCAAAAGAGGCGTCAACTAGTTAACTAGTGAACTTTTTGCCTTTACTAGTTAACTAGTGAGTTATTCTGGGTGCGACTAGTTAACTAGTGCAGACAAATGTTTGCCACTAGTTAACTAGCTGTGCTTCTTTTGTGTGACTAGTTAACATGTCAGAGATTTTGCAGCGCACTAGTTAACTTGTAAGACTTTTAGGGTCACTAGTACGGTCAGAGGGCCACTAGTTCATCAAAAAGCTTACACGTTGGGACTTTGGCGTTACTAGTGCTGCTCCTGGCGTCACTAGTAAGGCATACGTGGTAACTAGTCGGACAAAAGTGCCACTAGATGCTGAAAAAGAGCGACTAGTGAAATGTTTTATTTAACTAGTAAAGCAGAGTGCCTAACTAGTTTGACCATATATCTAACAAGTGAAATCAAAGAGCCAACTAGTGTAGGCCACTGCCGTCTGATATCAAGGAAATTGAATAAATACTCAAATGGCTTGCCATATGTGTGCAAACTGCCCCGCCCCCTCGCACACAGACGGGGGAGAGAGATCTAGTCTGATCGAAAATACATCATAGATGCATTTGTTTGTCTTTTTGCATATTAGAAACGAGTTGGCGACACTAAGACTGCGATATAATGCTTATGTAGCAATAATACATGACATATCTTTTTTAAATGTCTCCAGTACCGATAAAAACACCAATAACGTTGGAGCTTAACAGCGCGTTAAAACACACGTGATGACGTCACCAACGAATCGACGACTGAATTAGTTGGCAACTAATTTGGTAATCGATTTTAATCGATTAAGTCGATTAGTTGTTGCACCCCTAGAGTACAGGCGTAATATGTTCACATCTGCCGGTCCTTGTAAGGAGGCGTGCAGCAGCATTCTGGATCAGCTGTAGGGAAGCCTTACAGAGCCAGACTCTGGCTGGAGCATCGTTTTTATAAGCATATTGGGGATCAATACGCTTTTAAACAGCGTTGGTGCTATGATGATATTGTGTGTTCTCTTATCAATGAAGATTTGCACAAGTTCTTAAGACATAGGTTTTAATGTATTACTTTAAGTGATTCGTTTTTTTTATTGCACAATGAAGCACTTTATTTGAAGAATGTATAATTGATCATATGTAAATAAAGTGTTTTTGCAAAAAAGGTCTTCTTCTTCTACTTAGACATCATAAGTGAATGGTCACATTAGGTTTGCCTGCAGTGAATGTTGACCGCTATGAGCTAGTTTTTAAATGTATCATGGCATCCTATATAACCCACAGTCTATGGCTGTTACTTGTGGGTTATAGCATCATTTTATATCTGAATTGTGCTCTGGGGAGGAATTCACACCCAACATGTTAATAACAGTCAACTTTTTTGTTGTTGAATTTAACTCTATGGTTTTACACACTTTTTATAACCTGGAATTCACATATTTAACAATTCAATCCTCAAAGTAATACAAGTCAAAATTTGTTTTTTCAGTTTGTCAATGTAAAGTAGTGGTTAAATTAAGCAAAATTACAAAATATTTCTTTCTTTACGCATATATTTTCTTGCAATTATAATTTTTTTAAATGAGTATTAACAGTATTTGTGTATTTGGCAGTGATGTATAGCCATAACAAAAAATGAAGCAATGAAGCTAATTTTGCCAACAGAAAATCGGTTAGTTTTGTTAAATTCGCATTTAAAAACTGCTAAAAAAACAGATACATAATGTATTCAATTTGTACAGTTTTTTTTGTTAAAATACATCACACATTTCAATAAACCGTTTATTCTTGTAATTTTAATATGATTTCCTGTAATTATGAAATACAATAACACATTTTTTGGGGAAAAACTTTTCTTAATACTGTATACAATGTTAACTGAGTCATAATTGTACTTGCAAATCGATGGGAACAATTGTTTTATTTTAAATCCTGTAAGTGCATAATCTACATTTAAAAGCAAACTGCACCAATCATTGAGATATTATTCAGTTTATAGATTCAATGTAATATAAGTGTGCATATCTAAGGTTACTTAGAGGAACAATGGGAAGGGGCAGAAGTAATAATGGAGGAGGTAAAGCCTGTGGGAGGGAGACCGAGAGAGAGGGTGGTGGATAAAGAGCTGTGAAAAAGGTGGATATCTTGGTCTGTGTCCCAGTGGATTGTGGGAGTCAGTGGTGCAGCTCCATAGAACCTGTGCTCAGAAGCGTGTTTACATTAATGAGCTAAGAGCTGCTTCAAGTCTCTGAACACACACACACACACACACACACGATACAAACACACACATACACACACACGATACAAACACACACATACACACACACACACATGATATAAACACACACACTCTCACACACAATAACAAACACACACACACACACACGCACACACGTGTATGTGAGACCCTGGGCATAAACCCACTGTTTTACTTTTAAGAGTTTGTTCTAAGATCCAATGGGTTTGGGGACATAAAAACAGAAAGCCGCCCCCCCCCCTTGTGTAAAACGTGCATTGGAGGATCTGACTGTCCTCGTAGGGTTATACCATGAAAGGCAGTCACTGATGTATGTAGGAGCCAGGTTATGTAAATATCGCTAAAATAAATTCTGAAGGACACTGGTAAGTGCACAGGGGAAATGTGATCCCTTTGTTTTGTGTGTGTTTAAATCCTGGCTGCAGCATTCTGATTTAATTGCAATTTCTTTATTGTTTTTTTAGGGAGGCCAGGAAACAGAGAATTGCAATAATGCAAGCGACTCGTAATAAAAGCATGTAAAACCATTTCCGCAGCATTGCAAGATAAAAATGGTCTGATCCTGGCAATGTTCCTTAGGTGGAACATTTTTGTTTTTGCAACCTTGTTAAAATGGCTTAACCTCTGAACAAATGAAATCACAGTCTAAAATGATGCCCAGATCCTTAACTTGTGGTTTCATATATTTGGACATGATGGAAAACAGTAACTCTCTGCCGTTCTGATTTTGGACCTTCGAATAGAATTTCAGTTTTTTGCAAATGTATTTTTAAAAATGTTCATTCATCCAATTGTTTACATCATTGAGACAGGTAAAAAGGTTATTTACAGAACCGGGGTCTTCGGGTGAAATGGAAATATGAGTGTAACCATCCAAGGGCTGTCCCAAGAGACCCACCCATTCCTCGAGATGGTTCATTCAAATACTGTGATCCATTGTGTCAAATGCCGCACTAAAATCTAACAAAGAGGACAGCTGCATTGCTTGAACCGGTTATAATTCTTAGGTCATTCACTACCTTTAATAAAGCTGTTTCAGTGGTGTAGTTTGTTCAATAGCCAGACTGGAATGTATCGAAAATAAATAAGCCACAGATATTGAGGGAGAATCTCATGAGAGAGAGACCAATGATCCATCCAACGCTGTGACAAGACAGGTAAGCTGAGCCGATGCATCCTCAGTTAGACCTATCACATTTAGCAGCTTGTGGCTAACTAACTGCACCATCTTAACTAATTATAAATATATACATTATTTAGTGTACGCTCATTCATCACTGGATCTATACGAGCTGCAGGAGACTGGAGGAGGGAGCCCACTCTGTTTCTTTATTCCCAAAGTGAACACAGCAACAAGTTATCAAACAAGGGAAGTTGAGAGTCAAGGGTACAGATTTCAAGAGACGATACAACAGAGCGCCGCCTCCTTTACTGATTGGCTCTTTCCGTTTGGTAGATGGTTATGTAGATGAGGTGAAACTGGTATTAGCGGAACAGCCTTTCCATACCTTGGACATCAAGTGCGGGCCTCCGTCATAAACAATGTCACAGAGGCAGAATATGTGTGTTCCAAGATGGCAGCACGTTGATTTGTCTCTGTCTCTGTCAGTATTTGTCTCATTCTCTTTGGCATTGACTACCTCTTGTGCATACTGACATTTTATAATTTTTATTTAGCTTTTTTGACCCGTTTTTATTTATTTAATTGGTCTGCTGCACTTTTTAAAGTTTTAAAGATTTTAAATGTTTTTGGGCTGTTTTGTGCCGGTGCCTCGCTGTGACTGGATTGTTTGCTCTCTGCCTGAGCTGTCGCTCCAACACAGTCTCACTCCCTGATAGTCCAATAGCAACGCTCGGTCAAGGTCCTTTGGCGTGCAGTTGTGACGCACCGAGTCTCCTTCAGCTTCAGACGCAAAGAGCGTTCAACTGATTGCAATGTATTCCCATGGGCGGCGGTATTTGAAGCTCAGGGAAGCACCGCATCCGTCTATGAAGGCTTCTCAATACTCTAATTTCCCCTCCTCGACTCCTATCCTCGTGTCTTAGTCCCGCCCACAGGAGATACGAGCGGAGGAGTCGAGGAGGGGAGCCGAGGAGAGAGGAGGGGAAGCAGCAGGCGGTTAGAGAAATGAAAACTCCTCTCCTCTGAGCGGTCATTTTAAAGAGACGTCCATTAATGATGACAGGAGGCACAGCAGCCCTCTGTCTGATGGACATATGTGTTCATGACCACTTATATATTTACTTTAATTCATTGACAGTGCGGTATAATGAGACAATAATAGGCTACAGATGCGGACATATACAGTGGGGCAAAAAAGTATTTAGTCAGCCACCGATTGTAAATAAATGTAGTGGAGTAAAAATACCAGGTTAACCTCTGAACTGTAGTGGAGTAGAATTACAAAGTAACAATGAGCTGTCATGTGGGTATATATTAATGCTGCCCATTATGGATACAAGCGATTTTCACCAATTTATTAATTATATGTTTTAAATTTGATAACACCAATGTGTTTAATACTGGCAACTTCTAATTGTGGGAAAAAAATGAAAACGTTCCCAGTAGAGATGTCCCATAGAACATTTTGCGAAACACAATAGCCAGCATGTGTAGTTTCTTTAGCCTAGTTTTGGTTAGTCTGCCGGGGTTTGTTCGATTTCAGAGCTGTTTGACACTCGGCGTAACTGCTGTTCGATTTCAGAGCTGTTTGACACTCGGCGTAACCTTGGCACACTTCCACTTTATTTTGAAATTAACATCCAATCCCAGAGCTTGAAGATTAATCACAGGGTTTGTCAAGCAACGGGACTGTAGTCCCAAATGATATCTGAGGATTGTGGGTAGTGTAGTGTCTTCGGCCATCCGAAACTCAAATGTCATATCGCATTAACACCATATCCCAACGTGCATTGCGGCTAAAACATGCAATCACCGAGCTTAAACCATAGCTGAGGATCGTGGGTAATCAGTTCAGTGGGTGTGTATCGCAATGATGCTCGAAATGTCCCTTATAGGCCTACGTCTGTTTCCGGTTATTTTATTTTGAAATTCAGTTCCTGACGGACGCCAAAAAAGCCAGAGATTATATAATTAACCCTTTGATACACAAGCTATGCAAACCCCTTCTAAGGGACAACATGGGTAAAAAATGATCCGTATTGACCTACAATGATATTTCATGCATGGGTGAGTGTTTCTTAGCTATAATTTTTGGAAATCCATTTATTTAATCAATTAATATTCCAAATATTCATTAAATATCTTGTTTTTGATCACCACACATCATTATTTTCAATCAATCCTTCAAAATCTAGGAACTAAAACAGATGTTGTATTAATACATCAGGTTTGCACACATGGGTAGGTGGGGCATGCCCTCCATGCGCCTCTTCATTCACTATATAGACAAAAGTATTGGGCCACCTACACATTACACCTAAAGGAGCTTTTATGACATCCCATTCCCAATTATTAGGCATTAATATAAAGTTGGTCCCCCCCTTTGCAGCTATAACAGCTTCCACGGCTTTCTATGAGATTTTTGAGTCTATCTGTGGGAATTTTTGCCCATTGATCCAGAAGAGCATTTGTTAGGTCAGACACTGATGTTGGGCGAGAGGGCCTTGCTCTCCATTCTAGTTCATCCCAAAGGTGTTCAATAGGGTTGAGGTCAGGGCTCTGTGCGGGACAGTCAAGTTCTTCCACACCAAACTCAACCAACCAGGCCTTTATACACCTTGCTTTGCGGGGCACAGTCATGCTTGAACAGAAAAGTGCCTTCCCCAAACTGTTTCCACAAAGTTGGAAGCATAGAATTGTACAAAATGCCATGAATTTCCCACAGTTTTGGTGCTGATAATAATGCCAGAGCTGGAACTCTGCAGTCATTGAGTCAGCAGAGCTTTGGCCACTTTTACGCACTATGCTCCTCAACTGTTGCTGTGGTTTCTAAATGTTTCCACTTTGCAATAATACCACTTACAGTTTACCGTGGAATATCTAGGAGCGAAGACATTTCACGAACTGACTTGTTGCAACTCTGGCATCCTATTACAGTACCATGTTGGAATTCAGTGAGCTCTTTAGAACCACCCTTTCTTTCACACATGTTTGTAAAGGCAGACTGCATGGCTAGGCGCCTGACTTTATACACCTTTGGCAATGGGACTGAATGACACACCTGAATTCAATGATTAATACTTTTTTTCATATAGTGTATGTGGCATGACAAGCTCTTTGGCCAGCTCCTTGATGAAACGCCACCGTACATTGGTCACACCACCCATGTAATCAGGGTGTTGTGCAGTAAAGATGGAGTAGGCATTGAGGGTGACAACATCGAGCACATTTTGCCAGAGCACCATGGGCCTCCTCCGGCACCAACAGTTCAGGGAACCATCTGATCCATTGAGTCCATCCCTGATTTTGTTATGTTATATTATTGAATCATTTCTGGTTTCTTATACACTGTTGTCATCCACTGCTCTGTCATCATGCATGGTGCTCAGCAGGACAACAGCTTTCCCCTTTTTCGGAACCTACAGTAGCTCACCATACTCATGTTGTCAATTAATCTAAATTCTGAGCTATGCTTCTTCCTCGATTTGGATGGCTTCATGACAGGCTTCTTCTGGCGAAGAGTCCACACAATGGTCAGGTTCTTCTCAAGGAGCTTCTCAGCCATAGGGATACTGGTGGAGAAGGTTCAAGGTTCTTTATTTGTCATACGAACATAGCTACAGAGTAGTTATGTCGATGAAAATCTTAGGTCACAGGCTTCTCCAACAGTGCAACACAATAATACAGAAAAACTGAAAAATATAGTGCAAGTAAATATTAAAAAGTAAATACAAAAAGAAAAATAGTTTAAAAAAAGTGAAATAGTGAAATAAGAGTCTATATGCAAGCTATTGGAATGATATACTAGATAAATAGATAAATAATGACTAAATAGCAGATGAATGTTATGGATGTTGTTACAACAGTTCAGGTGTTTAACAGTCTTATCGCCTGTGGGATGAAACTGTCTCTGAATCTGGTGGTTTTAGTCCAGATGCTGCGGTAACGCCTGCCAGACGGCAGCAGACTGAACAGTTTGTGGCTGGGGTGATGGGGGTCTTTTATAATCCTGAGGGCTGTCTCCCTGAGCCGCTGGGAGTAAAGGTCCTCCATGGATGGCAGCTCCGTCCTGGTGATGTACTGTGCAGTTTTCCTTACGATTCCTTACGATTGAGGGCGATGCAGCTGCCGTACCAGGCCGTGATGCAGCCAGTCAGGATACTGTCTATGGTCACCTGTAGAAGTTACAGAGTATCCTGGAGTCCATGTTGAACCTCCTCAGCCTGCGGAGGAAGAAGAGCAGCTGTCGAGCTGTTTTGGTAATGGTGGTGGTGTGAAGTGTCCATGTCAGGACCTCAGTGATGTGGACACCGAGGAACCTGAAGCTGCCGATTCTCTCCACCGTAGTCCCATTGATGGCAATGGGGGTGTGTCCCTCTCTCTGCTGCTTCCTGTTATCCTGGCACCAAGATGTCAGGTTTTCGACCTCCTCTCTGTACGCCCTCTCGTCGCCGTCTGTGATCTGGCCGATGACGGTCGTGTCGTCAGCAAACTTCACGATGGTGTTGGAGCTGTGTGTGGCCACGCAGTCGTGAGTTAACAGGGAGTAGAGGAGAGGGCTGAGCACGCAGCCTTGAGGGGCTCCGGTGTTGAGGATCAGGGTGGAGGTTGTGATGTTTCCCACCCGCACTGCCTGGGGTCTGCCCGCCAGGAAGTTCAGGATCCAGTCACAGAGGGCGCTGTTGAGCCCGATGTCTCTGAGCTTGATGACCAGCTTGGAGGGCACAATGGTGTTGAAAGCTGAACTGTAATCAATGAACAGCATTCTCACATATGTGTTCCTCTGGTCCAGGTGTGAGAGGGCAGTGTGGATGGTGAGGGCTATGGCGTCGTCTGTGGACCTGTTTTCTCTGTAGGCAAACTGCAGGGGGTCCAGAGAGTCAGGGAGGGAGGAGCTGATGAATGATTTGAATAACCGCTCAAAGCACTTCATTATGATGGAGGTGAGTGCTACTGGGCGGTAGTCATTGAGGCTGGTGATTTTTGTCTTTTTGGGGACAGGAATGATGGTGGAGTGTTTAAAACATGTGGAGACAACAGATTGCAGCAGGGACCTGAAGTTGTCCATTGTGATGTTGCGATATATAATATCGTACACTAGCAGCATTTGGCCAGTTCCTAATTTGACATAGACATGAACTCTCTTCCTGACTAGTAATGGATGACAAGGTCAGGTCATTTTCAAATATGATGTACTGTTATCTTTCACAAGTTATCAAATATCTTCTTAGGTTGAAGAAGTGTACAATAAGTCTTACATGAATCAGAAGTGCAAAAGCACCCTGTTGAGTTCTGACAAGTTTGGCATGTGAAAAGTTGTCCACGGTAAACACATTCCTAACGACAGTCGTTTCAAAATAAAAGCTTGCTATCAAATTCCTTAGTGAATGCATGCTTGGTTCAAATCACTGTAAAATAAATAATAATTATTATAGTATGTATTTTTTTCATTTTTATCTGATGTAGGAATACAAACACCATTTTAGTTCATAAATTAAGAAATGTAGAATGAAAATAATGATGTGTGGTGATCAAAAACAAGATATTTAATGAATACTTGGAGTATTAAATGATTAAATAACTGCATTTCCAAAAATATAGCTAAGAAACACTCACCCATGCATGAAATAACATTGTAGGTGAATACGGGTCATTTTTTACCCATGTTGTCCCTTAGAAAGGGTAGTGATACAGAAATTATTTGTATTCAAAAAGTAAGAAAGTAAAAATTAAAGTAAGAATTTGTGATGATCAAAAACAAGTTAATTGAGGAATACCTGGAATTCTGAATTATTAAAGTAATTTGTTGCAAAGATATTTACAATTAATTCTCACTCGGGTCACTTTTGACCCATGTTGTAATTGTGTGTTATTGTTGAGTAAATAACAGTGTGTTATTTAGAAAAGAATAACAAATTAGAAGGAAAAAAAGATTTAAAAAATACAGATTTCAGTATTCTGAGGCTCTGAGCCTCATTTCTTTTCCTCACGGGCGGCAAAAAAAGTCAGACATTATCCGATTTCAAATAAAAACAATTCAGTCAGCCAACTAAAGTAACGTGTTATAGCAGAAAGTTTAATACAGCGTATTTCTGGTATATTCATTTGAATGTCACCTGATATATAAGATGTGTGTTGCTGAGTTGGGTCGCACGGTTGGAGGGACAATGGTCGTTCTGAATTATCAATAGATGTATTCATTTTAAGTGAGCTGACTTCGAGGTTGGAGGAAGTTCAGAGAAGGCCTTAGGCTTAGGGTATAAGAACAGTTAACCTTTGTTAGTTAACTAATCCTAAGGATGTCATGAGACGATGACGTTTAAACATATACAAGTATAGCTTTCAGAGAGGCAGAACATGTGATATTGTGTGTTAGCTAATGTAAGAAGATGGGGCGAACCAGACAGAGTCAACGGCTGCTGACTCATTGCCTAGGGATCGCCCAGGAGTGAAACCGGCCAATGGAGAACTACCAACTCACTGTCTAGGGCTCGCCCAGAAGTGAAAACGCCAATAACAAATAGCTAGGGAGGAGCAACAGACAACTCCTCCCACAGAATGTGTATGTAAGCTGTTCCAA